>OY757925.1:24032255-24699755 GCA_963585895.1 Sepioteuthis lessoniana | reverse complement strand
AAGAAAATAAAATACAAATAAGAAAAGTGCTCGATGCGGAGTAGATCTAAAACCGAAAATATTCAAATCATGTATTCGTAAAATCCTTAATTGAAACTTTTATGTGTATCGCAGAATCGTCAGAATAATCAAACGATAAAAAATGCAAAAATAATAAAATCAATTAAGATTATGAATATGCTGTTTTGAGGTTTCTTTCATTTTTATAGAATGTAGGTCATGCATAAAATAAACAAACATCAAATATCCAGCCTTACTTGATTTGTTTTTAAGTCGCTTTCTGCAGCAAAGCATAAACAAACACACGAAAAAGTATGGTGACCTAAAGGCATAATAATGTTACAATTTCTTAGTTCATGAATTTTCTCGTTTCAATAACCAATCTGTTTCATTTGTTCATGAATAAATAAATAAATTCTTTATAAAGGTAAGAATTAAAATTTATAAGGTAAGAATTAAAATTTCAGGTAAAATTTTTTAAATTGTTGCGGCAAATATCAAAATTGAAATTCATGTTAAATTTTATAGATGTTTATTAGGTAAATATTCGACATTTTCTTAATCTGGCATGGAAAGTAATTTATCAAAATATTTTGAAACTATATAAAAATAAATCCTTATTCAAGTAATCTACTCCATCTCATATTTACTGAATGTATAATCTTCTTCATCTTCACCTTCTATAAAACAGATAATGTCATAACTATTTTTATTATAACTAACTACATTTCCATCAAATCCTATATTTTCTTTATCTATCCTAAACAAATGTTTAATATTCCAACCAATTATATCATTTTTCTAATATCTTAAGTAAGTCTTCTGAAAAATGAGAAGAAAAATCCTTGGAAAGTAATTTTATGGATTTTTCTCAATAAATTTTAGTTCAGTTGAAAGATTTTTTGCTTTTATGTCTTCCTTTTTTTACAGTTATTTTCCTTCCAATATAAGGGTAATAGTATCGAAAATGTTTAATTTTCAATGAATTTTATTCAAACATAAAATACTTAACACTACATTTTTATCATTCATCATTCAAGAAAATGTGATTATTAAAAAATAGAAATAAACACCATCCGCCAGTGAATTATTCCGATAGAAAGTTAAAATAAACAATGTTTCCCAATGAATATTTATCGAGGAAAACAATGCAGGAACAAAGTAAACTAACATAAACTTAAGTTAGAATAAAATTTAGTGATATAGAAATTGTAGGGAATGGGAATATTTGTTTTTGTTAGCTAGGAGAAGTGTTGTTACATACATGTGTGTGTTTACGTTGAGTTGTTTCCTCGCTAAGTCGTGAGAAATAAAAGGAGGATGAAGAAGTAAGACGACGAAGGTGCCGTTAGTTGTTGCATAAAGGTTTTATTGGCAGCATGGAATATTGGGTTTGTGTTTGTGCTGTAAGCCTCGTAGGAGAGGAAATAAGTAAGGAGACGAAATGGAGTTATGAGAAAGTCGAGAAAGCAGCGCGTATCGTAGGACGTGCGAGGGATTGTGTTCGCCGTAGTTTAGCGAAAGTCTTGTTTGCCGTTGGAAGAAATAAACTTTGGAGTCACCGTGAGTTTTGTGTCCGGTGGTTTTGGGGAGAGGCGTGCGTGTCTCCATTAATGTTGCCCAGAGGTGAAATGAGAGCTAGGTGCCGGGAGCGGGATTAGGCACTGCATCGACATAGCCAATTTTGGGGGTGACATAAAGTTGTTCCTGTGTGTGGCGTATTGAATGTATCTAGTTCATATACAACTGGGATTCTTTGGTCAAAGAGAAAATAGACGCAAGGAATCCATAAATTAGAAGGGTTCCCTCATGTGTCCATGCTGCTGCTGCTATTGAAGAACCGCCAGTGAGACGTCTGCACTGGACGGCATTGTTCAACCAAAGAGAGTGTGTTTGGCAGCTTACCCAATTTCTGCTGTCCGGAAAGGGGATCCGGATTGAATAGGATAGATAATCCTGATTGGGTGAAATTATGCGTCGAATTAAATTGCGCGCCAAACCAAAATACGAAATTTCCTTCCGCAACAAAATATATAAAAATAATTTGAAAAAATGCTGGTTTTTATTCAAATATTTGAACAAACATTGAACATTTTTAAATACCTCAATTGCAGAAAACTACGTCAAGTTGCGAACTAAAAAATAGAAAAAGTTAGTAATTCAAAAGTTCATTTAAGAAACTTCTTTAAAACTTTTCCTGTAGTATCTCGTCGAAATGAAAATTGATTCTCGTTTGGACATTCGTAACGAGAATATTCATCAATAAGAAAACCCCATAAAAAAAGTCAAAAGCTAAAGGAAACGAAAAAACCAAGATAGAAACGAAAAAACCAAGAAAATCAATATTATACTTGTTATTTATTTAAAAAAAGAAATAAAGGAATAGAAATAACTTTCTTTTTTGAAGGATCTTTAGAACATGTAAAAACCAAAACTTTCAAACAACAAAATTACCAAAAAGACGAAAGAAAAAAAGTTTTTAAATTACACATTTTTTTTTAGTTTCATCGTTTGTTCATAAGCAAAAATTTTATCAAAATCCGATAAATCGTTGATTTTTGGTGATTTTCACTAAAATAGTGCTTGTTGGAGTGCGTTTTTATTCATACCTAATATGTTGTGGGGTCGATGATGATGTCGATCTCACAAATGTTTGTAATAATTGACAACCGGTAAGGCAAAGATAATAAGACAAGATAATTAAGTTGAAAACCGCCAATTTTTATTGGGCAAAAATAACAAAGAAAGTGTTCAAAAAAAGATTAGGAAGTTCTGTCGGTCTGCATGGCGGCTCCAAGCTGGCTGGTCATCAGCAGGGTTGTTGTTGCTCCGGGCTGTTCGGCTGGCTATGCCGCTAGTCGTCGCTGTAGTTGGTTGTCCTAAAAAGGATCAAAGTGTAGTATCTATTCCAGTGACACTGCATAATTCCAGCCGTTCCTGCTGTGATCCAGCTCTCCTGCCTCCTTCTTGCAGTTCCTGCCGATTCAAAAATCATACATCTGCAATTGTCCTTTTTAGGACATTTTTCTCATAGCTATTACAACTGTTATTTTTTGGATAACCAACAATATTGGCGTTATTCTGGAGCAGACTCCTTACTAGACATCAAGACATCGTCTGCAGCAATGACTGCAGCAATGACTGCAGCAATGAGCAGCTGCACATCAGCCTGACAGCTCGAAGTAACAATGATCAGTCAGGCCGATAACCAGTCAACTCGTTGCCGACTACTACACTCTGTTACCAACGATCTGTGGCTAGAATCCGGTTTCAACCACACAGAACTTTCTTAATCTTTTTTCGAACATTTTTTAAAATTATCTTTGCCTAATAAAAATTGACGATTTTTTAACATAGCTGCATTATCTTTGTTATCCTTGCTTTAATTGTTATTCTTTAAAACGTTTGTGAAATTGACATCATCATCGACACTGCAACATATATATTTGGAATTCATACGTTTGACATTAAATAAAATTTAAATCACTAGTAGAACCAGTAAAACTATGACACGAAATGGTTGAGCAAATATCACAATATTAAACGAATATAAGAGATAAAATGAAATCACAACTTCACGACTTCGATCGTCTGGTGAACTGCTTTTAACTACTGTGTGTATGTGTGTGTGTGTGTGTGTGTGTACGTGCGCGCATGCGCACATTCGAGCACGTGTATTTATTGCGTATCGTATGTGTGCAACTGATATGTGTCAAGTTGAATAAAAAGAAATGGATTTGTTTTGTAGGTTAGATTGATATAATCTATTTGCAATTGGACTTAGTGATCAGTTTTGGTCCCAGCTTAAACATCATGGTTTCTAATGCTGATTTTCAAAGATAGTAGACCCAGTACACTTGTAAGATTGGCGCACCATAATATTTCTTTTAATGTATATCAACTTGACATTGTGTAATCCTAAACTTAGTTGAGTAAATACCAGAGGTAGAAATGAGAGAGAGAGAGAGAGAGAGAGAGAGAGAGAGAGAGAGAGAGAGAGAGAGAGAGATGCAAGGAAATAAAAAGAGAAAAAAAGAGTTATCCAGAAGCCGTAAACAAAACGAAAGCTAAAAGGTGGAGTGGGTGAGTAGGCTCGTCAGATTTGCCATACTGATTATTACCTCACTAAAAAAAAAAAAAAAAAAAATCAATTCTAGCATCCGTGTTGGCCTGATACAAGTCTATGGCGACAGGATTTATCTGAGTGATACAAAGGCCGACTACAGGCATCTTCAGTAAGTTACCAACATGTTTTTTTTTTGTTTAATTTTCATTTTTTGTGATCAACAAAGATAAAGTTACCGACGCCGGCTTTCACTGAAAAAAGGAACATACTTATATCATCTGATTTAATGGTTTAAAAATATTGTTTGCTTCAAAAACTATTTGTCATAAGTGTGTAAGTCACTCTGTGTTTATATATATATGTGTGTGTGTGTGTGTGTGTGTGTGTGTGTGTGTGTGTGTGTGTGTGTGTGAGAGAGAGAAAGAGAGAGAGAGAGAGAGAGAGAGAGAGTTAGGGCCGGGGTTTACCTTTGTTGTAAAAAATCTTTGAAATTCATAAGAAACTTTATGTCCACTGATCAAAAATACTGAGTGGTCGTTCCATGGATCACGCACTCGTCAAAAGAAATTAACATCCACAGACAAAAATAAGTCACGAATAAAAAATACATTTTCATCAAAATTCATATAATGGAAAAGAAAAGAAACTTGACAAAAATACCGAGAAGTTTTTCTTTTTTTTCTTTGATTTTTAGTAGAGTTTTAAAAAGCGAGTATATTTCGCTCTGAAAATGTCCCTACAATTATAAGTACAAACTATTACACCCATTAACTTCTTTTCTATATGATGTAAAAAAAATAAGAGAATCTTTTTGAATAGCATTTTCACCAATTATTCTTTTTCAAGATAAACTTTTGGGAAAATCGATTAAAACATCAGATGACTGAATAGTTGTTTTTTTGTATTTTATCAATAAATTTCAATTTTCGGTGAGTGCAAGTTCATTGTAATGTTCACCCTGTTTAGGTGAGAAAAAAAACGAAAATGAAAAAAAAAAAAAGAATTGAGCAGAATTTAACAGATGCAGTTTCATTTGTTTTTTTTTTTCATTAAATCAAAACGCAATTATCAAATAATCTGAAAAATAAATAATTCCTTATTGACTGTGCCAAGTTAATTCGTTGAAACTGATTGGTTAGTCATTTGTTTTAAAATAGGGAGTAAAAAATGAAATGCACATGATTTAACATCGAAGCGATAAATCAAGAATATATATATATATATATATATATATATATATATATATATATATATATATATATACGAGGATCGTTAAATAAGTTTCCAGACTTTTTTCGTATGTGCACTTTTATTGATAGTACACACATGAAACTCTTGTCCCCTTCGAAGTAATCTCCTCCAGCTGCAATACACTGGTTGTACCGTTCCAACAACTTCTGGAACGCCCCGTCGAAGTCCTCTTGTGTGAGCGTGTCAATGACCTTCGTCACAGCCTCTTTCATCTCCTCAATTGTCTCATAACGACAGCCTCTAAGCTTAGGGAATAACCAAAAGTCACAGGGAACAAGGCCTGGACTATAGGGACGGTGAGGAACTGTCTTGATGCCCATCTTGGTCAAATAGTCTGTGACAAGGATGGAGTTGTGGACTGGTGTATTGTCCTGGTGGAAATGCCACTGACCCGATTTGAAGAGTGCTGGCCTCTTCCGACGGAATCTCTTCCTGAACTCCCTCAAACCTCAACATAGTAACCCTAACCCTTTGGCCAATCAACTCTAGTGTATTGACTTCCTTACTCCTCCCACACATCTCATCATCCCTCACAGACTCCCTGCCTTCCTTGAATCTCTTATGCCACTCAAAAACTGATGCTCGGTTCATGCAAGATGGTCGAAAAGCAGTCTGAAGCATTCCATACGTTTCTGTGGTATTTTTCCAAGTTGAAAACAGAATTTTATTGCATATCGTTCTTCTAAAGTCCAGATAGCATTTTTGAAATTCACCAGCTGTGACAATCAGGATTTAGTAGGGTGTATTCCAATTGCTGCTATAGCTGTTTGAACCTGAAATCATAAAAATTGGTCAGTCATCTAATAAGATGTATAGCAATAACATAGTGAATTTTCAAGAGTCTACGACAATTTTAAATGCCCATACGAAAAAAGTCTGGAAACCTTTTGAATGCACCACGTATATATATATATATATAATGAACTAGTGTATTTATCTGTCATTCAATAATGGCGGAGAAAATGAACCGATTTCGTTCTGCGAGTAAATCACACTACACACACCCACACACAAACACACGTTCACAGATATATACATAGATGTGTGTGTACTTGAAAAATACATGACGAAATAAATAATACACAAACGTGAGCAACACTGTTATTTACGATATACAGTGATAGATAATCGCACGCACGCACGCACAAATATATATATATATATATATATATATATATATATATATATATAGATGACTAGATTTCTGGTCATCTGTGATGGTTATTCTTTCCGACTTGAAACGAACGTAGCCCTCGTGATTAAGATATTTCCCATTGGTCCGTTGCAAATTTTCAAATTTTTCAAATTTTTTTTAATTTGAAAAAGAATTTCTCACAAACACATTGCTCTTGGTTGTTTTTAAGTTAGGGAAAAGTACACATGTCCACTATCGCACGTTTTATTTATTACTAACCATTGTGGCGAGATACAATATATATATATATATATATATATATATATATATATATATAAGGTCAAAGGCAATTCCCTTACTCGTACTCTAAAATACACTATCTTAAAAGTTCAATTTATTTTGGACGAATCGCACATATATATATATATATATATATATATATATATATATATATATATATATATCTATATATATATATATATATATATATAAATTTGTGAGGTTTAAACTCAGAAAACGGTTCAGTTCGAGAAAGTTCTTAAAAATGAAATAAAGAACGAAATATCACGCCTCTAAACCGGTTTTAAGTGTTTGATTTATCCAACTTTTCATATATTTATATTATATATATATATATATATATATATAAGACGCCTAATATTGTTAGTGGCAGCATTTTGATTTTGTTCGATCTGTTTAAATGATGTAGAGGTATTCCATTAAGCACATTGACATATATTTTGTTGAAAAACCAAACAAATTTAGAAATAGTATTCAATTTCTAAATTTCTTGTTTTATAAACAAAAATAATTTTGCTCTGCAGGTATTTTTTTAATCAAACAGCCGTGCATTGAGCACTCATTCTTTGGATATTCACAGTCCTTATTTACTTTATATATATATATATATATATATATATATATATATATATATATATATATATATCACACAGAGATAGGAGAGAATCTTCGTTGCGTAGTGGTTAACTTGCTTAATTGCAAGATCGATGTTCGTGAGTTGGAGCTCCCCACAAGCTATTACATTCACTTTCAAACCCTTCGAAAAAGTACGAACCTTCTTATCCGCCCCGACTAGTAGCACTACAAAGAATGGCTTTGGTATTATCCTTGACGAAAGACAGTAGGGTTACAATTTAACCCATAGTTGTGGGTGGAGATAATGTGGTTCATGCCTTTCCCAAGGGTATTAATCCAAAAGTGATTATGATTATGAGACAAGTGTTTGAATTCGCTTACTTCGAGGCTGCAGTCCAGCCATTACGCTCGTCAGATGAGTGTGAAAACATGAAACTCAGACTTACGGGAATGTAATAAAGAGTTCATATGATAACATCCGTTTTTTTTTTTTAACCGGCTGTTATTTTTAGTATGCCGGAAGTCTTTTCAGAATAGGTTATTCTCTCGATTTTTTCTAACACCGTCGCTGGGGACCAACTTGTTCACATTTATTTTAATGTTTCTGCGATATGAAAAATATATTGTAAACACATGTACATACACAAACACGTATGAGTGGACCTGTGTACATCAGTGTATCTTGTACATAAACAAGACAATTATTCATATATATTTCTGTAAGGCACACACTTACACACACACATATATAAATGCAAAAAAATTATCAGCGCCTTCGTAAGAAACATGAATACACCATAGAAAACGTTTTTCTTTTAGTTAAAAGAGTGTTTGGATACTTTTGTATACCCACCCATATGCACCTATGTGTGTTGGTAAATAAATTTTACTAATCGCTAATTATCCCGATTTGTGTCTGCCTGATACCATCATCTGATAGTTTTATTTCTCGATTTTTCGTTTCAAGATTGAGACTTATGAACAACTTTGGCGAGTATGAAATTTTTATTGTTTTAACCCTTTGAATATTCCTCGCCTGTGGCATCTGTCTGAAAATAACTGAAAATATGAAATGTTTTAACTTAACTGCCTAATTGCTTGGCAATAGCGATGTTGAAATGGGGAATTCGAGCCACCCAAGTACTTTTTGGTAGCGGCACCACTATCGGCGCTCAGCTTCTGAGGGTTAATGATATTTCATTCGATAATGAGAAACTTGGCTCTTGTTTACCGCATTTCCTACCGTGTAAAACATATCTATTTTTTGGCCAGGAATATTTAGGAAAATGATAAACAAAACGTTTTAGTCCATTCCTTAATGTAGTTCTGGTCCATAATTGTAGGTTACTGAGTCACTTGACTAATAAACAACTCTCTGCACTCCTAGTGAAATATTAGTTGTATAAAATAAATGCATTTCTTAGATAACTTTTGTGGAGTTTAGAGGACGTATGTATGGTCGAAGCGTCAGAGAGTCTGAGTAAAAAGTTTATACAGGTATTTGAATTACCTGGTTCATTGTTTTTATTTACACGTATCAAACTATTGTCCTCGTCTTGAATCTGATATTCACAACATTTCAGCCGCTGTACCCTCCAGTCGTCTTCAGGTACCTTTTGTTGTAGTCGACAACTTTCAGGAAATTTCGAACCGAACCTGTTATTCAATCAACGAGTATAGGTCGTTCTCAATCCGTTGTCCTTACCTTGGGTTATCTCGAATCAGTTAATTCGTCTTTTTTGTTATTTCACGCTTTTTTTTACGCTGAACCTGGAACCAGGAATTGAACTCACGACTTCCGGATTGACTCAAACTAGAATCTTCGAATCAACACTTTTATCCTCTGAGCCGTTGTAAATATAACAACGAAGATGAGGACAATAGTCTGATACATGTAAATAGCAACAACTTATTTCAGAAATTTAGACAGACATTTTCAAAATCTTATGACCCATGACTTAGGCAATTTAAGAGCCAGATGTATATCATTAACATCAGCGAATTTATTAGAAAATTCGCCAATAATATCCAGCAGACCGATAACAGTAGTAAAATTCACTGAATTCCAAGAGGCTCTGTCTCTAATTAACCACTATAAAATAATTATTAGAGTAACTGTAGCAACATACCTATTAGATGCTTACAAAGCATAAATAATATAGCGTCGTAACTCCTCCACAAAACAGCTGACTGTTGGTAAGCGGCAACAATATCACTCTTCATTTTTATTTTGCATAACTAACAATGTTCAATTTGTAGAATATTGTACAAACAAATCTTTTCTTCTTTGTAGTCATTGTAATTTCTCTGTTTTTGGAACTGCCTAACAATAATCTTAAGATATTTCAAGTAGATCCACCTTTTAATATCAAATCAATAGTTATTATATATATGATTTGTAAAATTGTAAGCGAGTGGTCACGAAGTGTTACTAGATAAGTTATTTAAAATCCTGCAGCTGGAAGAAAGACGAGTTGAAAAAAAAAAATCTCGTTCGGTCGATTTATCTATCACCCCAGAAAACAACCAAAAAAAAAAAATCACTAGAATCTATCGGCCAAATAGTCATCGGAGTGAGAAAGCTTAAATGAAGGTTCTATGTTCAATGAACCCTAATAAAAGATGTTGGGTTTTCCGATTCGCCCTCTTTGGTGGCTAGGGACACGAGCGAGACCGACGGCTGTGTGGACAGAAAGTGAATGAACCCTTAAAAGATACGAGAAGAGCTGGTTTCGACTAAAACGAAGAATCTACCCAGTACATTGTGCCCGTTAATTGTTTCCACAGACTTCCATGGTCTCAAAAACTGAACTGGTGAAAGAAAAGAATAGGAGGCCCTAAATTTGAGGCGAGTTAAGTTTCCTTTCCTCTATCAGACGACCAGCTATCATCGACATAATTGTCATTGGTTACAATGCTACTGATTTTGAAAACATTATCTTTTATTCGTAACCCTAATTTGTTCCTTTATAATTATTCTGAGGTTATCAGAGGACTAGAGTGTGAAAACATGACATTTTTTGATATTCGTCTCCTGCTGGTAACTTCAAACCCAAGATCATTCCAAATCCAAATATCACCGTAATTTTTGGAGTTGTAAAAAATTGGATGTGTCTTTTATGGTAGCAAATACGACACATACAAACAAGCACGAGCTTGTATTGGTTTGACGGTTAACAATTTGAAAATGAAATCGGTGTAACTGAATTCATATTCCGGTTGGACTAGTTCGTGTTTTTTTTTGGCACGAATGCACTTGGAAGTTCGTGAATCTCCCCGTGAGCCAGGTCAAGTATTACTTCCTATTGATAGTACCAAGTAATCCTGTACAATTTGTCGCATGATGGTGTTTGAACAGATGATGGGCAGCACCAACTAAAGCTGATTATCAAAAGAAATGCTATGACGAATGCTAGGAAAAAAATCTGGTATCATCAGAATACAAAAACGAATCTGCATGCTACATCCGAAGGCGCTCTCATCATAGGAAACGGAATCAGCAACTTGAGTTCAAATCCTGGACGAAGCTATTTGTGTTTCACTTACCTCTAATGCTCTTGAGAATGGCTAAATAGTATGGTTTGGTTTGGTCTCTTTATTTAATGGCATATAGGTTATTTAATACCAAAGACCTTTTGCTTGAAGAACAGCAGTGATATTACTATTTAATTCCTAGCCGGTGGGGGGGGGGACAAGAGTGTTCATACCTTTCCCAATTGTATTTGTACGAAAGTGAACGTAATTGCGTGACTGGAGTTCGAACTTGGTTACTTCGAGGCTACAGCACTTTAACCAGTGGGCCACAGGGACTCCTTCCGGTTGAATAGTCGGCCAGATTAGGTTCTTTAGCCTGGGCAAGGCAACCAGTGTAGGAGAACCGGCCCATTGAGTAGAGTGTTCGCCAATGAACCAGGAGACTTGGGTTCAATCCCAGGTCGAGTCATACCAAAGACTCCAAAAATAGTACTTGATGCCTCCTTGCTTAACTCAGCATTATAAGGTAAGGATCAAGGGTAAAGTGGAGCAATCCATGGAAAGGAGTAGCGCCCTACCCTACACCTCGGTGTAGTAGCTATTGAAAAGGGAGCTTTCTGGTTGCCCTCGACTACGATCGCCAACTATATATATATATATATGTGTGATGCAATGAAAGTACAGATTTTGTTAACCAAAGAAGCTTTAAATTGGTAGCAAGTGTTTAGTTAATCTATGACGGTTTATTATCGGACTAACCGCTATTTGAAAATATATTCTCAGACGATCTTATCCTCTTTTGACAGCTTTAATGAGGGCCGAAGTTGAAACGGGCACTTGAAATATGACAAAAACAATTGTCTCTTTTTAAAATATATCCACTTGTATTAAACATTGACCTTATTTTACAATTAATTCTCTTGAATGTCTTCGTCTTTATTGTTGTTTCTTATGATATAACCAGTTTGACAGCAACAAAATAATAGATTTAAAATTTCGTTAAATGACTGGGGATTTATTTGTTGGGTGTCAAAAATACAATTCAAATTTCTCTTTTGGTTGAGAGTTCTTGTTTTATTTGAAATTGTGAATGGAGAAAGCATGAAGAGTTGAACAAAGGGTTAAGTTTCTTATTTAGTCAAACCTTGATCCCCTTTTTTTCTGACGTCCTTTGATCGAACTCTGGCAATCTTAGTGTTTCCTGCTTATTTCTGTTGACTACTGTGAATAACTGATTGCATAAATCAGATTTCTATGGCATCAGTCAACCGTCTTGATCAAATGATGATTCTGGAGTCAAGTGTGGCTTCGGTACCAAATCACCATTACCCAGAGTACCACTGCAGTAGTTTAATAATTCCACCAGAATTTGTTGATTTTCGGCCATAACCTGGGAATGTAATATTGTCCTTTGTTATATTCCTAACTTTCCAGCAACGAAGTGTTAATTCAGGTGTATAAGATTTGAATTAACAGACAAATCATTACACTGAACGTGGACAAGAATAGAATTTCCGTGTAATTCACGAGCAAAATCAGTTTAGAAATTCTGTGATGTTAATTTGAATTATATGACAAGATGATATAGCGTCATAGGTTAGTTGAGACAACGTTCTACGTAGTTCAAGTTGAAACGATTAATTTTTACACTGGTAACTTGTATTAATAAACAAAGAAATACTGTGTTCTGTGGGAAGTCCCAAACTGTGGATCCTTGCAACTGATTTACAGTCTCGGTAGGAGATTTACGCTGTTTGTAACACAAGCGACTAATTTCATTGCGATTGCTCTTTCCTATTTTATTTCGTGATTGTGTTATTGCTATTTTTTATGGCTTGGTAGTGATTGCATGATATTTTTCAGGGGTCATTAGTTTTTCCTAATGTCATCCGAACTTTCCTAGATATGTTAGTTTTGGTTTGCATTTTTGTTCGTTGTAAAATACATTTTATATACAGTGTCCAAGGCTGAATGCTATTTTATTTAAGGTTTTCTTTCTTTTTTTAAACTTTGAATCTTAACAATTCATAACCCGTATTAAATACTTGTGTAATATTGGTTGGTATAAAATATGTTTATTTCATGTGAAAATGTCACTTGACAACATTTTTTATGATTAGAAATTGCGATACAATTTCCTAATGGGCAAACAATCCATATATTACAGTTGTTTTACTTGATATTAGTAACCATAATGTTTGAAATTTTTGGTTTTTATAATATATAATTCATTTTATGTGTACCTATATATTATATTCTCCGTATCTGTTTCGTCGTAGGTGTTACTTTTAGAGAATTAGTTCATTATATTATTTTTGTCGTACGTTTTAAATATACTGATGTAATTCATTTTCTTTAAATTTGATTTTATTTCTTGATCAACAACGTAATCTGAAAAAAATTAATCCATGTTTGTTTTATGATATTATATCTTTATACGTAGGAAGAAGAGATTAGATAAGCCTTATTGACCAAGTTTTGTCTTGATGTGGCCATTCACAATTGTAATTTAAGAGGCAAAAATTGAGTCTTGTTTATTTTTATTGATGAAAGTATATTACTTTTTGTTATAGGTATGTAGATTATTTTAACAAAAAGATCTCAAACTACTCGAAAGGTATTCACTGCCTGTCGCGCGTCAACCAAATTTTTGGTGGATAACAAATTCTTAAAAAACGTGAATATGCGAATCCAGAGATTCGAGTGTAAAGTAAGAAAACTGTTCAATACTAAGACATTAAAATTGCGTCTGATCCAATAAATTTTAAATAATTAAGATAATAAACATGACTGGAAAACTGAGCCAAATAAGACGTGGAAAAACCCCAAAGAAACCAAAAAACAAATAAGCAAACCCCTCCCCCCCAAAAAAAAAACTGACACATGAAGTTCTGCGAATCTACTAGTGTAAAGCACATTGATAACATGGAAAGCCCGAGCAATATTTATTGTGACTCTATGGCAACAGCTCAAACACAAAAATGAAAGTAACAACAGAATGATATTGATCCCTTTATGGCTACACGGTTTAAGCGAGACGTTAGTGATTGGATGCAGATATGAACTACAAATTTTACGAAGCATGAAGAAAACGAGACTTGGGGAAATGGCACAATAAAAAAGATCGCCATCTTTTGGAAGATTTTGAACAGAGATGATTATGACGAGATATAGCACTGATAAATAGATGAAGAATAAAATGGACTCGAACAGACCGGGTCACCCTGATATAAAGACAGATACTAACACCGTATCTATCTATCTATCTGAACTGACTTCTATCGATCAATCTTAATAGATGAAGATAGATTAATTAATTGACTTGATTCTATCGAGGAGCGGTAACAGATTTTGCTGATATTGTTAAGGGAATTAAGATAGACGTGCAAGAATAGTTTTATAGCATTGTTGAGCTGGCAGGTGATTGCAACTTTCTGTCATCTGTTCCTGAGCAGAACTCTAAAGCCGTGAATCTTTGTGATAATTGTCTATCTTATACTGCTATAGAAAGAAGTAGACAAATCCTCACCGTTATTTTATTCCATTCGTTCAGCCGATTCAGACGGTTTTATGTTACATTTAACTGGCTGTGAAGCCGCAAAAAATCTTTATTAACATTAGCTGAAATTATTTGAGTTGAGAATCAAACTTATTCTGAATCTCTCTCTCTCTCTCTCTCTCTCTATCCTTGCATCTATTCTTTTCCTATCACATGATCCGTAACCACCAATGAGAATTCAGTTGTTTATTCTACAAACGTCTATCTTCTATGTAACCCTGTCATCTAATACTGACCCATAAGTCCGCCCGTCTTGTGATAAACTGTCTTTGTACTCATTGGCATATACATCTATATTTCTATCACATTGCAGCAGAAAGAACTTATTTTTGTTTGGCGCGTTAATTAATTTGACCGTTAGGGTCGACACATATTTTCACCTAATGAGGATGACTTATCCGATTCAACCAGGACCATTTTTCCGGGCAGCACCAAATTGGGGAAAGCCTGCCAAACACTCTCTTCCTCAGAAGTTTTCGAACTGGACAGACGTACTTACTGTCCGCTCTCTTCATTAACAGCAGCATCACGACACCATGAGGAAAGCCATCTAACTTATGGACCTCTTGAGTCTGTTCTTTTAGACCAAGGGTTCCCAGTTGATTATGAATTAGATGAATTCAATCCGCCTCACACAGGAACAACTTTAAGTCGCCTTCAACTTTGGCTATGTCGACTGCGGCGCAAAATTCCACTCAGACATCCAGCCACTTTATCCCTGGGCAACAATTTCTGGAGACATTCGCGCTTCTCTCCCCAAACTACCAGGACCACACATTCATGGACGACGACAACGTTCCTGTCCTCAACCAGCAAACACGACTTTTGTTACACCTATGGTGACCATATCTCACTCACATATTCAAGAATGCCTTAACCGTAACGCTGCACATTTCGATCAAGCATTTAGCGGCTAAAATTCCTTATCAACTCCATAACTATTTCCTTCCTTCCTTCCTTCCTTCTTACGAGACTTGCAGCATAAACGTAAACCCTTTATTCCACGCTGCCATTAAAACCAGCATAAAAACCTTCGGCATCTTCATTCTTCACTTTCCTTTATTTTCCAACAATATTTCCTCGCTAAAAAATAACAACTCTACACAAAAACTCTCGCTAAAAACATAACATATATTTCTATCATTAAAACATAATAGTTTGCTCTAATGACGTACATCTTTTCAATCAGAGGAGGTGCACGTTGTGTTGAGGAGGCGTTCTCTGTATAATGGTTATTGTCTTAGAAAATGGACATGGCAAACCAAGTTCGAATTCTGAAAGAGGCTGTTTTGCCTTTCACTTCGCCTTTTAGAAAGGCATGGATCCATCTTTTCTTTCTTAGCTATTGGTAGATAGTAGGAAAGACTGGGGTCTTTAACCTTGGTACAGTAACCTTTCTTGGAGAAGAAAAATTCTACATTTAGATCAGCTGTACCCAGCTTAAAATTTAATCTCATGTCTAACCTTGCATGTTGCGGAGATTTTTTCAATCAAATGGATTTCCGTGGTGACAAGTGTTTCTCTTGTTCATGTAACGATAGGACGAAAAGGAGTAGAAAATTAATGTCTTTTTCAAGAGAATTTTTATAAAGTCAATGTAAAGCACTTAAACTGAGATTCGAACTCAGTTCATTGTTGGTACTCTAAGTCACACACACACACACACACACACACACACACACACATAAACACACGTTTAGTTGAGGATTCTTTAGACTTTTCAATTTTCTTTGGGACATCCAAACTGTCTGTAGGTTTATCGTAGTGCTTTGGCTTCATTATTGTTAAAATGTATCTTCTTGATAAATTTAAATTAGGCATAATCTTATATCTTTGGTCACAGAAAATAAAACCTTGTATTTTTGTTACACCTCTTAAGACGTTTCTTCCCATCAGAAGAAATGGAATTATTCTTCTAACAGCAGTATTAATTTTATTTCTTGTTTTCCGTGTTCATCAGGATCTGAAAAGTATTTCTTAAAGAATATCAAACTTCGTCATAATATACGATAAAAGTTTATCTAATGATAAAAAAAAGTAAGTTCTCTTTTTCGAATGGCGATCAAGAGTGACTGTTCACCTGTTGTATTTTGGCCTTCGACCCGGCCAAAAATGCCATTCAAAGTGATGCACCGAAGGAAGTGACACATTCCAATGGCCAGTAATCGAAAGAGATCACGTGGGCCGATTAAGGCTGATAATATAGGACAAGGTGAAGGTCCTACTGTGCCACTATAGAGTGATGCACCGGAAGAGAGTGACCTGTGAACTGCATGACAGTTATTTCCGCTTGATGACGATCAAACATGCCATTCCAAAGATTGGTGGGCGATTGAGTGGGCGTTGAACTATTATATAACTCAGTCAAGTTGGAGTTATAGTTGAAGAGAAGTTGCTGATAAGATGTGGTAGGGAAAGTCACGCCAGGCCGAAGGGGCCCTCTGGGCCCCTGATGAGTTGGGGTCCAGAGAAGTTGCTGATAAGATGCAGTAAAGAAAGCCATCACCCAGCAGAGTGGGCCTCTGGGGCCTCTGGTTGAGCAGCCCTGGAGAACGAGAAAGACACAAAGCTGACGGCCATAAGAGTGGGGGTCAAAATATTGCAGTTCTGTTCGGTCTCCAACTCCCTCTCACCATAAAACATTGAGTAACCCTTTTCGAAACCTTACAATAAAGTGAGAGGTACGTATGTTTTTAAAGAAGCCTTTTCTCGTCCTTTATCATTGTGTCGTTGTGATTCATTCTGCATGTATGTAGATGACAATACAACACATCCTTCTCCCCTCTATATTATATATTCGTGCGTCAACTTAGTCGTAATTTCTTTTCTGGTGGGTGACAATAGAAAGGGAAAAGAATTAACCTCCTTCTCGACAATTTTACAGCTGTGATGTGTGTCTGGTATCAGTCTTTCGGATTTCCCTTTCCTTAATCTATACTACGTATTTATGGATAATCTTAGCAGTAATTATTTTCGGGTTGATGGCAATAAAAATGAATCCCCTTTCTACCATTCACTATGGTTTATGTTGTGTGTCTCGGATTTAAGTGAAACCGACTCATGAACATTTTTCGGGGCAGACTCAAGCAAAACTGATTTGTAAAATTTCTTCAAGCGAGCTTATGAAGAAGTATATCTTTTCTTCTTCGAAGCCCAAGCGAAACTAATTCTATCTTTTCACACTCACTTATGGTTATATGCATTCATTTCTCGTCACAAAGAGTCAATAAACTCCACAGCTAGTCTTTCCCCGAATTCATTACTTCATGCATTCATCAACGAAATGTTAAAAGATCCATCGCCGAATTTTCATCGCTGTCTATTTTAGAGCACGCCATCACTCGATCCATTTCAAATCTATGTGAAACAAATGTTTCAGGAGAAAAAACTTAACTCTTTGGTTTTTGAATTTGGGTTCGATTCTTTTAACCGTTCTTACCATTTAATTTTATAAGTTCAATTTTTGATTATCGATCCATTCTCCTGACTGTCATCTCTCAATTCTATAAAGCTCCTCAGGTATTTTTCCTACTATTTCTGTTACCTTAAGTCGCCATTTAATTTCCTGTGGCGCATACTACCCACAGATCTAGAGACAGTACGCCCTGTTATAGAAGATGAACACTGGACTGCGATTCTGCGACTAGTAGTTCCCTCGTTCTCCTGAGATGACCTATTTGAATTTTTTCTTTCATTTCCACCTGTTTGATGGTGTCCACTTCCAATATTCCCAAGTATTTGTAGGTTTCCTTTTCTCCGAGCATACTGATTTTTTCTTGCTTTGGTGGTTCTATTCCTTCCGTCAGTGTCGTTTCCCGTTTCTCATTATTAGTATAGCGCATTTTTCTATGCTAAATTCCATCCCTATGTCCTGAATGTATATTCTCACTGTCAGTTTCCAATTATTTTTCATTTCTGTCAGTTTGATGTCGTCCATGTAATTAATCTTTTCTTGTGATTATTATTATTATTTTACTCCTTGAGAGTTTTTCACATCAGCGTTAGCTGATGGTTTTTCACTGGAGTTTGAGTGACAGCAAGTCTCAAGTCTCCAGGACTCTTCTCAGTATTTTGGCCGATCTCAACAATGCTGGAGTTTGGAAAGTCTCCCCCTGGCCCGTTATTTCCAAGTACTCCAGTCCTTGTAACAATCCTTTGGTGACTGTACCAAGAGCACCAATTACAATTAGTATAATCGTCACTTTCACGTTCCGCAGTTTTTCAATTCCCTAGCAAGGTCCAGGTACTTATCACTCTTCTCGCATTCTTTCGATTTTACTCTGTGGTCCACTGGGACAGCAAAGTCCACAGTTCTGCAAGTTCTCTCTTTTTTGTTGATAATTATAAGGTCTGATCGTCTGGCCAAGATTAGGTGATCCGTTTGTATGTCAAAATCCTAGGGGAATTTGTGTGTCTCATTCTCCTGGACAGATTCTAGGTTGTGCATATATCATTTGTTCGTATAGTCAAACTTTAATTTCTTCAACAATTTATTATTATTATTATTATTATTATTATTATTATTATTATTATTATTATCATTAAGGGATGAAATTGTGTTATAGAAAAGTTAGAAGTAAAATTTTAAAAAGTTTAGGGGGCACATCCGAAATGGCAAAAAATGCAACAATATCGAAGTTTAATCAAATTTGAGCTGCCTCAAGAAAAAGAGTAGCCGGTTGATTGACAGGAAATTTCCGATGGATGTTTAAATTACAACAGAAAATGTGTACAGCAAAGACAAAGCGGATAGGTTGTATTAATTGCTTATCAGGGGAGTATACACTTGAGTATATCCGACGACGAAGATTATCGGAAGACAGAGAACATGAGCACTAATGTTAGTGTGTTGTTTTATGCACTTGATGTTAATTGTGTGAGCTGGGGAAAATCAGTAAATGCGTGAGTTCAATGATTATACGAGATCATTAAGTGTGCAAGTGTATTGATATGAATAAAAGTGCCTTGATTGTACGGTTGCAGTGATTTTACAATTACGAGAAGAGTGCGAGTGCAGTGAGTGTACGAGTGCAGTGGGTGCACAGGCGCCTTAAGTGGCAAACGCTTTCATTTTACGAGTGTGCAAGTGCAGTGACCGTTCAAGCCCAGTAAATTTACGCGTGCATTGATCGTTCAAGGGTTGTGAGTGTATGAGTGTTCGAGCGGAGTGTGTGTGGAAGAGCAGTGATTGGAAAAGTGACATGAACGTCCGCGTGAGTTATAGTAAATAGGATATTTACTGAAAAAAGAGCTGTAACAAAACCCTTATTGCTATGAGTCTGATATATATATATATATATATATAGAGAGAGAGAGAGAGAGAGAGACATATAGATAATAACAGACTGAAAGAGAAAATGAAGAGACTATGGTTTTGGAGGTTTTTTTTTAACACATTCGATTTTGAAAATGAATATTTTTTCAGACGTTAGCATCTTAAATATCACCTTAATTCTTAATTTACTTATCGTAAACCATTTCAAAATAATACTGTTTAGTTGTCGAGATAGTTTCTCTACACTCGGTAAAAAACCAAATTTTTAATGCTCATTTTCAAAGTATGTAAGGTCATTTTTTACAAAATCTTTCACTTCATCCCCTCTCATATCCATCGATTTGACTTTTTTGCCGGTTTAAGCTAAGAATTTTGTGATCATACATCTTTAATTCTCTTATTTTTTATGCTTTTTCAGAATCTAATACAAATCTAAAACAAGTGTGAGCACCTATTATATAGCATTAGTCTGTTTCACTAGTGTGTCAACCACTATTCTAGAATTAGGACACATTCATATATATATATGTGTGTGTGTGTGTGTGTCCATATAAATTTGAGAGATAGCGATGTACTTAGTATGAATACATATGTATATATGAATATGATTGGAATCATACCTATATGTGTGAGTGTATATGTGTGTTTGTGTGTGTGTATTAGAGTATATATATATATATATATATATATATATATAAATGAATTGCACATGATATATGCGTATACTACATTCATACATTACATATGTGTGTGCGTGTGTACGTGCGAATTTTAACAGTTTTTCTTATTCACTGAAGTAACTAACTAATAAACTTATTTATGAATCATATTAATTTGTTAGCGATACATACGTGGAGAGAAATGTATCTAATCGATCCGTTTTTAGATATTTCAGATTCCCGACACCATTTTAGGTCAATTCAGTCGACTATTTCTCCTCAATAGCGACACCAGATCACTTTCCTTAAAGCAGATGTTTATAATTTATGTTACACGTGCTTTTTTTTTCATTTCATTCATAATTTATTTTTTTACCTTTATGGATTGATAATGAAAGTAAAATAAAATTAACGCGAATCATTCCGTAACGTTTATTATCGATTTTTCCACATCAGCAGAATTCTCTTCGAAGATGCGATAAACATAATTTAACAAAAAAACAAAAAAATAAAATGAATAAATTAATTAATGATACACAAAATATCGGAGAGAGTGACAGATAAAATTCATAAAAGAGAAAAAAATCCAAGAAGTTTTCAGTCTCATTATTTTTTTTCTTTCAAACAATTAATTTCCTGGCCCAATCCAATAAGTTTGTTTTCTTTTTGACACATTTTGAAGTTTTAGAAAGAAAATTTAAAACAGTAATTTAAGCTTTTTTCAGCCTTTGCGATTCTTTTTGACTTTAAGATAGAGAGATAGAGTGGGTGAGAAAGGTATTTTGTGATTAGTTCGTCGATCTAAGTTATTCTAAACTGAAAATGATTCACTTCTCATTTCAAAACTATTTGATGTAATTAGGGTTCAACATTTATTTTAAAGCATAACGGATTTGATAAAAAGGAATTTTCCCCACCTCTCTCTCTCTCCCTTTTCTTCTTTTCCTTTATTTTTTCCTGTCATGACCTTTGCAACTGATCTAACTCTCCAGTGCCTTTCCGCAATATCGGGCGTTAAGATATTTATTTCCATGGACGTGGCCGCAACCTTTTACTTAAGACCTATCACATTTACTGTTGTTTGAATTGTTCATGCAGGTTCAAATAAGAAATATCATTTTTAATTTTAATTGCATTTTTTCTTATATAAAAAAAACAGGGGAAATTTTCCCTTACTAGTTATCAAGGAAATACTTAATTTTCTTTTCAAGATATCTTAAAATGGTAGTGATTACGGCTTTTTTGGTCAATTTAGTTTACTCATGGCATATATATATATATATATATATATATATATATATATATATATATATATATATATATATAATCTGAGAAGGTCACTAGAAGCAATATAAGAACACCCAAATAATTTTTTCGTTTAACATCTGATGATGGTCATCATAGACCTGCAATAAATTTATAATGACTCCAAAGAAGTGATTTTTTTCTTTATATATATATAATATATATATATATATATATATATATATATATATATATATATATATATCCTGTCAGCTTTCGAAGACAATGGGTGTGGATTATTCGTGTATGGAATATAGGAGGAATTTTATATAAATCTATGGGAGTGGTCGATGTATGGCTATTGTTATATATTCTATATCCTGGTTTATATAATAAAAGTCACATACACAGCGTATACAATGCAATTAGAAGAAAACTCAAACCTCGTTAAATTGTGATTATACATTTATTTCGGCGAAGAATATCATTATATTCTTTGTCTCATCAGATGACTTCACATGTTTAATTTGAGGTTGAAAAACAGCAAATATGGATTACAGTCTCTCTATATATTTGCATGAAAAAAAAATTCATATATAAATTTAAATTTTCAGGTGAAAGTAAAGGGTGTTAAAACAATAAAGTATTAGAGAAATTAAGAAACCAGAAAAAGAGTGTTCCCATTCTAATCTGAACGTATGCTACATTTTTCGTAGCCGGTGGATTTTTTTGATAATGTAGGCTTGTAAACTAAATTATTATCTCTATATATTTTTCTGTTTACTCCTTTTAAATATGTTAAACTCCTTGGTTAATAGGGTCATCATCCTCCTCAAAAAAAAAAAAAAAAAAGAAAAGAAAAAAAAAAGAAAAACAAGCAAAAACCTTTCATCATCCATCAGGTGCCTTTAATTAACCTAAAAATGGTCAAAGGGAATTAACTACTCAAGAAATTCAAAAACTCTAATTGCGAATTAATTTCTAAGGTTCCAAAACTCTCCTTTCCGACATAAATCCTCCAAGTAATTACTGAAATAAATGTTATTATTTCCAATAAAAATCATCCAAAATCAATATTCATGTTTTTATCTTGAGCAGGAGCATGTTCCATGGGGGAAATGCATGATTGGTATACGACGTTTTTTGAGTTGCATCGTCCACTCAAGGGGCATTCCTCTTTTCTTCTACGGTTACAGGACACCTCATCTGGTCCCTCACTATTCCTATCTAAATCGAAACCCATCTATCTAAATATTTTTGGAACCTTAAGGATCAGGAACTAACACTACAAATAAAGTAGAAAATAGTCAGGCAGTTTTCAATCACTTAATAGCTTCAATAGCAGATGTAACTTGTGTATCGATGAAAAAATTTGTATAATAAATTTTAAGGAGCGCAGACAGCTGCTTAATGAACGTAAAGAACTTGTGTTTAAATGTAGACATAAAGCTAAATTTAAATCATCCTGATTTCGGAAATTACTGGTATTATATGACCGGGGGATTTATGTAGGGAACGAGGTTTTTGGAACCTTTTAAATTAATTTGCAATTAGAATTTTTGAATTTTTGGAGCGTTTAATTCCCTTCGACCATTTTTGGGTTAATTAAAGGCACCTGATGGGTGCCGAAAAATTTTTTGTTTTTCTTTTTTCTTTCTTTTTTATGGACGAAGATGATAGCCCCATAAACTGATGGATTTAACACATGTTAAAGGAGTAAACAGAAAAATATATGGCGATAATAGTTTAGTTTACAAGCTTACATTATCAAACAATTCCACCTGCAACGAAAAAACTAGTATATGTTCAAATTAGGATGGGTTAATTTACAAGAACACTCTTTCTCTTGTTTCTTAATTTTTCTAATTCTTTATTATTTTAACACCCTTTACTTTTGCCTGAAAATTTAAATTTATATATGTATTTTTTCACGCCCACACACATATAGACTTCAAATTAAGCGTGTGAAGTCATCTGATGAGACGAAGAGTATATTGATATTCTTCACTGAAATAAATTTATAATCACAATTTAACTAGTTTTGAGTTTTCTTATAATTACATATATATATATATATATATAGAGAGAGAGAGAGAGAAGTAAGTAATGGAAATGAATCTGACAGGATGAAGGGAATAGAAAAACGAAATAATCCAAAAGTGATGAATTTATTATAATGGAAAGTCAACGTTAGGACGTTTCGGTTTTAGTAAACCTTCATCAGGACTTAAAGATAGGAAAAAAGTGTTGCTAAAACAATGATGGATGTTTTAATAAAATAAGATAACAGGAGAGAAGAAAAAATATATACAAGGATCATATAATCGTTCAATCATTTAATCAGCGTTCTTTTTTGAAAAAAATATCACTATCTTTATTTTATTTTCTTTCTTCTTTTTCCTTTTCCTTTTCTTTTCTTTGTTTCTCTTGTTTTCTCAGGAGTATTTTGATCAATTTTGACAGCTTTCAATCCGTTGTATCTTCAAGATGTTCTTTTCATTCATATATAATTGCCTGTGCCAACCACATGAAAGTTAAAAAACAAACAAACGCTGATTAAATGATTGAACGGTTATATGATTTTTCTTTTTATATATATTTTATCTTCTCCCCTGTTATCTTATTTTGTTAAAACATCCATTGTTGTTCTAGCAACATTTTTGACCATCTTGTTGCGGAGCCGATAAGCGTGTCGACTCCGCAAATAAATTAAGTTTTATGCGTGCGAGTGTAGTGTCAGCCAGAGACAATGAAGGAAACAAAAGGCAGGATAATAGATACAACAAAAGTGATGATTTTATTGCCGGAATTACAAACGTGTATGTAAATGTCCGTGGCGGTTGTAAGTGGTCTTCAGCTAGATGGGCGATGTTGGTAGCTGGTATGATCGCGTTGTAGATGTTCGCAGCTGGACGATCGACGAGGGTCGCTGGCGTAGGTCGAGTCGTGGAGATACAGCTGGATGTTTGATGCTGGTAAGCTGAGATTCAGTCGGGTCGTTGGATACCGTTGGACAGTCGTCGCGGGCAGCTGAGGTCGGTCGAGTCCACGGAAAGACGAAGTTGATCGCTGGTAAATCGATGTCCCGGTTTTGACATTTCTTTGGTATGGTCGAGTCGTGGTTGTTAACTCGTAACAGCGAGTCGTTACGTGAGCTAGTTGTTGCAATGCTAGTGTAGTCCGTAACAGCGAGTCGTTACGTGGACTAGATGCTGCATTGCTAGGGTAGTCCGTAACAGCGAGTCGTTACGTGGACTAGATGCTGCATTGCTAGGGCAGTCCGTAACAGCGAGTCGTTACGTGGACTAGATGCTGCATTGCTAGGGCAGTCCGTAACAGCGAGTCGTTACGTGGACTAGATGCTGCATTGCTAGGGCAGTCCGTAACAGCGAGTCGTTACGTGGACTGCATTGCAGGAGCGTCGTGGTCGGTAGATCGATATCCCGGTTTTGACAGTACGTTGGGTTAATCGGGGGGGGGTGTCGATCTGGTTTCTGGCTCGTACAGCGGGTCGTACGTGAGCCAGTTGTTGCAGTGGTAGGACAGTCCGTAACAGCGAGTCGTTACGTGGACTGCGTGATACCTTTCAAGAGCGTCGAGGTCGAGTTCGGTTATGGCAGCTTGGTCGTGTAGTGTCGGGCGAGCTAGTGACTAAGACTGAGCCGTGTCTTAGTGTTACAGACCAAGTGAAAGGTCTGAGACCGAGGTTAAGGTTTGCCGTGTCAAATCCGTGCGGACGATGGCTATGGCTGGGTCGTGCCAAAGCCGTGCGGACGATGACTATGGCTGGGTCGCGCCAAAGCCGTGCGGACGAGCGGACAGGCCAGGAGGCCTAGGCTAAGATGGGCGTTATCTTAGCGCTGCGCAGATATCGAAGCGGTAGCTAAAGGCTGGACCGTGCCATTAGCGTTGCGCAGCTTATCGGATTATCGGAACCGAGCGAGGGTTAAGACCGGCTGGTCTTAGAATCCGTCTTCTTGTTTGCCTCCAGGCCATCTATTTCGACTGGTCATTACTGACCGCCAGAGATGCACCAACCCGCAGAAGGTGACCTCTCATAGCCCTTAAAAAGGACCGTAAAAAAAGGTTGTTGAATCCACCACTAGAAGTGGCGGTGAGGTGGGTGCAACCACGATAACGTAGGACACAAGCCTCGTGGAGCCGAGTGGCCCCTGAGAGCGTCCGCGTAGACCTCTGTATTTATCGAAGCGTCCCACCAACGCACGAATATGGAACAAGGCCGTTTTTAAGGTGGGCCCGGTCGCAGGGCCGAAGCCCACACGCGTTCGGCAAGGCCAAAATACCTTCGGCCCCGTCGGCATTCCCCTTTTTGGGGCGCCAGTCAATAACCCCCCCCCCCGAAGGAGGTATAAGCCTGGGGGGATGGCACCTTGAGGCCGGAGGAAATCTCCAGTCCCGAGGCACACCCGGCAGAACCGCCCAGAGGTAAGACGGCCTACCGAATGCAACCAAAGAACTGGAGAGGAAAGGTCGCAAACACCCTAAAAAAGAGCGGGGACCTCTGTATTTATCGTTGCGTCCCACCAACGCACGAATATGGCACAAGGCCGTTTTTAAGTTGGGCCCGGTCGCAGGGCCGAAGCCCACACGCGTCCGGCAAGGCCAAAAATACCTTCGGCCCCGTCGGCATTCCCCTTTTTGGGGCGCCAGGCAATAAACCCAACCCCCTGAAGGGGGTATAAGCCTGGGGGGATGGCCCCCTGAGGCCGGAGGAAATCTCCAGTGCCGAGGCACACCCGGCAGAACCGCCCAGAGGTAAGACGGCCTACCGAATGCAACCAAAGAACTGGAAAGGAAAGGTCACAAACACCCTAAAAAAGAGCGGGGAGGTATTTGTCGCTGCCTCCCACCAGACACGACTTGACACAAGGTCAAAAGCCCGAAGGCCGATTAAAGTGGGGATAAAGGGGAGGGGGAGGTCGGGAACGAGCCGAGACTCGAACCCTGCTTGTCAGTGCTGCTCATCGGATCACTTAGTGCAATGTGAGCCTGATGAGGCGAGCAGTTTCACGAACCCAAATGTGAGTCCGGGCACGTATGCCAGTAAACGGCTTAAACTAGACGCTTGGTCTAGTGCCGTGCATGGGGGACAAAGGAGAGAAAAATGCAGCTCGCCCACCCGAAGGTAGCCTAGTCGAAACTAGGTGCCTAATTAAAGGCCCCAAGTCTGCCATTGTTCCTTTTCCAGGGCCACGCTCCGGACCGAAGTCCAGAACAGGCCCCGGGGCACTCGCCGGGAGCACGCCCCAGAATGCCCCAGAATGCCCCAGAATGCCTAAAAAAGAGCGGGGACCTCTGAATTTTCGTCGCCTGAAGCCTTTTTTTATATGGAAGAAAGGGAACTCCACTTCTGTCGCGCCACGTGGATAGAAAGTTCTTCTACTAAAAATGGACGCAGAAAATAAGTATTTCTTTTGCCCAGTATAGGCTAGCGAAAAGTATTACTTCCATTTCTATAGAATTATTTCTGGCAGACGTGTTTTGCAAATGTTGATAAATATTAATTTATCCCTTTCTTAGCTGTAACGGCCGGTTAAAATCGAAAAAGGGCTTCATCATTTCCGGTCGCGCCCGGATGTTATTTCTCTAGGGTGAAATGTAATCCGACCTGTTGACGTTCGTAGGCCGGTCGCGGCAATCTTAGTCCTGATGAAGGTTTACTAAAACCGAAACGTTTTAACATTTAACTTTTCATTATAATAAATTCATCACTTTTGGATTACTTTGTTTATTTTCTTTACACACACACACATACACACACACACACATATATATATATATGTGTGTGTGTATATATATATATATATATATATATTATTTGCTACTAAAAAATTCGTAAATTTTAATGGCACTCCCAAAACCGATTGTAGTACGAACTTTTACATCTATTCTTTGTGAGCAGTATTTTTTATGAACCAGTGTGCAAATAGCAAGATTTACTTTGAAGCAGACTTGCATATTTTGTCAGGCGAATAGTAGTCGACCGGGGAGAGAAGTCATAGATCTAGAGACAGAAACGAGACTTTAAAGAAAGCTGGGGTCAGGCAAATAGCCAAAGAATATCAGAGGGATGATGAATTTTCAAGTGTAAAAAATAACTTAGTTATAAGAGGCTCGTAATTCTCGTAAGATTATATAAAGATAGGCAAGAACTACTTAATGTACTCGAAGTTTATGATGGAATTGAAGCAGAAATTTTTCAGAAATTTTGATATTGTTGTTTTACAGAGAGGCTCTCTGTAAAACAAAAGCTAGTCTAACAAACAATTAGTACTTTAGTATGCGTGATTATCTCTAGGTACCCTAAACTAATGGCTTTGTGCCAAATGGGCTTCTGTGTAAATATCGGTAGGAAAACACGCCGTGGAGCATTAGTAATTAAGCTAATCTTGCAAACTTTTACTACTTTAGTAAGTTCGATCTTTATACTTGAGGCTTTTTTTATTTGACCAAAGGTTTAACAAAAAAAGTTAGACTTTTAATTTTCCAATAAGCGGCCTCCTAAACAATCAAGAGTGGCAAGTCAAAAGGCAGTTGAAATAACGCATCGACACTTTAGAAGCTAATATTTAATATTTTATAGTGCACCTACATTGAAGCTGATATCCAATATTTGCTCACAAAAACCCTACAAAAATCATTAAAATGTCAGTAAAATTTTTCGTTTCTTTTAAATTGTGCATATTAATTAAATTTGAACGAATTTATTGACTAAATGTTTAAACTTTTATGTTATCACCGACAAGAAAGAAACTACAAATAGTGTCACGAAAACCCATTTAAGTTTATTTTGCTGTTATAATTCTATGGAATGATCTAAAAATGGAATTCATGGTGTATTTTTCTAATCTTAAGCGGTCTCGTGAGATTGATGGATTATTAGTGATGTCATTTATTTTCCTAGTGTGTGTCTAACAGCTTATTTTGTTTCGGAAGTAATTGATTTGTGAAAAGTAAAAGTATAAATATCTCGAAAAATTCACAAAAAGGATATAAAAAATCAAAATAAAAAAGCTGCGATCTACGCGAAGGGTAAATAAAGAGACAGAAAAAGAAAATGTTTAATAACACAATCTTTTTTGTTTGCTTGTTAAGTTTGGGGTGATATTATCAGTGACAAACAAAATTTTGTTTATAAATTGTATCGTGTTGATTCTTAGTTTTTAAACTAAAGAAAAAAGCACTCCAAATATATATATATATATATATATATATATATATATATATATATATATATTCGTAGGGCCTTCAATAAGTTTCCAGACTTTTTTTGTACAAGCATTTAAAATTCTTGTAGACTCTTGAAAATTAACTATATTATTGCTATACATCTTATGAGATGACTGACCAATTTTTATGATTTCAGCTTCAAATCAACAGCTACAGCAGCAATTGGAATACACCCTACTAAAGCCTGATTGTCACAGCTGGTGAATTACAAAAATGCAATCTGGACGTGAGGACACTTTAGAAGAACGATATGCAATAAAACTGTGTTTTAAAATTGGAAAAAATGGCACAGAAACGTATGGAATGCTTCAGACTGCTTTTGGAGCATATTGCATGAATCGAGCATCAGTTATTGAGTGGCATAAGAGATTCAAGGAAGGCTGGGAGTTTGTGAGGGATGATGAGAGGTGTGGGAGTAGTAAAGAAGTTAGAACACCAGAGTTGATTGGCCAAAGGGTTAGGGTTAAGGTTAGGTTTACTATGTTGAGGTTTTAAGGGAGTTCAGGAAGAGATTCCGTCGGAAGAGGCCAGCACTCTTCAAATCGGGTCAGTGGCATTTCCACCAGGACAATACACCAGTCCAGTTGTTGGAACAGTACAACAAGTGCATTGCAGCCGGAGGAGATTACTTCGAAGGGGACTAGAGTTTCATGTGTATACTATCAATAAAAGTGCCCATACGAAAAAAGTCTGGAAACTTATTTAATGATCCTCGTATATATATATATATATATATATATATATATATATATATATATATATATATATGTGTGTGTGTGTGTGTGTGTGTGTGTGTGTGAGTAAATTGTACGAAACCAAGGGTCACAGACTGTACCATGTAACACAATATATATATATATATATGTGTGTGTGTGTGTGTGTGTGTGTGTGTGTGTGTGTGTGTGTGTGTGCGTGTGTGTGTGTGTGTGTAAATACTCTATCATTGTTATTGAGCACTATTTAACAATACTGCGACATTTGATCCTCCATTAACTCACCAAGTGAGCTAGTAAGAACCATAAACCTCTTATGCATATATATATATATAGGAACTGGTGGATCTATAACATTGACTTTGAATCGGATCTCTCATCATCGATCTTTTCCTTCGCCCACCTGGAACACAGAAATTAGAGGTCACTAATCTGTTAATCCATCGGATTATCTTTTCCATCATCACTGATTTTAATGTTGTATCATTTCTAACTTCAATCTTTTCACAGTGTTCTCAACTCATTTTTTTTATCTCTCCTTTTTTATTTAGCTAACTACCTTGCTATCTGTCTAGCTATCTGCACCATTTTAACTTCAGTTTACAAACAATTTGAACTTCAAATTAAAAAGGTTGAGATTCTAAACAAATAAGTTTAAGTTTATAACAAAAAAATTGTTTTTTCAAGATATGAGTTTAAAATGTGTAAAGATACAGAAAAATTAGAAAGTAAAACCATTTCACACTTTGACCCTCATTTGGAAATCTTGTACAAAAGTTGGAGCCAAATGCTTTTGTATATTTTCATATACAATACTTGTGTAATAGCCAATCTCTGCAGGATTATGATTAAACTTCAATTTTCTGATTGTCAAGTCCTGCTAAATAGTTGCTTCTATATTAATCACTGAAGTTAAATAGCGTCGATCCTTGTTTGTAGGTGGCAGTTAGCTATCTAGTCTCACCAACATTTATTATAGTAATGAGTTCGATCCTCAGTAGGTGCAACATAATTGTGGCCTAGTGAAAAACTTCGGAAATACTTTACTTTAGGTTTCATAGCGTAATTATAAGCAAACAGTGAGTTGGACTAAAGACCTACTGTGTTAATGGCTCTTCTAACTGGATAACCTAGTGCCAAACTAAACAAAGCTTTGTATTGGCTGCAGTGGTCAACAAGTTTGCTTCACAGACTATAACGACTGAAATTAGTTTTGTCCTTTCTAAGTGCTCTACACTTGTGACCTTCTACCAGACTTAACTGAGTTGAGTAGAAATGATTTCTTTGTTGCTGAAATCGTTGCATATTTCTTTTTGCTGTTACTGGAAGGTGTTCGCGCACACACAAAAAATGTCGAATGTTGGTTTTAGAAGCTGGGAGATCTTGAAAAATTGGCGCAATACAATCTTTTCAGGGATATTTCACTTTGTTCTAGAAATGAAATCTATATTATATATACATATCTACACCGTTGACACTTTAATTTTAATAAATTATTGGCATTATTCGTACATATATATATATATATATGTGTGTGTGTGTGTGTGTGTGTGTGTGTGTGTTGAGAAATTAAATCAATAATCTCTTCATTTATATATTGATTTGTATTTGTTTAGCTTATTTAATGAGTGTAACAAATTTGAACGAATTAATCTCTTTGACCTTCTCTCAAGGTTTTTAAGAACAAAATTACCTTTTCCTCTTAACAGCCAATCATAAAAGACACCGATTTTACAATGTTTCATTTGCATTCATCGGATTCATCTAATTATTACTGTGATATTTCAATCATAGTTTTACATGAACTCACCCGAGCTTAAGTAAAGTTGAACGAATCGGAAATACACCGGCTTGTATAGTGCCATGTTTGGAGAGACGACCAGATTCCCAGATTCCCAGATTCTTTTTTCAAGGAATAAATGCTAGTCTCTTGTCATTGCAAGAAATAATGCTAGATTATATTGTCGATAAAGGATTAAAAAATCATAAACTGGCTCCTGAATAAAAAATGACTGTTTTTCACATAAATAAAGATAGAAATATTTTTCTTCTTAAATAAATAAATAAATAAATAAAAAATAAGTTGACCTTTAAGAAGAGTCATCAAGATTAGAAGTTTTTTTCTTCGAATAATTGAAAGAACATTACGAAAAAGTTCGAACAAGACCTGTTGTCGCGGAAAGAGGAGGAAAGTTTTCATCAAACCGGAAACTTTTATTTATCTATTTCCCTTCTACGCTGATTTTAGAATCACCATTTGGGAGTAATGATAAAAAGTAACTGAAATCAAAAGGAAAGAAATACCTGTCAATTATAAAAAAATTTCTATTTTATACTCGACTCTTTATTCCTATTTATCGGATTTATTTCTTTTAAGGTCGCTAATTTTATTACTCAGCTGTGTCCAATCAGAAATGAGAAAACATCTTAAGACCGGATTAAAGTCTTTTTTTTAAAATTCCCAATCAATCCTGATTATGTGGTATGAAATTTATGCACGTTGTCTTAAATCTTTGCTAGTAAATTATAAAAATTTTTAATACAAGCATTATCTTACTAGCTCTGATAAGTAGAAAAAATCAAAGATAAAATCTTAGACTAAGGTAACCGGCAATTCTTGGGAAAGAATAAGTGACAAAAAATATATATATATGCTTATAAATATCCAACATACAGTTGGTCATGTAAAAACCTAGATCTGACCCACCATTTATGAAGCTAAAAGTATTTTTGACTTCATATAAAAGTCAATATTTTAGTTCATTTTCCCCAGAGTACATATTTGCCTTCTGGTGACCTCCAGCGACTGCATATGACCTCTGAGGTTAATATTGCATTGTCTGTTGGAGCCCAAGATGAAGTCATTGTTCATGAAAAAAAAAGATTACTTGAACTTTTCTTTTTGGCAGGGATTTTCGGACAGGCACACCTAAAGGCATAGACAGAAAGTCATTGTAGTGAACATTGTAAAAGAATAATAGAAAATAAATACAACAAATACGAGAAGAGCCAACACCAAATAAAAAAACCCAAGACTGCACAGAAAATAAGATTAAAATTGATCAAATGAAACAAAATATATTGAGAGAACTCACTAATGTAACTAATACTGATCTGAAGGACAGGGCAAAAAATGAAAAAAAAAAATGACCAAATTACCTAATGCAGATAAAGTTGGCAAACTATGTCATAGAAGATTTTCTACAAGACATACGCTTATAAATGAAATTATATATACGACTGCAACAGTAATAAGCCCAGTGATCATAATACCTACGTATTAAGAAAGCTTTCTGAATGGAAACTAGGGATACAAAGAAATTAAGGAATACAGAGGAGAAATATCCATAGTTGATAAAATGAGTACGGGTGTCAAAGTGTAAAATTAAAAGGAAATATGTGATAACATCAATAGATAAGATTCCGGTATTGAAAGACAAATTGAAACAAAAAATCCGAGTAAAGGTCCACCGTATCTAAAGATATGAAAAACGAACAAAATTCTTTAGACTCAACAAAGCTTTCAAGATGACCCAAATGATGCAAAAAAGAATCATATTACTACAAAGATCAGCTTCTTATAAACAAAATGATCCAAAACAGATAAAACTAAGTATTGCTTGGATTGACTATAAGAAAGCTTTTGGATTTTAAAACTTCTAAACATTTTTAAAATATCCCCAGAATAATAATAATAATAATAATAACAACATATATATAAATACCAACCATATTTGCATCATCAGTTGCGAACATTTTCTACGTGACAGAAATCCAAAACTGCTGGAATTAGCCAAGAAATGTATTAACAGTTATACTAAGCTAAGAGTAAATAATATAATTATTGTGGTATGGAGCTTGTATACATGCTAAATTCATCCCATCTAATAAACAAAATCTAGATAATATGCTACATTTAATAGCAACCCCTGCTAAAAAAATCGTGTCTTGTTACAGTCCTACCAATACTAGATGAATCGGATATCACAACCTTCTACAACGAGCTATTTTCCTTTGCTCAATACATTCCCAAACACAACGTTCTAATGGTAGAGACATAACGGCTCAAACAGGCAAATTTTGCTTAAACAACCAGCCAAATGAAAATGGCGAATATCAAGCAAATTTTTAACTTGAGAACAATTTTTCATACCTAAGTACTAAATTCCAAAAAAGGAGGGAACGTTATGAACCAACAATAACCCAAATAACGCGAAACACAGCTAGATTGATATTACTCATAAACAGAAAGTGAATAAATAGCGCTCTGAAATGTGAGAATGAAGTAGTACCTTTCGATCACAGAATCGTCTCGGCAAAGATACGCCCGAGTCTATGCAGAAATAAGAAACAAACAGTCAAATCAAATGTTATAAGTGATCCTCACTTACGGATAGAGATATAAATAATAAATATACGGTAACGAAAAGAAACAAATTTGATACTCTTCAGAAGACATCTGAAAAAACATACGCCGAATAACGGATATGAAAACTTTGTTATTCACCAAATGGAAGTAGTGTAACGTTACACCCTCTCGCCCCCACGCACGTTAACTTTCTTCTAACCATGTCACTTCTTACGCCGGCCGGTGATCAACTAGTGGTTGAGGGGGTAACGCACATTTCTTTACCACTACACAAGAATACGATCGAGGGAACGGAGAAAATCGAAGGACAAACGAACAAACACGAACAAAGCTTGGGGTTAACCAAGAGCAGAGGAAGGTATGCAACACTTTGCATTCCTGATAGCATATATGGACTAACGCTAGCGTGGGTTACTAGCGAAAATTCCACAAAGCTACTGGAATCAGACTCATCTTGACTCACTGTCGCTGGACCCTATCTTCTCTGCTACTGTCTCCAGAGTCCGGTGTTGACTGCCCCTGTCCGTGGTTCCACGCCAACTCTCCCCTGCTCGCCTCTCTGCTGTCCAACGCCAACTTCCCTCTGCCGGGTCCCCCGTCAACTGCCCTCTGCCGGGTCGCGTCGTCAACTCTGTTTCGCATCCCCTTCCCACTTCCGGATACGGCGAGATTTCATGTCCAAGAATCCTTTCTCTGGTTTCGCGCCAAAACAGACAAATGAATCGTCTGCTTTGGCAGCCCACCCACATAGTGCTATAGTAGCAGTAGAGTGCATACCAACCAAACCAAACCAAATGTAGAGTCCCATGAGAGTCATTGATGGATAGGAAAAAACATGATTACTTAAAAAGTATCATTACTCAAAAAAAGAAACCCCACAAATACCAATGCGCAGAAAGCCTATAGAGAACTAACCAACACATACCAAAAAGAACAATTAGAATGCATTCAAGACCAAATCAATAAATTAAAAATTCGATAGAAGATCGAAAATCATGAATAGCATGGCAAACAGTAAAGTGAGTAGAAGGAAGAGCACCTCGAGAGTAAAACTAAAAGCTGCCAGCCAAGAAGATTGACTCCTTAGCGAACAAAGAATCTCGAGGCAACACTACTGTTCGTAGATTCCTCCAAGGCATTTGATTCGATACACAGAGGAAAGATGGACCAAATACTACTCGCATATGGTCTTCCCAAGGAAATTGTTACCGCTGTAATGATTCATTACTCAAACTTAAAAACAATGGCCATGCAGACATCTTCAACATTGTCACTGGAGTCTTGCAAGGAGATACATTAGTGCCATATTTGTTTATCCTCTGCCTAGATCACGTACTTTAATCAAAGAAAATCGATTCACAAAAAGAAAAAAGACAAGAAGCAGACGATATCCCATAGAAATCATGATAGATGCAGACTACGCTAATGACCTAGCACTTCTCACAAATACGCCAGGCCAAGCAGAATGCCTGCTGCATTACCTGGAGCAGGCAGCAGGAGATCATTAGTCTCGACATGAAGTCAAATGAAACAAAATGCCAGTGTTTTAACAAGAAGATGCCATCTCTACTCTAAGTGGCAAACCTCTGAAATTAGTAGACCTCAGCGGCAATATCTCATCCACTGAAATTAATGTCAACTTACGTCAACTTACGGTCATCGATTATATGGAAACCTGATGTATCCGATAGAACAAAACGAGATTTCTTCTAAGCTGTAGCTTTGTCCATACTACTATATGGATGCACCACATTGACACTAACAAAACGAATGGTGAAAAAGCTAGATGAGAACTACACAAGTATATTGCGTGTTGGTTTGGAATGAACACCCCACAAACCGCAGCTGAACGGTCATCTTGCCTCACATCCCAGTAAGATGAACAAGACATGCGGGACACTCATAAGCGACGTTTTCTTAGGGACTCCTGCATATGGACGTACCGGTGTTGGCCGACTAGCAAAGATTTACGTCTACTCTGTGCGGACACAGGATGCAGCCTTGAAGACCTGTCAGGAGCAATGGATAAAAGAGGGATGTACGAAGAGAGAGAGAGAGAGAGAGAGAGAGAGTCAGGGAACTCTGTAGTGTCAGCACGACTTGATGATAATGAACGATTATTAATGTATATCATTATTTCTCGAAAAATCTTATTTTATGTCAAAGTTATGTCAAAGACAAGCCAGAAAGAATAAAAGAATAAAAAAAAGTTAAATTGTTCTTAGCTTTTTTTTTAATTCAACCAAATTTTTTAAAAAAATTTATGAATAATTTTATAATGATTTTTTACATTTTATATAAAAATAATTAACAAATAAAATTAAAACGTTGCCAGGAATTTGGTATTTTATTTTCACTTACAGTTTAAAGTTTATTCACGGACATTAAAGAAGATATTGGATTGGTTTGGTTTATTTGTTTAACGGTATATCAAACCCTTATGGGTTATTTAATGCTGGAATTTGATTCATTTGTAATTGTTTAATTATGATCATAATCACTCATCTAATTCAAACAATTAGCTCACAGTTAAATGGTTTCAAGTATTCCGATCAAACACTTATAATTTATACACAATTATACCTTCAATTAGCTATTCCTATTTACTAATAACTTGTTTGCACACAGTCTCAAGTATTCTAAATAATTTTCAAATAGATCTATTTGATCCATCTATTTCAAAATCTAAGTCAGAGTGAGCTTTGGTTTGGGCAATTAAAGGGTGACCCCTCACTCTCCTGATCGCCAAAATAGAGTTTAGCCTCATCGTCAGGGTACTCCTTTTTAGAGATGCAATTTATGTATTCTGGGCATCGCCAACAGTGAAAAGACATTACTAATTCCAATTTCAATTATTAATTGGATTTTTGTGGATTTTTAAAATACAGCGTTGAAATTATATTAATATTTCAAAGTAATTTTTTAAACAACTTCTAGACAAGTATCTCCGTTTTTGTATATTGCATGAAAATAACTTGTATATTAGAATATCCTTCAAGTATTTTTTCTGATAGCTTAAAGTTTACAAAAATTGGAGAAACTTCTCATGCATTTTAAATGGATTTTAATTGTCGGATGTCAATCTTTTAAAAGACTGTAATAATAACTAAGTGTTTTCATATATTTTTTCAAAGATGTGTGGTACTATCTGTCTGCAGCTCATGCGTCTTCGTCTGCACAATGATGTCAGTTCCACGCTGTTCAATATTGCTCGGTCTGAATCGAAGTGCAAGATCCCAAGACAGGTCCACACGGGGGAAATAAGACGAAAACAAAAACTTGAGGATACGTCACTTAGTAGAAAAGTGGGTGACACTTTGTGAAATGGTTATCAAATGAAGTTACCACCATCAAAACGTGGATGGCTGGTGAAATTCCTAAACAAGACCGATTGCTAAGTTTTCGGAATTGACATGACGAGAGTCCCTGTGTCACTTTCCTTGTCCTGAGCTGGTGTGCCCTATTCTTTAAATCCGACTCGTATATATGGAACCTGCAATCCTCTCCCGTTTCTGAATATAGATCACCCAAGTATCGGATGCTTAAAATAATTTGATCCTTATCAGACACTATCAGATTCGGATTTTATCATTTTTTGAAATTTTTGACCAGACTTCCAATTTCTCATCACACACACACACACACACCACAACGCACATAATCAGTGTATGCTTACACACACACCTTGTAAGGTATGTCTGACTCCCCAGACACCTCAAAGAATTTGAAGAAAATTCAGATTGATGGAGAAATTTAATAGTAAAAAATACAGACGACTTCTTAATAAAAAATAAATCAAAATTCTTCTGGACAAAGATAATAACAGTTGTGATAATACCCGCTTCTGCAGTTCGTTGCATAAGTTCCTAAGTCCACGTCGAGAACTTAAGTGTGGCCGGATCAAGCGAGAAGCAGGTTAACAGGGAAAAGAACAAAAACACAACAACAACTTGTGGTTAAAACGTCAAGGGAGGATGGGGAGCGTGTAACACTTTATGGATAATTAATTCTAGTTTGAGTTTCGGCTGGCAAAAGATTATCTCAACTAACTGGGTCCGGCTGGTAATGTCGCTGTTCGTTGTTTCTTTGTTCCGGCCTAATCAACTTTCCTCGAAACCAAACTAAGTCTGACTGCTAGAACCCAAAATGCACCTGCATATATACAGAATGTTTCATTATTATTTCCGGCTAATGGAACACCCACGAATAAACCCATAACTTTTTTGGGAGCCATTTTTCTCTTAAAAAAACTGGACATAAAAATATTTCCTAGACTGGCCGTCTCCGATACAGGGACATTAAATTCAGACCCTTTTAAGTTTTTGATCAGTACCCGATAAGTACTTAACACTTACCCACGTCCGTGGCCATATGTATAAACATTTTCTCATCTATATTTCCTTAATCTAGTTTTGGGTTTTCCTAACATTTGAAATTTGATACCCAGGCCGAATCTAACTCATCTTGCCACATATATATGTGTGTATATTTGTGTGTGTGTGTGTGTGTATGTATAGGTGTGTGTGTGCACACGCATGTGCGTGGGCGTATATATATACACACACACACACACACGCACACATGTATGGGTGCACACACACACGCGTGTATACATGTATGTGTATATATCCAACTCATAGTGTCACACAGTGAATTAAACGCATTCTTCGAAAAGCTCTGGAACTTCAAATTAAAAGAAAAAACTACTCCGCACAACCTTTCACCCAAACAAAGACAAGCCTAAAAAATATACAGAAAACCAAAGACAATATATTTGATTTAAAATGACTACTGCACTTCCCTTGTCTGCTTCTTAAGAAAAATCTATATGAAACTATTGGGAAAAATACAGCAACAATTTAAAAACAGAACTTATTAGATCATGGAAAAGATACCTGGATGACTGTTTCATATTTTGAAAATGTTCATAAGGCAGCATTAACGATTCACATAACTTACTCCAAAACCTACGCCCTAAAAAAATCACCGCTGCTCACAACTTCAAAGAACTACCATTTTTAAACATCCTCATTTTAAACATTCTCGCACAGATATTTACCACAAACCTACAGACACACAAGAATACCTTCGTTTCAAAAGTCACCACCCCAAAATACAGCATCAAATCCATCCCTTACACCTTAGCACGAAGAATATGTACCAAAGTCACTAACAAAAACCTCTGACAAACTCATCTAGAAGAATTACGCATAATCCTCGATCAGAGAGAAAATCCTGCAACACTAATAAATGAAGGATTCGAATTTGCAGAAAAATACCATTTAAATAACTACGAACTCCACAAAAATATATCAAGGTGTGTTTAAACATATAACAGAAACAACCCAGAATTGTTCACAGAAATAAAAAAAATCTAGATCAACTTAAAAACAATCATAGAATTAAAAACATATTAGACACAGCAAAAATCATTAAAAGTAGGCGATAACCCCCCCACTCACCCAAAAAAATTAAACACACTTTAAAATCATCTAAAGTTGGGGAAGACACAACGCATAGAGTCTCAAAATACAAAAATAAAAGATGTGGAGTCTGAAATATAATCATAGAAAGAAAATCCTATACTTTCGAAAACCCAAAAGCAATATTTATTATCAAAAAGAAATTTAAGTTACAATTCAAAAAGCGTAATCTACATCACTGAATGTTCTAACCGTAAAAAATCATACTCAAGAATGTCACTTTACATAAAAGCAACATTACATTACCAGAAAATAGAACACCTTTCAAAATACCTTTATGAAAGCAGCAAAGGATACTTTAAAATAATGCTAATATACCAGACTCCAAATATAAGAAAAAAACTTCAGTGGTAGATTAAACATTAAACAGATCTTAATTTCACAGAGAGAGAGAGAGAGACAGACAGACAGAGAAAGAGAGAAACAACCATGAAAATATTTGTGTATACGGGTGTGTGTATATATAGATGTATGTGAATGTATGCAAATGTACACACAGACACACAGACACACACACACACACAATAAATGTTGGTATATACATCAAAATCTGCAGAGGCCAGAGATTTTCACCGACTTCAGTTGGACATTCACAGATACAAATCCTGGAATTAAAAAGGATCAAATCCCTATCAAATTAATCTTAAGGCAGAGACCAAAGACTACCCTAACCATTATCAAACTCTTGAAGAAGACCATAAAGTATGAAACACATGTAGAGCTCAAATATTTGTACATGAAATAATAAAAACCTAAATACCGAATTCAGATTATTTTTCGGACCTATTCATTTTAGAATATTTACTTTCGCTCGTTGGACCAATAACAATCTTTTTATAAACATACACATACACATACACATTCATACCTATAGTCAACTCGCAACTATACACATAAGTACACATACATCTAATCCTATATACTAACATACCAAAGGTCCATAGATCCTCAGATGCTTCGAATTGGATAAAGTGTAAAATATATACAATTGAAAACTAAGAATAGATTATGACAACATTTTCCTAAATATATCGAAAATAAAACAAAATTAAAATGTTATATAATTACGGAATGATTTTTTTATATTAATCCTTTTTCGTTAATTATATTTTATCATTCAGTTTGGTTGGGCTTTGAACTATTCGGCTATTAGTTCAGGTGCACAGACATTGGGTACAGTTTACACTCGCGTGCAGAGGATATGACAATCACAATGGCGATAATAAACCCCAGATAGGAAATTATGTTGTATAGTCACAACCAACTATACACATATACGTGCGGAAACATATCCAACACAATAAAGACGAGTGGACACAGATCTTTAGAAAAATATACCTCTCACTTTATTGAAAGGGTTCGAACGGGTTACGAAGGGTATTATTGTGTGAGAGGTGAGTCGGAGACTGAACAGAACTGCAACATATTGACTCCCACTCTTCTGGCTATCACAGCCTTTCTTTCCCCGTTCTCTTGGACTGCTCAACCGGGGGCCTGGGGCCCCAGCCGCAGCTGGGACATGGTTCTCATTCGAGCATCTTCTCTTCAACTGATCAGAATTTCCTGTCGCCAGGGTTATATAATAATTTGACGTACACCCACTTCCCGCGAGCGTCACAATTCGCACTCAATTCAACCCCTCGACAGTCAAGGTTGCCCCTGATCTCCTGATATCTTCGACAGGATGCACCTGTTATTTACACAGGGTTTACTTTAATCAATCATTTCAACACCGTATATCTGTTTCATAGCCATCTTTCTTTCCTTCCTTTTCACTGCCACCTGCTTGCATGTTTCCCCCTTACTCTCTTTCTTTCTCTCCCCCTCACTACGATACAAAATCACATATAGCAGTAATCGTAATTTTCTATCGAGGACTCACACGTTTTTTCTTTTTTTTAAATTATTTCCAATTTTATCCTTCTAGAAAGGCCCTTGTCATTAAAACTCATGCTTTCACCATTATAATCAATTTAAATTCTTTTTTCACGAATCCAAATATTAATCGACAGCAGAGAGAGAATTATTTGAACGAGCAATTTACTTACAGTCTCTTAGGTATTTTTCCTTTCTTTTCTCTTTTCTCTTTTTCGTTGCTGGTCTTTTCCTTCCTTTTTTTTCTTCTTTTCCTCCAGCATGTTGCAGTTTTTCCCTTGTTCTTTCTTTTCTTTTTTCTGTTCTTTGTCGTTGGTCTGTTCCTTTTTCTTCTTTTTCGCTGGAATTTGTCTCTTACCTTCTCTCTGAGTCTTGCACGGGACATATGCGGTATAAAAGGGTCTCTCGCTCGCTTTCTAAGTGCTGTATTCTGCTTACTATTCTTTCTTTCCGGCCGTTCGTGCGATCGTCTAGGTTCGAAATCACGCATGTGGCGTGAAACTGGCATCAGGCACCAAATTAATACATGTTGTATAGTCACAACCAACTATACACGTATACGTGCGGAAACATATCCAACACAATAAAAACGAGCGGACACAGATCTTTAGAAAAATATACCTCTCACTTTATTGAAAGGGTTCGAAAGGGTTACGAAGGGTATTATTGTGTGAGAGGTGAGTCGGAGACTGAACAGAACTGCAACATATTGACCCCAACTCTTCTGGCTATCACAGCCTTTCTTTCCCCGTTCTCTTGGACTGCTCAACCGGGGGCCTGGGGCCCCAGCCTCTGCTGGGACATGGTTCTCATTCGAGCATCTTCTCTTCAACTGATCAGAATTTCCTGTCGCCAGGGTTATATAATAATTTGACGTACACCCACTTCCCGCGAGCGTCACAATTCGCACTCAATTCAACCCCTCGACAGTCAAGGTCGCCCCTGATCTCCTGATATCTTCGACCGGATTCACCTGTTATTTACACAGGTGCATTTCTTCTTTTGATAGCTTGGCCGGGTCGGCGGTCAATATGCAACACTGGGGCTGGAGTGTGAAAGACGTCATGCCCGGAAGCGATGGGCTGAGAATTTGGGGATTTTGAAAAAGACTTCAGTTGGGCGTTGATTTCGGGCCATATAAGACAGACGATTTTGTCTCTGCCTTTGGGCATAGAGAACTGAGTTCTCAGCCATGGAGTCGAGAGTTGGGAGTTGACTTCGGGCCTTGTAAGACAGACGATTTTGTCTCTGCCTTTGGGCATAAAGAATTGAGTTCTCTGCCATGGAATCGAGAGTTGGAAAGTTGACTTGGGCCACGTAGACAGACAGTAGAAGTTGAGTTCCGAGCATGATGTTGAGAAGTTGAATTAAGACCATGGTGTTGAGAAGTTGAAATCTGACCATGGAGTTCTGCAGATCTCTACCAACAGAGATCTTAAACACTACGGGATGCGCAGCGTGTTTGCGGGGTCAGATAGTACAGTCAGCATAGTACGAATTCTGTCTCTCTCCTCGTGTCGACGAACCGAAGTCAGAAGTTAATAAACGTTCGTACTTGAACAACGGAGTCGCTTGTGTATTTGAGTCCGCCTGTGTTTCTGCATTTGTATTTGAATTTGTATATGAACTGTTGGATTGATATCATTATGATTATGGTTGTGAGTAACAACAAAAACACTTATTTCCTCCTACAAATAAAAAAATGTCAAGATGGTGCCATCTATCGCAATTGATGATATGCAGCATTTTGTTTATTGTATCCTATGAATCTCGCATAAAAATTTGTGAATGGGTGGTACAACACATCTTAACCATCATACGCGGTAATACTGTTACTATCTTATCAGTGGGACAATTCAAAATTAATAATAAGAATCTTATAATTCTCTTAGTGCCTGTCCGTCTATTAGTCTGTCTAAGGTATTAGTATTTTTGGCTCAGTTTTAACCAAACTTTTATGAATTGTTAAGAAGAAATTTTAAACTGTATTAAAAAATCTTGCTCAACCTGGGTTTTAAGCAGTATCTGTCTCTTACCTTCTCTCTGAGTCTTGCACGGGACATATGCGGTATAAAAGGGTCTATATTCCTGTTGTTTTCAGCGCCAAACTATTTCTCCTTTGACATGCAATTGAAACAGTTTCCAGTTTGGTTTGAATTGATTGCAAACAAATCACAGGAATAAACTCAGTCTCAAATCAGAGACATTTTCGCCATGAAATTGGAAATTCAGAGAGGCTGCGAATCCTGATCAAACAAGAAAGAAATAAATTACATCAAGTTCAGAGCTTCTTTCATGATATTTGGGATATTATATTTTGAGAGAAAGATTCATGTTAGGCATAAACAAATAGAATATTCAAATACAAAAGTTATTAAAACACACATGATGACAAAAGATTAAGTGAATATATATATATATATATATATATATATATATATATATATATATATATACACTTAATCTTTTATCAGTATATATATATATATATATATATATATATAAAGTAAAATGTGAAATATATCACTGGCATTTTACGGAAAAAAGAAAAAGTGACCAAACTCTATTCGAATTCCATCTGATCAGCTTGAATAAGTGCAATAAATTTATTATGGAAATGAAATAAAGCAAAAGTAAAGTTGGTGACTGTACTCGAGGATGACCCGAAGGTTTCCTTTTCAATAGCTACTACACCATGGTGTATGGAAGGGCGCTACTCCTTTCCCTGGATAACTCCATTTTACCCTTGATCCATACCTTATACAAGGCGACACCAAATACAATTTTTTTAGTCTTTGGTATGACTCGACCTGAGATTGAACCCACCTCTACCGGGCCATTGGCGAACACTCTTCCCATTAAGCCAATGGCCCAGTTAAAATTGGAAAAAGAAGTACAGCAGTATATATATATATATATATATATATATATTGTAATGGTTACTGTCGTAGGAAGTAAACACCGCGGCCTGAGTTCAAAATCCTGGAAGTGGCTGTTTGTATTTCTCATATCGCTAATAACCTTGGGAAAAGAATGAATCTGACTATTCTCCTTCTAGCAGTGAGTAAATAGAAGGGTAGACTTTAACCCTGTTTTGGCAACCGGTCTAAGAGAAGGAAAACTCCGAATTAAATCCATTAGAACCTGCTAAAAAATTGACCATGTTTCGCATCCTGCTCATGCTGAGAGGTTTGGTATGTATACCAGTAAAATTGGCGACCGTAGTCGAGAGCACCCGAAGACTCCCTTTTTATTAGCTACTTCACCGAGGTGTTAGGGAGGGCGCTACTCCTTATTTGTCGCATAAATAAATTTCTTCAATTTGGCACAAGGACCAAAGGTTTGTTAGGGAGAGTGAAGGATTGTGGTCATTCGTGGTATTAAACTAATCCTAGCTAACCGCACACATTGACTTAACCATTCTGACAATATTTCTTCTATCAGCCGTCCTTCACAGCGCAGTTACCAAAATACCGCATTCACTCTATGATACCGCCTACTTAAAAATTTCTCAATAAAAGTCTTTGCATTACCGAGAGGCTGGGAAACTTTAAAAAGACCCCGAAAGGAAAAAATTCAACAAAACAAAATGTTAAGGGGATTCAGTTGCCCCCTTACGACCTAAAATATATTGAACCGCCGACTGTTTTCCGACTAAGGCCGAAAACAAGTCGGATGATCCCTAAAGGAGGAGGGAACTAATCTAATATGGTAGAAAAGAAAAGGTGAGGGGGCTGTGAGCACAAGTTGAGTGATTTATCGAGGGGAATCCAGGATAAGATAGATGACTAATGAATTTAAAGGGGGAAGTGGGAACAAAAATCTGGAAGAGGAAAAGTGGAGACAAAAATGTGGACGAGGAAAAGACCTGAACTGTTAGAGTTAGAAGAGCACACTGTTAGCTAGGAAAAGAGAGGAAAATCTCCTTACCCAGGGTGGGTTTCCGAAGAGGACCATCTACAGCAGTAGCCTTGAGAGAGTGGAGGGAACGCAGACTCGAACCGAGCCTCCTTTCGGATGACTAAGCTTGCTGATTTCACCCACTTTTTGTCTAATGTCATGCGATCAAAGCGTTTTCTGTCACATCTGATCTTTACTCTAAGCTGATGCTTAAAATAACAGATCAGACCATAATCGGAAAAGTCTGCACCGTCACACAATCCATTCAATCGCGTGTGCTAGAATACCATTCGAACTACGACTAGGATCACGAGAAAACCCCCTCGTTTCATACCAGCCGACGGAGGATCAATATTGTCAATGACGTTAGGCACGTCGAACTTGGAATCGATGCGAGCCGTCACCGCACCGACGCAGATCCGCCGGTAGTAGACGAAGGTGTGCTCGGTCGTTTCTTTGATACCACTGTCACAACGGGCGCAATCGGGTATTTCCGCTAAGCACGCTTTAAAGGTCATGCCGGCAAGGGGCAACTCATTTCGGGCAAGGTGCCAGGTGAAAACTGTGTTAGATAATTAATTTCCTCCAATGACAAGCTGAGCCGCTCCCTGAGCGGGTCTGAATCTACCCACCTCACACACTAACGCTCAATATTGTGCCCTTCGCAGCTGTGAAAGGCACTGGACATGGGAAGTTTACGGAGCGCTCCCCTGCATTCTTTAAGAAACGGTAATTCAACCTTCGCTCTACAACGACTCCCAACCTCCAGCCAAGACTCCAGATAAGGAAAGGCGGTCCTAACTGTTGCCTTTCACGCCGAATCTTCGGTCAGAGATCGGCCCAGGAATGCCAGCCTCTCGGCAAGCCAATGGCTTGTCAAGTCGGGCCATCCCAAGTCCTCGCTGTAAGACGGCTGAATACAGACCTGTCTCCTAACCATCAGCTTGCTTACATGAGACGCTGAAGAGCCGCAGACAGAGGTATTACAGACAACCGGTAAATGATCTGGGGGAAAACGTACACGTCGCAGGTCTCCGCCCTTCTCTACAAGGACAACCGCCTTTTGGTCCAGGTTTGCACATGAGCTGCAACCTTTGCCTCAACTCCCGACACATTTCGTTCCAACTGTAGATCTGTCCCGAACCACATCCTGAGAATGCGAACCGGACCTTCACTCCAGCGGAAAGGATCAGGTAAAGGAGCACCAGCTTTCCAGGCTCCTAGCTGCAACCCTTCACTCTTCTCCAAGTTAATCTTGTCTCCAGAGATTCTTTAGTATCTTGCAAGCGTCTCTTTTACTGCAACTATGTCATCACGGTTTGACAAGAACACAGTGACGTCATCAGCGAATGCTGACACGCGCGCTGTTAATCCGTAACGAAGCGTGATTCCGCGTTGGCTCAGACTTTACTCTCCACCCCTAAGCCTTCGGAGTCGGGGCTTCAAAGAGGGGACAGAGGGCTACCCTGCCGAACCGATCGCTCGATGGCAAATGATCCTGAACGCCTCCCGTTCGCTGATCCATCTGCAAAACTTCGGTTCAAATCCGGCAGTTTCCAAAACTGCCGCCACAAATCGATGGCCACACTATCAAATTCTTTGGACTGATCTAAATTGATCAGCGCGGCTTCGGCGTCGTCTTCTAGTCCTTTTAAGGTCTGACGAACCAAGTGTAGATTGCTTCAGATCGATCTTCCCTTCACAGCATAGTTCTACTCAGTTCCGATCAGATCTGCGACAACAAGCTGTAAGCAGTCCGCCAATATTCGGCCAAAATCTTTAACTCTGTGTTTAGCAGAGTTATGGGACTAAAACCTCCCGACCATGTCCGTCGCCTTTCTTCAGTAATATGATCACGCCCTTGGTAACATGTCCAGGGATAGCTCTTAGGGCAAACCAATGGTTGAACAAATCCGTCAGAATAGGCGCTAACATGTGCGGCAGCTTCAAATACATTTCATATGGCAGACCATCGAATCCCAGCGACTTGTTGAGGCTAACCTGCTTCATCGTCACGGATCTCACATTCAGTAACTTTCCCCTCACAGGTAGCCGTTTTACTCGTTACAAATTCACATCTATTTAACAGCTTCCACGTTAGAGTCACTATAATACAGCTTTTTCTCTGTGAAGCCTACATAAAATCCGAGTGAAATGATTTTTATACATTGAGGTGATAAAAAAAGGGAGTGGGAGAAAAAAACCTTAAAGGAGGCAACAGAAAAAAAACTCCCTTTAGTCGTCCCACCATCTATGGTAGGAGAGCCAACTGTTTTCTGGTATTGCTCCACTTTATTCTTGATCGATACTTTATAAAGCTGTGTGTTAAGCAAGGCCACATCAAGTACTATTTTTTGAGTCTTTGGTATGACTCGACCTGGAATAGAAACCCGGTCTCCCGAGCCATTAGCGAACACTCTACCCACTAGACCAATATATATATATATATATATATATATATATATATATATATATATATATGTGTGTGTGTGTGTTTGTGTGTGTGTGTGTGTTGATTTCATGAAGGTTTTTTTTGTTGATGTCGTTATTACAGCAGCATGTATATATAACAATATTTATTAACGATGTGTGTTGATTTGTTTTGCACCTCACTTTTCTACGTCATTATGTGGTTTCGGAGCAAAAAATGTTTCAATGATAACGAATAATTATATAACAATAAAAGATTCTGCAAGAGAAATTAAAAATGTATGAATGCAATTTGTTATGAATTGTTTAAGATTCTGCTTCACAAATTCTGGCCTTTATTCCCTTCAAACTTTGCTTCTGTGGCCTGGATAATGAAATTTAAGATAATATATTTTCTATGAAAAAATGGACAAATTTGTCCCTCTTTATTTATATAAAGTTTGAATAAAACAATATATGAATAAAAATGTTCATATATTTATACTAAAATAATCCAAAAGAGGAACAAAAATGTTTAGAAGTGAGCAGCTGTTTGAGTTTTGTGGCGGTTAGGTAAATAACTTTCACGTAAATATTGTCTTCCATTATGTTTTTAAAATTTACTTACCCAGGTCATAAAATCAAAAATTGAGGAAAGCAATAGATCTTTTCCACTTTATAAGCAATTGGGAAATAACAGTGTCTTCTCAGGAACAAGAAAAAGTCAAAATGTTCTTACAAAGTGTAATTTATATAATTCTTATGTCGTCACTAAATGACGTCGTAAGAATATAGCCTCGATGTCGTAAGGCTTCCGTCTAAATTGAATTCATAGACCTCGACTGAATGGAGTGGCCAGTGATCTAACAGGATTAAGCTTTTCCCATTCGAGGGAGGTAAGTTATTAATACGGGATTCCACCCACTTCGATACATTTTTTTTTAGCAATTTCATCACATAAACTCTAGAGCTAGGATCGGACGGCCAAAACGCCGACACATTACAACTTTATTTCATTAGTAGAAAGGTTTTTCATCTAAAGAACGAACCTCATAAAATGGAATGACTAATGTAACACATCTTGCTGGTTATAGCATGTAGTAACTTTGTTGCTACCATATTGATAAAACAATGCAAAATTAAAATCACACACACACACACACACACACACACACACACACACACACACACACACACACATATATATATATATATATATATATATATATATATATATATATTGCACATTAATTTCATATCTAATTCCACGATTAGTGTTTTGACGTCGTCAATTAATTCAAATTTTATATAATTTAATTTACGCTTCGTTGGTGGATTCATTCACATAAGTGGGAAATTGTGCATACAGCAAAGCTAGATGTAATACGACGAGACCGAATTTTATCTGGCATTCCGATCTTGTAACGAAAAAACCCCAAAAGTCTGGTTGTATCTTAATTTACGGCTGGGTCGCTTCAAATTAATAGTAATAATGCATTGGCCACAAATCCATCTTTGATTCATAGTTTTTCTCTACCGAAGACTTTTTAATGCTACAGCTGTATATCTATCAATCAATCAATCAATCTATCAGTCTCTTTCTTTCTTTCTTTCTTTCTTTCTTTCTTTCTTTCTCTCTCTCTCTCTCTCTCTCTCTCTATATATATATATATATATATATATATATATATATATATATATATATATAATTCTCTTCTTTTGTTTGCTTGTCACTTAGGAATTCCTAGGTTAATAAGCTAATCTTGATGAAACTTGGCTTGTGAATTCATTTTACTTGAATGGTAATTGTTGATGGTGAATGGGGACTCATACTTCTGAAGTCTCAAAAAATAATTTCGCTTAAAATTGATCACAAAGGTCAGAAAATTTCAGAAAATAAATGAAATTAGCATCCACAAAAGGAGGAAAATTTTTCAGAAAGGAAACTTTGGCTAATGGACGAAAATTGCCACCTGAACTTCTTTCACCTCAAGGTGTGTTTTAAAGTCATTTGAAGTGTCGGGGATGCTGGGGAGTCTTTCTGCTTTCAGAGGTACATGGAACGTGTTAGTTTAAAATTGATCAGGAAGGTCTAATTCATCCAGAAAGAAAAGAAAATTGTTATCTGCTGGACCTTACCTGGCAAAAAAAAAAAACCAAAAAAAAAAAACCGACCCCCCCTCCAACAACTTACAATTTATGAAAGCAATTTATCAAAGCAAATTGATGAGGTAGAATTCATTACTGAAAAAAATAAATAGAATTTATGTTTTATAAAATGTGCATTGATAAATTATTTTTTTTAAATCTCGGGCAACACAGGGTTTTTCTGCTAGTGATTGATTACCAATGTGTCTCTGTTTTTTATCACACTTTCCTACATGACCATGTGGCGATGTAGTAAAATGTGAAACAACCAGTCAAGAAGAAGAAAAAAACTATTCAAACGAACTATACTCAGCTTAAAAATTGACACCGTGGCTGAGGAGTTTGGTAATTATAAACATAGTATAAGGCTAAATGAAAGAAGATTAATTTAATAGAGCAAACAAAAATACTGCAATGTAAATTCTTAAAAATCGTCATTTTATTTTATTTTTTAATATTTCTTTCAGAGATTTTCAAATGACGAAAGTGTTAGGAATGCGGAAAAAAATGCAACTATGGGTTACATTGTATCACTACTGTTCTTCTACAATGATGGCTTTGGCATTAAATAATCCACAAAAGTTGTTATGGATATATTTGAATATATATCGGTGATATTTTTTTGCAGTTTATAACTAGTTTTGTAAAAAAACAATTGTACTTTCTCGACGTACAGTTTGTTTATGATCTTAATATATTCTTTATACAAATGCTTACAAATAAAATTCGATCTGATACCGTTTCGAACAGGTAAAAGTAATAGCCATTTATTCTTATTTGAAAAGCAGACAGCAATAAAGACAGTGGTATTCGATAAATCACACACATGCACAACGCAAACCTGTCTATAAATATATATTCGATACAGTGACGATACAATATCTCGTCACTCAACCGTAACACGTATTTATGTCTGCATAAATATCGAATACGGAGCGTCTGTCGGTTGTTTTTAAGAATGATAAATAGCTTACTTGTCAAGCAACAAGCTAAAGCCAGATAGGTTTGAAGTTCCATTAGCATCAACTGGAAAATAATAATTATGATAAAAAAAAAAAATAATAATAATTCCACTCTCCCTGACACTTACTCCGTTGTTGGAGTATATGTAAAAGTAAGTAGACCCGGGTCGAAAAATATAAATAAAAAAGAAAGTAAAGAGACAGATAGAGGTAACTTCTTCAGCTGAGAAGACTCTTTTAAATGTGAGAATGTGAGAAAATTTTCATTTTTTTAAAATCTTTCCAAATTTTATTATTAAGAAGATTTCAAAATTCTAGATAAATATTGCAAATGAAAACACCATAGAACCCTATACCACGACATTGATGTTACCACAAGAAAAGAAAGAAAATAAATAAAAAATATCTTGACTGAAAAGAAGACTGCTTGATCATCTCTAAGGAATCAAGACTAGAAAAATTCAAAGTGAAAACCGAAAAGGAAAATAAATTACGAAAAAATATCCGAACAGATAACATGATTGAACTAAGCGAATTAATTTATGTAGGAGCGAAACTATTCAGAAATAAAATTGGTATCCCCGTAAGAAACCCGAATAGGAATAAAAGAATCCTGGAAGGGAAATTAGGCGAAAAGACAAATAAAAAAAAGTGCGACAACTTGTGAAAGTTCTTAGGAAGGAAATACACATAAGGAAACATTGGAATGAAAAAAAAGAAAAAAAAGAAAGAAAAAAGGGTAACAGCAGACTAGTCTGACAATACAACTAAAATAAATAGAGATCAAAAGTTATTGGTGAAAGAAGTGAGACTCAAAAGATATCGGGATAGGGTTTAGCAATACAAAAATAAAATAGAATAAAATAAGATAAGATAAAAAAAATAACAGGACCTTCCAAAATAAGGAAAGAAAAAATCAGTGGAGAATAAGTACCCAAAGAGAAATGAACGTCTGGATGCAAAATTAACAAAAAAAATTTTGAATAGAATATGGGAACAGAAAGATTATAACAGAAAGGCCGAATGGATAAATAACATGAGAAAATAATTGTAAAAACTTTAAGGTCCAGAGGCAGACATATTCTTCGACTCACTATAGCAAATTGGAAAAAACCAGACCATAATACCATACATGGATTCTGGTTTTTAAAAATTCACGTCCTTCCACGACGGACTGGCTTTGCAATTGAATAAAGGCCTAGAAGAAACAAGCATACCCGAAAGGATGACAAAGATGAAAATTACACTGATCTTGAAGGACCCGCAAAAAGAGACTATGCCCAGCGACTATAATCCGATAGCCTGTTTACCTATGAAGTAGAAAATCCTTACTGCTCAGATAAGAGATGAAATCTTTTATTCGCTTGAATACTGCGGACGGAAGAACAAAAAGAATATCACAAAAAACAAAAAACAAAAACAAAACAAAACAAGAGGAACAGATGACCTCCGATAGATAGATCAGAAGCCAAAACAAGGCGGAAAAATTTAGCCTGGATCGACCACAAAAAAACCGATGATATGGTCACATAAACTTGGATAATAGAATGTCTGAAAATGTACAAAATAACTGACAAAGTCATAAACTTCATCACGAAAGCCATGAAAGACTAAAAAGTTAAAGTAGCAGCAGGGTAAATCCTAGCAGAGATTAAAATCCAAAGAGGCATCTTCTAAGGAGACTCACTTTTGCCACTGCTAGTTCTTATAGTAACATGCTACTCAATCATACATTTAGAAAGTGAACAGGGGGCTACAGATTAACAAAATCACAGGAAAAGATAAACCACCTTATGTATATGGATGATATCAAGATATTTGCCAAAAATGAAAAAGAACTGAATACCCTGATACAAATAATAAGAATATACAGCCAGAATGGAATTTGGCATTGAAAATGTGCCATGCTGGTAATGGAAAGTGGGAAAAGAGAAATAATAGAAATAACAGAATAACCAAAATCAGGAAAGCATTATAACGTTTGGAGAGAAGAAAAATACCAGCACTTAGGAATATTAGAAGCAGACACCATCAAACAAACTGAGACGAAAGAAAAAATAAGAAAAGAGTACCTCAGAAGAACGAGAAAACTTCTCGAAAACAAACTCTGTTGCAGAAACCTCATCAAAGGAATAAACACCAAGGCAGTCCCCCTTGTAAACTACTTAGGATCATTCTTAAATAGACAAAGACTCAAACAAATGTACCGAAGGATAAGGATGCACAAGGCCTTATATCCAATAACCAGACTTTATATGTCAAGGAAAGAATGAGGATAGATGCATCAATACAAGGACTCGAGGAATACATTAAAAAGAGCAAAGAAATGCTAATTTCAGCAGTTTTTAGAACAAACAGAAAAACAAACAAATAAACCAACAAATTTAAAAACAAAACATTGGATATTTCAAGCAACAAATTGGCGAGATTGTGCATAAGAAAATCTGAGTTTGGTTAAGAAAAGGAAATTATATTTAGGCAAAAATTGATAATACGCAAGTGTAGATTATGTGTAGAGAGAGGGAAAAAGAATGATCGCATAATAAGCGAATGCAGCAAACTTGCACAGAAGGAGTACAAGACTAGGCACTACTGGATGGGAAAAAGTGATCCCCAGGGAATTACTGAGAGAATAAGATTCGACCATACTATGTGGTATATGCACAAACCAGAATCCGTCCAAGAGAATGAGACACAATACTTCTCTAGGAAATACAAACAAATCACCTAATCTCAGCCAGAAGACCAGACCTAGTGTTGATTGACAAAAAAAAAAAAAAAAAAAAAAAAAAAGAAAAAAGTAAAAGAACTTGTTATCTATTGAATTTTGCCGTTTCGGGGGACCACCAAATGAGTATAAAATAAATCGAAAAGATTGACAAATACTTGAATATTGCAAAAAAAATTTTTTTTTTAATGGGCAACATGAGGGTGATGTTAATATCGATTTTAGTTGGTGCCCTTGGAACAGTCCCCAGAGTCTTAGAAAAAAAGACAGAAGGAACAGGAAATCAGAGGAAGAATCGAGACTATCGAATCAACAGCATTAAGATCGGCTGGAACACAAAGACATCTGGAGACATGAGATTTGCTATCTCACAAATTCTAGTAATTGACTACGAGTAACGATGGTGTGAAAAACTCGCAAGGGCTGATATAATAATAATACAGCCAATATATAGGAATGGAATTTGGTACTGAAAATATGCCATGCGGATAATGAAACGTGAAACAACAGAAGAAACAGAACTACCGAATCGGAAAGCATCAAGACACTTGGAGAAAAAGAAAATTACAAGTATTTGGGAACTTTGGAAGCGAACACCATCTAACAAAAATTTAAGAAAAAAAGAGTTCCTCAGAAGAATAAGAAATTTACTCGAAACCATACTCTGCGTAAGAAATCACAGGGAGTCTCTCTGCTACTCAGGACCATTCTTTAAATAGACAAGAGAGGAATCCAGACAAATGGGCCAAAGGATAAGTAAATTGGTGACAATATAGAAGGGTTTGCACCCGAGAGATAACAATCTGTATGTCTCAAGAAAAAAAAAGAGCGAGAGGACTAGCCAATATTGAGGTTTGCGTAGATGCATCAATACAAAGACTCGAAAAATGCATGAAAAAAAGCAAAGACTAATTGCAGCAGTTAGCAACAGCAATGGCAACATTGGGTCAAAGAGAAAAACAACAAAAACTAGAAAATAGAGATGTAAAGAAAAACAACTGTTTGGATACTTTAAGCATTTGAACATTTGATAAGATTGCGCACAAGAAGATCTGAACATGGCTAAGACAAATAAACCTCAAACGAGAAATTGATTCTCTTTTCATTGTAGCACAAAATAAAGCCATAGTGACCAATTATCCGAAAGCGAAGTATGATAACACACAACAAAATTGCAAGTTTTGGTTATGTGGTGACAAAGATGAAACGGTTAATCACATAAATGAATGCAGAAAACTTGACCAAAAAGGGTGCAAGACTAGGTACATCTGAGTAGGAAAAGTAATTAATTGGGAATTGTAAAAGAGAATAAAATTTGACCATACTACTAAATTGTATATACTCAGAACCAGTACTAGTGAATGTAACGCATAAAATTCTCCGAGATTTTGAGACACAAACGGCTCAATTGAATAAAGTCATTACTTTTGTAAAACAATGTCAAATTATCTTCGCTAATAACTTCAAACAGGTTCTTTTATTTAGGTTTTGACTCTTGGAAAAATTAGTTGTAAGACCCTTTATTTATTCGACTCCGACAAGACGGCTACCCAAGTTGATTGATTTCAAAAGAAGGATAATTTTTCCATTTTTGTTTTTGGTTTGTTTCAAATAAATACCTAATCAAACAGAATTTTTGTTTTTATGAATGAAATTCAGTTCAGAAGAAAAAAGATATTTAGAAATCAATTGTAAATAGCTGAAACAAGTCATTAGAATCTATTCCTTGTGGCATCTATAGATCTGCGCCTGGATTTTGATACAGACTTGAACAAGGTTCTATGGAAAACCGGCAGCTGCCTATATTGCAGGTGTCCCTTTTTCACATCACAGATGCTGTCCAAGATGCTATACAACCTGGCATTAGCTTTTCCGCCGAAGTGTTATATACTCACATAATAGATATGTTTATATACACATATACATGTTCATGCAGGATACATACTGACGCAATAAATTAATCAGACGCAGTAATAAACGACGCAGGAAGACTTCTTTATCAAATATTTACCTCTCACTTTATTTGTAAGGTTCGAAAGGGTTGTTCAAGGTTTGCTTGTGAGCGGGTGTTGGAGACCGAACAGAACTGAAATATTTTGACCTCCACTCTTATGACCGTCAACGTTGTGTCTTTCTCGTTCTCTTGATGCTCAACTGGAGGCCTTGGGGTCCACTCTGCTGGGTGCTGGCTTCCTTTACTGCATCTTATCAGCATCTTCTCTGGACCCCAATTCATCAGGGCCCAAAGGCCCCTCCCGCCTGATGTGGCTTTCCCTACCACATCTCGTCCTACTCCGTCTCCAACTCTACTGGAACTGCCCCTGCCGAACTCAACTGCCAACTGCCCGCAACTCAACTGGCAACTCCACTCGGACTTGAACTCAACTGAGTTATATAATGGTTCAACGCCCACTCGATCTTTGAAATCGCATGTTTGATCGTCATCAAGCGGAAATAACTGTCATGCAGTTCACAGGTCACTCTCTTCCCGTGCATCAGTCTATGAGTATACCATGGGAATTTAATGGTTTTCGTCAAATTTCATAATATGAACAGGGAAAAAAATTTTCTAATGTCGCCTTTAAACTCAAACTCAAAAAATTTTTTTCACTTTACAACAAGTCAAAACAATATTGCAATCACAGTTCAAAAATGTTCAGTTTTCTTTTCTTCTTTTTTTCAATCTATGTACTGATGTATTGTCTATTTTACTAAAAATGTCTGTTCTTTTTTTCTTTTTTTTCCTATATGCTGTGTTCAACAATGTTCAAGTTTCTTCTCTTTTTTTTTCTTTCCGTCTTTTTTCCATTGTCCCGTACGTTTTTGTTTTTGTTTTGATCATTTTTTACATTTTTTTTCATTTTTTTTTCATAATAAATTGCTCATTCAATGTCTCTTTTTTTCCCAACCTTATATCTACCTCTCTCTGTCCTTACCGTAATACTATAACTATAGGTTCGCTTCCCAGTTTATTCAATTTCAGTCATAGTACAATAAATTAAGCCTGATTTATAATAAAACTTTCAAAATAGCTTACGAGCATTCTTCTTTTTTTTTCTTTGCTCAAAATATCTCGGGTTTTTCTTTCTAAACATCCCAAACTTTTATCAATTCAGCCAACATTTCCGAAATCAAAACAAATCCCAATCCGAATCTGCGAATCTTCGCCACACCTGGTTCTGTCAAAATTCTGCGCATCTCTTAATTATATCCAAAACCCTGTTTCAAAAAATCTTCCCCAATAACAATCTCAAAGCTCCACTCCAGGGGGAAATCACAAAATACCTGTCTGCCTCGTCAGACACAAAAAATATCTGTCTCTTAGTTACTCTGCCTCCACGGCGAGACCATTTTCAATCAACACGGACCATGACAAGTCCAATAATTGGTATCAACAACTTCCACAAAGAAAAACCAGCCTGATTCTACCAGCGCCGAAAATATCGATTCTCCTAACTTCACAAAATATCGAAAAAGAACGTGCGTATTCTTCAGACAACACCAATGTGCGAAATTCTTGGACAATCCCATTGATGCTCCCAGGATTCCATTTCTCGGATTAAAATTCTCATTTCCCATCCACAAGTTCCAAACATGAAACCTGCCGAAAAAGTCTTAACTACAGATATGCGGGATTCCAGATCTTGGGCTGAAATTCTAATTTTCAATCATCACTTGTCCAGACCACTGACAAGTTACTACAAATTTTTACTCACAAAGACCAATTTACGATAAAAAAATTTTATTGATAAAAATATTGTTTATTATTGCTGTCTATCATGTGCACGACACAATGACACCATCCCCTGTCCATACAGCGGGCATCTGCCTTTTCTTTTCTCTGTCAATGCTTGTTTCTTCTTACCCTTCTTTTTTTTTTCTCTCCCTCACTATGATACAATATTACACATAGCAGTAATCTCAATTTTCATCTAGGGGTCAAACATTTTTTTAAAAAATTATTTCGAATTTTATCGTTCTAGAAGGGCCCTGGTCATTAAAACTAATTCACTATTATAATCAACCCTTTTTTTACAAAACCAAATTAATCGACAGAGAGAATTATATGAATGAGCAATCTACTAACAATTTTTTTTCACTTTACTGTTTTTTGTTGCTGGTTTATTCTTGTTTCTTGTTTTCTTGTTTGTTTGTTTTCTCTTCTTTTCTTCCAGCACGTTGCATTGTCTTCCTCTTTTCTTTTTTTTCCGTTCTTTTCGCGTCGGTCCGTTCCTGTTTTTTTTTGTTTTTTTTATTATTATTTTCTGGGGGCCTAGTGTTTTCTCTGATCGTCTCCGTGGAAACCCAGTCCGTAACCATATCATGACGATATGTCTGTTTTTTTGGGACCAAATCGCACAATGTTATATAGTCACATATGCAGATTCACATCTACATACATACACATATATATGTAGAATAATTCACAACGATACAATAATAACGACAGACGCATGAAGACTTCTTTAACAATACTTACCTCTCACTTTATTGCAAGGGTTCGAAAAGGTTGTGTTAGGTTTTACTGTGAGAGGGAGCTGGAGATCGAACATAACTGCAATATTTTGACCCCCAAACTTATGGCCGTCAACGTTGTGTCTTCTCGTTCTTCTGATGCTCAACCGGAGCCCTGGGTCCACTCTGCTGGGTGCTGGCTTTCTTTACTGCATCTTATCAGCATCTTCTCTGGACCCCAATTCATCAGGGCTTCCCGAGGGCCCCTTCGGCCGGGTGTAGCTTTCCTTACCACCAACTGGCTGGAACTCTACTGGCCGTCGAACTCAACTGGAACCGGAACTCATCTCAACTGGCCCATCGAACTCAACTGAGTTATATAATGGTTCAACGCCCACTCAATCTTTGAAATCGCATGTTTGATCGTCATCAAGCGGAAATAACTGTCATGCAGTTCACAGGTCACTCTCTTCCGGTGCATCAGTCTATGAGTGTACCATGGGAATTTTTTAGCTCGTCCCATTTCATCAGCCAATTTCCGCCCATACGATTTCCTCTCCTAACTGCCATTGGAATGTGTCACTTCCTTCCGGTGTATCACCTTGAATGGCATTTTGGGCCGGGTCAAAAGGTCAAAATATAACAGAAGTTGCTAAAGCGAGGTTGAACACAACGTCGAACTTAAGCCAGCTCCTAGTTGTTATCACCCCAACTTATTGGCGGGAGATTTGAATACAAATTTGAATTTCTTCTAGAACTTACCAAAGCGTGTTCCTTCAATCCTATTATTCACCTGTGACTGGTGGAGTGGAGAAGAGATGGTTCCATGCCTTTCCTAAGGGAAATTAGAATTAATCATGTACGCAAAAATCTTAAAAGAACGTTTGAAAGATATCAACTAGTAATACAAGGATGGTTAAAGCTTTGGCCACGAGGTCTTTTTGTTAAGTCTATAATTTGATTTTTGGATGTTTGATTTTGAAAATTTCAAAACTGGTAAGTTTTTAACTGGGTGTTCTATTTACAGCATTGACAACATAGAAAAGAAACCATTATGAGACCATTACGAGACTTTTATGATATCATTATGAGACCATTATGTTATAAAACATAAAATGTTATAAAAGTTTGAAACTTAACCGAATGTTTGAATTACCTTACCCCTTCGCCACGAGCAGGATGTAGCATAAGGTCAGATTATTAGGCAAAGCCCTCCATCCATATACACGCACCAATGAACGGTCAGAGGCAGTGTTAAAAGTTGCTTGGTCTTCGTCGGCATCCCAGGTACTTTCTGGGAGGAACTTCAGGCATCTTGCAATGTACCTGATCCTTACCCTTTTAGATGAAGTAGGAAGTTCTGCCTGGAGAGAATCTCCCTCGAAACCAGACTCTTCATGCCAAGGTGATAAAATCAATGTCGAGTTACATCTTCTTTATAGAATTTATGTTATATTTAACTAGAAATAATGAAAGACGAAAAAGAACCCTATGATATTTATTTCCTTAAAACAATTATATAATGATCAAGATGAGTTTGAACGAAAACATTATTATTAACTTGGATTATGAATCATTTTATTCTTTACTTTAGAACACTTTAATGCATTTGCCCTGACAAAATTAAAGCTACAATGTACCATTTTTGTTGTGTTACAGTAACAAAATTTTAAAAAATCAGTTCATTATATATAAATTATTAATTTTGCAATCCATATATATAAAACATATTCTCTCTCTCTCTCTCTCTCTCTCTCTCTCTTGGATAAACCACTACTACCTTAACTCGACGGCTCATGAGTTACCTCTCCTATAAGAGTGGGATTAGAAATTATCTCGACAAATACCATTGAAACCTCTATAAGGCAAAAATACCCGAATAAGAGCAACAGTAAAAAATTAAAAAAAAAAGAAAAAAGAAAAAAAAAGACTCGAAATGTTCGAAGCTGTAATAATAAAATCAAAATACTCAAATTTCAATAAGAACTTTTTGGGACAAAGACAGGGATTTCTAAATGTAATTACCAAGAAAGATTCCATTTTTTCATAACAGCTGTGTGAATCGTGATGGTGTTGATTAACGTTTTAATGACCAATGCCAACTTCGTTTAAATTGTTAAAACACATTTATTAAAAAAGGCAATTCACACCATTTTTACTGAATAAAAACGCTTTTAGAATTTTAATCATAATTTATTCATCAAGTTGTCCAATTGGCCTGAACTGCAGCCTCGAAGTAACCGAGTTCGAACTCTTATCACGCTATTACGTTCACTTTTGGACTAATGCCCCTTGGGAAAAGTATGAACCCCTATATTCCTTTAGCTATAAGTTCAAAAGTATCATTGTTGTTCTGCAAGGGTGGCTTTACCATTGAATAACCTACGAAGGTTGATATGCCATTCAACAAAAATAAAGAAAGTTGTTTTATCGGAATTTTTCAAGTTATAGGCCTATAATTAGTTATTTCTATCCCTTTTTAAAATAACTTGAGCTATGTTTACTGAACTTTTTCACGGCAGACCTATCAGATCAATATCCGATCGATTTCAGATCGATATCAGGCAACTCCCATTTGTGTCACGTGTCATTTCCCTATAACACTACTGGCAAGCATAATTGATATTTTATTATATTTTCAACACGCTTTGTATCAGCTCATTATCGAACCGTCGAAAAATATTATCATATTTTAGCAATACTTTAAATAATCTAAATAAATCAGACTAAGTATTTTCCTTATTCCACAGTTTTATTTAGGTCTTCAAACTGTTTCTTCTGATTTATGGATTTGGCTGATATATTTTAAAACTGAAGATTATATCTTTTGTTCTTTTTCAGATAAACTGCTGAATGGTGGATTGTATAGGAATGATTCCTTCTGACAAGAAGGCTCTCCAGCAAGGATCCCCAACAAAAACAGACCGAGTGTGTCGAAAGTTGATGAGATTGGGATTGATTCAGATTTTCCTAGGATTCTGTTGCACGGTGTTGGCCTGCGTCTGTCTCGACCACCTAAGGCATCATCATGTTCTTGCAGCTCTCTCTGGTGGTGCCCTCTTTTGTTCATTTTGTGTAAGTATTCTGACCCACTTTTCAGAAGCAGTGACAATTAAAACTTCGCCTACTCGAAATACGCACTAGTGTCATTTTCTTTATTCTATTTTTGCTGTTGTTAACGTCTCTATCGGTTATCAATCCTTTTCAACTGAATTTACTCGGAGAAGAGTTTTGTTCCAGTTTCTAATTTGTGCTCCGTTGTCACGGCTGTTGTTATTGTTGTATATATATATATATATATATATATCCGCGCCAGTGCTAAAGTCTCGTGCTTCCCTGAAATCTTTGATGATACCGGACCCCCACTTAATTACATACTAATTTTCATTAAGTTGTATTCATATGAAATACAAATTTTATTGTACCCTAATTATATATAATAATGGATCATACCATCCCATATACGTACACAAGAACTAGAAATCTACAATGTATCTAATTAATTATTAAATGAATAAAGTAATTTTTGCCCAAGAAATCGGCACTGTTTGAAATTGCTCTTTTTTTTCATGGAAATCAGTCGTGCTGAATGTTTTCATGTTCCAGATTACAGTCAGCATGACCTTCTTCACTGACTGCTACGTTTGGAATATTTTTTTTATTTTGCACATTTTAAATCAAAAAGATTACTTGGGAGCATTTTCGAGATAAGAATAATAAGCTCATTCTGAGTATATTTTGTTCTCAATTTGAATCAAGAGTTCGTTAAGGACAGTCGTTGTGTGACCAATTCCATTAATCCAAGTAGATTATTATACGACTGAGAACTGAAATTTTCATTTGTTTCACGCAAATCCAAGTTTATTTTAGTTAAAAACACTGTCACATTGATTAAAAGCTTCACCACTCTTCTTCAAAATTTTTTCTGCTTTCGGAGTTCATACACTTCTTGTACATCTATGGTCACTTTGCTTGACATTGATCATAAAATGGATACTTATTTTATGAGTAACATTCACAAAATCCCGAACTGAAAAACAAATTTAAAAACATTTTTATAATCTAGGATACCTCATTATCATCATCATGTTGCACCGCCAACGCGGATCTCCCCAACCCTCTCCCGCCAACCTTCTCTATCATCCATCGCTCCCGGTAGGTCTTCAAGGCTACATCCTGTATCGGCACAGAGGTGTTCTATGTAGGTTCTAGTTGATCGTCCTGCCTTTGATCGTCCACGTGAAGGGATCCACAAAAGTATGTCACTTATGAGTTCGTCCCTACTTCTTCAGCAGTGTCCCGCATGTCTGGTTCGTCTAACTTGGATAATTTTCGTGATGGGTGGTAAGTGGCCGTACATCTGCTTATTTGTTGGGTGCTGCATCCAGGACTTGTTTAATATTGCTTGCAGAATTCCTGTGTAATTGCCGTCTAGCTTTTTCTCCATACGTTTAGTTAGCGTCCATGTAGTACATCCATACAACAGTATCGATACGACCGCTGCTTAGAAAAAACTGCGTTTCATTTTATCGGTCAGGTCTGACTTCCATATGACCGATAGCTGTCGATAGCTGTCCATGCCTTTGCTAGTCGCGTGTTGATGTCTGTCTCGGTTGATAAGACACCGCTTCCTAGGTAGGCGAACTTGTCCACTAGTATCAGTGAACTACAGTTTAGTGTGGAGATTTCGCCTCTTTGATTAAAGCACATAAGATACCTAATCGATAGCAATCTGTTTTTGTATTTTGTTATTCCAAACTATATATATTAATATATATATACAAAATTACGATGCTGCCTCTATTCTGAAAATCCGCTATAACATTTTAAGTGCTATTTTCCGTTAAAGGTTTTGCAGATTACAAAATGCATCGGTGGGGATTTGTGTTGTCATCTTTCCTTATCCCAAGTCTCATGCATGAAAGAAAAAATAAAATCGTGGGCATTTGGATTTCCTTGTATCTTTTTGAGACGAAGTCGTTCTTTTTATTTTTTGTCGCTTACTACCGAGTTAGTTTCTCAAGGCAGTTGTCTTGGTAGAGAAGAGTACTCCCATCCTTAAACCATTGTGAAAATATTTTTTCACAGATTTGGATGAAGTAAATTAAAAAACAAAACAAAAGGATCTCATTTAATAGTCGGTTATGCTGACGTAATAGTTCCCAGGAATTCCAGGGTCTATCTGGCGTTCGGGTCGGGTTGATAGCTTATCACCTGGTCTCATGAAGACTTCTCTTGAGAGTACCTGCTTAGCAGGACTGAGTATTATCGTAGGATTACCGTCCGGTGGTCGTAGGAAGTAGATAAAAAAATGAGACGATTATCTGATGGAAGAAGCAAACCAACAACAACAGCAACTGTTCCTTAAACACAGGACCCTTGTTTTTTCTTTTTTTGGAAAGCTAAAAGTTAAAAATTTATGAGTTACAATCTTTTTTGGTTTCTTTGTTTAATGGCATATCCACCTACGTTGGTTATCTAATGCCAAACCCATTCTTATTGAAGGACAGTAGTGGTACTGTTTGACCCATGGCTCGGGAATAAGGGGATTAATACATATCACTCTGAAAGTGAACGTAATAGCGAGACTGGAGTTTAAGCTCGCTGACTACGATGCCATAGTCCAGCATGTTATTCACAATGCCGCGGTGACTCTTCCCTGAAAGTTACAAGTCACTTCTAACTATAAATTTATGCATTCCTCGACTGTCAGACTGATACTCAATCTCACTTACGGGGTTCCGCGTTGACTTCTCTACTGGTTTTGGGATGCATTTTATTCATCTGAGAAGGTCACTGTGGCAGGTATTTTTAATCGATTAAAACTTGTTGATTTGGGTGATGTTGACACAAATGTATTTTCATATGACCTGCTTACTATTACGTCAGGGCACATTTGAATCGAAAACTTTTGGTAGGCTTCGACTGAACTGAGTAATGAAATTTTGAATAGATGACAAGGGTAATGGCAAGTACTTCTTGTGAAATACATAGTAATTGATTTTACCAAAAAAAATAAAGAAAAAAGATTGATTGGCTGTTTGGTTGTTTCAACCTTTGTAAGTTATTCAATGCCAAATCCATTTTTATACAAATAATCAGTTCTATTTCAAACATTCAGTTTAACATGATTATACTGTTTAACTGTCAAAAACATTTCTATTTCAAGCTATTCAGTTTATTCAAACAGTTCTAATTCAGCTAATTCAGTTTAGTATAAGTATAGATTTTGTTTACACACAGTTAAATGTCAAAACAGTTCTATATTTAACAATTCAGTTTAGTCTAAGTACCGTTTCAATGTCAAAAACAGTTCCATTTCAAACAATTCAGTTTAGCATAAATACGCAGTTTAAATGTCGAAAACTTTTCTATTTCAAGCTATTCAGTATAAATACACAGTTTAATTGTTAAAAACATTTCTATTTCAACCTTTTCAGTTTAGTCAAATAGTTCTAATTCAAATAATTCAGTTTAGCATAAATACGCAGTTTAGTTCCCAAAGATAGGACACTATCAGGCGCTACTACTCCGGGCCAGAGTGGTCCTGGGAGCGATGACAATGAAGTGGTGCTCCGTATTCTCCAAAGCTCCAGCATCACTGGAACTTCACCATCATATTGTTTAGTATCATTTCCAGAACATTCGCTGGGGGTGGGAGGAATGAGTGTCTTACCTCTCTATAAAGGTGCAGTCCCAGCCAACTGGGCAAAAGAAAAGAAAAAAGAAAACAACCACAGAAAATTATTTTCACTGTCATGGCTGTGTTAACTGAGGAAAGAGTGGATTCCGTAAACTATTCTGGCATAACTGCTTCATCTATCCTACCAGTAACAGCAAAAAGGCTCTTGTATTGTAAGAAAACTTGTTTGGTATAGATTGTATCTTAAAGATTTTTCCCCATTATTTCCAGTTGACGGTGTCCGGAATAATAGAAACAGCTGGAGGAAGTCGATGGATGTTCACTCAGCCGAATATGGTAAGTAACATTGGAAATCAAGTAATTTCTTTTAATCTTAGACATAACTTTCCTTAGTGTAAAACTGATCTCGTTACCAGTTTTATAAGTCATGTCCATGCGTGCTATCGTGCTCGTTTATCAAAGACCGATTTGTATTTTAAAATAGAATCTATCTAGCTAGCTATCCTTACCTACAAACTTATCAACCTTTTAATCTATTGATCTAACCCTGTTTATACGAAGTGTACTAAAAATATCGAAACTGTAGATTTAGCCATCTTTTTTTATGATTCAAATAAAGACATTTGAATAACTAAGCAACTTAGATAATAAAGTAATGATGTCAAGACGCTAAGGATTCTGTATGGATCAATTTAAAAAAAGAAACCACAAATAAACAAAAAAACAAACTTATGAACCCAATCTTGATAAGAAATATTCTTGGTTAAACAAAGGATTGTGCAAATGCTGTACCCTTCATAATCACCACTCCTAAATTCATGCCACTTTTTCTGGCATAACTGCTGAAAATTCATGCCACTTTTTCTGGCATAACTGCGGAAAATTCATCTCAAGTGTAAGATTTGAGGACATCAAAGAGGTTTATAGAAATACGATGACACTTCTTCACATCATTGACGAATTTTAGAGATGCTTCGCTGGAATAAGTGTATTAAATGAGAAGGGGTCTAATTTTTAAAAAAAAACTAACGTTTAATTGTCTTTTCTGTCTTTGTAAATACAGCTTTAGTACGGATACTTTTTAAACACACCTCGTATCTATCTATCTATCTATCTAGCATTTTTTCTGATGCTGATTATGACACTACACCATACGATGAGATATGAAAGTTAATTGTAAAGAATAAATAGAAACGCTAATAAGATTTAGGCTGATATGTTATTTTTTGTTTTTATTTTTTATTTAACTTTTTATGGTAAATCTGTGAGAATATCTTTAGAAAATTTCATAATCTCCCACGAACTCATGTTTGAGTTTCAACATAATCACTTGCTTGAAGCTCACCAGATACGAAGTACCTTCGTGTGTTTACTCATATGTTTATTGAAACCCTCTCTCTTCACCTATAGACAAATTGTACAATACCCTCAATGCCCTGGCTTTCTTTCTTTCTTTCTCTCTCTCTCTCTATATATATATATATATATGGTTAGCTAGCTAAACACATACATACATAGATTCGAGCATAGATTTTTAGGGAGTTAACTACGAAGTCTATTTGTACATATACTTGATTGTGTGTGTTTGTCAGAAAAATGAAAACCGAGATGTTGAAATAAACATTTTATTATGCTTTGCCTATACATCTTCAGATACTTCGAAATTGTTTTTAGAATAATAACAGAATTCTGAAAGAATTAAAAACAATTTCATAGTATCAGATGAAGCTGCATAGACAAAACCACGAATGAATTATTAATTTCAACAACTTTTTAGTTTAATTTCTTAATCTCAATTTCCATACATTCATTCTATGTATATTTGTTTTTTAAATTGATTTTTTTTAAATTTAATTCCTATTTTTAATTCAAACAATTTTTTTCTTGGTGCTATTCTTTTATAAAAATCAGAAATCGACGCTGCTTTTGGTTTGTCTTGTGGAATCCATCGTTTTTGTTCCGGGTGCCATCGGATTTTTTGGACGAATTTGCTTTTTGGTAAGCAAGAATCTTGAAACTTGATTTCTGTTTTTCATTATTTTCTTTTTTTTTTCCTTCTTTTCACCAATCCTGTCTCAGCTCTAAAATACTTTTTCGGGTTATTTTATACTCTCTAATGTATTCCAGATGTTAGCATCCTAAAATCAAGGGAAATTTATCCCGGAGATTAGGGTCCGAAATCTATTAAAATAAATAAGTAAATAAATAAATAAAAACTCGTGAAACTAACGCTAACCAAGGTCTTCCAATTTCTTAGTTAAAACTGCACGAAGAATTTGAAAGAAGATGGCTTTTTTTGGTTCAACTTACGTCCAACAGTTAGACAATGCAATAGCAGTTTTGAAGAAAAGGAAGATTTTAGAAAAAAAGGATTCAAAGGAATCTAGTAGGCTTTACCCCAACAAAGAAAAAGAATAGTTTTACGGACAATTAAAAGGCCAGAAAATGTTTTCCGAGACTGCTCAAACCGAGCCTATTTTGCTCATCAAAAACTCATAAATAAACCCATAAATAAATGAAATTTTGCTCATCAAAAACTCATAAATAAAACAGGCAAACAGGCAGTTCAGTTGGATACGGAACGGTACCAAGTGAGTATGTACTCACTGTGGCCTAACCACGTCAGTAGCATTTTGGACACCAGTCTATACAGGGCGTGGGATCAGCAGCTGATTGTAGCAAAAGACTTTCGTCCGACTAGGAAGATGAACTTTGTGAACTCAGAGTAGCGGTCAAATGTAAAGTCAGTCAACCAAGTGCAATGAGAAATTGGTAACAGAAACAGTTACAATTTAGACGTACAAGTTTGCTGGCTACTTCGAGAAGCTGAGTACACGTCTCGAATAGCTCGTAGAAGCAGCCAAATCGGCAATTTGGCAATTTGAATACACATGCTTATTGGTCTTGCAATGCGTGGTTTCTGCCACGAGAGTTCTTAAGTAAAACAAAATAAAGAACAGAACTTCATATTCACCAAAAAAGGAACTATTCTTCACCAGTCGCAAGCAGTGCATCAATGTAGAAAAAGAACAGAAGTTCATATATACCCACAAAGAGGGTCTTTTTTACCAGGAGCAACGAAAACTGTCAGCCTAAGAAGACACAGAACTCATCTTCTCCAGGACTCCACAAGAAATCTACTCACTCAGAAAGCCACTATATCTCGACTGCTTTTTCAAATCCTTTCTGAATTTCACAGAGGAAACTTAAACCTAAAAAAAAGACACATATTTTTCTCAAAACAGTAAGTCAAGAAAGAACCCCTTTTTTTACAATGTTTAAATTGTAATTAGGTTCTCAACGGAAATATTTCTGTTTCATTCTTTTCTTATTTCTAAGGACACTTTCCCTCTTTTCATATCCTTCCTATATTGCATTATACCTAATTTTTCACTTTGTAATAGTAAATAAACGATTTCCTTTGTCAATTTCAGTATGCACCCCAAGTTTGAATTCGATATTTTTGCGTACCTAAAAACACAGTTATTCAGTTTTATAATTCTAGCATATATTTTCTATAATTGGTCCAAAATAGTTTATATAAAATTCAAATTCTTTTAAATCAAAGGAAATTTATCCTCGAGTTTAGGGTCCCAAATCAAAAGAATTACTTTGAATAACATGGCCAGTTTTCTTAGCTTTATTCGATAACAATTTGTTAACAGAATCGCTTTAAAGATTTATTCTATAATTTTGATTGTGCGAATTGTTTTTATTGTTATCACACATTCTTTGCTAAACAATTGGAGAGCGTTTGTTTGAATCGGATTATTTCTACTGTTATTTTGTTTTACTAGAATAAGAGAACCCAGCTATAACATAAAAAATGAGTTCAAGGGCGCCTTTGGTGGTGTAATGGTTAGCAAGCTCGACTAGCAAACCTACACGAGTGAGTTCGAGTCTCATTGGGTGCCCCTTTCATATGGCCTTGTGCCATATATAAGCAAAAAGCTTAGTAAATTATCATAAAAAATGAGTTCAACTGCTATAAAAAGTTTTGGAAAGTTTCAACAAAAGAGAAGCGTTTACTAAAATAGATGGCAGCTTTTCAGTAATTTTTTTCGTGAAAGAAAAGTGTGATGATTGATAACTGATTATAGATAAATTACTCACTCGATTGGTGGGAAGTACATATGTCGAATACTCTGGAATATTGACAACAGTTCTCGATGGGAACTCGATATAAGCCAAAAGTTTGTTTTGATAACTTTTATATTAACGGAAAGCTAAAACCAAGTCAAGAGAAATTTAAGGACGATACGATTTTCGTTAAAACTAAACTCTATTTTGGCCTATAAGATGCATGCTTTAAAAAAGTATTTTGAAAATTATAGCTCATTTAATTCATCAAAAGAACCCCAACTGTCAGCTTAAAGCTTAGTTGTCTTCATGCAGTCATAACATCAACACAGTGGACAAAATGAAATATTTGCACACGTTTTTTTTTTATTTATTTAGATGTGTGTTTTATATGCTTGCAAATATATTTGGTCAACATTTAATTCTATTTTAATGTTTTCAGACATACAGAAAAATGCTATAAGAATCCACAATATATATATATATATATATATATATATATATATATATATATATATATATATATATATACGGAACTTTCTTTCCTCTTATCACATTTGAAAAAAAAAACGATAATTTCTTAACATTGTTTTATTAATTTTAAAATACCGGCTGGACAATTCAGTGAATTTTAGGGACTTAAAAACTTAATGCTTTTACATCACTATGATTACTACTATGATGTATGATTTTTTGCCAGTGCTCATTTCACGATTTTTTTTATCTAACCTTTTTGATTATTGGTTACCATATTGTATTCATCTCTATACTTGGTCTACTGAACAAGTCACTGTAGGCCAACATATGTGCAGATTCTTTAAGGCGTCTTATTCTTCAATGTTCGGCTAGGCCTGAGACAATGGGCAGACAAACTGAATTCATTCTAAACTGTCCAGCAGAACATATAGAGTAACGGTTATAGGCGTTGGTTCCCTAAGTTTCTAAGGAGACAATCATATGGAGGTTGCAGGTTCAATCCTGACAACAGGTGAGTAACAATAAAGGAATACTTATCACTTGTACCTGTTATGGTTAACTGAATCAGAGCAAGCGACCCTCGGGGATTAAATAAAGGATGTGGTTCTAAGTTCCGTGAAGGTTCCCGAGTTCGACAAGAAACACCTGGAGAAAGCCAGAAAACATATCGGCCGAAACGTTGTGAATATAACAGAAAAGATGAAGACAATTTTTCTGAAAACCCAGAAGGATAAAGATCATCAAGCTTCGTCCCAGAAATTCAGAAAATTAATACACTATTCAAGACACGCACACAGATAAGATATTTTCAGGTATAAAATAAAACAGAGTAACAACTCTCTCTCTCTATATATATATATATATATTAGTTTTTTTATATATATTTAATAGAATGGATGCTTTTTTTACCAGATGTTTGCCGTATAAAGACAGCATGAATCCAGTGGGCGGAGATAAACATCTATGGTATTAAATATATATAAAGACTAATATATATATATATATATATATATATATATATATATATATATATATATATTATAAAATGGCTCTAACACAGATATTGAGTACTCTCCAAATTATAACACATTTGGTCTTCCATTAAGAGATAGCGAAAACAATAAACTGTTCCATCTATCTATCTATCTATCTATCTATCATATATTGAGTAAACATAAGCTCATCGGAAGATATGGCCACGTGAAACTCTAAGTAGTGAGTTTTTACGCTATTTCATTTTACTTTATAGTTGAAAATATCGTAATATAGCTATGCATTTTTTTTACATCGAGCACTGTATTTTAGTGGTTTAAAATGGTTTTAGCTGTAAATGTTAATTCTAATTATATATATCTATGTGTATGAGTGTGTGTGAGTGATAGCTTAAATATACGTCTATGCTGTGTAAGATATGAAGACTTGGATCGCATCTGATTATTTTACAAGTTTTGCAACCTGGTGTATATCGATTGTCAGGAGTACGGTTTCAATGGTTTAACACTTGTATTTTAGCTCTGCTGTATAGGTAGACTTTTAGTTTTCTAAAGATTTTTAACAGGCTAAAAAAAGTCAACTTTAATTGGCAATTTACGATAATTAAAAACAAGTTAATAGTAGGTAGAATAGACTTAATTCGTTTGTTGTCTTTAATAAAAAACACATTATATATATATATATATATATGTGTGTGTGTGTGTGTGTGTGTATTACAGCTTATGAATATTTCAAAAGCAGACAATTTGCTTCTAATCGCTTGTTTTATTATTATTGGGCATGTTACTGTTAATTGGAGACTTTACTGGTATTTGTTGCAAGGGATGATATTTAGTCATGTCTCTACTCCCTACTCACCAAGATCCAATATTTGCATTAATGTATCCATTGATCCACTTACACTGAATAAATGGAAAGGAACGGCAAATAAAATCATAAATATATGGGACATTTAATACATTATCAATATTAGAACTATGCACAAATGTGTCCAAAACAGATTAAATGCACATTGTTCCATGGTGAGTAGCATATTAAAAGGTATGCAAAATTAGTAGAAAGTTTACGAGTCTTCTTTGAGCATTCATAGCCAATGCTGAAGCGAGATAAAAGTCCATCGCAGGTCTGGTTTTTAAAGTCCCTCTTCTGTTCAATGAACAGAGGTATAAACAAAGGTTTTATCATCACTTTGAAGACGAGAACCAAAAAGAGAAACAGACAGGGTTTTTAGATTCCTAGTGACCAACAGGCACGTGATGTCCAAAAACACGCCCGCAATCCGAGGGAAGGCACTTATTTATAGTATCCCAACATTGTATTAAAAACATGAACAATATGCATTGCATTATTATTTTAAAAACTGGAACATTATATATAAAGAAGCAAATTCTATTGCAATTCAAATCAGAAGGCAAGCATTTTGTCATGATTTTTGGTTATGAATGGTAAATTTCAGGAAAATGTTTTTCGAATTGCATAAAATTATTCAATGAAAATAAAATTCTATTCTTTTAAAATGTTGTTCAGAATTGATCAAGGAGATAGAAAATCTCATTGCTACTTGGAAGAATTGACAAATTTGTAAGTTCCATCCCGTTCAAAATCATTCATGTCCCCTGTAATCAGAGTAAATAAAAGCAGATTTTCAACTTGTTGAAATTCTAACCTTATCCCTTACTCTAATGTGCAGTGTCTTGTACTGGTCATAAATATTTGAACAAGTAGAATTTTTTTGTTACCCAAAATTTAATTTTACTAATCAGATATTACTGATATTCGATCCCAGATAAATAAAAAAAAAGGCATTTTGGATGCTGATTTTCAAGACAAGTAAGCTTTCCCCACTTTAACCTCATTTCGTCCATTTAGCTAAAGAACTCTAAAAAATAAGATGGAATATTAATAGATATCATTAACCCTTAATCCTGAGGTGGTACTCTGGCTCCATCTATGGGTCGAATATGTGATTGATTGGATTATTTTGATTTCTAAAACATTGTTATTGCAACTAGATATGAAGAGTTTACCTGTTTAAAATGATTGTGAATTTTATCTATTTGAAACTATGCAAATTATTTGTATTTAGAATATTTACAGGAAGTTATAATTGTTTATAAATGATTATTATTAAACAGAAATATTTAAAATTGGCTTTGGCATTAAACAAGCCTAAAAGGTTGACATGTAACACCAACCAACCAACCAAACTTAAAGTCACTCTAAGCAATCCCAGTTGGCCAATGTAGATAAAGGGATAAAATGACAAATTGAGGAGAACGCTGTAACAAGAGAGTATTAAAAAAAGTAAGACGCTTATCAATCTTGGACTTCAAGAGTTTAAAGTTTTAGCTTGGTGGAAAACATTCATCAGAGAGTTTGATTCGTAGTGCAGATGTTCTTGCAAATCGAATGAAACATGATGTAAGGAAGAACAGATGCTAATCACGAGAGAGTAAATCTGAATACTTTTCAATAGCGTAAGTGATCGGTTTTAATAACCAGGATTTTAAGACCGATTTTTAAGACGGGAATCTTCCCTATGAGTATAATTGTAGAAATAAATATTCCTAACACATAAAAAGCTTCTCACAAGAATTAAGGGATGTGGTCTAAAATACAAATTCACTTTTATTATAATCACACACACACACACACACACACACACACACACATATATATATATATATATATATGTATATATATATATATATTGCTCAGTCGGCTGGGATTTTAGAATACACCAATTGCTTCTCTGCAGAGGGGTAAGACTTCCCCCCGCCAATGAGTCATGGATATGACACTAAACAATCTTATGGTGAGTTCCTAGTAGTGCTGGAGCCTTGGAGAATGTAAAGTACCCAGCTCCACTCTGGACCGGAGTGGTAGTACCTGATAAGGGTCCTATCTATAGGATAAATAGAACGAAACCGTGGTTTGAGTTTACTGTTTTTGACATTTAAATTGTGTATTTATGCTAAACTGAATTACTTGAAATAAAACTGTTTTGACCTCTAAAATGTGTACTTACGCTAAACCGAATTATTTGAAATAAAACTGTTTTGACATTAACTCTGTAAAAGCTGTAAAATACACCTAATGCACCTCTGCAGAGGAATAAGACCTCCCCCTAACGAGCGTCCTAGATATGACACTAAACAATCTGATGGTGAGGTTCCAGCGATGCTGGAGCTTTGAGGAATGTGAAACAACCCTTCATTACCATCGCTCCCAGGTCCACTCTGGTCCGGAGTAGTAGCACCTGATAGGGCCCTATCTATGGGTTAAACAGAACTAAACTGCGTATTTATGCTAAACTGAATTATTTGAATTAGAACTGTTTGACTAAACTGAATTGGTTGAAATAGAAATGTTTTTGACAATTAAACTGTGTATTTATGCTGAATAGCTTGAAATAGAAAGGTTTTTGACATTAAACTGCGTATTTATGCTAAACTGAGTTGTTTGAAATGGAACTGTTTTTGACTTTGAATCTGTACTTACGCTAAACTGAACTATTTAATATAGAACTGTTTTGACATTTAACAGTGTGTAAACAAAATCTATACTTATACTGAATTGGCTGAATTAGAACTGTTTGAATAAACTAAATAGCTTGAAATTGTTTTTGACAATTAAACTGTGTACTCATGCTAAACTGAATCGTTTGAAATAGAACTAATTATTTGTATAAAACTGGATTGAAATAGAACTAAACTGCGTACTTATGCTGAACTGATTTGTTTGAATTAGAACTGTTTGTCTAAACTGATTAGCTTGAAATGGAAATATTTTTGACAATTAAATTGCATACTTATGCTAAACTGAACTGCTTGAAATAGAACTGTTTTGTCATCGAAACTGCGTACTTAAGCGGAACTGAATTATTTAAAATAGAACTGATTATTTGCATAAAAATGGATTTGGCGTTAAATAACTCATAAGTGTTGATATACCATAAAATCCAATCGATCATATATATATATATACACACACATTATATGAAGCTTTATCTAACATTATCAGTATTAATTTTGACTTGTATTATCCTTCATCTTCCTAATGTTAATTCGTTTTTAGAAGTGAGTTTCGATAAAAAAAAAAAGAAACTAGAAGGTTGAAGGAAAATATAAGCTCAAAACATTGATATCAATTTACAATTTTACTAACATTTAATTCGATTTTCTATTTTTCAGGTAAATACAATTCGGAGACACACCTCAGATCTTTCCCCAGAACTTGACTTTGTAAGTAGATTTTGATCTTAAATATGATTCTTATTATTTCCTTAGCAGGCGTTGGTAAAGTGGAATACTAGATTTGCAGTCAATAGGGAATATTTTGATTTCGCATGAAGTGGTGTGATGAAGACACTATGTCGTAAGCCCACTCGGCTCTCTAAATAGTGGATGTATAATTCTTCTGTGGACCGATCTGTCAGATGGCGCAGTAGAATACACACCTCTGCCGAGGGATAATACCCCCACTAAAGTGGGTCTTGAATGTGACCCTAAACTGTATCTGATGATGAGGCTCCAGTCCTGGAGCTTTAGGGAATGTATAGTACCCCTTCATTCTATTACTCCCAGGTCCATTGTGACCCGGAGGGTAGTGCCTTTTAGGGTCACAGAACTATTTTATCATTTACTATACTTGAAAATATTTAACTGTGTGCAAACAAATGAGTTCTGGCGCATTGTTTCCTACAAATTATTTGCTTACAAATCATATGTAATACAACCAATTAAAATTATTAATCATCTGCAGAGTCATGATTTATAGGTGACAGATCAATGATCATAATTTTTGAAACAAAATCTTGGAAAAAGAGTGGCCATTCATTAATTTGCTAAAGACAGTCATATAAGATTGAAGAGATATGAATTCTGGACAGTTGAATACGAATGTTTGAGGAGTAAAAACGATTAATTTTACACTAAAGTGAAACCGTTTGGTGGAGTGGGGATGAATAGTGTCCTCTCTGTCTTTTGAAACTGGTTTGAAGAAAATGCAACATCTGGAAATAAACCTGAATGGTTTTTGTGACCAATGTGTTCGTTGTTCCATCTTTTTTTTTATCAGGATTTAGTCCCCCGAAAATATTACAATGGACTAAGAGCAAATCTTTTGGCGTTCCTTTCTTTAGTTCTCTTCAACTATCTAGTTTTCATTCTCCACTGCTGGTTTAACAGCTTGATCTATCACTGTCTCTGAATCAATGACAACTTCCCCGATTGGAAACCTCTCGATTAAATCTGCAAGTCTATACGTATATATATTGTCCAATCCATCATATATTCGGGTGACGTGGTGATAATGATCTTAGTATATTTATATTTCAAACTTCAAGCTATTCTAATTCAAATATGAAAAACATCTTTTCATAGTGTTAACTGACAAGAAGTGACCTTGATGTTCTTCTCCGCCGTTTCATGTAACTATATTTATGAAACTGAATGCACGTACATATATACGCATGTCATACAATAAACAATGATTTTCTTTTTAAAAAGCAAAATAATTTTTCTCAGAATTTTTTCGCACAAATGTAAACTCTGCATTGTTTGAAATTGGTTAAAAGCAAAAATTCATTTTGATTTCACGAAAGTATTTGTTTTGAAGCTACTCAAAATGATGGCAAATCAGTTCTCCAGGCTTAAAAAGAGGTCTGTCATGAAATTTTTGGTGGCTGAGAAGTACAAACCATGTGAAATTTAAAGAAAAATGTGTAATGTTAGGAATGTGAAATGTTTACAATTGCCTAAATTGTTTAAAGTAAGTCGAAATACTGTTCAAGATGAAGACAAGCCAGGCAGGCAAGCCCACGATTTCGAGCACACCTGAACTAGATGAGTCAGTTAAAGAAGAGGATATATCTCTGAACAACTGTGAATTTCTGTAGGTACAGCACACAAAATTGTGCGCGATGACCTTGCTTTTTTTAAGGTCAGTTGGTGGGTTTCATCAGGACAATGAAAAGCCCCGTATTGCAACAAGAACAGTGGAAGCAATTAGTTTGTTTGGGAAGAGCTGCCACATTCTCTTCAGATCTGTATCCTCCCCACCCCACTCTGATTTCCACTGGTTTGGCCTACTCAAAGAATTTCTGCGTCGAACAAAGTTTTCAAGCGATGAAGAAGTCAAGCGCATCGTGGCTAAAAACTCACTCCAAATATTTCTAGGCTTAAGGAATATTAAACTTTTGAATCCAAATAAAAAGCTTATTTCTATTATTTTTTTTTTTTGAATGAGGATTTTTCAACACACCCAGGCCTTTATTTAAAACAACATCGGTCTCGAATTTTTTTCCGTTAGGCCTTATGTTAAATTGAACTTCTAACACATAATAAACAGATTGAAATTTATGAACATATTTTTTAAATTCGATTTTTTCCATTACAGCCGGCACTCGCAATAGCTGTGGTCAGCCCCGTGGCAGGAACTCTGGCCTTCGTTATCTTCGGTTTGTCATTGTGTACGGCTGCCATCCTTTATTATCACGAGCCACCCGCCTGTCTGCAAGTGGTAAGAATTTTTAACATTTTCTTTTGTTTCGTGGAGTCACTTTTATTTTCATCCAAATTACTAAAGCGTGTATATATATATATATGAATAATTTGTTTTGGCAAATATTTCCGTTTATGTGTCTGTTTTTGATCCCGGGCAGAAAACGATGATACGTTAAAGAAAAAACTATTTCAACTGGTACTATAATTTAGGTCTTGTCTCCGGATATGTTGGTGTAATTTTTCGGAGACACGTAACTGGTTGAAGAAAATTAAGGATTACATCTTTTGTTTTCCAAATAGTACTTCTAATGGCCGCTTGGTAGCATGACTAAATTAGCATTATAAAACATGCGTCAAAGTTGAAACTTTGTTCCGACCTGGCCTCGACAACAAGTAGCCCGCACGAGTGGTTGCATCTCCCGATAGGGAGAAGAAATTGCCCAACAAACCTCGTGTGGTACCGCGCTTTGAAGTATGCCTTCTAGTAAGTTTGTTCAGGCAATATATATGTCAAATCGTCGTGAATTGTTTTATTGTTTGGCACGAAGAACTGTTAAACCAATACTTTTTCTTAGCAACAAATATCTGAATTGTTCCTTATTCTCTAATGTTGGAAAAAAACAGTATGAAAAGTGTTTACCTGCGATTCCGGGGTTATATTATTTATTGCGTTATATAATACAAATACGGCACGAGTTCGAAAAAATGGGAGTGAAGGCTGGTCAACACTATCTGAGGATTTAACTCAGACTCATTCACTGACCAATACAGATCTCCAAATTAAAAAAAAAAAATCACCATAATACCACATTTGAAAATTCACTATAATACTACAGGCACTAAAACAAATCAATTGCTCCATGGATGTCTAACCTAAGCCCATATTTACATAGTTGTGAAGGAGAGGGGGACAATTTAAAATATAGAAGTAAAAAATATATACATATGTATAAAAAACCCAAAACGAAATCTGACAAAAATTTATACAAAAATAACATGTGGGTTAATATGCTCTCACCCCTATCACGAGCTAATAATGGCAGAAAAGTAAATTAATCGGTCAAAAAACAGTGTCAGTGTAACGTTACACCCTCACCCCCACCACATTAGATCAGTCTCTTCTACCATTTCACTTCTTAGCCGGCCGGTGATCAACTAGTGGCTGAGTGGGTAACGCACATTTCTTTACCGCTATAAGAATACGATCCGGGGACAGGAGAAAATAAAACACGAACAAACACGAACAAAGCTTGGGGTTAACCAAAAGCAGAAGGAGGTATGCAACACTTCATTTCCGTGTGCGGACTATCGCTAGCGTGGGTTACTAGCGAAAATTCCACAAGCACTGGAATGCCGACATCTTTTGACTCAATCTTCTTCGCTGGACCCTATCTTGTCTGCTACTGTCTCCGGAGTCGACCGCATCTCTCCGTGGTTCCACGCCAACTCTCTGCTGTCCAGTCGCCAACTGCTCTCGTCCGCATCGCGTCGTCAACTGCCTGTCAGCTCCTTTGTCCAGCCAACTCTCATTCGCGTCCCCTTACCACTTCCGGATACGGCGAGATTTCAGGTCCAAAAATCCTTTGTCTGGTTTCGCGCCGAAACAGACAAAGGAATCGTCTGCTCAGGCCACCCATATAGTGCTACATACCTTCCCCTCTTACCCTTGTCATTTATTCACAATAAATTACAACACAATTCAACAACAAGCAAAAAAACAAAAACATTTACAGGAAGTAACAACCGAAATTACAAAATTTTAAAGGGGTTCGGTCGTCCCCTAAAAAAAAATAATAAATAATATAACAACATAGCAAACTGCCCTGGGGTGGTTGGGATCACTCACCCCTTACCATATCATCATACACATAAAAAAAAAAATAAATAAATAAAATAATATTGCTGGATTCAGCTCTTCCACCTTGCTTTCCTGTGAACAATTCTGGGGTCTCCTGACTCATCCCTATTCTTCATTCCAATAGGACTTTTCGATTCACCTCCAACATTATTAAATTTTCTTTCAATTCGCGCCGCCCCCACCCAACAGAACACAGGGAAATTTTAACCACCCCTACCCAACGATTTCAAGAGGACTTTTCCATTCACCTCCAACGTTATTCAATTTTCGAACATTTCGCCCCATTCTCCAACCCATCAGAACACAGGGGAATTTTAACCACCCCTACCCAACAATTCAGGAGTATTTTTGGACTTGTCTCCCCCCTTTCCTTACGACGTGGGAGCATCAGTAATCTCCGCAGTTCGATCGGTGTTGTAACAGGAATAATGTTTCGGAAAGCACTGTGGAATTCACCTCCCAACCCAGCAACAGTTGAGCAAGGAACCTTTTTTTTTATTCATTCCAGCACCTTGCCAGCAATCCCCATGGATTTTCAAAAGATAAGAAAAAAAAACAAAGCAACTGACACCATCTCCCAGATCGTCCAGCCATGACCAGCCAGGGGGGGAGGAGCAACCGGACACCGCCCCGTGCCCAGGCATCGTCCTCCCAACCCATCGTCAACCGTTTTCCATCAATTCGTCGTAATCAGCCCACTCGCTTTCCCAATCATCATTTGTATAACTTACTACCCCTCGATACCAGTCCCCGAAACGGGGCCCCCGTGCAACCAGGGGAAACACGATCAGACGCAACCAGGGGAAACACGATCAGTGCAACCAGGGGAAACACGATCAGTGCAACCAGGGGAAACACGATCAGACGAAGTGAAGAAGTGCCAAGAGCAATTAAACTTACAAAAAATAAAACCAGAAAATCCATGAAGGTAAAAAAAAAATAAATTTAAAAAAATAAACAAATAACAATAAACAACAAAGCAAATGACAAGGTAAGCTCAATCCCCCAAAATTAACAAAAAAAAAACAAGGCAAAGTATAATAAAAAACAAACAAACAAAAAAAACAAAAAAAAAAACCCCAAAGGATTGCAAAAAAAAATTCCCCACAAATTAAACAACAAAAAAAAAATTAATAATAAACAATTCACAGACAAATAAAAATAACTTCAATTGCCAAATATATAAAATAAAATTGTTCTGAAGGAATCTGTCACGCATCCACCTTCTAACCTTTGCCTCTCTTCCCTTAAGATCTCTGCCCACTTCCACCATTTCTCTTTGCGTCTTTCTTTCCTTCTCTCCTGTCCACTTGAATTCTTCCCTTTACCGGGGGTGGTGTGGGAGGGGATAGCGTTTGCTTCCAACCGTTTTTTTTTTAAATCGACAAAAAACAAAAAACGAAAACTTTCTTTTCTTCCTAAAATCCAAAGTTTACTTATTCTTTTTTTTTTTTTTTTTTTTTTTACTGAGACAGGCATGGATGCAGTGACAAAAATTCCTTAGCAATCTCTCTTTCTTTATCTCTTTTCGTTCCCTCTCTTTTTCTTTCTTTTTTTTTTCTTTTCTTCTTTTTCATGACTTTATCTGTTCCTATCTCTCTTTCCTCGTTTAATTTTTCCATTTTTTTTTTTTTTTTTTATATTTTCCATTTTTTTTTGTTTTTGTGGTAGAAGCTTTCCTCCACCTTCTACCCTCTGCACTCGGAACGATCCGACTTTGACCAGTCGATTTTAACCTAGCTTAGCGATCTCACTCTCTCTCTTATTTTTCGTTTCATCTTCCCTTTCTCAGGGGTTTTAAAATAACACAATTTTTTCTTTCAGTGAACCTTACAGCAAAAATTTTTTTTTTTCCGGTGACTTATCACCTTTCCAGCATAAAAAAATTACTATAAAACTTTCCAGAACGGACTAACTTTCTTTCTTAAGCCACTGGTCCTAACACTTAAGTATAAAAATTACTATGTGAAACTGCTACGAAGAAGGAAAAAAAAGCATTTTAATTCTACCGGTCAAGTTAAGTGTGAAAAGGGGGTAAGGTAAGAAAACTTTCCCTTCTCTTCTAAGAAAAATACAACAAAAATTATCAGCAGTTAAACATACACACACACACACACACACAAAAACGAAATAGATTACTTGGGGTTTTTTTCTACATCTTAAAATTTCCTTAATCTAAAAAATATTTTTTTGTGTTCTTATATTCAAGTGCAGTGGGGGAGGGGGAATGTGTATTCCTACCTTTGTAGATTTCTTTCTTTTCCACTTTTTTTTCTTTGTTTCTCTTGTTTTCTTTTTCTTTTCTTTCGGTCTCGCCGGTTGCGGGTCCTTATGGCATTTTTTTTTTCTTCTTTTTCCGTTCGTCTGTCAGCTTCTTTCGATTCCCTCGTCCGATCATTTCCAATTTTTTTTCATCAGGTCTCTTTTCTCTGGTCAACGGCACCATTTGTAACGTTACACCCTCACCCCCACCACATTAGATCAGTCTCTTCTACCATTTCACTTCTTAGCCGGCCGGTGATCAACTAGTGGCTGAGGGGGTAACGCACATTTCTTTACCGCTACAAGAATACGATCGGGGGGACAGGAGAAAATAAAACACGAACAAACACGAACAAAGCTTGGGGTTAACCAAAAGCAGAAGGAGGTATGCAACACTTCATTTCCGTGTGCAGACTATCGCTAGCGTGGGTTACTGGCGAAAATTCCACAAGCACTGGAATGCCGACATCTTTTGACTCAATCTTCTTCGCTGGACCCTATCTTGTCTGCTACTGTCTCCGGAGTCGACCGCATCTCTCCGTGGTTCCACGCCAACTCTCTGCTGTCCAGTCGCCAACTGCTCTCGTCCGCGTCGCGTCGTCAACTGCCTGTCAGCTCCTTTGTCCAGCCAACTCTCATTCGCGTCCCCTTACCACTTCCGGATACGGCGAGATTTCAGGTCCAAAAATCCTTTGTCTGGTTTCGCGCCGAAACAGACAAAGGAATCGTCTGCTCAGGCCACCCATATAGTGCTACATCAGTGGGAAAAAGATTCTCCGTCGAACTCCCGCAGAACTCGAATTTCTGTCATCTAATCAGGGATGGGTAGGATGAAACATAAAAAATGGGGACTAAAAAACAAAACAAACAAATCATACGATAGCTAAGTTAAACAAGTTTGACAAAAACAACAAAAACATCTGATCTAACCTACCTGGGCCGGGTAGTCATGTCCTTTAAAGTAGACAGTATTCTTAATTTCCTGTAATGTCGAGATAGAAAATAAGGCTGACTCCTACTACGCGACACATGCGCACGACAGTCACCCACCTTTCGCCAAACCCCAACAAAGAGAGTCTTTCTCTCTCAGACCAGATTTTAACTTTGATTTGGTGCTTATAAAAAGCCACCAGGGTCTGAGAGGAGAAAGACTCGTCCTCGTGGAATTCCTTGTGTCTCGTCGTCTAAATCAAGACACAAAATACTAATTAAGCAGAGAAGCAGTGTTCCTGCCTGCTCAACTTTGGTACCACATTGCTGCATACAGAACTACCTTCCAGAACAAAGAACTTTCTACCCAAGATGTGAACCATGAACTCTTCTAGAAGCTTGCACAGCAGCCGCACAACCGGGCAGAAAAAGAAGGCGTGCTCAATGGACTCCTCCAACCCACTCATTGGATGCACTCTGTCGAAATTACCAAATGCACTGAAAACAATATCTTGCCGACCCAGAGCGCATTCCGAACGACCAGCCAAGTGAGGGAGGCCGCATCGTTATTGAGGCATCTCATCCCGGGGACCTAAGTTTATTTCATTATAATAGATATAATGAAGGCACAAGGCCTTGGAGTTTTTTGGGGGGGAAGGGAGCGGTCTTTGCTTTAACTAAAATTTCTAAGGGGATCCTAGCTAGCCACATTCGCCGAACTATTCAACAATACAATATATATAACCATTCATCCATCGCCATATGCGCAGCAACCACCAAAATACCACATTTACTCTATGAAGAAGTCCTACTTAAAACCCCGAGATTAATGAATGATTTTATTTACAAGTATGATTTATTTACAATGAGTATGATGGGAATGGGAGAAAACCCCCGAAATATGTACAAAAGCAAAAAACAAAGGAAAAATCCCCCGTTTGGTTGCTCTCCCATCCCCCCGTCTATAAAATTGGAGGCTGACTGTTTTCCGGGGCCAAAGAACCGGAAACAAGCCGGGCCTGCCCTAGGTGGGACAGGAATCCTAATCTATAGGGGTAAAGGAAATAAAGGGTCGGGCGCGGTAGGGGTTGATACAAGCAGGTAATATGATTTTTATACATATGAATGTTCAAGATCTTCAGAAAAAGGGGACTGGGATACGGGTTGAGGTACAAAAACAATAGGGGTGGGGAAGATCTTGAGAACTAACAACTAGGTGACGGGGACAATGACTGACAACATACTGCGAACTAGGTTACAAGGGGAAAACATTGCCTACTTACCAGGGGTGGGGTCCCAAAGGACCCGTACCGTAGACGCCATGGGCCGGCAGAGGAGGGAAGGATGACTCCAACGTTGCCCCCTTTCTTACGACCAGGCTCGCTGCATTCACCCACCTTCTGCTGAATGTTATGCGATCCAAGCGTTTTCTATCGCATCTGATTTTGACCCTCAGCTGATGCCGAAAATACAAAACCAGATCACGATGAGAAAAGTTTGCATCGTCATACAATCCCTTCTTTCGCGTAATCCAAATCACCATTCGAGCTACAGCTAGAATCGCGAGGAACACCACACGCTTCTCACCCTGAAACGGAGGAAGAACGTTGTCCACGACGTAACCAACGTCGAGCAGCACGAGCTGCTTGGGTTCGATGCGAGCCGTCCACTCCCCGACGTGATCCCAAAACGGGCGAACTCGCTCGCAGTAGTAGAAGGCGTGCTCAGCCGTTTCTTCTAATCCACTGCCGCAGCGAGGACAATCAGGCATGTCTGCCAGGCCCACTTTGTAGTTCAAGCCGACAAGGGGTAACGCATTCCGTACTAGTCGCCAGGTGAGTGAGAACTCGGAGTTGTTCAAGAAGCTGGATCCTGGCGCCCAATTCCAGTGAGAGCGGATCTCCTCCGCCGTCCAGCCTCGCGGAACCCACCACTAACTCCCGATATAGCTCTTTCCGAGGCCGTAAAAGGTCACTGGACCCAAGAAGGTTACGAAGGGCCTTTCGGCACTCGCAGACAAATAGTGCTTCGCCCAAAGGCTTACGTCGACCTTCAGCCTTTGGGTCTGACTGAAGGCGAGGAGAAGTCCGACTCGCCTTTCGTCTCCACACTGAGTCCCCCGTCAAGGACCGGCCCAGGTATGCAAGTCTTTCAGCAAGCCAGTGGCTCTCCAGATCAGGCATACCTAGACCCCCGTTGCGTGTACGTTGGATACAGACCTGCCTACGGACCATCGGCCTTGCACCTCCCCAGAGCAATCTGGAGAGGTATTGTTGCAGTGTCAACCGACGTGCCTTAGGCAGAGGAAGTACAGCCAATCGGTAAAGGATCAGAGGGAAGACGTACGCGGCGCACGCCTCCACCCTGCCCTTTAAGTACAACCTCCTTGAAAGCCAGATTCCCACCTGAGCATTCACCTTGGTTTGTACTTCCGACCAATTTCGCTCCAGTTGGAGGTCGGGCCCGAACCACACCCCGAGGATGCGGACGGGTCAGTCACTCCAGCGGAAGGGCCCTGGAAGAGTATTGCTACCCCTCCAAGCACCGAGCCGCAAATCTTCGCTTTTGTCAAAATTGACCTTGGCTCCTGCGATCCGCTCGTACTCGACAACCGCCTCTTTCACAGCCTTTATATCCAGACGGCGGGATACAAAGACTGTGATGTCATCAGCGAACGCGGAAACCCTTGCCGTAAGAGGGCCAGCAAAGGGGACACCGCGTAGGGATGGACTTGTCCCCTCATCCCTAAGCCTGCACAGGAGGGGCTCCAACGCGAGGACATAGAGAAGAGGAGACAGGGGGCAGCCCTGCCGGACCGAACGCTCGATCGCGAATACCCTCGAACGCCTTCCGTTCACCTGCACCACTGCCTGAGGGTTATGGTACATCATGCTAATCCATCTGCGGAACTCCGGTTTGAATCCGGCAGTCTCCAAAACAGACGCCAAGAACCGATGGTCAACCCTATCGAAGGCCTTGGACTGATCTAAACTGATCAGCGCAGCGTTCGTGTCGTCTTCTATCCCCTCTAGGACCTCGCGAATCAAGTGCAGATTGTCCTGGATCGATCTTCCCTTCACAGCAAAGGTCTGTTCAGGGCCGATCAGATCACTGATGACAAGCTGTAAACGATTAGCTAAAACCCGGGCCAAAATCTTTAACTCTGTGTTAAGCAGAGTTATGGGCCTGTAGTCATCTAAACCCTCCCAAACATGCCTGCCACCTTTCTTCAGCAATGTGATCACGCCCTTGGTAACGCTACCAGGGATGGCTCCCTGGGCGAACCAATGGTTGAACATATCCGTCAGAATAGGCACAAACATGTGCGACATCCTCAAGTACACTTCGTAGGGCAAACCATCTAGTCCCGGCGACTTGTTGAGGCCGACCTGCTTCAACGCATCACGGACTTCGCATTCAGTAACCACACCCTCGCAGCTAGCCGCTTCAGCCACCCCAAGGCGGGGGAAGTCGGCAAGATAGCTACGAAACTCCCGGATCGGGAGATCAGGGCAGCGGGCAAAGCGATCCCGAAAGTGCGCCCGAAAGGCATCACGCATCTCACGACTCGATCGCACCGGTCGCCCGTCCGCGGTCTTGACAGACGCGATGTACCGATCGGGGAACCTTCGCACTTCTTCTTCACGCGCAGTCGCGTTAGATTTCACAGCTTCGTAGAGAACTCTATTTAACCTAGATCTAACTACGCGTCCCTTCTAGCGCTCGTTACTCTCACGCTCAAGGTCCCTCCTAGCTAGTTCTACACCTAGGGAGTCCACCCCCCAGCCGCCGCCCGGGAAAGTCTATCTTCTATAGACTTCGCCTCCTTGGCCTTATCTAGGTTGAGCTGTTGACCGTATTTGGTGGCGAAGTCTCTAATCCTATATTTCAGAGAAACCCACCACCTATTCCCGGTAACCGCCCCCACTAACGCCCGCTGAATTAGGGATTCTAGCCGGTCCCGGAAGTCCCGTATCTCCAGTAAGGAGGTATTGAACTTCCAGTAGCCGGCTAGACTAGGCCTATTTGCTAACCGCAGGCTGACCCTAACAAGCTTATGGTCAGTCCACGCTATCAGGTGGAACGTGGGACAACTAACGAAATCAATGTCAGCTCGTCTAACACTCTGTCCAAGTAGGAACCCACTTTGGCAGAGGGCGATCTATCTAGCCTCGTCCACATCTCCCGCCCTGGGTGATCAAGACGAAACCTGTCGACGAGGCCGTGACGAGTCACGAAGCCGACAAGGCTGCTATCACACCATCCCGCACGACTAGCTCCCCGACTGACCTTATCTATCTTGGGATCAAGGATCGCATTCCAATCACCCATTAAGACTAGTCGCTTCGTATCGTCCAGGAACGGCGCCAACCGACGAAAAAAGGAAACCCTCTCCGCAGCGATATTGGACGCATAAACCGCAACCAGACGAAACTTGAAACTTTTCACGGCAACATCGGCCACAACCAGCCGGACCCCGTCACCTGCAAAAACAACGTCAACATCAGCATCAAGGCTGCGTCCAACTAGCAAGGAGACCCCAGCGCTGACGCGGCTGCCGTATGCTGAGAAAACGCTAAAGTCGTTTTCCAGCACCCGACAGTCAGCATCGCAAGTGAAGTGGGTCTCTTGCACTGCAGCAACATCTACTCCGAGGTTCTTGAGTTCACCAAGCAAGCGCGCACACTTGCTTGGATTCCTCAGTCCCCTCACATTCAAAGTGGCAAGGTTTAGAGCCATCAATCCCACTTACCTTACTCACTGTCGACTATGGGCCGGAAATCCTTCGGGGTGAGGATGCCGACGGCCTGACGCAGGGAGCCGGTGCCGATCTCAGTTGTAACTCGGTCATCCCTGGTGATTCCTCCAACATCCAAAGGGAACCGCATTTTTAGGGACCTATAAAAAGAGGGGTGAACCAAAATAGGGACCCTCCCGGAACAAAAAGGTAAACATTTTTTAAGAGAGGAGTGCTCCAACTCCGCCAACCTTATGCCCAAGTCGGTCTGACAGACCGTATTCAGGAACTTCCTGACGCCCCTGGTACGGTCGCCAGCCGACCGGACAAAAGTGGTCACCATGGCTGCACTCCTAAAGTTCGTTGGGTTGCAGACTCTTTTTCCATCAATTTTTTCGCAATCCAGCAGTGGCTTCAGTGTCTTTCGGAGCTGGTAATTCGTCACGGATTCCAGCCCGACAGTACACAGAGCCACTGCCTTCCTGCACTGTTCATCAATTAGGTCCTTGTTGGCTGCTTTGGCTTGCTGCCGGGATCTCTTTGGTGTAGAGTCTGTTGGCACTGGTTTTGATGTTGATTCTTTTTCTGCAGGAGTTGCTATTGGAAACAGTTCCGGGGAGGATGGTGGACTCAGCGAAGGGAGGGAGTACGTCCTCAAAAGACTTTTTTGGGAGAGTCTCTCGTGAGACTGTGATCTTGCTATAGTTGATATTTGGTGATGGTGAGTCTTTGGTGGCTGGAGGTATAACAGTTCAGGAGGTTGTGGGGATTGCGAGAGTTGTAGAACTTGCTGGGGTTGAGAGCATTTTTGCTCAGGGGGGGGGCATGTTGTGGAGTGCGGTGTTGAGGGGGAGGTGGTGGGTCAAGTGGTGGTGGTGGTGGAGGAGGAGGTGGTAGGGGAAGAATAGGTGGAGGAAGTGATATTAGAGGTGGAGATGGTAAATGCGGCGGAGCTTGTTGGGGAAGAGGTTTTGGAGAAAGGGCATTAGAGGGGCCTTGCAGGGGATCTTCAGGGCAGGGTGGCCCTGAACATACTTTCTTTGCTGCTCCCTCTCCGCTGCTCCTTCTCCTCTTCAGATTCGTAGTTGTTTCCATGGGAGTTTCTTCTGCTTCTGGAGTGGTGGGAACTGGTGTGGTGGGAGCTGGTTTGGTTTTAGTTATCTTTTTAGTCTTGGACACTGGAGGGTGCTCAGTGATGTGTGCAGGGATAGGTGCTGTCACTGACTTTGGTATGTATATCGCTGCTGGTGTCGTTGCTTTTATAGAGGTTGGTGTCGTTGCTTTTGTAGAGGCTGATGTCGTTGCTTTTGGAGAGGCTGGTGTCGTTGCTTTTGCAGGAGAGGCAGTTGCGGACTTATCCCCGGCTTTTTGGGGAGATTTCTTTTTTTTTTCGAGTGACTTCCACCCACTCCTCCACTGTTTTTGGCTGGGCCTGGTCCGGCTCTTTTTCACTTCCGCTCTCTCTGATGGTGACTATGGAAGCTGTCGTTGCTGCGGTTTCTGTTGCGACTGTGGCGGCTGCAGCAGCTGGAGCTTTTGACGGATCTTTTTTGGGGCAGAACTTGGATATGTGCCCCAACTGCTTGCAGCTCCAACAGCGCGGACGTCTGCCTTCCACAATCACCATCATCTGCCTCCCTCTGCTGATGATGATTTCGGGAATTGTTTGAAAGCCCTCCCGATCCCGGGGACCTAAGGCCACAGCAAGTGTCTCTTCTTCGTCACACCGAGCTCGCTGTCATCTCTCACAGTCTCCGTGACTAACGTACGATATAATGACTAACGTACGATATAATGCCTTATAAGACAACAGCCGGCCATCAAAGAGACCTGCCTTCAGCCGAGAGAGAACTTTTAGGGCATGCCGACACTCACGAGAGGAGGGACACTCATTTCTGGTCAAGCGATGGTCTCTCCCCTCAGCCGAATGCACGCTTCTCAACGACAAGAAGGATAGTTTAGCATCTTCTTTACAAAAGGCACCAGTCTCATCGTCGTGTGAACATATTCGGCCTGGGATGCCGAGACGCAAAATGTGGCGCGGCGTCTCGTCTCGACGTTCGGCACTCCTAGGCCGCTTTAGGACGGGTGAAGCTGACAGATGTCCCACTGCACCAAAGGAGCCTGATGAACTGATGCAGGATTCTTTCCAACTTGAATAGGATGGTGAACGGGATTGGAAGCACTGAAAGTCGGTAAAGGACCAGAAGGTAGATGTGCGAGCTGCACAGATGAACTGTAGCAGGATTCTTTCCAACTTGAATAGGATGGTGAACGGGATTGGAAGCACTGAAAGTCGGTAAAGGACCAGAAGGTAGATGTGCGAGCTGCACACCTCAGCCCAGCCCTTTAGGGAAAGCCTTCTACGTAGCCAGAGTTTGGTCGCGGCTACGACCTTTTACAGAACATTTTTCCGGTCGAAGATCAAGACCGAACCAGACACCGAGTATTTTGCACGACCCGTCCTTCCAACTGAAGGGACCGGGAAGAACACAGCCATTCCGTGAACCCAACCGCAAACCGACGGTTAATCTCGCCCCCCGTCACAACTTCGTACCTTCCGATTTCTTTGCTCGCCTCAACCACCTCAGCACTGCTCGTTTACAAGCACGCTGATGTCGTCAGTGTATGCAGTTTACCTGGCTACCGCAGTTGATCCAGGTAACGTGAGGCCGCGTAGGACCGGGTTCGCCATCAACCTGCGCAGATTCTGGTGTTCGGAGATTAGTCGGCTTGAAGCAGATTTCTTTAATAGATTGTTAACCATAAGTAAAGTTAGCGACCTTAGTCGAGGGTGACCCAAAGACTCTCTTTTCAATAGCTTTTCACCGAGGTGTAAGGGAAGGCGCTACTTCATGCCCTGGATTGCTTCACTTTACCCTTGATCCTTACCTTATAATGCTGGGTGTTAAGCAAGGCGGCATCAAGTACCAGTTTTGAGTTTTTGGTATGACTTGACCTGGGATTGAATCCCGGTCTTCCGGACCATTGGCAAACGCTATGTAAATTTGTCCTCTATTTTTGATTGAATGACAGCAATATATAAACTCGAAACTTTTAGGTCACAACGAAGCATTGTTGGAACCTCCTACTTGCTTTATATTGGGCGGTTTTCCCCGCTCTAATAACAGTGGCGGTGAGTTTTTGTACTCAGATACGACAATTATAGAAAGACCAGCCTTTAAGTCTTCGATACTAAAGCCCACTTGATCCTATCCCACACGTCTATAAAGAAGAAGAGATTTAAGAACTGTTTTGAATTGAAAATAATAACAAATATCTTATTTGGGTTTTTAGGAATAAACGGTATCAATTATTTTTTTCGAGTGTCACATTTCTATTTCGGCCGACTATTAGCAGTGCAAACGAGTTCACGGGTCAGTTACAACCGACACAGCAAACCTCACACTCTTTCCTACCATCATAGCGGCCTACCAGGTATCTGCACCACTTGCTATGTTTTTGAAAGGAGACGCAATGGAAAACTGGGGGAAAAAAAAAACGAAGATTCGTGAGAATGCTATGTAATACAAATTTAAAAAGTAAATTGAAAGATGGAACAGGTAAGAAAATAGTAGCGGCTGCATGGTATACGTACCAAACCTGACCATTGGGCACAAGTATCTAAGTTTTAATGTAATAAAATATTACGTTAAATTAACGAAACTACGGATGCATAAGACTTGAAAAAAGAGGCCATTATCTAAATAGAACAGTTCCCATCACTACCGGCTATCATATCTTAGTTGAGGCCATTTGGTTTAATGGCATATCAACCTTGGTTATTTAATACCAAATTCTGTTCATATAAATAAGTGAATGGTTTGTAACATTATTTTGAACGAACCAGAACTTATTTGTTTGCACACAGTTAAATGGTCCTAAGTTTTGCCATTTAATAATTCAATTTGATATTAATTTGTTTGCACTTAGTTAATTGGGTTCAAGTATAGTAACTGACGACAAACTTCTTTTTGTGAATGGATTTCTTTCATCGACGCGGTTTTGTCTATTTTCAAAATAAAACCAAACAATTAGACATCAATAATAACAAGCAAAGATTTATTAAAATTAAATGTTTAAGATTAACCTTCCTGTTCACGCCGTAAACTGCAATTTAGTTGGATGTACAATTGCTTGTTATTAGTGTGTACACCAAGCCAGGTGGCGTAACGGCTAAAGCGCTTGACTACAACCTCGAAGTGAGTTCGAACTACAGTTGCGCTACTACGTTCACTTCCAAATTCATGCCCTAGAGAAGATAAGAACCTCCTTATCCTCCTAGCTGTGTGTTAAGCAACAACCAAGGGAATTGTGATATAGTTTTGGTTACAGGCATAATCTTCGTTATATATTTATATATACACAGCCGGCAAAATCGAAAGACGCTAAGTGTCCAGGAGTAAGTTAACATTTACCTTACCTCTCCGCTATAGCCAGGTTTCAACACAAGCAGGAGCAGCTTTTGAAGTCGAACACTCTAAATTCTAGCGGACAATAGTCTTTCTTCCTATTTACTCCATATTTCGACAGAAAGGATCGTATTCAATTGCGGAAAGAGAATACGGCAAATTGAATTTTATGTTCATTACAAGTTATAAATTTAATGAGTGTCTAAAGTTTAGTATACAATTGAAATAAATAATGTTAAACATAAATTTTTTTTAAAAAAATTTTGTGCGGAATGATTCATGAAAGAAAAAATGTTAAAAGATCCCAGCGCTGTAAATATAAAGAGTTGCTTTCCTTTAATTATTTTTTAACCCCAATATTTTTCAATGAGTAACAAAATGTTTTGCTTTTATTTTTTTATACAGCACACCATTTCATATAATCCAGACGCTTCTGATCAACCACTAATTGTGCAACAACAGGTTATTTGCGCCCCGGATATTGTTATTGAAGATCCTTCGGATTACTTGCCAGCCGACATTGCTTTCGATCGGTCCTACAAGAAGTGTGGACGACGATAGGGGAGAAAATATTTTTTCCCACTGATTTTTAAGGGCTTTTCCCCCTATCAAAAAATATCAAAGAAAACAAAAAAATTTCCATTTAAAGACTGATTTAAAAAAGGCAATAACAGCTAAACATATTCAAAGACTTTCTTTTGATTCTAACAAAATACTGCGATTGAAGAAATTAAGATATATAAACTTTAGTAAATTTAACTTGCTGACGGTTAAGTCACGCCAAAAGTTCCATTTCCTGCTAACTTTCCGAAGTTAAGTGACAATAAGTCAATTTAGTATTTAGATGGATAACCACTTAGGAAGAGCATGTGTGGCTAGCCTAGCTTAGAAAATTACTATTCTTAATTTTAGACCTCTAAATGGAGAAGGAATACGAAGTAGGAAGATCGTGCGGAGCCAAAGTTCAGTGTGGAACATTTGGCTGGGCTTGAACATCATTCATTGACGCCATGTATTTCATTCACTAAGAAGACCCTAAAGAAGTTGCTAGGTGCTCTACACAAATTCAGAGAATTTGACCATGATAAAAATATACTAACCAGAACACTTAGATTCCACCATATCTTTAGGCATGGTCTCACAAAAGGTGCTACGAAGGAAGTTGTTGCTGACCCTGTTGACTCTTTGAGGTTCAAAGTCCCCCCCCCCATTAGTGATAGTGCTAAAGTTTCAGTAGCAAGCAAATTTTTTTAGGGTCTAAGATGCTAGAGAGCAACTTCGTAAGCGAGTTAGAACTTCAGCCACGCTAATTACATCACTTTCGAACAAATACCCTTGGGAAAGGTATGAATCCCTTATCCACCCGCTATAGGTTTTAATAGTACCACTACTGAATCTTTTACAAGGATGGCTTTGTCATTAATATTCCACGAAGGTTGATATGCCATTAAAACCAAGCAGGTTTTTATGGCATGGTCAAAACACCTGATTTTGAGTTGTTTTTCCTTCTGGACAGATTTATGCCTTTCTCTAGAGAAAGTGCGACAAAACAGCCTCTTTCTGCCAGAATTTGAACTCAGCTTTTCAGGTATATTTCTATAACCACTCCACCAAAGTTCGTTCTACATTATGTTCTCGGATAATGTAAACAAAAGGAATACTTGTGTGGAGTTAACTACCCTTAAGTTTCCCGAATTTGTTAGACGAACTACTGTCGCCATTATCATGTTCCATCTTATTTTTGTCCAATTCGGAGATTTTTACGTTCACCGTTATGTAAGCTTATCCCTTATTTCTAACCCTTGCAGGCTAGACACTAAAAAAATATGAGTAATACTTCCATAAATTACAGGTTTTCGCAAAAAGTGTTTAAATTCAGAACTGATATTTGTTACTACAAAGAAGTTCATTATATCCTTTCGTTTTTTAAATATTAGTCGCATTTTTTAAAAAGTTGATCAGATTAAATACTTAAAATACGCAGAGATCTCTACTTCAAACTATAATCATAAAAATAAATAAAATAGATTAACAAAAACAAATATAGTCTGTATAAGATAAAATTTAGTAAATTTTTATTAAAAATTTGGTAAAGCTGTCAATTTTTCGATGAGACAAAAAAACAATAAAATGGCATAGTTGATGTATAATTATACATGTTGGTTTTAATAGTAAGATGTCTTTATCAAGCAATTATTTTTCTCAGAAAATGCTACAACATTATTATGGACTTATTATGAAATTGTTACTTGTGATTATTATTTTGGCTATGATAACAAATGTAATAACTCAAGTTTTATTACCAGAGAAAACTAAATAGAAATAGGATCCATAAAGAAACGAAATACAGAAAGGATGCATGTTGAAAGATCCTATATGACACTTAAAAGGTGTAAAGTTTCTAAGATACTAACATATTTAAGAAGAGTGCTTGGTTGTGTGCAATTATAGACATACTTGCATGTATGAAAGCTTAAGCAATGGATACTATTTTGTAGTTCTGAAGGAGATCCAGTGATGATCAATGACCCAAAGAGGAGAAAACAGGTTCGTTTTGAGGTTGTGCTGTCTTTTTTTCTTTTATTCTAGACTATGTTATGGTGTTGCCATCTTTAGGAGCTCTTTGGCAGATAAGGAAGGTATCTCATAGCATTAAGAAATGTGAGAGTTGCTTTTATTCCTTAGTATAATCATAACTTCAGATTTTGTTTCTTGAATTTAGTTTGTTGAGTCAGGAACTGACTTTACATGAAGGATTTTTCTTTTCTTTTTTTTTAAATCTTGCTTTATTCATTTCTGTTTTTAATCAGAAAAACCTATTGTCTGATCATATGAGATTTAGCAGGTTAGGGGGGAGTGATTTCTAAGAGGATCATGAGTAGTTCCCCCCTCACAAACTCCAGGTGACAGGCCTGAATAACGTCTTTTTTTAATCTGCGAGTTGTGATAAAAGGCAAAAATAAGCATAAACCCTAATCAAAGAATAATTATCTACTTTCTATCATAATAGGAAGATATATATATAAGTGATTGTAAATGTACATAAACAATTTTTTTAAACTTACAAAGGAATTGATGGTTTCAGAATGGAAATATAGAAAAAGTAAGAGAAAATTAAAAAATATTCATTCCAAAATGACTCTCACTGAGAACAAACGAGGATTTTTTTTATTCACAGTTCTATTTCAAACAATTCAGTTTAGCATAAGCATGCAGTTTAAATATAAGTACAGATTAATTGTCAAAAACATTTCTATTTCAAACTATTCAGTTAAGTCAAGCAGTTCTAATTCAGCTAATTCAGTTTAGTATAAGTACAGATTTTGTTTACACACAGTTAAATGTCAAAACAGTTTTATGTTAAACAATTCAGTTTAGTGTAAATACAGTTTCAATGTCAAAAAACATTTCTATTTCAAATAATTCAATTTAGCATAAGTATACAGTTTAAATGTAAGTACAGTTTCAGTTTAGCATAAGCATGCAGTTTAAATGTAAGTATGGTTTAATTGTCAAAAACATTTCTTTTTCAAGCTATTCAATCTAGTCAAACATTACAGTTTAACATAAGTATGCCGTTAGTTCTATTTAACCCATAGATAAGGCCCTATCAGGTGCTACCACGCTGGGCCAGAGTGAACCTGGGAGCAATGGCAATGAAGGGATGCTCCATATTCCCCAAAGCCCCAGCATTACTGGAACCTCACCATCAAATTGTTTAGTGTCATATCCAGGACACTCATTGGAGTGTCTTAATCCTCTGCAGAGGTGCAATTGGTGTATTCTGCAGCCCCAGCCGACTTGGTAATGTAAGTTTTGAGTTGCAACATGCCCTACCAGGTTTTATGTGTACAGTTTATGATATATATTGCCAATAGCTAACCTTTCATCACTTTTTAAAGAACTATGGACATATTTTAAGGTCTTAGTATTCCAAGAAAATAAAGGCTGGAACTTTATATATATATATATATATATATATATATAAATTTTAGATGCTACTCAAAAGATCAGATATGTAGCAGATAGCAAAATCATTACAGTATGAAAAGGTATCATGCACTCAATATATGGAATAGAGCATATATAGGCAATGTAAGGGAGAAATGAAAACCATATCTTGCTCCTAATAGTTTCAGATTTTCATAATCAACAGGCAATACTATATTCTGAAGAACTTCACCTCTACAAGCTGGATGAGAAGGTGGTACATAGAAAGCATGGAATATAAAATAGAACTGGATTTACATTACAAATGATTTTAAAAAGAAGCCAATAGAACAAGACATATTAAAGATGGTTTCAGGGGGAAAAGATCTATGTAGATTTTACTTTAAAATTTCTAAATTCCTTAAATGCTGATATAAAGTTTTAGGCTTTAAATTTTTTGCTAGAATTATGCAAGCATAATTGAAATCTATTTTCCTGTATATAGGGGTGTTTACACTTTGTCTCTCTATAAAGAATTCATGAGAGTTTATCATACATGAAGATACTATTTGGAAATTTAGTTGTTACCAGCCATGGCACAAGACAATGTATAGGGCAGGGCATCCAATGAGAATCAAGCTCATTTGCAATGGTCTGCAAGCCAAGTTTTCTAACCATTGCAATATACAAGGTGCCCAGTCTTCCCAAATTCCCATTACAACAACATAAAGCCATTTTTATTTAGATTCCTCTCATAGCAAAACTGAACAGCCAGAAGAATAGTTCACTTAAAAGCTATTTTGATAAAATAGATAAAATGATGATAATAATAATAATAATAATAATAATAATAATAAAAAGAAGCTATTCTAATAGACTATAATTCTTTGAGACATTATCTTTATCTGGTTCATTGAATAGAAAATGTTAGCGAAGAAAAAGTCACAATTATATACTGGGAAAAACAAAATCTTGAAAGTGTATTGGTCTGTCTTGAGTTTGCAAGTAATCTTTTTAAAGCTGCACCCCAATCTCCACTGCCTTAAGATCTTAAAAAGATGAATAGCCTAATTACATTCATTAAATTTTTGCATCTTTCATGCATTTTATCAAACAATCATAAGACATTTTTGTGTATTTGATTTTTTTTTTAAGGACAACCAAAAATCAAAGGGAAAAATTTCAATTTAAATAGCAGGCTGAAATAATGCTTTTAAAAGGAATTTTTTTAGTATGGCAACCATATTTGACAATGCAGTTTGTAATTGGAACAAAAAATGAATTGGAACAACGTTTGAATATTTTCAGGGAAAAATGAAGAATGAAACTTGCAAGAAAAATGATGATCAAAATCATTCATTTCTGCCTTTTAAAAGTTCCAATGTTGATTCAGTTGAATAATTCTGGAAGATGACAATTATTTTTTCTTCTTTTATAACTTTGTAAAAAAAGAAAACAACAAAAACAAAAAAAAAAAGACAAAAAAACCAAAAAAAAACCAAACACATTTGAATAAACAATAAAGATTGATTGGTCAAAATCAATCTGACCTCATCCTCCATCTACTTTACCTTATAAGAAAATTTTGATATTCATATCTTAATCATTTTCTATTTTGTCAAGAACCTTGTACTGAATTATTCATCAAGACTTTTAGTTAAACATATTTCTATTGCAGGTGCATTTGGATATGAAAATAATTCCTACATGGCCAAGAGCGAGTCTACCTAGATTTCACCAAACGGCACTTCAGGATCACACTGGTAAAGTGGGTTAGGATAAAATACATTTTATTGGTTAAAAAGACCCTTCACCTATACAAAAATTAGCATATTAAAAATAATTTTTTAAAAATTTTATTCAAGAAACTGACACCCCCCCCCACTTTCCATGTTAAACAATTTTTATCAATCCTTTTATCCACTAATTAACCAATTTTTCCTATGTCTGCAAATATTAAATAATTCAGACCTTTGGTCTATTATATGTAGTTATGGTTAATTTTTCCTCCGTACATAGTTTATAATATCTATTTAACCCCACTTACATTTACTACATCTTTTCATGATTTCCCATTTCAATATAGGATCTATACCAAATTTGTTTTTGACTTCCCATATGTAATTGGACAAACTAGTTTTGTGTCTATATACTTAATGTATGAAGCTACTTTTATGATCATAATATCTTTGTTTGAAAGGGCCTTGCGTCAAACCTACATACATTTTATTACCATTCCTATTGTTACTGTTATTGCTTGGGTTGAGTTCTTCAGCCTTATACACTACACACTCTATTTGACATTTTTCCTTAAGGGGACAGTTTTCTTTCTTAATAGTTATAATTTGGGGGTTCAATATTTTTATTTCTCTAACTTTTTTGAGTTGCCTCAACTAATTAATGTGGAAATGTTAGGCATATAGCAGTAACTTAATTTCACTGTGTTTTTATTAAATATTTTTGGTAAATTACTCATCTTGGGAAAATTTGTCCTAATATTTAAAAAAATTCTCATCCTATTTTTGAAGCTACAGCCATGTTATATGGAGATGTGAACCATAAGATTCTCCTTTTCCTATTATTACTCTTTTTTTGAATGTTTGTATTGTCTTCTCTACTTTTATACATGAGTTTTTCTTTATATCTACTATTTTTTAAGGCTATTTTATAATCTTGCTTATTTTGAGTAAAAATATCCTCGTTTAATGAATTTGTTGATCACCTTAACATAATGTTATTAGAGATTTGTTTAAAGACCTTCTTAGGGTGATTAGATTCTTCATTTATGTAGCATAGATATTGATAATTTTTTCTAAAAGGGGACACCATCCCATCATATTAGTTAAACATAACATCTAAATAATTGGTAATCTTCAAATTAGCTTGAATGTCAAACCTGAATCCAAATTTGTTAAATAACCCATGTAGTTTCTTCCTAATAATATCTCCTTTCGTAAGTGAGCAGTTATCTATCATAATCAGTCCATCATCCCGATAAAGTCTATGGAAGCCAGGGTCGATTATATCATTAAGTTTATATAGCAACAAGCACCCAACCAATTCTGATATTTTGGCCGAATCATATGAACCCATTGGGTTATCAAAATTTCCACTAACTCCTTTTTTAATTGATATTTCCTCATTATGGTAGAGTAGGGATTTGCGACAGTGTTTAATTATATTCATTTTATCCTCGGGTATTCTATTGTATTCTTTAGCTAATTTTAACACTTCATTTACTGCTTTTTCCATAACCGATGGGTAAGATTCCTTTATATCGTATTTAATAAAAGAAAATTTATCATTTTTATCTAGGTTGTTAAACCATTTAATACAATCTTCAGTGCTACGCCATTGATTTATATTTTAAGTTGTTCCCAATGTAGCACAAATGTCCTGCAAAATAATTTTACTTATTTTACCCATTTATGATTGATTAATCTACAAGTTGGGTTTTATGCTGGAAGTCACTTTTATGGTCCTTAATTGTGATAAAGAATCTTTTTTAGATTATATTTTTCTATTCTACCTTCAATTTGCTCACCAATATCTCTGCTTGTTTATCAAACTCATTTTCTAAATCTACTGGAGCTTTTCGATAATGTTTAATGACTTCTTTATGTAACATTTGTTTGTATTTATTAGGACTCATTTTGTATATGTTACTTGATTTATCAGTTTTGACAATGATTTTATTGCTATTTTCAAGTTTTTTTAAGATAATTCTTTATTTATTGTTGTATATTATTACTAATTCTTCTATATTTTATCAACCTAATGAACCTATTTATTCAGCCTCAAAGTTATCCAATTCTTTTACATGACGGGGGAGGGGGGTTATTAGTTTTAAAATCATAATTTTCTTTTATATCTTGAGATTTATTCCAGAAACTGTAAGAAAAGTTTACTTTCCACCACGTTAGCGATAAAAGATTCTATTTTATTTATTAATGCTAATTTATACAGATGTTTATCAGGCAATGGAATGTTTGTAAGTGAATAAATAACATGTATTCGTTCTATCACACATTTAAACTTAAAAGTGCTCAATAGTAACTAGAGCTATCTATTTTAACATTCATATCAAATCTATTGTTGGTGTGAAAAAAACCCAAAAAAAACAAACCAGATTGTACAATTTGCTAATTATACAAACTGATATTTGGGAAAAAAATTTAGTAAAAAAAAGAAAAGACAAAAAACACATGCTCTACTTGAAAATAATCAATTCTTTTGACTAGACATACGTGCTGCTTGATTATTTTCAAGTAGCATGTGTGTTTTTCATCTTTTCTTTTTTTTTAACTAAATTTTTTTCCCCCAGATATCAGTTTGTAGAATTTGCAAATTGTACAATCTGTTTTTTTTTTTCACACCAACAGAATTATAGATTAGATATAAAGATTAAATAAAAATACACACACATACACAAAAGGCATAGAAAAGTTCTCAACCGGACCAAACGTGTGTTCAAACTCACAAACATTTCATTTTCTAAATTTAGGGAGAGAACAGTCCTATCAATTGGAATGAATTATTTTCAGGTCTTAGTGTTCCTAAGAAAATATAAACTGGAGCTTTAAAAAAACTTTTTATATATTATTAAAATAAATTTTTGAGAGCTGATAGCTAGCTTCAGATTTTCACAATCATCAAAAAATAAAAAGCTGAAAAACTTCAGTCTTACAAGATGGATGAGAGTATGGTATATAAAATGGAATTGGAATTAAAAGAAACCATGATGATCAAAATCATTTATTTCTTACTTTTACAAGTTCCAATAAAGGTTCAGTTGAATAATTTTGAAATAGGCATTTATAGGCAGTGTAATACTGGAGTAATGAAAACAGTAAATTGTCTACAGAGTAACTGACAAGTTTGTGTTTTCTCCCCCAAAACTTTGGATAATGCAGCTTTACCTTATTAACAAAAAGCAATATTATGAAGATGAATCTAGTCAGAATATTGGTATAAAATGCAACAATAAAGTAAAACTACAAATAAAATAAATGACAGTTTATTTACAGTTGAAGTTTGTCAATGCAGGATGAAGACTTAGCTACGAGATCATTTAGATGATTCTTGAGGCATTTGGGAAAAATTTCAATGACAAGCAGCACCTTAAGAAGTTTATATTTTTATTTTATTGAAATTAACCAGTGAGAAGAAACTTGTACAAAATTATCTTAATAAAATAAATAAATTTCATAGTACTAATGTGTTTAAAAGAATTAAAATCCATATTTCCAATTAACAGATTTGGAACTTTTAATCTTAGAATAGATATGTTTAATCATGTATCCTCATTTTGATTGTTTCATTCATACTTTGGCCTTTTGTATCGTCAGCCTCTATTAGGTACCTATTGTATTTGATAAAATTCACAATTACCAGCAAAGTCCTTAATTTAATTAGTTAAATTGTATCTGCCCAAACATACCTCATATTTGTTAATACATCTTTATGCTGATTGTGAACCAGAGTATACAAATTTCATTGTTTGACCAAGGAATTGAATTTATGTCCACAAGGTATACACATAACTTAACCTTATATCCATTTGGCCACTGTCCTATTAGACAACTGAAAGAAAAACGTCTTGAAATTTGTTTATCAATAGCAATTTTACAATATTTATCTAAGAAAAAGTTAGAAAGTTAGCCTGGAAGATCTTCCTGATAGTCAAGAATAATTCTTTCTAAGTGCTACATTACTTATGGTCTTGTGGCAAAATTAGAGGCTATATAGATTCAAATACTGTGGTAAAGAAAATTTACAGAGGAAGGGGAAGGTATAAATATCAAATTTATTAGTTCAGTCCCACAAAGTTGACACCACCTGCTCTCTCCAAGTCATAAATAAAAAAGCCTTACTAATTGACTCATCAATTTTAAGGTCTAGGCATTTATTTATTGGCAGAAACACCAACACTTTTGATTTACTTCAGATGAAGTTGATTAAATGATATTGTTTGAAAGTCTTTTTTAAAACTTATAACATTATCAGTTACTACATTGTAGTTCCTTCCATTCAACTGAATTTTTGTAGTTGACAGTTCAAACTGTCACCAAGGCTTAACAATTCAAAAAGACTTCAGCACGGTATCATTTTACATGGATAAAGAAGATGAAGTTAAAGGGTTTCATCCTCGGCATACTTCATGGTATGGTTCTCCTGTTCGAAAATCTCTCCATGTTGGTGGCAATCCACTCTGAAGGTAGTGTCCACACTTCAAGCAGGGAGCAGAAAATAAGGTGCTGTACTTTTGAAGCCAAGTCTGAAAAGAAAAAGGTTAATCCTCAAATCCATCTGAAAAAGGAGTTAAAAGAAAAAGATGAGGAAATTTGATACTTTGTCCTACATATATTATTATACAATGTTTGTCTTTTTTAAACAGATTTAGCTAGTGGAGTTTAATGAGGCAACTATCATCCAAAGAAAATAAGTTTTAAAGTCTATAAACCTACAAAAACAACAGAGTATTGTAATATTTCCTTTATGAAATATTTTTCGTCATAAAAGAACAAAACAAACCTCTTTAGAGATGATATTTCTATTTCTCTTTAATAAATACTTGATGTTTGTGATGCAAGAGGAAAAATTAAATTTTAGAAAATAAAGTGGATGAATTGAGCTTATAAAAAATCTCTGCACTCACAAGAAATGACTTTACTGCTACATCTGGAATTACAGGTGAATAAAAATGAAGCATTGCTGCACTTGCATGATCTGTCACCTTAAAAATAAAAAAGGGAGATTAAAATAAAAAGAGTTAGAGCCTAGCAACTAAAAAAGACATCAGTTTTAGGTTTTTGTTTCTTTTTTAATTTGTCGCTTTTCAGAAAAAAAGAAAAGGTTTGAAATAATCAAAAATGCATTTCTTTTTATGCTTGAAAAATCATTAATTTTACTTATCATGCATGAAGTAGTAAAGCAAAAACAAATACACTTACCATTTGAAAAACTTGATATTTTGATTTTGACCAAACATTGATCTATATAAATAAAAATTTTAATTCATAACTTGAATCTTTTCACAAAACTGAACAACAATTTTAATCATCATTCATAAGTAGTAAAAACAAAAACCAGAGCAAACTGTTCAAATGATAGAAGGAACCAAGATGAATTAAATAGATAAACAAAAGCAAAGAATGCAGGGCCAAAAAGAGATTAAAAAGGAAAAAAAAAGAAGAAAAGATTACCAGTTCAAATCAATTACAGAATGATGACAGTATCACTAGTGAGAGAATTTTAAAACCAAATGATTGACATACGCAACTGATGGTGGAGATGGTAATTTCACACCCCTGTATGAAATTTTTATCATGAATTTTCTGTTACTTTAATGCCATTTTGTTGACAGTGTTGGGTAGAAGGAATCATTTTCACAAGGAACACACTTTTTGGTTAACACCAATGACAAGATGGTCAAAGGGTGTCTTGTTGGATGTAAAAGTAACATAGCAAAGTGATCCAACCTCTAAAAATTAAATGAGCAACTCTTCCTCGCAAATTTTTGGGGTTCTTATTTGAGTTTATGCCAATGAAAATTAAGGAGAAAAAATAAATAAATAAAATTTTAAAAAAATAATAAATAAATAAATAAAATCGCTAACAAAATTTTTAGAGAGCGCGCAAAATGTATAACTCTGCCCAACTGATTAAAATGTTTGTTTTGAATCTATTATCTAATTCTATTACCACAATATTAACAATTAATGATAACAAGAAAATTACATAATGGGTATTTATCATACCCACTTTGATGATATTGGAATTTGACATAAAGTTGGTTTAATGAGGAAGGAAGGCTTTCAAGAGTGACTGTTTCAAAAAAGATGCTATTATTTAGCACTAATTGAAAACATTAAGCAACAATAAAGGAAATTCATTAGTAGATGTTGAGAATTTTTTTTTAAAAGGTTACATATTTGTCAATTTTGGTAAGCTAAGAGTAAAAACAAAAATAATTGACCTTTAACTTTTTAGCAGATAAATAAATTCAGCAATATCCAGAAGAAAAAATTTGTTTAATAGCTCACCTTTCCTTCATCAGTTAAAAAATTTTCTGTGCATCCCTTAACCCGAACCCATTCAATAATGAGACCTCGAAGGATAATCAGCACTGTCATTGCTCGACCAACAGTAACCTATAAAAGAAACCCATATTAGAACATACAAGATCATGAAAGCAGTAATTTCCCTATTGGTTTTGGAAACCTTAAATATTCATTTGCTATTTCATCAGAAATGGGAATAATTAAATATAATTATCATACATTGATGCAGTTAGACTGATCCTCATTTTGATTAGTATAGTCATATTCCAGCCTTTGTACTCTCCAACCTTCTTCAGGTGTCTGATACAGTCAGCAAACCTCTGAGGACTTTCAAACTGAACCCTTTATTCATATAGGGATGAATTGTCCTCATTTCATTGTCCAAACTTAAATTTCTTGTATCAGTTCTTAATTTGACTTTTCGAAGTTGTTTCATAATCTCTTTTACTGAATCAAGACCACTACCAAACCTATGGACTGAACTCATGACTGTAATGTAACTAGACCAGTGTCCTGTGAAAGCCAGAAGGTACATGTCAGTATTAAAAAACAAAAGTTAATACATCTTGAAACTTGTGCTTTCTACTTACCTGTACAACACCACAATTTCCAAGAGGTCGAACAATTGAAAATGACATGTCAGCAAAGGAACGATCCCAGTTAGTCAAGCACATATCAAGATGACTGAAAAGTTTTTAAAAAATACTGTAATTATTTACAGAGTAAAAATATCAAAATAGATGTTGATTTGACATCAAAAATTGAATTAGTTTTGAGCAAGGGAAAAAAAGAGTTTACACTTTAGAAATTATGAAATCATATATAGTGATTATAAAATTAGGATTTCTTCAAACATCAATAAAATGAGTCCTATTTGACTACGTCTTTTTCTTTTTTTAATAAACAAAATTAAAGAAAAGAAATTTACAGAAAAGTTGTCTTGCAATTGATAAGTACAAAACAGACATAAATGCAAGATCAAGTCATAAGAAAAATTTTCATTTCTTGAAAACTTCAGATCACAAAATTGTCTAAACTCTTAATTCATTTAATTATTTCACCAATAACATCTTTATTATTCAGTATTTATTTAGTTAAACCTTGTCTGGTATAGGAAGTGTGGAGAAAACTCACTAATGAATTGTTCTGCTACCATAGAAATCACAGCAATCATTAACAAAAGAATTTTTATGCTTCTAAGAAAAAAGGTTCGTAGTTGAAAGAAAGCATTCCTATAAAACAGGGGTCTCAAACTTAAAAGGGCCATTGTATCCTGGGTAAAACATAAAACAATCATGGCATAATTTGCACCAGTTATAATGCTCATTTGCAATACAGCAGGATAAGCAACAATGCATTTCATTGATCACATGTTTCATGTTTCCTTTTTAAAACTCCCTTTCATACAGTAGTACCGACATGCTTTTTCTTTTATCAGAGATCAGATTTTCATATGATTGATAACCAGTCAATAGTATTTCACACCTTGGCTATACGTATATTGACATCACTTTAATCAGATCAGATATTGCTACCGAGATATGTGAACTTGTCTACTAATTTTTTGAGGCCTTCTTGTTTAAAACACCTGAACTCTGTTTAATCTGTGTTCACATAGAAGCCAATTCTCTCTGCTGCTTGCTCCAAGCTATGAAGTATGGATTTGGCTTGGGTTGTTATATTTGTGAGAAGTCTGCATTAGTCAGTTTCTGAAGGATATTGTCTTCTTGACTTTGCTTAATATGAAACCATTTTCTAACATTCAAAGTGTATAATCTAGGCAGATTATAAACATATGGTGCTAATATATCTCCTTGCAAAACTCAAGTGACAATGTCAAAGAAGTTGGTGTTGCCATCTAGTGAGCAAACCATTGCTTTCATGTATAGCAGTAAGAATTTCTTTGGAGGGAGACCATACACTAGTAGTATTTGCTCCATCTTTCCCTTGTGTATGGAATCAAATGCCTTAGAGAAATCTACAAACAGTAGTGTTACTTTGAAATTTTCTGCACATACTCCTTCAATGATTTGATGAATAATCAGAATTTGTGAGGTTATAAATCGATTTCTCTGAAAGCTGTTCTGATTTTTCCTAATAATTATCTTTATTTCATGTTTGATATGGGGGAGAAGCAGGGCATTATTAACCTTAGTAACTATAGAGATAAGAGTTATGCCTCAATAGTTTTAAGTGTTTCTGGTGTTGCCCTTCTTGTGGAAGGGGAGGATGCAGCCTTTTGTTAATTTCTCAATTATGCTTTGTTTATATACAACATTGCATAACTTATGTTGTCAAATTTTCTGGTCTTCTATACTTAAAGCAGTATTTTGTTGAGGGTTGCAGCTTTTTGTTTTCAGAACTGTCAAATCATCTTCCATGAAATGTCCAAGTTTAATGTCTAGGTGCCCATGAATAATTTCTTCACTTGTTTTATCAGTGATTTCAGGAGAGTTTCCAAGCAGATTCTTGAAATGTCCTTTTCACTTCTGAAGTCTGGCAGTCTTGATCTCAAGATGCTTTTCCTTTAACTAATTTCATTTACTATCTACCATGCTAAATGAGATTATCTTCCTCTAAATTTCTGATTTGATCTGAATGTATTCAAGCCTTTCTTTTTGTTATGTTTCAGTCAATTCTTTCTGAGCTTTCTTGAATTTCTGCACATTGGTCTTAAATTTTTTTCTTAGAAGTAATATGGCTTTTCTTTAAATCATCTTGTTTTTCCCTGAACTGCTTTTGACTCCCAAGGAACTCTGCAATAACCCAAAACAAGTTGACATGCAGTTAAAAATCAATCAATAAAAAACAAAACAAAAACGTCCTAAAATTTGCATGAAGATAGACAGTCCTGTTTCTGCTATTCTTTTTCAATTTTATAAAAAAAAAAAAAAAAAATAAGCCTTTGACTCCATTCACAGAGGAAAAATAGAGCAAATTTTACTCGCCTGTGGCCTACCAAAAGAAACTGTCGCAGTCATAATGTTGCTATACAGAAACACAAAAGTAAAAGTCCGTTCCCTGGATGGAGACACAGACTACTTTGACACTGTAGAAGGTGTACTGCAAGGAGACACATTAGCCACATACCTCTTTATCATCAGTCTAGACTAGGTGCTTAGAACATCTATTGATAAAATCAAAGAAAAAGGTTTCAAGCTAATAAAGGAAAGAAGCAAAAGGTATCCCACACAAACAATTACAGATGCTGACTATGCTGATGACATAGTGCTTCTGGCAAATTCACCTGCCCAAGCCGAAACCCTGTTACATAGTCTGGAACAAGCAGCTGCAGGCATAGGCCTCCATATCAATGCACACAAGACGGAATACATGTGCTTTAATCAAAGAGGCGACATCTCCACACTAAACGGTAGCTCTCTGAAACTAATAGACAAGTTCATCTACCTAGGAAGCAGTGTCTCATTAACTGAGACAGACATCAACATGTGACTGACAAAGGCATGGACAGCTATTGATAGGCTATCGGACATAGGGAAGTCAGACCTGACCGATAAAATAAAACGTAGTTTCTTCCAACCAGTGATCGTGTTGATACTGCTGTATGGATGTTAACTAAACGAATAGGGAAAAAACTTGACAGCAACTACACAAGAATGCTACGAGCAATACTGAACAAGTCATGGAGGCAGCACCCCACAAAGCAGCAGCTATATGGCCGCCTACCACCCATCATGAAAACTATCCAAGTTAGATGAACCAGACATGCGGGACACTGCTGGAGAAGTACGGACAAACTCATAAGTGATGTACTCTTGTGGACCCCATTACATGGATGAGAAAAGGCAGGACAATCAGCTAGAACCAACTTACAGCAACTCTGTGCCAATACGGGATGTAGCCCAGAGGACCTGCCGGAAGTGATGGACGATAGAGAAGGGTGGCGAGAGAGGGTCAGGGATATCCATGTTGATAGCGCAACATAATGATGATGATGAAATGGGCAACTGTTAAAATTCACATTTTATAGCCAATTTCTTTTAAAATTTGAAATAAATAAAGATATTCATCTGGATAATAAAGACAAGTGAATTGATTTTGTTGTTTTCTAAAATTCTGAGATAAAATAGTTTTAGTTATTCTCTATATATTTTCAATCTATTAACTTCATTTTTACTAACAGCACAACATTTGTGACCATACTTTTTAAGCTGTATCACTTCATATTTTTCCAACTCAGAAATCCTAATCTAAAATAATAATATGACTGAATGTCAAAGTATAGAGTTACTTTCTATAACAGTTGAAATCAGATTCAGTCCTTCTGGTTGACTATTATAGTGGAAATGTTGAGAGAATGTCAAGTGTTAATATCAATGAAAGAATGAGAGTAACTTAATAGTACTGTAGAAGACAGAGTTTCCATTAAATATTAACACTTAGTGTGAATCCATTAAAACTAAAACAAAGGGTAGCTAAAAATGCTGACGGAATAAAAAGATGTTTGAAAAATAAAGATTTATAGATTAGAATTCAACTCACTTTGCAGAAACTGTGTGACTTGTAGGACTTTGGCGGCGGAGTCTTTTGGCACTGGCACCGATATAAACAGACCGATGAAGTGGACTCTGACTTAAGATGAAGAAGGCTTGATTAGACAAGTCCAAAGTCTGCAATAAAAATAAAGTTTTAGATGAACTATGAACCAATTGTAACCTAAGTCTACAATTACATCGAGGCTTCTATTTAGGAAGGAGTGAAGCATTTCATAGTAATGTTATTCTTATAATTTGGATTATTAAAAACAATTAACCTTCAATTGCAAATTCAACTGAAAATTGCTTTATTATTTAAGTGCATTGTTTTAATTTTACTAATTCTAATTGCAAATTTATGAAAAGTAGTTTCAAGGATATTCTATTCTTTACTTTTCTGCAAGTTCAATATTTGTGATTTTGAGCAACAAGTTTAAAAAGAAAAAAAAATCATAAATGAATTTAATCTAGTGAATTAAAAAATAAAAGTAGATATACAATTAACAAGAAAGAAATTAAGATTTTGGAATCAATGAGAAACAAAAATTCTTACCTTGCCAGTCCATTTATGAGTCTGTAACAATTGGGAATACAAAGGTGTTTTGTCTACAACTGGATCAAGACTCAAATTAAAACTGTTTGTTGATCTATCAATTGGATTTAATATATTTCCAAATTTTTCTAATGCACTAAAAAAATAAATGAATAAATAAAAAATAAAGAATGAGTAAAAAAAAAAGTTCTAAGGGAAAGAGAAAACTGTTCTAAAAAATATTCAATTCATAAAAATAATTTTTTTTTTTTACAATAAACTGGCTGAAAATATATTATTTAACCATTGCAACTAAGCAAAGCAGTTACTAGTAGTTTAACAAAAAAACAAAAACAGAGCATTTTGGGGGTATTGTTTATTTTTATCTTATACTGTGGTTTGCACTTTCAAAGAAATTTGTGATTGGATAAATGTAAAGAATAAAAAGTTTAATATGAACCAAAGTTTGATTACAAGGCAAATAAAAAAGAAAGATTCTTTCTACTCAATCCAAGTCAGGACAAAAATTAAACTTAATCTTACACCATTACAGAAAATAATATGGTGTGGTTTGTCTCTTAAGTGGTATTTCAAACCTTTCTGGGTTATTTAATGTCAAAACTAAGTTTGACAGCAGTCTGTTCAGAAGTATGTTTGTGCATATAGATTTTTGAAGATATAGGTTTGGTTGTTGAATGTATGATTCTTTATATATACATATTAGGTTAAAAAGGAATGAGAATATGCTTTTAATAAATAATGAAATGAAATTGACTAAAATAAATCTGACATACCTTTTGATTGACTCTTTACAGAAATCATTGGTAAATTAATGACCAATAATTTCTGTAAAATAATGAGGTGTGATCTCAAAAGAGAGGAGAAAAAGAGTAAAAATTTAAAGGGTATTAAAATGAATCCTTAAGTAATTCTAATCTAAGAGCAAGCTCTCTACCTATATAAGTATGGATATTGCACAGTAACTACAATAGCTTATAGGATATTCAAATAACTCTTCATTCAAGCCTTATGCAAGACAGAGAAGCACTCATCAGAATAATATTAGGAATATATTTATGTACATGTTGGGTGATTCTCATCTCTAATCTTTAGATGGTTCTATCTATGCACAGACACTTAAACCCATATGACTAAATTCTTTTGCAAGGTTGCGACAACATCTTAATGAAACTCCTAGTATTGAAAATTACACATACCATGGTGGGATAATAGCTGTTACATCCAATGAGAACTTTTCTGCTACATTTTGACTGCTAGGTTCAATCAACGGAATTTTGTTATAAACATTTTCATATTACTAAATCAAAAAAATAGAAAATTTAATTGTATTTAAAATAACTGATTTTCTTGAGTTCACTTTAATTTGCACTCTGAATTAATCATGAGTGCAAAAGTAATGATTTTAATCTGATTGATTTTCTTTTGGCAAAAGAATCCCAACAAAAGCATAACCTTGTAAAGGTTGATAACCTGTAAATGCTATGGATAAAAGATTTTGAGTTTCTATATGATGTAAGGCAAATGTGATCACGAGATGTAGAATTACACCTTCAGAGCTTCGCTATGATAAACATGCGAGCTTATATTTGTCACTGCCTCCCACCAGACAGGACATGACACAAGGTCAATTATAGTGGGGGTCTAGGGGAGGGGAAGGTCGAGCACGAGCCAAAGCTCGAGCCCTGCTGGACTATGATGCAGCTCGGCCACTTGAAGGTAGCCCAGCCGAAGCCTTACGGCCTCAAGTCTGCCTTTGTTGAGCTATGCCTGAACCAGTGGGCGTGCATGATGAACATGCGAGCTCCTGAGCAGCTGATCGGAGCCTTGTCTTACAGGGTGATAGCTACATCATACCAACAGGGCTGCATAGACTGAAGGTTCTTCTATAAAAAAATAGAAGTGGAAATACGGTCCTACTTTAGCCTGGGATAAGCTTCGAAAGATAATCCACTTTATTTTGATAGAGTTACTTTTGAAAGACAGGCTCCATTAATATTGTAAAACATTAGTTATTCCCTTTTTTAGCTGTTAGAGCTTTTTTTTTTTTTGTTTATATCAAAGAAACAACAAATTTGCAACCTTCAACCTTTTTGTTTAAAATACCGTTTTTTTAGTGTAGACTTGAAGAGGGCAGTCTAAAATTATTTAGAAGAAAAGGAATATTGTAATTAGTTCAAACTTGGTTCAAAACTTCTTATTTTTTACTTAAGATGCTATTTGTTTTGAAATAAAACAATATGTAAGAAAAAATATATGTAAAAATTTATGAAAAAAAATCTAAATTTATTTTTAAAAAAAGTTCTTTTTATGATCATTTGAACTGTGAACTATGAAATTGTTCAAAAAGAGGAAAGGAATAGTGAAGTTTTATATTAGATTTACTTTTTTTTTTAATGAAATAAATGCAGCATAAAAGAATATAAAAATGCAGCAAATTTGGAATAAAATGATACAAATAACAATTCAACAATATAAATCGGAAAAGCAGCATAGCATTTACCCAAATCTATTTTGTCTTATCCGGTCTCTATAAAATTTCAGCAGTATAGGATCGGAAAAGTCATCATTGGTCCAACGTTAAATCATTTTTTTTTCAATTTACCATTTGTTTTGATTTCAAGAAAAATTATCGGTAAAATTTTAATAATTCTGAAAAAATTATTTAAAAAAAAAAAACAAAAAAAAAAAATGAAACTTAATTCTTTTTTTTTTTTTTTCATAATTTACCATTTATTTGGCCTAATGAGTAGAGTGTTTGCCAATGGTCCGGGAAACAGGGGTTCAATCCCGGATCGAGTCATACCAAAGACTCAAAAAACATTATACTTGTTGCTGCCTTGCTTAACACTCAGGTAAAGATCAAGGGTAAAGTGGAGCAATCCAGAGAATGGAGCAGCGCCCTCAACTACACCTCGGTGAGGTAGCTATTGAAAAGGGAGTCTTCTGGTCACCCTCGACTAAGGTCGCCAACTTTACTATAATTGGAAAAAAATAAGAATTTAAAAATCTAGATTACTTCCCTTCATTATCTGACATAAACACGAGCCATTGGGGGAGGGGGGCGACGTGACTAATTTTTCACAGCGTATAGTTTTTGTTACATACTGTATTAAAAAAATTTATAAATAAAAGTAAAATAAAATTCACAAATCATGAGCTTAAACAAAATAAGTTGATCTGAAGTAAGTTCAAACTAATGATAAAATTTATTTTCTTTAAAATAATTTCAGACAACCTATTTTAGTAGCTTTTGCATTTTACTTTAAAACTAAACTTTTTCTATATCATTATACTTACCTACTTCCAGTAAATAAATATTTTATAATATTAAAAGAAACATCATATACTAGCAACATAGACACTTACAAACATCATTAAATCCATAATAAAGAAAACAAAAGTAACCATAAAAAAGTAATATGTTTAAGAATATTTTCTTTTTATTTCTATCTATAATTAATCATGGAAGAACAGAAAAACAATCTAACAGAATACTTGTTTTCTTTAAAAAAAAAAAAAAAAAGAAGTATATCCTATGTATGATAAAGCAAACAAAACTATTCAGCTTCACGGTAATCAAAACGTTTTTTAACAGTTGTGTACTGGAGGCTTTAAAGATGATAAATTTAATCATCGGTATAAAAAAAAATAGCTAAATTTTCATTCAACAACATAAAATTTTGATATTTTTAATCCAACCATATGAATATGTTAAATTTCAACATTAATTTCTTGACAAGCTTGTCAGAACTTTAAAACTGACTGGTTTGGGTTTTTTTTTTACCTCCAAAAGAAACTAATTTGTAAAAAAAATACAAAATAAAAGACAACTAAAGTTGGATTTTGCTCTGATGATAAAGCGATGTTTATGTTTGGTTTGATGCATTTTAGGTTTTGATAAAATATTTATGAAATATGAACCCCCCCCCGATATATCCTAACTATCAGATTCTAATTTATCAATGAATAAATAAAATAAAATAAAATAAAAATCATGCAAATTCGGCTCTTCATTCTCATTTTGAAAAATGTATAAAATTTACAAAAAATATGCATTTCTGGTATTCATTTAAAACGAAATTGGAATTTTTTTTTTCACAATTAAACCTTCCTCATGAGATGCGTGGAATAATAAAATAATACCATATTAATTTACTTAACCAAGGACTGGACAAATAATACTTGTGAATAATTCAATATTATTCAGAATCAATCGATAAAGCTTTTTCGGAATAACAGAATCGAAAAAGACTCCAAAATATTAAGATCAAAAAGGAAATTATTCCTTAAAGAATAAAAAAAATTTTTTCCAACGTTTGTAAGTTTATTTAAAGACAATTTTGTCTATGTTTTGTCCAAATTTCACTCGCAATCCAATAAATATGTCTATCGAATTTAGTAAAGTAATGAATAAATAAAACCCTGAAACCTCCTATAGTTTTTAAAAGTCCAAACGAGCTCTTTTTTCAAGTTTCTTGCTTGCGAAATCAAAAACTGTAACAATATTTCTTCTTTCTACTACAATTTATTTTCAATGTTACAAAAAAAAAAAAAGATGCATTTAAGAAAAATCATACAATACATAACTTTTTGAATAACCAGATACTGGCAACAAAGAAGACTTACTTAAAATCATTGTTGATAATGAGCAAAGACTTCTGCAGTTCACTGAGGCATTGTTTTTCGTTTCCAAGTGAATTATGAAATCCATCAGAAAGTCCAGAATAAGTTTTAGAGATACTCGCGCGAATCTTTTGTGTTAATTTTACTGCTTCGGCGATATTTTCCAAATTTTCAGCATCAGCCATGTTGTAAAAATTTTGCCTGTATCGCACTCTGGAGGCAGCCAATTTACCAAGGGCAACTAACTCCACTTAACCAATCACTTGAAAAATCCACCTGATTTTTCATGCTGTTTGCCAGAGGGTAGTGAGACGAAGCACCAAAAAAATTAAAAAATGTAATAAAAAATAAAAATAAATAAACAAATAAATAGATAAATAAATAAAATAAAAACAAACAAGCAAAAAAACTCAAGAAATCAAACACCGATTTCATAATTAAACCAAGTAATCTTTCAACAGTCACTTTCTCCCTAGAAACCTTAATATCATCCTCTTGGTATAAGAAGGTTTTTTGTGATCATTTAAACTTATAAAACCATAATGTTACTACAAAATGATGATGATAATGATAATTAATAATAAACAATGATCACTCAATCCATGTCATAAGATTAAACCTAGTTTTACTTCATAAGACTAGACCTAGTTTTACTTCATAATATTGTATGAACTAAGCTTGGCTTAATCTGGCAGAAAAGTTGAGATGATTATCTCTTCGAGTTTTCGGTCAACGATATATAATTCTGGATATTAAATTCAGCAGTTACGTCCCGTGAATTGTTAACATGCACATTTGTCTTTTCCTGCCACCTTCTTTTTCTAAAAGTCAAAAAAAGATCAAGTCCGAAGCTGTATTTGCCAAAATTGAAATCAACAATGAGTGAAACGTTCATTTTCCTCAAAATAATTGCCTTGACATTTGAAAGATTCCGGCAAGTATTTATATTGGCCGAAGCGATGGGTGATACAACCAGCAAAGGAAAAAAGAAAAGAAAGACTGAAGCAAGGTTCAACAAAGGACCTAACGTTGCACTTTGTTTTCTTAATTCAACGAATAAGGCAAAAGAAAACGGACATTAAGCGAAAAGTAAACAGTTGCGACGAGAAACTTAGAATTCAACGATTGCAATTACAGTAGAAATGTTGATAGAAATTTGGAGATAAGATCAATTTGAACAAGCATAGCTTTGTTAACTAAATTCTGTTTTGGTGTTTTAACATTCAACTGGCAGCTTTGATACGCCGTAAAACCAACCAACCAACCAACCTAAATGATTTTTGGATCATTTTAAAGTTATTTTTAATAAAAATAAAATGTCTGAAGATGTTTTTTTTTCAATGATTTCAAAATCAATTGTGAACATGTTGAAATTTTAATGAAATTTTTGGTATTTTATTTATTGATAAGTTGATTTTATAATTAATAGTTACTTTGCTTTTAAAAAACATTGAGAAAATATTTTCTTTAACACGAAACAGAAGGGTTTCAACGTGTGGTCATTTAAATAAAAAAAATTCCAATCGCAAATTTTTACATTTCCAGAAAGATCAAAAACGAGAAAAACACTTACAAAAAGAATTAAAATAACGATGTGAACATCCAGTAAAAGTTATTTGAAAATTTTGATTTTGTTTTTAAAAAACTTAAAAAATAATTTTCATACCGTGTTATTTTCTAGTGGAATTTTAAAAACAATGTTTTTTTCTTTGGGTTGATCCAAAAACAAATTTTATTCACTCAAAAATTTTACGGTGAATTTTGAAAGCCATCGAACCCTTCTGCCTCAGATAAAATATTTGTAATTAAATAAAGAAGTTATCTAAAAATGTATTATAAAAACTTCCCAATGTAGGATAGCATATTTTCCGAGATTTTAATATAAATTTTTAAAAACTACGAACGATTTTTCATTCAGACTAAAGTTGCTTGAAGAAATAAAGAAAAGTTGTCTCCTTCTTTGAAGTCTTAAGATTTTTAAGATTATATTATAGAAAAATAAAATTCATCTTTTTTTAAAGTTGTGCTTCTTCCAAAACTTTGGGTGAAACGTTAAATTTAAAAATAAAATGAAATATCGCATTTTTTCAAATGTTTTTTTTTAGTTTATATTTTCCTCTTATTGTTCATGAAATTCGAAAATATTTGCATTATTATTAATGTTTTATTAATAATTTGATTAATTGAAATCTCTTATATTTTTTAAAATTTTCACGGGATTCTGATTAGATTTAAGAACAAAATCATTGAATCAATATAAGGATTATTGTTGATTTTGATAGTAAATGATAACGCACACGGTTTTTAAGAAATATTTGGGTTTTATTGTTTTATAGCCCCAATGATGTTTACCCATGATATATTTTATGAGTGTGTGGTGCCAATCCTGAAACAAACCACCATATACACTCAGAGCACCTACTCATAGAATTGAACTGACCAGTTATTCTGGGTAAAAACCGGTTATCTTTAAAACGTAAGATAAATACTTTTTTATTTTAATAATAGCAATGTTTTAGGACAAAGCAATCTTCATTTAAATCTAAAAATTAGGAAGAAGCTATTTTGCCAGTCCTTGCACAATAACGACCTCCTTGTTATTTTTTTCAACATAACTGCAATGGCGTATGAAAGAAGTCTAAAATATTTATTCACGAAAAAACAAAACAACTACTATTATTTCGGTATCTTTAAGATACGTAATCCCCAAAATTTCAGCTTATCTCTTAAGGAATGCTTTCTTCATAATAGCTGCAGGAGCTAGCCTCGTACGCTCTTTTAATCTGCTTTTTTCGGGAAATTCTGAAATAATGCTTGATTTATTTTCAATTCATTGTTTAAAAAGTTTTCAAATCTTATTTTTTAAAAATTGTTCCTTGATATATACTAATTGAAAATGTCCAAATAAATCTATTGTAAAAGAAAATTATTTTAAGAGTTCAGAAGAAAAGTTTATTTTCCCGTAAAAAGCAGACCAAATAGTGAACGAGGTTGACCCCTGCTGCTAATTTGAAGGTAGCATTACTTTAAAAGATGAAAAATTAGGGAGTACGTATCCTGAAGATAACCAATTATTTGCCATTTTATGGGAAAACGTTTATATAAATCATTGGATCAGTCTAATCAACAGTAAAATCTCCACCCCGACTTAACCCACCGGTAGAATCTCCGCTCAGACTGATCAACTGTAGATATTTGAAACTTTTAAAAATTAATGTTATTTTTTTCTTTTCAATTGTTTCTTTTCGTAGAAAAGATTAGAGATTGTTTTTAGATAAAGAAAAACACAAGTAGTAAAGTAGAACCAGAAATATACACAATTTAAAGTTCACATTTCGAAAGTTTTTTGTAACATAATTTTTAAAGCTCAAAAACTGTATAAATATCACCATCTTCAGAGATTTCAATAGGTTTTCCATAAAATCACTATTTTAAAATTATTTTGTAAAAATAACATTTTACATTAATTTTAAAAATTTTAAAGATTTTTCAGCTAAATATTTTTGAAAAATCAAATCCAGTGCATATTACAAGATTAAATTTTTATTATTATTTTTATTATTAGAAAACTGAGAATCTTAAGTTTGTAATATGAAAAGAGAAGTTAAGATTATTTAGATGTAACATTTTCGAATATTAGGCTTTAAAGTTTTCTGGAACGATTCTTAAAATATTTTTAGATATTCCGATAGGATTATAGGACTTTACACTCCTATAAATTATTTTGGGCGGTATGCCACTTGTTCCCACAAAGATGGCGGACGCTCATTGTTCAGTCTCGGGAAACCATTGGCCAGGAGGACCACGTGATATGCTTACAACTACGTCGGCGCGCGTAAATTCAAGTCCTGCGTCTTGAGCCACTTACAAGACGCGTTTTTTCTATAAATACGCCGGCTTAAAACACCTTTCTCTTTTACGAATTTTCTTCGTAGCGGCAGCACCTTCTCTTTGACTAAATTTCTCCTTAGCAGCAACACCATGCCTCGCAGACATTCATATACAAGAACTATGAGACGCTTTCCCGTCTCTAAAAAACTGCCTGTTTCAAACCATAGAAAAAGGACATTTTAAATTTGCAATTCTTTTTGTAGTTTAGTTGTGTTACGCACACACACACACACACACACACACACACACACACACACACACACACGAGCTCACACATATATACACACTATTATTTTGTTAGAAGATTTAGTAATATTTTTATGTATTAATGTAAGTTTTGTTATTATAGAATATAAATTTGTTTTTGTTCGTTCGCCTTGTTTTAAATGTTCATTTTGTCCGCGCCGTTTCACAACCATTATTTGTTTCATATCTCTTACTCATTTGTTGCATATCTTCACTCATTTATTTCACTGGCCTTATTCATTCATTTGTTTTATCCATGTGCTATATAATATGCTTGTATTCTACCTTAATTCTAAACTAAAGCATTAAACGTGTGGGGAATATTCAACCTTATTCAATATACATAAACTCAACGTAAAATAGTCAGGGACCACAAACACAGGTCCACTCAACTACAGGATCAGCTGTAGAATCTCCATCCTAACTTAACTGTACAATCCCTCCAAGCACGTCTAGGGAAAAGAGATTCTTCAATTGATCCAAATTATTTTTTACATCGAGTAGTAGAAACACAAAAAAGATTAAAGGTTTGTTTCTCTAAAAAAACTAAAACAAAGTTAAGTCATAAGTTTATAATAACTTTTAATGTTTAATGTTTTAAAAACTTTATTTTAAAACACGGTGTTTTTTTTGTTTTTTTTTAAATAACTGGCTGAACCGAAGGGAATAAATAAATTGTTATTAAATATTTCTGTCCTTATTTGTTTTGTTTCAGTACCATCTTTCATAACGCCGTAAGGTTCAAAAATGTATACGCCGGCAAAATAACGAGGGGGTAGTTACTTTGCCAACAACATGAACCGTTTGCTCCAACTGTAAGACAGGGTGTTGCGGAGCCGATGCAACAGATGCAACAAAAGTGACGATTTATTGCCAGATTTACAGACGTGTGTGTAAAGTCCATGGCGGTTGTATTTGGTCGTCAGCTGTGATGTCGATAGCTGGTATGGTCGAGTCGTAGATGTGCGCAGCAGGATGTTCGATGCGGGTAGCTGGCGTAGGTCGAGTCGTGGAGATACAGCTAGATGTTTGATGCGGGTAAGCTGAGGTCGATCGAGTCGTTGAATGCAGCTGGACGATCGTTGCGGGTAGCAACCCGCAACGATCATCCAGCTGCATTCAACGGTCAGTCGTGGTTGGTAAATCGATGTCCCGGTTTTTTGACAGTACGTTGGGTTAACAGAGGGCGTGTCGATTTGGTTGCTAGCCCGAACAGCGAGTCGTACGTGGGCCAGATGTTGCAATGCTAGGGCAGTCCGTAACAGCGAGTCTTTACGTGGACTGCATGCTACATTGCGGGAGCGTCGAGGTCGGAATCGGTGTTTGGCAGCTTGGCCGTGTAGAGTCGAGCGAGTTGATGACTAAGATTGAACCGTGTCTTAGTACTACGGACCAAGTGAACGGACGGGGAAACCGTGGCTAAGGTTTGCCAGGCCTTAACACATACGAAGTCGAGCGAGCTGATCGATGGAGCTAGGGCTTTGTCGTGCCCCTAGCTGGGTGGGCGTATTATTTATGGTAGCTATGGCTTTGCCGTGCCAAAGCCGTGAGGACGAGTCGGGACGGTAGCTAAGGCTGTGTCGCGCCAAAGCTGTGCGGACGTATCGGACGGTAGTTATGGCTTTTACGCGCCAAAGTTATGCGGACGATAGCTAAGGCTTTTACGCGCCAAAGCTGTGCGGACGTATCGAGACGATAGCTAAGGCTTTGCGGTGCCAAAGCTCTGCACTGTCGAGCGAACAGGCCAGGAGGCCGCGGCTAAGATTGGCGTTATCTTAGCGCTGCGCAGAGAGTGAAGCGGTAGCTAAAGGCTAACCCGTACCTTTAGCGCTGCGCAGCCAAACGGACGAGCAGAACCGAGCGATGGTTAAGGCCGGCTGGTCTTAGTGAGTCCTCTTCGTGTTTGCTTCCGGGCCGTCTACTTCGACTGGTCGTTAAGGACCGTCAGAGACACTCCAACCCGCAGAAGGTGACCTCTTATGGCCCTTAAAAGGACCTTTAGTGCATAGCAATGTGATGGGAAAAAAAGGGGGTGAATCTGCCACTAGAAGCGGCGGTGAGGTGAATGCAACCACGATACGTAGGATTCGACCTCGTGAAGCCGAGTGGCCCATGAAAGCGTCCGCGTGACCTCTATTATTTATCAATGCGTCCCACCAACGCACGAATATGGCACAAGGCCGTTTTTAAGGTGGGTCCGATCGCAGGGCCAAAGCCCACACGCGTCCGGCAAGGCCAAAAATACCTTCGACCCCGTCGGCATCTCCCTTTTTGGGGCGCCTCAGGCGCCAGGCAATAAACCTACACCCCCGAAGGGGGTAAAAGCCTGGTGGGGGGTGGCCCCCTGAGGCCGGAGGAACTCTCCAGTGCCGAGGTACACCCGGCAGAACCACCCAGAGGTAAGACGGCCTACCGAGGCGACCCGACAACTGGAGAGGAAAGGTTACAAACACCCTAAAAAGAGCAGGGACCTCTTATTATTTATCATACGTCCCATCGACGCACGAATGTGGCACAAGGCCGTTTTTAAGGTGGGTCCGGTCGCAGGGCCGAAACCCACACGCGTCCGACAAGGCCAAAAATACCTTCGGCCCGGTCGGCATTCCCCTTTTTGGGGTGCCTCAGACCAGGCAATAAACCCAACTCCCCAAAGGGGGTAAAAGCCTGGGGGGATGGCCCCCTGAGGCTGGAGGAAATCTCCAGTGCCGAGGCACACCCGGCAGAACCGCCCAGAGGTAAGACGGCCTACCGAAATCAACCCAACAACTGGAAAGGAAAGGTCACAAACACCCTAAAAAAGAGCGGGGACCTCTGTTATTTATCGATGCGTCCCACCAACGCTCGAATATGGCACAAGGCCGTTTTTAAGGTGGGTCCGGTCGCACGGCCGAAGCCCACACGCGTCCGGCAAGGTCAAAAATACCTTCAGCCCCGTCGGCATTCCCCTTTTTTGGGCGCCTCAGGCGCCAGGCAATAACCCCCCCGAAGGAGGTAAAAGCCTGGGGGGATGGCCCCCTGAAGCCGGAGGAACTCTCCAGTGCCGAGGCACACCCGGCAGAACCGCCCAGAGGTAAGACGGCCTATCGAATGCAACCCAACAACTGGAGAGGAAAGGTCACAAACACCCTAAAAAAGAGCGGGGACCTATTAATTTCTCGCCGCCGAAGCCTTGTTCATATGAAGGAAAGACAACACCACTTCTGCCGCGCCACGTAAATAGAAAGTTCTTCTATAAAAAATGAACGTAGAAAATAAGTCCTTCTTTAGCCTGGTATAGACTAGCGAAGATAATTAATTCCATTTTTATAGAATTATTTCTGGCAGAAGTGTTTTGTAAATGTTGTTAAATGTTATTTTATCCCTTTTTTTATAGCTGTAACGACAGTTTAGGGTCGAAAAATGGCTTCGTCATTTCCGGCCGTACCCGGATATAATTTTTCTAGGGCGAACGAGTAATCCGATCTGTTTATGTTTGTAGGCAGGTCGCGACATGGGGAAAATAGTCCGAGGGTAATGCTAAAAGACTGGTTTTATAAAACCATGAAGAATTGAGAGACTATTTTGAGATCATGGTTGCTGTACTTAAAGACAAACAAATCTTTGTTTCTTCTGTCACTAATCTCTGAAGACAGAGTAACGCAAATCACTTCTAGCAAGAAATCCAGGATTTCAAAAGTTCTGGAAGCTTAATTAAAAAATGCCTGAACATGAAAATTAGTCTGACCACTAAAGAGCTTTCAAGGAATGTAAGATGTTGGAAATGACACTAAATATAGGTAAAACCCTTAACAGTAAATTAGAACAAACCATGAAAGAAAGGCAGATTTGGAGATAGATTTTAAGTGGGTTACTTGATGTTGTGAAGTTTCAGATGAAACAGAGCCTGCCTTTTAGAGGTCATCGAGATGTATATAGTTCCTATAAAAGTAACTTTATAGAATTTGTTGAACTTATGAGCAAGAATGATCCTGTTCTTGGAAAGCATTACTTGAAAGAAGTAAATGATAACCGATAGTACTTGTCACCAAAAATCTAATATGAATTCATTCATATCACGTGAAGGAAAATATATTCGAAAAGCCAATTATTTTGCGATCCTACTTGACAGCACGCCGGACATTTCTCATGCTGTTGTTAAAGACAAAGAATTGGAGGTGCGGGAATCATTTGTTTTATCACTGATCAAGAGAATACAGCTTATGATATCAAAAAGATAATTTTGGAACAACAGGAGAAAGAAAAACTTGATTTTGAAAAATGTAGAGGAGTTAGACTTGACAATACGGCTAGAACAGCTGGAGTTCATGATGATGTTCAACGTCTTCTATGAAACATAAATGGGAAAGCTAAATTTTTGCCATGTTCTAATTATAGTCTGAATTTATGCAGTGTTCATGCCTCAGCTGTGAATGCAAGTGCTATTACTTTTTTCGGAGTGATTGAGAGACTATACATTTTTCTCTTCTTCCAGTCACCCTCTTCGCATGTAGAGGTCATGATGAAGCATTTGGTAACCACCCGTTGGAGTGCACGTTACGAAGCTATTCGTGCAGTAAAAACCGGATTTCAGGCACTCAATTCATTAACCTCAGCTTCAGAAAATCTTCAAACGAGAAGGGAACGCGCAAATAATTTTGCTTTTGTATTTAAACTTCTCCTTCATGTCACATTTGTTTTACTGGGAAGAAATTCTTGGGCAAATGAATCTCATCCAAAAGAAACTTCAAGAACCTGGTATTGGTTTGGATATGTGTGTAATCCACATGGATGCGATGAAAATGTTCTTTAACCAAAACGGAGACAGGCTGTTGTCTGAATAGGTTAATCAAAGTAAAAGTGCGAGGAAATGGAAATTCTAGTTGAAAAGCCGATTAGAAGAAAGAGAAAGCTACCTGGGGAAAAATAGAATGATGTGTCTAAAACTTGTGCAGGAGGTAAAGAGAAATCTTTACGAATGTCATGATCAACTTATAAATTAACTGGAAGTTTGATTTGACTCCATGTCTCATCTACAAACTCTCTTCGATAGATTATCATCGCAAGCAATCCTGGCAGATATTGAAGGCGAGTTGGAGCGAAAATTTAAAATTCTCGGCAGCGAATATGGTACTGACTTAGACGTATCTTGGCTGCCTTTGGAAATTCGACTTCGGGATATTTTAGCGTCAGCTTCCAAAGTGAAACATGACATGACCAAGACAACCAAATCATCGGCTAATCGAATAGCTGAGGTAGATTTATCGATGGCAAGTTCAAGAAACAGTGCCAAATGTTGTGATTGCTCTATGGTTGTTTTTGATGCTCACAGTTTCTATTGCTACTGCTGTAGCAACAGAAGCTCATTAAAAAATATTTGAGATCAAGTATGTTGCAAGATCACTTATCCAATTTCAATTTAAGATGAAACTGTAGAGAAGACTGACTTTGATCAAATTATTAGTAACTTTGTTTGGGTAAAAGCTCGAAAGGTTAAATATAATGTTTGTTTAGCTAATTTTTGAATTCATTGTTTTTCACGTACTAATAAACGTCATTAAGGGTATTTTATTTTTATTTTTCCTCCAAAAAGGGAGTGGGCGTCATTATGAATACGTACCCCAGGCGGCACTTGTGCCCCTGGCACAGTCTACGCGTCCTTCTACTTTTAGGGACTGTGGAAGGGATATACTGCTGATATACTGTATCTTAGGGCTGTTGTAGCAGTAGCAGCTGATGAAGTTTCCCGAAGATTGCTGAAGATTCACTGGTGACCCGTTTTAGATATTTCAAATCAAGAGCAATCAATTTCAAAGCGCATCTATCTTTTCTTTTCTTTACCAATAAGCTTCTTCGTTTAATGTCATATGGTCTTATTCCTATACGCAAACATTAACAAGGATCACTTAAATGACTGACGAAAAATTTCAAATAACCTCAAAATATCATAAAGGAATCCAGGTGGGTAATAAACTTAGATAAATATCATGGCCGATATACAATTTCTGACTCATTATTTATGTCGACCATATACCAGTGGGTGGTAAGTGTAGGTGGTTGAAACTCAGTTATACTGAATTTCACTACTATCTACTCTATTTATTCCGGGTTCAATTCTTACTAGCACTGATTATAATTTCAATTTACGATTCCTAATTATCATTTTCGAACTGTTCTTCATTCATTTAATTCTGATAAGATCAACCTCTGTTGATGTTATTATCAGTTAAGATCAAGGTGTTTTCATACCCTAACAGGGAACCATCCTGTTATAGCTACACAGCGACAACCAACAGACATGTTATGTGAATTTCCTGAAATATAAATTTGAATAATAATAATGAAGATAATATTTTTTCCTACTTATTTGGTGACGTGCTTTTTAGTGTCGTCTTCTTCATTCTACATTTGGTAATATCAATTTTACATTGGTAATAACTTGACGATTAAAAGAAACCGTATTAAGCGAAGTCGGTTAAATAAAAAAGAAATGAAATAAAGAAAAGAAAATATAAAGATAAAAATATGGATTACTTGCTGCTTGGCGTGTGTGCTAATTTGCTGTCGAGGGAGAAGAATCTTTTTACTTTCACGCGGCCTTCTTATATATCAGAGTGACAATGCCAACAAGCGGATGTTAACACAATGACCTTATGTCTTTTATGTCTTTAGGTTGCTACTGCTATTCTGTATGTGTTAAAAACGCCTTTTTCTCTATCCCTTCTTTATATATAATTATTTTCCTTTTACCATGTTTCTCTTTCGGAAAAGATAACTGATTCCAGCTTAGCAGTGCCAGTGATGGAGCAGATACTAAAATTTGATCGGAGGTAGAAAAGCGTAAGTTGAATTACAGATTGTCTGAACTTTTTTTAGTTGCAATTGTCGTTATTTACTCGAAGTGAATATTTTAGATGTTACAAATAGGATTAATCAAACGACAAAAATAACTGACACATTTCTCAGTTTCTTTTTTACTTTTTTTAAAACTTTTTTTTTTTACATTTAAACACTGTTATCTCCTTTATTATATTGACTTCATTTGTGACATTTAAATACATTTGTTTTTGAAGGCGCCGGTAAAAGCGCAATGCTTAGTTCTTGTTGGCTCTAAAACATGCAATGATAAATGGTTTTTTAAGAAACTTTTTTTAATAGATATTCCTTCTATTATTTATTTGTTCTATTTTGAATAGATATTACCTTTTTAATTGTTACCTTCGTGGGTTATTTAATGCCAAATCCTTATAGAAGAACTTAAGTGGCACTATTCAAACCATAGTTGGGGGAATGAGAGTAATTGTCCGAAAGCGCAACTGGAGTTCGAATCCGCTAACTAGGAATAAGCTATTACGCTACGAGGACTTCTCCCATTTAATTTTTGAATCCATGAGAGGAGGGTTTTTTGTTTTGTTTTTTATTACTTAGATTTAACAGGTGCATTCAGTGTAATGGTTATCATTGTAAAAAATAGAATCAACGGTCCAAGTTCAAATCCTGGACGAGGCTGTTTGCGTTTCAATTTGCGCTAATAAAGTGAACCCGTCTATTTTTTGTTTTTTTAGTCTTGTTAAGGCAGTTAGTAAAGGAGAAGGAAAAATCTGACAAGAATAAAAAGGCATTATTGGACTTTTACGTACATGGATGATATCAAGATATCTACACACACACCTAAAAAAACAAAAAAACAAAGCAACAAAAACAAAGCAACAAAAACAACCCCCCCTGGAAACCCTGATACAAACAAAAAGAATATACAGCCAGGATATATGAATGGAATTTGGCATTGAAAAGTGTGGTATGTTAATTACAAAAAGTGGGATAAGAGAAACATCAGAAGGAATAGAACTGCAAAATCAGGACAGTATGAAAACATTTGGAGAGAAGGAAAATTACAAATACTTGGGAATATTGGGAGCAGAAACCATCAGAGATCAAAGAAAAAATTAGGAAAGCGTAGCTCAGAAGAACAAGAAAACTTTTCGAAACCAAACTCTGCAGTGATACCAATTGTAATTCACGCGCATGCAAAGGTTTCCATTGACTTGGAAGGGGTACTGGAAGAATTGGAAATCGGGGGACGAATCGAGACCATCCAGCATTGTTAAGATCGGCCAGAATACTGAGAAGAGTCCTGGAGACTTGAGGAAACTTTCTATCACTCAGACTCTAGTAAAAGACCTTCAACTAACGCTAGTATGAAAAATTCGCTAGGAGTGTAATAATAAGGATAATAATGATACTTAGTTTCCAACAAAAGCTTCTTGAATCAACAAAAAACTGAATATGATTCGTATGCCCAGCAAAAATTACCTTTGCTGGGCATAGAACACAGTTTTGTCCGTCTAAGGCCCTTGTGATTTGACAAATAATGGTACAACATAAATCCAAATCCTAATAATCATAATAATGGAGAAATTCAGATAAGTGGACCAAAGAACAAGAAAATTGATGACGATGCAAAAGCCTTACACCTGAGAGACAACATAAACAAGCTTTATAAGAAGGAAGAATAGGGCTCGCCAGCATTGCGGATTTTGTATATGCAACTATTCAGGGACTCGAATAAATACAAATCAACAAAATTCTTTTAAATTTGGTTTGTGTGTATTGATTGAACTTGTTCAGGACAGAACAAGAAAAACGGGCCGCTTTCTGGATTCATGTTTTGGGGTAACATTAATAACGATTGTTACTTTTCTGTTTTAAAATGGTCACCCATTCAGAGGTAGCAAAAACAAACAAACAAAAAAACAAACAAACAAACAAACAAACAAACAAACAAAACAAAAAACAAAAACAAACAGAATCTTAACATTAATGGTAGCCCTAACTACTACTACTACTACTACTACTAATAATAATAATAATAATAGTAATAATGGCGTAAAGATAGACAAATACCATTTTCTTGTCAGAGAGCTGAAAAAGCTGTGTCATCTGCAGGTGACGGTGATACCTATTGTCACTGGTGCCCTTAAAACTGTCCATAAAATCCAGGAAAAAGACACGGTGAACTAGAGATTAGAAGAAGGATCAAGACCATCCAGATAACAGCACGGTTAAAATCCGCTAGAATACTTAGAAGAGTTCTTGAGACCTGAGGAAACTCGCTGTCACTCTGACTTCAGTGATAAATTACCAGTTAAAACTGGCGTGAAAAACTTGCTGCGAGAAAAAAATCATAAAAGTCAGTTCTGGAAAATTATGTTGTCAACTACTTTGAAGTAGCAGCCATTTTAAAATCAAAAAGGTAACAATTACCACTTGACTTTCTACGTCCCCAAACATGGAAAAAATGTTAAACAATTGAACTTTTTACAATATAACATTTTTTTAAAAATACATACGTTTGAGAATGCCACACGTCCTTATCGGATGTCTCTTACTGATAAGGTTGAAGAATTTTAATGAAAACTAATGGTTTGGCAAAAGCTATCCATATCCTAGAGACGAAAGTGGAAAGTGAAAACATTTGCAGAGAACCACTTTAGATATTTTCTCTGTTTTTTTTATTTTCCTGTTTCTCTCTCTCTCTGGCTCAGTGGTAGCGATATTAACGAGAAACCGGAGGCACCTGCTCAATGACCTCAAAGGCGAACAGGAAACAACTTTTAAAGACTCAAGAGTGGCATGCGTTGCAAATGTTTTTTTGACTCGTGATTAAATTACTTATCCGTATTTATAGATTTTACAAGCATCAGTATGATTGCTCAGTCATTATGATAACTAGGAGAGAGAGATAGAGAGAGTGAGAGAGAACTTTACAGAATATATATATATATATATATATATGTGTGTGTATATATAGTTACTGTTGATCATCTTTCTTTATAATTACAGGGTTTAATATCTGCCGATATATTCATAAGTATGTTGCGGAGCCGATAAGTATGTCGACCCCGCAAATGAATTATGTGAATGAGAACAGCCAAAGCAATATGAAGGAACAAAGGTGAGATAATAGTTATAACCAATGACAATTTATTTGTCGTATTTACAAGCGTATATGTAAGTGTCCGTGGCGGTTGTATGTAGTCTTCAGCAAGATTGGGTTATGTCGTTAGCTGGTATAATCGCGTTGTAGATGTTCGCAGCTGGTCGTTCGACGAGGGTCGCTGGCGTAGGTCGAGTCGTTGAGTTGAGCTGGACAGTCGTCGCGGGCAGCTGAGGTCGGTCGAGTCGTTGGGTACAGCTGGACAGTCGTCGCAGGCAGCTGAGGTCGGTCGAGGTTGGTAGATCGATATCCCCGGTTATGACGGTATGTTGTGGCTAACCAAGGATATATCGATCCGGTTGCTGGCTCGTACGGCGGGTCGTACGTGAGTCAGGTCTTGCAGTGGTAGAACAGTCCGTAACAGCGAGTCGTTACGTGGACTGCGTTGTACCTTGCAAGAGCGTCGAGGTCGAGGAAAGGCTAGGGCCTTGCTGGGCCCCCTAGCCGTGCGGACGTATCGGACGGGAGTGAAGGCTTTGTCGTATCAAAGCCGTGCGGACGAGAGCGAAGGCTTTGTCGGGTCAAAGCCGTGCGGACGAGCGGACAAGAGCGAAGGCTTTGTCGGGTCAAAGCCGTGTGGACGATCGGACGGGAACGAAGGCTTTGTCGGGTCAAAGCCGTGCGGACGAATCGGACGGGAACGAAGGCTTTGTCGGGTCAAAGCCGTGCGGACGAGCGCGAAGGGAACGAAGGCTTTGTCGGGTCAAAGCCGTGCGGACGTGCGGACAAGCCAGAAGGCCGAGGCTAAGATGGGCGTTATCTTAGCGCTGCGCAGATAGCGAAGGAGTAGCTAAAGGCTGGACCGTGCCATTAGCGCTGCGCAGCTTATCGGACTATCGGAACCGAGTGAGAGTTAAGACCGGTTGGTCTTAGAATCCGTCTTCGTGTTTGCCGCCTGGCCGTCTACTTCGACTGGTCATTACTGACCGCCAGAGATGCTCTGACCCGCAGACAGTGACCTCTTATGGTCCTAAAAAGAACCTTTGTGCATACCTATGTAGGTGGGTGAAAGGCAGATCTACCACGAGAAGTGGGATCAACGTCGGAAGTTAAGGTGAATGCGACCGCACAGAATGCAGGATTCCTCCTTAAAGAGCTTCGCTAAGAGCGTGCCATGTATTTGTCGCTGCCTCCCACCAGACACGACTTGACACAAGGTCAAAAGCCCGAAGGCCGATTAAAGTGGGGATAAAAGGGGAAGGGAAGGTCGGGAACGAGCCGAGACTCGATCCCTGCTTGTCTGTGCTGCTCATCGGCTCACTTAGTGCAATGTGAGCCTGATGAGGCAAGCAGTTTCACGAACCCAAATGTGAGTCCGGGCACGTATGCCAGTTTACGGCTTAAACTAGACGCATGGTCTAGAGCCGTACAAGGGGGACAAAGGAGACAAAAATGCAGCTCGCCTACCCGAAGGTAGCCTAGTCGAAACTAGGTGCCTAATTAAAGGCCCCAAGTGTGCCATTGTTCCTTTTCCAGGGCCACGCTCCGGATCGAAGTCCAGAACAGGCCCCGGGGCGGTATTTGTCGCTGCCTCCCATCAGACACGACTTGACACAAGGTCAAAAGCCCGAAGGCCGATTAAAGTGGGGATAAAGTGGATGGGAAGGTCGGGAAGGAGCCGAGACTCGAACCCTGCTTGTCTGTGCTGCTCATCGGCTCACTTAGTGCAATGTGAGCCTGATGAGGCAAGCAGTTTCACGAACCCAAATGTGGGTCCGGGCACGTATGCCAGTTTACGGCTTAAACTAGACGCATGGTCTAGTGCCGTACAAGGGGGACAAAGGAGACAAAAATGCAGCTCGCCTACCCGAAGGTAGCCTAGTCGAAACTAGGTGCCTAATTAAAGGCCCCAAGTCTGCCCTTGTTCCTTTTCTAGGGCCACGCTCCAGACCGAAGTCCAGAACAGGCCCCGGGGCGGTATTTGTCACTGCCTCCCACCAGACACGACTTGACACAAGGTCAAAAGCCCGAAGGCCGATTAGAGTGGGGATAAAGGGGAGGGGAAGGTCGGGAAGGAGCCGAGACTCGAACCCTGCTTGTCTGTGCTGCTCATCGGCTCACTTAGTGCAATGTGAGCCTGATGAGGCAAGCAGTTTCACGAACCCAAATGTGGGTCCGGGCACGTATGCCAGTTTACGGCTTAAACTAGACGCATGGTCTAGTGCCGTGCATGGGGGACAAAGGAGACAAAAATGCAGCTCGCCCACCCGAAGGTAGCCTAGTCGAAACTAGTTGCCTAATTAAAGACCCCAAGTCTGCCATTGTTCCTTTTCCAGGGCCATGCTCCGGACCGAAGTCCAGAACAGGCCCCGGGGCGCTCGCCGGAAGCGTGCCCTTTATTTGTCGCTGCCTCCCACCAGACACGACTTGACACAAGGTCAAAAGCCCAAAGGCCGATTAAAGTGGGGATAAAGGGGAGGGGAAGGTCGGGAACGAGCCGAGACTCGAACCCTGCTTGTCTGTGCTGCTCATCGGCTCACTTAGTGCAATGTGAGCCTGATGAGGCAAGCGGTTTCACGAACCCAAATGTGGGTCCGGGCACGTATGCCAGTTAACGGCTTAAACTAGACGCTTGGTCTAGTGCCGTACAAAGGGGACAAAAGTGCAGCTCGCCCACCCGAAGGTTGCCCAGCCGAAGCTGGGGGCCTATTCGGCCCCGAGTCTGCTCTTGGTTTCGAGCACCCATCCGGCACGAATGCCAGACGGCCCAGCTAAAAAGCCGGGGGCGTACCCAATATTTGTCGCTGCCTCCCACCAGACACGACTTGACACAAGGTCAAAAGCCCGAAGGCCAATTAAAGTGGGGATAAAGGGGAGGGGAAGGTCGGGAAGGAGCCGAGACTGGAACCCTGCTTGTCTGTGCTGCTCATCGGCTCACTTAGTGTAATGTAAGCCTGATGAGGCAAGCAGTTTCACGAACCCAAATATGGGTCCGGGCACGTATGCCAGTTAACGGCTTAAACTAGACGCTTGGTCTAGTGCCGTACAAAGGGGACAAAAGTGCAGCTCGCCCACCCGAAGGTTGCCCAGCCGAAGCTGGGGGCCTATTCGGCCCCGAGTCTGCTCTTGGTTTCGAGCACCCATCCGGCACGAATGCCAGACGGCCAAGCTAAAAAGGCGGGGCGTACCCAATATTTGTCGCTGCCTCCCACCAGACACGACTTGACACAAGGTCAAAAGCCCGAAGGCCAATTAAAGTGGGGATAAAGGGGAGGGGAAGGTCGGGAACGAGCCGAGACTCGAACCCTGCTTGTCAGTGCTGCTCATCGGCTCACTTAGTGCAATGTGAGCCTGATGAGGCAAGCGGTTTCACGAACCCAAATGTGGGTCCGGGCACGTATGCCAGTTTACGGCTTAAACTAGACGCTTGGTCTAGTGCCGTACAAAGGGGACAAAAGTGCAGCTCGCCCACCGGAAGGTTGCCCAGCCGAAGCTGGGGGCCTATTCGGCCCCGAGTCTGCTCTTGGTTTCGAGCACCCATCCGGCACGAATGCCAGACGGCCCAGCTAAAAAGCCGGGGGCGTACCCATATTTGTTGCTGCCTCCCACCAGACACGACTTGACACAAGGTCAAAAGCCCGAAGGCCAAGTAAAGTGGGGATAAAGGGGAGGGGAAGGTCGGGAAGGAGCCGAGACTCGAACCCTGCTTGTCTGTGCTGCTCAACGGCTCACTTAGTGCAATGTGAGCCTGATGAGGCAAGCAGTTTCACGAACCGAAATGTGGGTCCGGGCACGTATGCCAGTTTACGGCTTAAACTAGACGCTTGGTCTAGTGCCGTACAAAGGGGACAAAAGTGCAGCTCGCCCACCCGAAGGTTGCCCAGCCGAAGCTGGGGGCCTATTCGGCCCCGAGTCTGCTCTTGGTTTCGAGCACCCATCCGGCACGAATGCCAGACGGCCCAGCTAAAAAGCCGGGGGCGTACCCAATATTTGTCGCTGCCTCCCACCAGACACGACTTGACACAAGGTCAAAAGCCCGAAGGCCAATTAAAGTGGGGATAAAGGGGAGGGGAAGGTCGGGAACGAGCCGAGACTCGAACCCTGCTTGTCAGTGCTGCTCATCGGCTCACTTAGTGCAATGTGAGCCTGATGAGGCAAGCAGTTTCACGAACCCAAATGTGGGTCCGGGCACGTATGCCAGTTTACGGCTTAAACTAGACGCTTGGTCTAGTGCCGTACAAAGGGGACAAAAATGCAGCTCGCCCACCCGAAGGTTGCCCAGCCGAAGCTGGGGGCCTATTCGGCCCCGAGTCTGCTCTTGGTTTCGAGCACCCATCCGGCACGAATGCCAGACGGCCCAGCTAAAAAGCCGGGGGCGTACCCAATATTTGTCGCTGCCTCCCACCAGACACGACTTGACACAAGGTCAAAAGCCCGAAGGCCAATTAAAGTGGGGATAAAGGGGAGGGGAAGGTCGGGAAGGAGCCGAGACTCGAACCCTGCTTGTCTGTGCTGCTCATCGGCTCACTTAGTGCAATGTGAGCCTGATGAAGCAAGCAGTTTCACGAACCCAAATGTGGGTCCGGGCACGTATGCCAGTTAACGGCTTAAACTAGACGCTTGGTCTAGTGCCGTACAAAGGGGACAAAAGTGCAGCTCGCCCACCCGAAGGTTGCCCAGCCGAAGCTGGGGGCCTATTCGGCCCCGAGTCTGCTCTTGGTTTCGAGCACCCATCCGGCACGAATGCCAGACGGCCCAGCTAAAAAGCCGGGGGCGTACCCAATATTTGTCGCTGCCTCCCACCAGACACGACTTGACACAAGGTCAAAAGCCCGAAGGCCAATTAAAGTGGGGATAAAGGGGAGGGGAAGGTCGGGAAGGAGCCGAGACTCGAACCCTGCTTGTCTGTGCTGCTCATCGGCTCACTTAGTGCAATGTGAGCCTGATGAAGCAAGCAGTTTCACGAACCCAAATATGGGTCCGGGCACGTATGCCAGTTAACGGCTTAAACTAGACGCTTGGTCTAGTGCCGTACAAAGGGGACAAAAATGCAGCTGGCCCACCCGAAGGTTGCCCAGCCGAAGCTGGGGGCCTATTCGGCCCCGAGTCTGCTCTTGGTTTCGAGCACCCATCCGGCACGAATGCCAGACGGCCCAGCTAAAAAGCCGGGGGCGTACCCAATATTTGTCGCTGCCTCCCACCAGACACGACTTGACACAAGGTCAAAAGCCCGAAGGCCGATTAAAGTGGGGATAAAGGGGAGGGGAAGGTCGGGAACGAGCCGAGACTCGAACCCTGCTTGTCTGTGCTGCTCATCGGCTCACTTAGTGCAATGTGAGCCTGATGAGGCAAGCAGTTTCACGAACCCAAATATGGGTCCGGGCACGTATGCCAGTTAACGGCTTAAACTAGACGCTTGGTCTAGTGCCGTACAAAGGGGACAAAAGTGCAGCTCGCCCACCCGAAGGTTGCCCAGCCGAAGCTGGGGGCCTATTCGGCCCCGAGTCTGCTCTTGGTTTCGAGCACCCATCCGGCACGAATGCCAGACGGCCCAGCTAAAAAGCCGGGGGCGTACCCAATATTTGTCGCTGCCTCCCACCAGACACGACTTGACACAAGGTCAAAAGCCCGAAGGCCAATTAAAGTGGGGATAAAGGGGAGGGGAAGGTCGGGAAGGAGCCGAGACTCGAACCCTGCTTGTCTGTGCTGCTCATCGGCTCACTTAGTGCAATGTGAGCCTGATGAGGCAAGCAGTTTCACGAACCCAAATATGGGTCCGGGCACGTATGCCAGTTAACGGCTTAAACTAGACGCTTGGTCTAGTGCCGTACAAAGGGGACAAAAGTGCAGCTCGCCCACCCGAAGGTTGCCCAGCCGAAGCTGGGGGCCTATTCGGCCCCGAGTCTGCTCTTAGTTTCGAGCACCCATCCGGCACGAACGCCAGACGGCCCAGCTAAAAAGCCGGGGGCGTACCCAATATTTGTCGCTGCCTCCCACCAGACACGACTTGACACAAGGTCAAAAGCCCGAAGGCCAATTAAAGTGGGGATAAAGGGGAGGGGAAGGTCGGGAACGAGCCGAGACTCGAACCCTGCTTGTCTGTGCTGCTCATCGGCTCACTTAGTGCAATGTGAGCCTGATGAGGCAAGCATTTTCACGAACCCAAATGTGGGTCCGGGCAAGTATGCCAGTTAACGGCTTAAACTAGACGCTTGGTCTAGTGCCGTACAAAGGGGACAAAAGTGCAGCTGGCCCACCCGAAGGTTGCCCAGCCGAAGCTGGGGGCCTATTCGGCCCCGAGTCTGCTCTTGGTTTCGAGCACCCATCCGGCACGAATGCCAGACGGCCCAATATTTGTCGCTGCCTCCCACCAGACACGACTTGACACAAGGTCAAAAGCCCGAAGGCCGATTAAAGTGGGGATAAAGGGAAGGGGAAGGTCGGGAACGAGCCGAGACTCGAACCCTGCTTGTCTGTGCTGCTCATCGGCTCACTTAGTGCAATGTGAGCCTGATGAGGCAAGCAGTTTCACGAACCCAAATGTGGGTCCGGGCACGTATGCCAGTTAACGGCTTAAACTAGACGCTTGGTCTAGTGCCGTACAAAGGGGACAAAAGTGCAGCTCGCCCACCCGAAGGTTGCCCAGCCGAAGCTGGGGGCCTATTCGGCCCCGAGTCTGCTCTTGGTTTCGAGCACCCATCCGGCACGAATGCCAGACGGCCCAGCTAAAAAGCCGGGGGGGCGTACCCACGAGCGTTGAAAAGGGCCTGTTGATATCACGAAAGTGCTGTGACACACAGCTCAGCCGCGTGAATATGGAATTCCCCCATATAAAATGAGTGTAGCCATAAATTTTTTTTCTAACCTGCTATAGGCTGGCGACGACTATTAGTTCCAGTCTTACCAGGTTATTTTTGGCCGAAGTGCTTTGTAAATGTTATTAATTTTAATTCATCTTTTTCTTTTAGCTATAACGAGATGTCAAGGTCGTTAGAAAGAAAAAGGGCTTAGTCAGTTCCGGTCGTACTCGGATATAATTGTCCTAACGCGGGCGTGTAGCTTGATATGTTTATGTTTATCGGCAGGTCGCGGCAAGTATAACCATTTTAAATACAACCAACTAATGCTGTATACAGTGAGAAAGACAACAACACTGATGTACAAAAATATAATCTGTTTCTCTTCTTTTCCTTTTATTACCCGAAATATACAAATGGAGAGAGAGAGAGAGGGGGGATCGCAGATGGCTGAACTGCATACACAGGGGCGAGATACGAATCTTTTAGTCAACTGCTCCCTCTTCGATCGGCTTTCGCGAGACTAGTACAGGGCCACTGTAAGGCATCGAATTTTTAAGTTTCTCTTCGCTTCTCAACTTTTGTGAGTATGGTATTATCTCAGGTCCCTCTCCGCCACCTAACCCTGGGCAGTCTGGCGAAAAGCCAAAGTCCAGAGCTGGTAGCGTTCTTCCTGGACTTCTTCCTTATCATGTCGAAATCTACCTGATTATTTAATATTCCGGACGTCCACACAAATCCTCGTGGTCATACCTCTTGTCTACCACCTACGCATTGCACGTAGTCATGCCCCTTTCTAGCATGCTACCAATGCTACTTACGCGGCATTTTCGCTAAGAAAACACTTGTGACCTGTTTACTTTAAGAAACAGGTCTTTATCTTGTAATGCTACACACACATTTTATGAGTCATGTCAAAAGGGGTCTTCAAGTTATTATCCAACACTAAAATTTGGAACAAAACGTTTTATGCTGAATGGAAAAAGTGTGAGTGCACCCCACACACGTATATATATATATATATATATATTGCAATTGTAGATGTCTTCATTTGCTTAATTACCGATAAGGACGGAAGGCATGAGAAATTCATGGTAATCTGTACAGCCTTGTGATATATATACATATATATCCATAAATGATTTGGGAAAGTAATATTTTTTGCAAAAATGTTCAATGCTCCCACTAAGCAGAACCGATTTAAAATGTTAAATATCAAAATGATCCTAATGTTAAATACAGCCAATCATTTTGATTATATATATATATATATATATATATATATATATATATATATATTGAGTTTATATATATATATATATATATATACACGCGAGGATCGGCAGAAAAATTCATACGCTGACCAAGATACTTTCATGGTATGTGACCAAGTGAAGTTCATTTTTAAACATACTCCTCCTTAAGGTCTGCACATTTCTTCCACCGATGTAACAAGTTCTTTGATCCTATTGATAAAGGAGTTTTCATTCTTTTGGTCAAAAAAGACATCAACTGCAGATATAACATTATCATTACTATGATACAGGTTCACAGCCAAGTGTTTTTCAAGTTGGAGAACAGATGATAATAAAATGGGACCAATTCAGAAGAATAGGGTTGGTTGTTAGTTATTTGGGTTTTATGGCATATCAAACTTTTGTAGGTTATTTAATTCCAAATGCATTTTATACAAATAATCAGTTCTATTTCAAACAATTTAGATTAGCATGAGTACACAGTTTAATTGTCAATTTCAAGCTATTCAGTTTAGTCAAACAATTCTAATTCAAAATTGTCTTCTGAGTTCTGTTTGTAGAATTGGGTGGTCTGCTACCACCCTTAGTTATCAGGCTCTCTTTAGCCATGTCTCGCCTCGTGGAGAGCCTAGTCGTTTCCCCTCTCTCCGTACCCAAGTCACGTACTCTGGTCCTTCTGTCCTGCCTTTTCTCTCTAACCTTTGGCCTCTCCACATCTGGGTACCCAGCCGTCATGGGGATAACTCGTAATTTTCTTATATTCTCCCAACACACAGAAAAATGTAATCAGGACAGCATTACATGTTCCTTGCATTAGTATATAACATAAATCAATTCCTTTATTAACAATTTTTACAGCAGGTTAAGTGATCACTGTAAAAAAAGGGAGTCTTGTTACCCTCAAAAACCATGACAATTAGTAGTTACTTGACTATTAGCTCTTTTAGATTTGGTTAGGGTAGTTTTATTAGTCTACAACTCGGGTAAAATTCCTCGGTGGGTTAGGTTTTCCAATGGATTGTTTGTAAACAGTTTTGTGTCTTATAAAGAGACAACCCTAACAGGTATTACCGTTCCGGGACAGGATGGACTTAGGAATAATGATAATTAAGGCGTGACTCCACACCCCCAAGTCCCACAAACGAGACCTTATCACTGGATTCAGTTTAAAGTCTTAACCAGGACTAATGGCTAGTTGTGGATATAGTTTAAAGTCATACTCACGACTAAATTGTCCTAAGTTTGGCTAATAGTGGTTGTAGTTTAAAGTCGTACCCAGGACTAAAGTAGCCTTAATACACAAAGTCTTTGCTACATTTCTTCTTAATCTCCCTCTTAGTTCTTCGGGATGTCTGCGAACTAGTCTTCTGCGATGTAATAGGGCTTTCTGGCATGGGACACCTTTTAATATTATGTGTCAAAGAAAGTTCCATAGGAAACAGGTGCTGTATGTTATGATTCTCATAAGACGCATCTCCTCTGATTATCCGCACAGAATGTATATTACCATCGTTTCCTTGGAAAAGTTTGGTTACCCTGGCAAGCTTTGCAGGATTCTTAATCAACACCACATCGTTTACTTGTATTTTATTATTGAAATCCATATTATGTAGGCCCTTACAACTTCTTTTTAGACTCAAGAGATATTCCTCGTTCCATTATTCTTTGAAATTATTTTACCATTTTTCCTTTTCGGAGAGAGCATCTAATAATTGAGACCTGGAAGTAGATTCTATGTCAGGACATCCACCATTTTCACGGAAATGTCCCCATTAAAAATGCATTGGGTGTCAACGGTAATACCTCAGTATCAGACGAACTTCGATATGTTAGAGGCCTGAAATTCATGGCCCTTTGAATGTCAGAGATAATGGTAAGAAGTTGGAAGTAATCGGCTTTAGCTCTGCCCAAGTTCTAAAAGAGACAGCTCTTTGTGGTTTTTATCATTCTTTCCCATACGCTTCCCATCCATGAGTAGTACAAGGGTATTTTTATGTGATTGATAGTGTGGCTTATAAAATTGTTTCTGAACTCATTACTTTCCAAATGATGTTCAATTATATTTTTGTCCCGTGCGTTGTTAAAGGATCTCGCATTATCTCTATAAATATGGGAAGGTATTCCGTGTGAGTTACAGAACCTGATAAATGCTTATATGAATGCTCTGGTGCTCATGTCTTGTACAATCTCTATGTGTATGCTTCTTATTGCCAGACAAGTGAATATTAATAAATACATTTTCTCAGCCTTTCCATTTCTGTTTACCCATAGGTGCTCAGTATAATTAATTCCTGTGTTTTCGTAGCGATTGACTAGGTTCACACGGTGTTTAGATAGATTAGTCAGACTAGAATATTTGAAGACCAAAATATTGTATCTTTTACAAATTTGCTTAATACTGTCTTTACTGCTTGTCTAGCTTGAGGGATCCAGAAAACAGCCATCCTGATTTTGGCTATTGTGGTGCTAATCCGTCGATGCTTGGATTGTTGATGGAATTTATTGATCAATAATCTGTATAAGGATAGTGTTTCCCTAGTAAGTTAGGGTATTTAACCTCATACCCATACCTTTTGGAATTAGCAATTCTTCCATCCATCCTAAATGCCTTCTTGTTCCAGGAAGAAATTGAGGTTCTTCACCAAGGAAGGGGTTTTACTCTTTGTTGAGTCCTTTAAAAAGGATAGTTCCATACAGAAGCTTTCTTTCCGCATGGTATTTATTAGATATAATTTTGTTGGCAGCAGGTGATCAGTTTGATCCTTTCTCTTGCATTTGTAAAAGAATTTGTATACAAGAGATATGATTTTATTTAATTTCTTCCAGCTGGAAAATTTGGAAAAGGATATAACTGGCTCCATGTATGATTCTATAGAAGAAACATTATTTTTTTATTCAAGTCTGCTCGAAGATCATTCTTTTTCGTCTTTAATCACCCAATGTAGTCCATTGGACCAAAATTTGTACATATTTTCAAATTTTGCTATGATGAATCCTCTGGATATCAAATCTGCTGGGTTATCAGCTGTGTGTACATATTTGTATCTAATCCTAATATCAGAGTTTTTCTCAATTTGGTTCTTTATGTCATTTATGTCTTTGACTCTGTTTCCTGCGATTATATCTTTTATTTTTATATTGTTCTTTAATAACCAAGATAACACTAATTGGGCATCAACAAATATATGAATGTCTGTTATTACTGCATTAGAATAACCTCTTACTAAAAAAATGTAAAGTTTTAAAGGCAACGAAGACTGCCAACAATTCCAGTGTTAGTAACGATTTGGATTTTACGGGTGCCACTTTCGTTTTTGCAAAAATAATTTGAGAAATTCCATCTTGCACTCCATATATCACAAACCCATATGCCTGGGGTGAGGCATCACAGAACACACAAAGCTTAGTAGAACGTATTCCACTGAAGCTTCAACGAGTAAAGTTAAATTTATTTAATCCGGTTAACTCCTCAGCCATCGAAACCCACTTGGATTGCATATGTTGAGGGATCTGTGTATCCCTGTCCAAATTGAATCTCCATAATGACCTTAGAATTAGTTTCGATTTGACCGTGATGGGGGCATAAAGAGATAAAGGATAAAAAAAATTTTGGCACTCTGGGCCAGTATACTTCGTTTGGTCTTAGCTCCCTTATTGATTGAGCTAGTTGTTATGTTTAATAGATCTTTATTGGGATCATAGTTGTATCAAAGGACTCTTTCAAATTTAGGATTGTGTTGGGTTAAGAAATTATCCTTTTCCATTAGAGCTTTTAATTCTTTAGAATTAGAGTTGCAGGATCTTAACGAGGAATTTCCTTCCTGCAATCTGGTTACAGCCATTTTGTAGATGTACGAGGTGCATACGATAAGTTTCCAGACGTATGGGCACTTTTATTGATAGTACACACATGAAACTCCAGTCCCCTTCGAAGTAATTTCCTCCGGCTGCAATGCACTTGTTGTACCGTTCCAACAACTTCTGGAAGACCCTATGGAAGTCCTCTTGTGTGAGCGTCTCAATGACCTTCGTCACAGCCTCTTTCATCTCCTTAATTGTCTCATAACGATAGCCTCTGAGCTTAGGGAATAAGCAAAGTCACAGCGAGCAAGGTCTGGACTATTGGGAGGCTGAGGAACTGTCTTGATGCCCATCTTGCTCAAATAGTCTGTGACAAGGAGGGAGTTGTGAACTGTTGCATTTTCCTGGTGTAAATGCCACTGACCCAATTTGACGAGTGCTGGCCTCTTCCGACGGAATCTTTTCCTGAACTCGCTTAAAACCTCAACATAGTAACCCTAACCCTAACCGTTTGGCCAATCAATTCTGGTGTATTGACTTCCTAACTCTTCCCACACCTCTCATCATCCCTCACAGACCCCCTGCCTTCCTTGAATCTCTTATGCCACTCAAAAACTCATGCTCGATTCATGCAAGATACATGAGTTTACTGTTATCGTCATCTGAGACAATCAAATTGTCTACGTAAAAATTATTTTTTATCATTTTCATGCATTCATCATCAGGATATTATCATTTGATATGATACTGTAGAATAAAATTCGATATGAACGGGCAGGCATTAAACCCGAATAGTAGAGTCTTGTAACGATTGCAGATAAATTCGTTATTCTTGATGAAAAAACAAAATCGGTTCTGATCCATTTTTGTTTTCAACCTTATCATGAGAAATGCCTCTCATATCCCCCAACATCACAAATTTATTCATCCTGAATTTCAACAATATTTTAATTAAGTTGATTCCAGGATAGGCGGCTTCATTTAAAGAATAGTTAGCGAGTGTTTTCAAGGAATAACTGGAAGCAGGTCTGATTTTAGTTGTCACCAATTCAGTATTTTTTATGACCGGCCTATGAGGAATCCAAATAAACTTTTCAAATTTTTCAGGCTGTATCTTCAATCTCAATGATTTCACTCTTTTTCTTGTCGGAAAAAGACCTCAAGGTACGCTTCATCAAGTTTATTTTTTCTCAAGGATGTCATGGTTCTATCAAAAACTGTAAGTGCCACATGAAAATTTGACGGTTCTCTATTTACTGTTTTCAATCCAAGAAATATCTACATAGTATCAACCGTCTTTGAACTCGATGGAGTTCTCATATTCTTTTATTTTTTTCTTGTCGTAACCACTGATATCCAATTCAGAGCCAGCTGCCGCTGCAGCATCAATAGCAAACATGTTTTGCAGATTAGTATTCATTTGTGACGCGTTAAAGGCTTCTTTGCTGTCAGGCAGTCCATCCTTAGCATCTAATACTTGCCTGACGTAATTCTCAGGACAATGTGCATGTTCAGAGAACACTGTATAGTAATTTAACTGAGTATTTGGAGGTTGTCTTTTGACGATGGATTTTTGTTTGTTGAATAAAAAATAATTGCAGTTTCCAAAGGGAGCAACTCCTGTTGTTGTTAGCCATGCTTTGTCTCTCATACAATCAATAATTTTTAAGTTGTCCATACGTTCAATTAAATCTACACCAATCAAACCTGATATTTTTATTTTATTGTTATGTCTACTAAATGTAAATGCAAATTTTGAATGAAGTTGTTTTAGATTCTTTTCGATAGATCTTAAATGTGGGAATTGATAGGGAATATTGAATTCTTTATTAACTAGTACGGGCAGGTTATTTCCTTTTCATCACCGAAAACGATTTTTAATTCCACGAATTGGAATTTTTAGTGGAACGGCTAGTATAGGTGTTCAGTGGTAATCTTACCTCCTTTATTTGTCCTTTGTTTGGTTTCAAATAGTAGGCGATGTTCCTAGAGAAGTAAGATCATTGACTTCCTGTGTCAAGTATGCAATTCACAGCCATTATTCTCGCCCCGTTGGACAATGTAATTTGTGACATTATATATGGCCCATCAATTTATTTCCTGCACTGGGTTCTTCATAATAATCAAGGTCGAATGATCCTTTGAGTTCTGCAAGGTCAGCTCTAATTTTGGCTAAAAATTGACTTATGCTGAAGTATTCAGGATCGTATATGGGTTTATACGAGAGAATCTGGTTGAATATTGCATTTATAATAAGATTCTCGTTCAAGAATTCTCTTTTGAGAAGTTCTATAGCTACGCTAAAGTTACAGCTTTCCAATGTCAAATGTAATATTAGTTGTAAAGCATAATCGGAAAGGTTGATTTTTAATAATGTTAACTTTACTTCATTCAACTCCAAATGCATTATAGTTTTGGAATTGTGCTAGGAAGTTTTTAAATCCAAACTTCGAGTGTTTCAGCCCGCTAAATCTGACACTTTCTAACTTAAGTAACATTAATGGTATTTGTTTCTTTGATTACGTCTGCTGTTACTTGAGGGTGCATTCTCGTCTGTGGAAAGGGTTTGACTAAGAACTGATAATCTTTTTGTAATACCTTGACGAAACTTAATGCTTTCATACTTGAGTTGGTCAAAACTACATTCTTCTTTATACAATTTCCCTTATCTTCTCATTAATTTCTTCAATCCTTGAAAAATGTTTTTTTATTAATTCCTTTTCTTCGTTTAAATCATCGTCCTCCTCCAACATTTTGATCTCCGTTATTATATCCTTTTCGATTCAGGACTTAGACTCATTAAGGGGTTTTACCCCTTTTAGATTTTTATACGTGACTGTCATGTTGAATATATATATATATATATATATATATATATATATATATATATATATATATATCAATAGAAAACGTGGTTTAACTTTTAATATTCAATTTGACAAGAGAGAATTTTTTTCTTTTTCAAAATGCTGATGAAGATAATGTTTTCCCAGTAAGGTTATTTTCTTTCTTTTGAACAGAAGACTTGGTTTTTCTTCCAAAATTTAAATTTGACTTGAGAGATTTTTTTTCTTTTCAAACCTAAAGACGTGGAGAATTTTCCAGTATATAATTTTTAAATCGTTAAGGTTATTTATTAATCTATTTTTTTTTAATAGAACATGTTATTTTACTTTTAATATTCAATTTGACAAGAGAAATATTTTAAACCAGAAGACGTGAAGAATTTTTTGATATATTGTTTTTAAACCGTTAAGGTTATTTCTGTTTTTTAATAGAACCTTTGGTTTTACTTTTAATATTCAATTTGATAAGAGAATAATTTTTTTTCAAACAGCAGAATTGTTTTTTTTTTTTTTTTTTTTTTTTTTTTTACCGCCGACGAGGATAATTTTAACCAGTATTTAAACTATACAAGCGTAAAGAAATATGTTGGCTTCGCACGTGGGACTGAGAAAATTTATTTTTATTTTTTCTCTTAGCGCTTGCTTTATTTTGGCAGAATTGCAACTTGCCGCAAACGTAACAAATCCTAAATATGTATAGCAAATTTGGGGACAGATGCTTTTGCAAAATACCAACCACAACTGAAGTTTCGCAAATTTTGGGATAATCACGCTTTTGCAAAATTCAACAACAAAATTTGGAATATTAAGATTTAGCAAAATATGGGAAATTTAACGATACCCCCATATGGGTCGTAAGAAAGAATAAGCAACGCAGTAAGACTTTAAATACGTTTATATAAGAAGTGCAAAAGAGTTGCTGAAGCATATTCCTATAGCGGTCAATAGTCTTTAAGAGAACAAAGTTAAAATTATAATACACTTATCTGTGGTTGGTGAATGTCCTGTTGTCTTTTGTATATTTTCTGTTCGTGTTTAAGACTGTTTTAAGAGGGCAGTGGACGTTTGGTTTCCTAGGGCTCAAAATTGTTTTCTGAATTGGGTGGTCTGCTAACACTCTTAATTACCAGACTCTCTTTAGCCATGACTCGCCTCGTGGAGACTCTAGTTGCTTCCCCTCTATCCGTGTCCAAGTCACATGCTCCAGTCCTTCCGTCCTGCCTTCTCCCCCTTCCCTCAGCCTCTCTATATCCGAGTACCCAGCCGTCTTGAGGATAACTTGTAATTTTCTTAATCAAGGACCAAAATTTCTAACGCAGACGTGCTAGCCTACCGTCACTTTATATCGGACACTCTTATATTTTAGTCTGTCTATACTTTTAGTGGTAGAAAACGTTATATGATCATACAACAAAGACAGGCCAACAAGTATCTATAATATATATTTTGGCTTCATTTTTCTAATTTACTTATTTGTCAAAATTATTAATTCTGTTTAATACAACCATTTTTTTACGAAGCTGATTTCTACAACTTGAAATGTTAACAGTTTTTACTACTTTGTATCATGTGAATGGTCTCCAGATAATATTGTCAAGGGAATAAAATGGATGGACGGGACTAAAATCTATACTGTATTAAAAAAAATAGAGATTCACCCACTGCAAGGTCATATTGATCAGCAACTAAGATGAAAATGGAAATATGAATGTATATATGGTCAGGAAATGACTCAGGCTCCAAAGGAAAATAAGGAAACATTCATGGCGGAGCTTATCACACATTTGGGCTGTTTTGGAAAAGAAGCTGTGTGGAATTTATTGGGAACGAGGGATATCAAGAAAGCATGCGTGAGATTTGCAAGATATAAGAACTGACCGGATATTCTCGTATTTGTGGCATGAAGCTTGAACACTTTACATGAAAATAACGATAGGAAAGTGACATGCAAGCAATATTACGCTGATGGGAAATTGTTCGTTATTGAATTAATCTTGCTTTCTATTTTGTATCATATTGAGGACTAATCAAACGTGCCAGCCCTGTTCGAGGATTAAGTCTCATCCACAAGGGGATTGGTTAGAGTACCCCCAAACTCTGAACTTTTGGTGTGATTGCGAGGTCTAGAGACAATAATTCGTTTTATCCACACAAGTATATCGGGCCCAGTGATTCTTGCATCCTTTGAAACATAACTTGAACAATTTCAAAAGAACGATCAAATCTAAGATCGATCTAAGAAAACTAGCACTTGATTCGCGAGATCCAAGAGGAGTTAAAAGACCAAAGCCATGCTGATCAATTTAGATCAGTCCAAGGGATTCAATAGGGTTGACCATCGGTTTTTGGCATCTGTTTTGAAGACTGTCGGATTCCAACCGGAGTTCCGTAGAGGGATTAGCATGATGTACCACAACCTTCAGGCAGTGGTGCAGGTAAACGGAAGGCGTTCGGGGGGCGTTTGCGATTGAGCAATCATTCCGGCAGGGATGCCCCTTATCTCCTCTTCTCTCTTTCCTCGCTTTGGAACCCCTGCTCCGAAGGCTTAGGGATGAGTGGGCAAATCCGGATCTTCGCGGTGTCCCTTTTGCAGGCCCTCTTACAGTAAGGGTTTCTGTGTTCGCCGATGACATCACCGTCTTTGTGTCCCGTCTCCTAGACCAAAATCGGTCGGAGGTACAGGCTAAGGTGAATGCCCAGGTGGGAATCTGGCTTCCAAGGAGGTTGTCCTTAAAGAGCAGGGCGGAGGTGTGTGCTGTGTACATCTTCCCTTTGGTCCTCTACCGATTGTCTGTACTTCCTCTGCCTAGGGATCGTCAGCTGGCGCTACAATAATCCCCACCAGATTACTCTGGGGAGGTCGAAAGCCGATGGTCTGTAGACAGATCCGCCGTAAGGCTCTTCGTAACCTTCTTGGGTTCAGTAACCTTTCACAATCCCGGAAAGAACTGTATTGGGAACTAGTGGTGGGCTCCGCTTCGGACGGCTGGACGGCGGAGGAGGTCCACTCCCATTGGAATTGGGCTCCAGTTTCAGGCTTCTTGAACAATTCCGAGTTCTAGCTCACCTGGTGGCTGGCACGAAACGCGTTGCCCCTTCTCGGCTTGAACTTCAGAGCAGGCCTGACAGACATGCCTGATTGCTCTGGCCGCGGCAGTGGCTCGAAAGAAACTGCTGAGCACGCCTTCTAGTACTTCGAGTGGGTTCGCCCGTTCTGGGATCAGACGGAGTGTGGACGGCTCGCATCAAACCCAAATAGCTCGTGCTGCTCAACGTTGGTTACGTCGTGGACAACGTTTTTCCCCCGTTTCAGGGGGAGAAGCGTGTGGTATTTCTCGAGATCCTAACTGTATCCAGAATAAGGAATTGTATGACGATGCAAATTCTTTTCTTTGTGATTTGATATTGCTCTTTAGGCATCAGCTTATGGACAAGATCAGATGCGAAAGAAAATACTTGGACCGCATAACATTCGACAGAAGGTGGGTGAATGCAGCGAGCCTGTTTGTACTAAAGGGGGTAATGTTGGAATCATCCTTCCCTCCTCTTCCTGCGCATGGCGTCTACGGTCCGGGTCCTTCGGGACCCCATCCCGGGTAAGTAGACTTTTTTCTCTTTAACCCTAGTAAGCAGTATGTTGTGAGTCATCATCCCCGTCACCTAGTTGTTAGTCTCCAAGATCTTCCTCATCCCTATTGTTTTTATACCATAACCCTTACTCTAGCCCGCTTTTTCTGAAGATCTTGGAATCTCACTTGTATAAATCTATGCTACCGCGTCCAACCCTGTCTTTTTCTTTTTGTCCCAGTAGATTAGATCCCTCTTCCATTTAGCGTAGGTCCGGCTTGTTTTCGGTCTTCTTGGATACCGAAAACTGTCGGCCTCCATATCGTAGAAGCGGGGATGGGAGGGCAACCAAACGGGGAATTTTTTCGCAGTTTTTCTCCCATCCTCATTTCACATCACATTTTTGTATATAAAATCTTTTTTGTAAATAAAATCATACATTCCATTCGGGGTTTTAAGTAGGTCTTTTCACAGAGCAAGTGTGGTATTTTGGTTGCTGCGGCACGCTTGGTGAAGAATGGTTGATTATATATTGTACTGTTGAATGGGTCGGTGAATGTGGCTAGTTAGGGCCTCTTAGACAATATAGTTATGGCATGACCGCTCCCTTCCCCTCCCCCACAAAACCATTGGGCCTCGTGCCCACCATTTTGTATAAAATGGAAATAAGTGTTCATTTATAAAAAAAAGTCTCTGACGATGAAGTTTTACTTTGAAATTAAAAATAATTATTATTTCGCATTGCAATAGCCCTCTAAATTAATTCAGTACTATAAAATAAAATAATTAGATAGATAGATAGATAATTTTTATTATAGATTAAGTGTGTGTGTGTGTGTGTGTGTGTGTGCGTGCGTGATATAAGTCGGAGATCCTAAGAAAATTTGCTGGGTTAGAAAGTGTTAGAACCAGCCAGAAAATTCGGAGTGGATCAATAATTTGAATAAACTTCAAATTTGGTCCTTCATTAAGAAGTTTTGCACATTAAGTTGAAGTTTTGTTTATTTCAGTTAAAACATTAAATAAGAAAATAAAATATTTAAAAGATGCACAAGTGAATCTTTTTGTTGAAGTGTGAAACATATTTCTTTAACTTCACACGGACGCACAGAAAGCTTATACATTCATTATTATCTCTTTCATATAGATTACATATTACGTATGAAATTTCACTTTCTCTCCGTCCTAACAAATATGCAAACTGATAAAGTGATCTCTACGCATGCATAAACTTCAAAGAAGTTAAAAAGAAAAGTAAAAAAAAAACAAACAATTGTATATTAAGTCTTTACAGAAAGCAAAATGTAACACTTTAAAACAAAAATACCTTGGTATATCAATCAAGTTGTTGACATCAAGACATAAAGATACCTGTACTCTAATATTCTTCTTAAAGCATTGAAGCTGACATTCAAGTCCGTATTGTTCCCTCGTCATAATCCGTCATTTGGTGCAAACGTGCTGATCAAGGCGCTCTTCATTTGATAGCAGTGTAGGATCACCCACAATCTGGCTTGTCACCCTCATCACAGTCGCTACTATTGAAATGCATTATCCCTTCTCTGATAATGCTCATATTCACTGTTTGGCTTTCACTTAAACGTCCAGCAAGTGTCGATGAATGTCAATCGATGTGATTTTTTTTGTTCTATCGTTGGTTTACATAGTTGAACTATTCTCGTTTTTCCGATTCCATCTGGTTCACAATTAATTTTGCAGTTGGAAATCTGTTGTTTCTGTTTTTGTTGTGCATTTGCCTGATGCAATTTGTGATCTCTGTAGACTGAGTGATAGCATTGGTCATTGGTGTCGTCTCACTTTTTTTCTGTTCTCTCTCAATAATTTTTAGGATTAATTCCAGCTTGCGAAACTGCTGTTATACAATTTCCAAATATTTAAGTATGTCTTTAAAACTCTCCCGCTGATTTGCATTTCTATTCATTTATTTGACTGGTATTGTTGAAATTTGTAACTATTTGGTAATCCATCGTGAACCTCTGAATGAATGGATTTTCATTCTGCCTTTACTTAACACAGTTAACACGGTTGACACGGTAAGTTCTAGGTAATCATCTTTCAGAGGAGAAAACTCAAATTCAAGTTTTTTCGGACGTTTATTTAAAGTTTTTCATTTTCAATCCTGGATTGGTTAGATACAACTTTCTCCAAATCCATTAGCTCCTTCCAAAGACTCTGAAGTTTCCAACCATCAATAAATTTTTATAGTGAGGCTGTTTGAGAAATCTTCCGTCATCTCTTCTAACTCCACCTAAGACTATGATTCTAGATGGTGGCCCCTATGTATGCATACACATAAAGAGTATAGCAGAAATAATAGGAAATTCAAGAAATATAATTATTATTAGTGACACTCTTACGTTTGTCCAGCTATTATAAACGTAAAAATAATCAGATGAATCTTTTTAAAAAGCTTTTCATAATAAACAAATAGATCTAAAGCTAATTTTACATTTTCCATGTATACTTTTTTTAATACCTTTTATATCTTTTATATTTTTTAATGTCTTTTATATCTTTGCAATTTTAAAACAATACTGTAAACTTCGAGCCAAACTAAGCTTCGTAAGTGACACCCCCGAATATATCTGCTGGCACTGTTGCTTTCGTTTTGTTTCCGCTAAGATTGTAAAATCTTTTGTAATTCTTTGAACACGTATGAAGTATTCCTTCAAGAAAATTGCCCGTCTCTTTGCTTAAATCCAGAGAAATTTCAGTGATGACGTAAACATGAAAAATCTGATTACCTTCGTCAAAGAAATTGCAAAAATCGTCACATTTTTACATCTTTCCTATCACATACTCACTTGATTTTCTCTTTCTTTTTCCTTTACCTCTTTTCTCTATTTTATTTTATTTTTTTTTTTATTATTCCTCAACTTTTTCTTCGTTCTTTTTTTCAGCGTTTCCTGCATATTTTTTTCCTGTTTAATTTTTTGTTGTTCACTTTAACATCAACATTTCTTTCTTTCTTTCTTTCTTTCTTTCTTTCTTTCTTTCTTTCTTTCGTTCTTTCTTTCTTTCTTTTGTTTCATTCTTTCTTCATAATTTGTTTTCTTTCGTTATTTCCCTCGCCATGAGATTTCTTTTTATTTTGTCAGTTATTTTTCACAAATGTTTTCTTTCTTTCAAACGAATTTTTCGCTCGGCTATAACGTCTCCTCTTTACTCTATAAAATGATACTCTTCCATTTCACAGTTTTTAAAGTGATCTTTGCGAGGGCCCCATATGTAAGGGTTTCAAGAGGATTCGTTTTGAGAACAAGATCTTCACCATACTTATCATACATACCAACAATATAAAGGCCAAGCACTACATTCCTGGCTTTCTGGGAATTTTGATAAATACCAGAAGAGAAAAAAATCCAGCAATATCATAGGGAGATAATTGGCTTCAGTCCGAGGTCAGTAAAGAGGGAGGGGCACTTTTTTCTTTTCCATTTCCAGATTACTCTCCGGAATTTTATCTTTCGTGTTGGTTTTAATTCTTGTCTAAAGCGCTTCTTCGATTTTCATCTGATTCTGGAGAAGAGAAAAGAACAATTAAATCTACCTGTATTCAATTCGTGGCGTTTTCACATCATGAAGTTATTCGTTTCATTGTTATTTATGCTTATTTGAATTGAAATTCTGAACGCCCACTTTATGCAAAACGGGACACAAAATCGATTATTGTCTTTGGCGTTTACAAAAATGTCTGATTCGCTTAATCTAAGAGCAGATATAGCATATGGCTTTGGGGAGGCGTTGTTTGGGTATGGCTTACCTGTCCCCTGTACATTTCATGATTATTTGTTTGAAAACAAAAAAGTGGACTTGATTTTCAAAAATGCCTGATAAAAATGCCAATAAAAACTAGAATAAGATGCAAAAAATGGCATAGGAAACCTAAAAGATTTGAAAGATTTAGTGTGTTTAATATATTGAGGACATGAAGAAATTGAAAATACATAGAAGAAAGAAAGAAAGAAAGATTTTAGTTATGAGGTAGATAACTCTCTTTAATTGAAATTAAAGAGAGAAAGAAAAATAGAAAGTAAGAAATTTGTTAAAATGTTGAGAGAGAAAACTCATTTTAATTGAAAAGCAAAAAATCATAAATATTGAAATCTTTTTCTTTCCTTCTCAAGACAAACAATGAATCCAAAGTTATTCAGGAAGCGGCTAAAGGTCATCAAAATATGATCAATTATAAATTTTAACGAAATATTTAGTAAGATAAAAATGAGTAACAATTTGACGATTAATCTATATTTTTTCCCTTCATAGAATTTTCTGCTATATGAATAATATTTTTGCATTGTAAAGAATTTTGAACAAATCTCTGATAAACTACAACAGTGTGATTCTTGAGCGATTCAATCGGAAATTGCTGTCAGTATCTTTTTACTTACTTCTTTTCTTTGAAACGTCCCCAGCGCAATTATCATTTATTTAAAACACTTGCACCTCTATTGTCTACACCAGTGGTTCCTGAACGGGAGTGGACACTTAGCTCTAAAGGGGAAGAAATTTTAGCCGCGGGACGAGTTGGAGAGAAAATTCAGCCATAAATATGATTGTGAAAAAAAACCTTGATGGTAATTCGAAATTGAGAAGTGAAGTCGAGGATCACAATAGGAAAAATATGACCAGGGACACAGAAAACAATTGTTAAACTAAATGAGGCAGTAGTCATTTAGTTTAGTTTAGTTTAAAGACTAAGTCTGAAGTAATAATTATGGTCTTCTAGTCTAACATCTTAACATTTAACAATGCAGCGCCAAATGGAGCAGTAGACATTCCAAAAGATTCTCCAACTCTTTGATGATTTGGGTTCATTCTGCAGTTTCAATACAAACTGAATTGAGAATAGATTTGCTGCGTTCAAAATATTTTCTTATCCAGTTCAATGTATATCTGTCGACGGGACGTAGAATACACTAACACCATTCTCTGCAGAAGGACATGACACTAAACTACATCTGCTAGTGAGTTTTCAGTTCTGAAGCTCTGGAGAGTGTGTGAAATATTCCTTCATTGCCAGGTTCACTTGATACATAACTGCATGTAAACTAATGATTATAGACAAATAGAATGTGCAGTTAAAAAGAAGCAAGGAAACATTAACAATATAGTTATGATTACAATTAAAAATTTACAAATTATTCAAATTTCGGCATTAAATAATCCATAAGGAGTTAATATGCGGTTAAACAAATAAACGAAACTAAACCAGTTCAATCAAAGAAAGTTTTCATTTCTATGCAGAGGTATAAAGGTTACTATTAAGTTTTTATACGCTGACGCACTCAGACGAGTGTCCTCATCTTAGTTGCTTTAGTCACAACGTTTTGACCCTCACGCTTTTCACTACTTTTTAAAATTTCTATCACAACCGGTAACCTTCAAGGAATTTCGAACTGAATCCTTAATTTCTCAGGGGTAGATTGTTTTTATTTCACAATCAATGCTTAAAGGATATCTGTTAATTCTACCGAGTTAATTCGTCTTGAGTAATCGCTTATTTCTTCCACTGAACCAGAGTATAATGGCCTACCTAACTGCGGGATTAAACGGACGATTGCTGAGTAATTATATACACTTTAACCCACGCCTTTATCCTCTAGGCTACTATTCTATTGACCATTTGTAATAACAACCAAGATAACGATATCAGTCAGAGTACATCAGTATATACTAAAGATTATTAAGCATCTCAGCAATTCTTCTTATCAAACTGGCTTATAAGAACTGAAAACTCTAGGGAAAAATTGAATATCTTAACTAGATACTCATTCAGATCCAAACTCTAGGGAAAAATTGAATATCTTAACTAGATACTCATTCAGATCCAAACTTACAAATTCACACTAAGCTTTGGTTCTTAAGGATTGAAAGAGGAGAATCTGAAAGCAGAACATCTAGTAATTAAAAGATGGTAGTATCAATATGAATTAGTACTTATCACTGTTTCTTGCATAAGTGAAACTTGAGTGGTGTACTCGAGTTGTGTTTCTCTAACATAAATTCTCAGCCACATTATATTTTATTTCGCAGTGTCAATTTTCACGTAGAGTGAAAGGATCCTTTCTTAAATTTTCATCTATTGATTTATCATTATCTATATTTAATCTATCTTATCACACTCGGGACATTCAGCTGGGTGAATTGAATAATGATTTGGAAAGCAAGGCTGTGAAGATATTATGTTGCTGACATTCATTAACAAATCATATAAACGAAAAATAAATGCTTATTGTTTTTTAACTTTCGGAAATTTTCATATCAGTTGTAACTGGTAGCTTCACTGGAGTCTGAGTGACAACAAGTCTCCTCTGTTCCCCAGGACTCTTCTAAATATTCTAACTGATGTCAGTCTCTTTTCCAGGTCATTCGGTATTGTTCCAATGACTCTATGATTGATATCGCTGTCACATCCATGGAAAAATAAAGAAAACTTTAGAACCTCTCTTAAAATATTTCTTCTTCTTCTTCTTCTTCTTCTTCTTCTTCTTCTTCTTCTTCTTCTTCTTATTATTATTATTATTATTATTATTATTATTATTATTATCTAATCTTCAGTTTTATTTTCGTTTTTTTACAATTCTTCACTGAGTCTTTACCCTAGACCTAGAGTAAAGGAATGTAGTGATTATATGCATTCAATTTATAAATACCAACCTGAACCAATAACAGAAGCAAAATGAGCTACTATTCTTTGAGATTTTACTACTCAAACTAATAGAAAAATAAAGATCTATAAACCAGATAAAGCGGTTAAATCTTCTAATCACCAACACTGTATTGTTATTTCCACAACGTTTCGGTCGATATGTCCTCCAGCCTTTTTCAGGTGTTTGTCGAACTCGAGAATCTTCACGGAACTTTGAACTACTTCCTTTATTGAATCCACGGGGGGTCACCTGTTCTGATTCCGTTAGCCATAACCGGGTACAAGTGTTAAGTATTCCTGTATTGTTACTCACCTGCAGTCAGGATTAAACCTACAACCTCCAGATGATTGTCTCCTTAGAAGCTTAGGGAACCAACTCCTATAACAGTTACCAGCAGGACACAGCGTAACGGTTATAGGCCTTGGTTCTCTAAGCTCCCGAGTTCGACAAACACCTGAAGAAGGCCGGAGGACATATCAGCCGAAACGTTGTGGAAATAACAATAAAGATGAAGACAATAGTCCGAAAACCCTTAATGATAAAAATCACCAAGCTTTGTCTCAGAAATTTAGACAATTACCAACACTGTATTCCGCCTCCCTACTCGCAACAAGACATCCTGGATGCACCCCCGCTCTAAGCACTGGCATCTGATCAACTTATCATTGTGCGACGGAGAGATAGGCGGGACGTGAGAGTCACGAGGGCTGTGTGTGGTGCAGAATGCTGGACAGATCATCGCCTAATCATTTCTAAACTAAGCATCCGAGTCCAGCCTAAAACAAGAACACGGGCAAAAAAGCCTCAAAGCGACTGAACATCATCAAACTAAAAGACGTTTAGAACGTCTTTTAGTTTGATGATGTTCAGTAATCGTTTGTTGAGGCCTTAGATGAGCGGCTTGATTCTTTTGGATGAGCAAAGCAAGATGTGAAAGCAGCGTGGATCACTCTCCGGGACACCGCATATAGTATAGCTATTGAGTGTTTAGGATCATTTACCAGAAGACACAAAGACTGGTTTGCCGAGATCATGGACCTCATAGGGAAAAACGCGCTGCCCACCTGGCGTACCACCACGATCCTCAGTGTACTAACAAGAGAGACACTCTAAGGAGCATCTGTAACACTGTTCAGCTCAAGTTGAGCAAAATGCAAGATTCCGCGGACAAAAATGACAGGAAAAACTTCTATAGCAGTCTGAAGGAGGCCTACGGTCCTACTAGTGCCGGCTCATCTCCACTTCTGAGTGCCTATAGAACCAAGCTGATATCAGATCTTGTTCGATCCTAGAGAGGTGGGCTAAGCATTTCGATGGTGTACAAAACAGGACATCTATCAACGACAAGGTTATTGAACGACTTCCGCAAGTCCCAGAAAAGTTCAAATAGCTATCCGTCAGCTATCCAAGGGCACCTCTGGTGGTGTAACGGTTAGCAAGCTAGACTAGCAAACCTACACGAGTGAGTTCGAGTCTCATTGGGTGCCCCATTCATTCGGCCTTGTGCCACATCGAAGCAAAGTGCTTTGTAAATCACTATCCGTCAGCTATCCAGCAGCAAAGCACCCAGATCTGACTCAATTTCAATGAGGAAGGTGGATCAGCGCTGACGGGTAAACTTCTGACCCTCATTCAGCTGATATGAGTGAAAGAACAACTACCGCAGGACTTCAAGGACGCCCCCATCATACATATTTACAAACGGAAAGGGAAACCGACAGGCCTGTGATAATTACCACAGAAACTCCTTACTTTCAATTTCGGGCAAGATTCAAGCCGGAGTTTTTCTAAATCGCCTCAACAACCATCTTGAACATGGACTCTTACCGGAGAGTCAATGCGGCTTCCGTAAGGAATATGGGACTGTTGACATGGTGTTTGCTGCAAGAGAAGTGTCAGAAACAGAACACTGGACACGGTCAGCAGAGACGGCCTTTGGCAAAATACAGCTGCCCCGAAAAATTCATCACCATCGTTTGACAATTTCATGACGGCATGCATGCAAGGGTGCAAGACAACAGTGAAAGTTACGTAGCTTTTCCTGTCACAAATGGGGTTAAACATGGATGTGTCCTGGCCCCCACTCTTTTCAGCGTCATGTTTTCTGTAATGCTGTTTGATGCATTTAATGGTTCGGATAATCGAATCGACATTCGATACCGTACTGACGGCTCAGAAGGCTTCAAGCAAAGACCAAAGTGAAAATTGATATCATCAACGAGTTTTGTTCACCGACGACTGCGCACTGGTCGATACTACCAAAGCCAACATGCAAAACTGTGTTGACAAGTTCTCAGTGGCCTGTGACAAGTTTGGCCTAATAATCAACACAAAAAAGACAAAAGTGATGCACCAACTAGTGCTTGGAAAACCATACGTCGAACCCAACATCACTATCAATGGACAACGACTGAAGGTTCCCCTACCTCGGCAGCACCCTCTCTAAGTCTATCGTCATGGATGATGAGGTGAACACCAGACTCACAAAGGCGAGTGAAGCCTTTGGGAGACTCAACAGGAATGTGCGGAATCGGAGAAGCATCTTGGAGGCAACCGAAATCAAGTATACTGAGCTATCGTTCTTACCATTCTCCTTTATGGCTGTGAAAGTGGACAACTTATCAACAGCATATAAAGAAGCTAAACCACTTTCACACGACCTGCCTGAAGAAGATTCTTGGCATCACATGGCAAAAACATATACCTGACACCGAAGTTTTAACACGGGCTTCTCTTCCCAGCATCTTCACCATCTTGATGCAATCACAGCTTCGTTGGGCCGGTTATGTTGTCTGCATGAAAGATCACCACCTCCCGGCAAACTCTCTCAGGGAAATAGTTAGCGCTCCAAGGTGGTCAGAAAAAGGGCTTCAAAGACACACTGAAGGTCTTCATGAAATCTTTCGGTGTCACCCCTAATTGCCAGGAATATCTGGCGTAGGACAGAGACAAGTGGCGTGAAGTTGTCAAACGTGGAGTGAAAGTCTGAAACCATATAATCATGTACATTATCAGTCGCCCTATTCTCTGGACTGAGAATACGAAGACTATATCCTCTTCAGAAAAGTCAAATCCTCCACAAAAAGAGTGACCAGTATATGACACTACAATGCGTCCGGTGGTGAGTCTCTTTTTCTGCTGCTTTAAAGAGTATGGACTCACTTCTTTATGGCCATTACTCTCAGGTTCACTGTGACCCAGAGTGCTAGAACCTGCAAGGGTTCCATCTATGGGTCAAACAGATCTGAAAATTATTCGTATTAGATAGGAATTCTTGATACCATATATAAAACATACAACAGTGTTTAATTTATTATTATTAGATAGAAATACTTGAAACTATACCACTGTTAGCGATTTTTTTTATGTTAGATAGGAATATTTGATATCATATAACTGTGTGCAAACAAATGATTATTGACAAATAAAAAAGGGTTTTTTAAAAAATAGCGAAGCATTGAAAATATAGTTATAATTACAAAAAGGCATTTACGTTTATATCAAATTTCGACATTAAATGATTTATAAAAAGTTGAAAAGGCGTTAAATAAATAAAACAGACCAAACCAACTTGTATTTTCGGACCACAAAGAAGTTTAAATACAAATCACCAAAAAGATGGTTGCATCTTTTTTAGACACTCTATAAAAAAGCAAAAAAGATAGTTTTAATTTTAATTTTTTTCCGCGACAAAAGAAAGAGAAAAGAAATAGGTTTATTGCATTTTCAGGTAATGTATCAAAGACTGAGATAAAATGACGTCTCTCTCTCTCTCTCTCTCTCTCTCTCTCTCTCTCTCTCTCTCTCTCTCTCTCTCTCTCTCTCAGCTTATGACATTTACAAAAAGATAAAAACTATTTTCTAAAATTTTCTCGATTATTTTTTTCATCAAGTTGAGTTCTAAATGAATCCGTCATCAGAGGTTATCATCACTGACCGTTTAAAACTGAAGATTATCAAAAGAACCCAGTGCAAAATGTGAACAATATTTACTAAGATTACTCTTTTTAGGGACGAGTTTCACAAGTGTAGATCACCCAGTAAAAATCGAACTCACTACAGTAATAGTAACTACTTTATAATTACTCCGAAGGGAGTCACCTAAGTTATTTTTTTAATTCAATATTATATTTATTATGTTAAATAATAGTTAATGACATCCTGACGCTTAGATGTCTTTCATGGTTCAACCAGAATGTTTTCCTTTTTTAACCTCTCCATTTCTTTTATATTGGTATCAAATTTTAGAAATAGCTAACTGGGAACAACTAAAGTGTTTCGTCACACTGTGGATTGCCATCTTCAATGAGTTTTACGATCCTTTCCATTGTTTCAATTGAAGATTCTTCTGTTGAAGCCACGCTTCCTTTCAATTCAGTATACCCAACAGCTTGATTAAATCAGGATGAATTTTTTATTGTCTTTTGTTGTTTTTCTTTGCTTTTCTTTTTTTTTTCTCAAACCTGGTGATATGGAACGGATACAAAGAAAAATTAAATAAATAGGAAATGCAGGTGTTTCACTAGCTAAAATACCCCCGTTCCTATTTACTGGATAAAGGCATCAAAATTAGACGCAAACAGTACTACTTACTCAAAACAAGGGAGGAAATCCTTATTAAACCAGACGTTGATCATGAAAATATCAATCCATTTGAAGATATATCAGCCCTATATGGTCAGAATCCCGTATGCTGACAGACAGACTAGAAGCTGGAAGCTCAGTAGCCTCAGCGTAGTGGCAGACGCCGAACTTTTTCAAATATACTGATAATGAACTTTTCCAGTCTTGTTTTCTTGTGTTTTTCACTCCTTTTTGTTGTTGTGGGGGGTGTTGTTATAACACTGTTGGGTCTGAAGTGGCTTCTTTTGGTTTTATGCTGTTATAAGGGACAACTTCGTTAGTCAAATAAAGTTGCTTTGAAATGCATCTCCAACTATCAGCACCTCATATAAGGTATGTAAAAATAACTAAGTTATCATCAGTACTCTATTTCTGAATTCACTCATTGAATAAGGATATTGAAGACATACTGATATAAATTTATTTAATATAAGAGTTAAAAACTCAATAAAAATGAATATGTAAAGAAAGAAAAACAAAAGAACGACAGAGAAGATGAGTGAAGAGATATAAAAGTGTGGGGGAAAAGAAAGTTAGAAAGAGTGGTGAGAAATAAATAAATAAATAAATTGTGAAGAGATATTGAAATACTCCGTCAAAAGAACACTTTTATGATTTCAGTTAAACAACGACTATCAAGTCCAGTTTTGCTTGCAAAACTTTAAAGTCGAATCTACAAATAAACCAGATTTTTGTTCAGTTGTACGTCGCATAACGTTTTACTAAGTGGCGTCCGTTCGCTTATACGTCTACAGTTAATAGCAATGGTAAAAAAATCCAAACAACGGTGCGTAACGGACGTAAACTTCACATATATGTATATCTAAAAATTGCCTATCCCTTATTTTGTTATGTCTTCTGCAAAAAGCTTATTTCTTTTTATCCTATTGAAGGTTTGTTTTTTGGCTTTAATTATGGCTTTGTTTACACAGCCTCCAAATCGTATAATGTTCGATTTTTTCGATGTAATACGAAGCACGACTGTATTATTGATTATAAATTACCATGTTACTATGTTTTATAAAATTTCCTGATTTTCTAAAATGTAAATCCGATTTCGCTATTCTACTCTTTTCATGTTGCACTATCACTTAATATTTGAAATTCTTTAAGGTATTGCCTAATAATCGCGAAACTATAAGCTGCAACATGGAGTTTTAATTTCATTCATACTATTTATATGTGCTTTGTTTCCTATACTGACCACTCTATAGATACTGTAAACTTTAATCACAGATATGTGTGTGTGTGTGTGTGTGTGTGAGTGTATCAGCGTGTGTGCGTGCATATGTATGTGTGTGTTTACTCAAGGCACGAGCAGGATGTGATACAAGGTCATTTTTAAGCGGACTAATGCTAGTTTGAATTCAATTTTTCTCTTTAAAGTTGGTTAATTGACCAAGTTTAAAGAGCCCAATCTGCCCGACTGTTTTTGAGAACCTCTTATGATGTAATTGGGAACAAGCTAGATTGGCAAGTCATTGCTAAGGAGGTCGATTGTCCCTAGGTGTTCCATACCTTTGTCTTTGTGTTAAACTAAATGGAACTTAATAAATAATGAATTTAACTTCTTTAGAAAGAATCTACCTTTTTTTAAGAGTATTTTTGTTGCTATGGGTCTGGCTGATATTGCTCGAAACGTTTATCTATTCATGAAATTATCTTTATTTTCTATTTATCGCCAACAATTATTTTACAAGTATTCTCAAAAAATCTACTTCATATCACCGTATTTAACCAAACGTGTTTGTGTGTGTTGTGTGTATGTGTGAGTTTGTGCATATATATGACTTTTTTCCCATGTATGCATTACTATGATAAAGAATGATTTATAAATTAGGCATAAGAGAACAAACAATAAAGCACACACACACACACACACACACACACACACACACGCACACACAAACTCAAATATATCTATATATGCGAGGTATAACAAAAACGTGTTGAGACTGAATGAAAATGTGTGCACAGCTGAGCAATTTATATAATAAAGTAATGACTCCTAGACATATCGACTGTGGTTTACGTCTAAATGAAACAATACTAATTTTTCAAAATTCAAGCCAGTCCAGATAGTTTCCCAACAATAGCTATTCATGAAACACTGAATTCCTTTACGACCATGTATTTCTAGAATTTGAACTACCTCCCATAATATCACAAAATCTTTTGCTAAAATCTCATTCCCTCACGATTAGCAATTTGCACTTAACAAACTTTGGAGATTTATTCCACAAAATAAATTATATAAGCATGGAAAACAAATCTTTAGTCAGTGTAGACATAAAATCCATATACACCAATATTCCAGTTAACAAATGTATTAAACATTTAGAAATTCATCTAAAAAAACAACATTACATTACCTATACCTGTTAACAAAATAATTGGAATTTCTTCATTCTTCTCTGCTTTTACAATGTAGCGGAATTTAAAAAAAAACATAAATATAGTTTATCCATCGGTATGCCTCTTAGTGTGATCCTTGCATGCCTTTTCCTTACATTTCTAAAATCTTGTCCCTTTAATCTTATAATACTCAAAGGTTTGAACAATTTCCATCATATATCAACGGAATAATGATTTAACAAAAATCACAAAGAGATTAAGCAATATTGAACCTACCATAGATTTTACTTTTGAACTAGAAAATAACAACTTCTTATCTTACTTGGCCATTTTACTGATAAATAATAGCAACAAACTAGAATTTAAAGTTCATTACAAATCCATAATAAGAATTATCATATACATAACACCAAAATAAAATTAGAATAAGCAGAGCTTTTTATCTGAGTTCTTTAAGGATTTGCATCACCAAATTTTTAAATGATGAATTTAAGTATTGGAAAAACTACTTCGCACAACTTCAATATACAAACTCTGTTATACAACAAACTAAAATAAAAGCTCACCAAATTCGCAAACGTAATATTTTCCAAAAATTACAAACAATAATAATCTATTACATAGATATATTATTTTACTCAACAATTCAACAGCAAACATCATCGAAAAAAATTTAAAACACTTAGAATCAAAAGACATTTAAGAATTTGATTAATAATAAAATGATAATACCCACATCCAATCCAAGGCTGGAGTTCACACTATCCGATATATGTATAGTTATAAAAATATATATGGGTGAAGCATACCCTTAATTTTCATAAAACGAATTGATGAACATAAAAGGGATTTGAGAATAGGAAACACAAATAATTGTTTGATACGACATAACTTAGAAACTAATCACAACTTTATTTTAAAGATTCCAAAATTTTAGTTCATATACATAATAAAAAAAAACCGCCAGAAAATATCGAGGATTATACCGAAACAATATTAAGTCATAGCAGGCATTCCCTTTTTTCAGAGAGATGGTCTGCTGGAAAAAATATGGATAGTCTTCATTACTTACTTATGAAATGAAGAGTGCAACTTACTCAGAACTGAGAAAAACTTCTCACTAAACTTCTCATTTCATCACCATTATTTATTAGGTGTTCAGCTACGGAAGACCCGTATGTATTTCAAACATTATCCATCGGGCCTCCAATAAAATACGTATTTTCGTAGGGGCATGTTGTTTAATTCTAGCATCCAGTCTTTGATTGGTTCTTCCTATGTAGCTCAAACCGCAACTACTCCTAAACAAGTAAATAAGAGAATTATTATGATGTGGGGGAAGAACATCTTTACAGATAGATGCCAGATATATACACGCATATATATATATATATATATATACTAATATATCCACATATATCAACAGATGTACGTATACACATATACATATGTATATATATATATATACGTATGTATATGCGCACACAAACACAGACACACATACACAAACGTACGCACGCACGCACGCACGCTCCCCGGATGGAGACACAGACTACTTCGAAATCGTAGCAGGTATGCTGCAAGGAGACACATTAGCCCCATACCTCTTTATAATCTGTCTAAACTACGTGCTTAGAACGTCTATTGATAAAATGAAAGACAACGGTTTCAAACTGACAAAGGAAAGAAGCTGAAGATACCCCGCGTAAACAATTACGGACGCGGACTACACCAATGACATAGCGCTTCTGGCAAATACACCCACCCAAGCCGAATACTAATACAGGCCTCCATGTCAACACATACTAGACGGAGTACATGGGCTTTAATCAAAGAGGCAACATCTCCACACTAAATGGTAGTTCTTTGAAACTAGTGGACAAGTTCATCTACCTAGGAAGCAGTGTCTCATCAACCGAGACAGACATCAACACGTGACTAGCAAAGGCATAGACAGCTATCGATCGGCTATCAGTCATATGGAAGTCAGACCTGACCGATGAAATAAAACGCAGTTTTTTCCAAACATAAGTCATGTCGATACTGCTGTATGGATGCACTACATGGATGCTAATTAAATGTATAGAGAAAAAGCTTGACAGCAATTACACAAGAATGCTGGGAGCAATATTGAACAAGTCCTGGAGGCAGCACTTCACAAAGTAGCAGTTGTACGGCCACCTACCACACATCACGAAAACTATCAAAGTTAGACGAACCAGACATGCGGGACACTGCTGAAGAAGTTGGGACGAACTCATAAGCAACATACTCCCGTGGACCCCTTCACATCGATGAGCAAAAGCTAGACGACCAGCTAGAACCTATATACAACAGCTCTCTGTGCCGATACAGGATGTAGCCTTGAAGACCTACCGGGAGCGATGGACAATAGAGAAGAGTGGCGGAAGAGGGTCTCAGAGATCAGAGCTGGTGGTGCGACATGATGATGATGGTATGTATAACTTATAGATACACGTGAACTATTGTTTCTTACATTAAATTTCCAAAGGTATAAAGGGGTTTTGATTACTGTTAATCATTACATGTAAGCTTTCTCATATTTGATAATGCTTTTTCCATAATGAAAAATCATGTTGGTTATTTTATTATAAGGAAATAAAGAACCATTTACAACTTTAACTTTTCTTTCAGCGAAGAAAGTTAAGTCTTTGACAGAAATTTAGAATAACAATTTTTTTTTACAACCTTTAATAGCACGCTTTTAATATCAGTCTTTTCTCCTTTTTGATTCCTTTGTAATGAGCTTTCTCTATCAACACTGACATCAAATGTGATGGTCTTTCTACTGTGACGTAATTGACTGACAACACTCGACTGACTAGGCCGGTCCCGATCAAGCGGCCGTGTTGGAACAGAAGTATCCCATTTAAAACAGAACAGGGCAATTAAAAACTAAAACCTGACTCATTGAGAATGCAAGTTTTGGGATGTATGTTTGTGTAAGTCATTGGTCAAATCAGAGTAAGGCATTCTTTGTCGATCTGGCGACGTCGCTCTCTTTGTTTTGCGCAGATGTTGATCAAATTTCACGTATTCGTTATTCTTTAATCTTCTCGTGTCAGACCTTCAAAAGTGGCGGTCAGTCATGTACTGGATTTCTGGTCAACTTTGCCCGGCTCGAATTTTCAAAGGACTTATACATTATATGAAGAACCTTTTTGATTGGCACTGGAATAAACGTTTTTCTGTCCGTGATTTATCATTTTCTTTTGTGCTCCCTTTCCTCTCCTTTTAATTTTTCTATTCCAATTTAACTCAAGTTCTCAAGAGTAATACCAAACGAAGTATTAAATTGTTGGTGATGATTAACTTGATCCACAGTCAATATTTTTATGAGAGCAGCAAATAAATTGATACAACTAACAACAATTAACATTGTATACAGGGACGGTTACAAAAGTAAAGCTTCAAATTTATTTCTGCTGTATATAGAATATTATAGGCGAATAGTAGGACAGAGGGGGTTCTTTATCGTTGTTTAGGCAACCAGTCTAGAAGAAGGAAAAACCTGAATTCAAATTGACCTTGAGTTACACCTTTTCCGTGGTGTAAATACACACAGAAGGCATTATAATATCAGTGGATAGGGCAACTTTTCAGCCAAAAAACAATATTTTTCCACATTGTCACTATTGGTTGTGGTTTTCTCCAGCAATTATCAAGAACCTGTATACCGCACAAATAAAAATCTGCACCTGCGAAAATGACCAACTTTTTCAAAATAGCAATAGCAGTGTCCTTGTCAAGAAAATGTTGTCCGTCTTCTCCAGAGGTAGAGAGAACCTGCGACAATTTTACTTACGAACTATTCGTTTACAGATCATATATATATATGTATATATAATCAAACATGATATACCGTAAAACCCCACCAACCAACATAACTGTATCCACTTTCACAGTTTGATCTCCATAAACATTAACAAAGCGTTGATTAATGTTAATTGATGATTTTTTAAAATTTCTGCAAGGAGGAATTGAATGATAAACTTCTACTTTCATGTTAGATGTCCTTTTCCCGGACTACCTTTCAGATAGCAAAGACAAAAAATAATGAGCTATTGGCAGGTATATTCGACTTTTACTGCTATATCATCAATATCTGTATCTAACATTGTATGACAACAATAAGGAAACATTACTTTCAGAGCGACACTGTTACGAGATTACTAAGCATCTTCTAGAAACTCCAAGGTGAAAATGCAAGCGGAAAATATCGTTTTGTTACTGAAAACTTACTTTATCCAACAGTGTTAGTGTGCTCCTTGTATTTGTTTTAGTTTCTATAGAAATAAATAGGAGCAATTGTTTTTGAAGCGGTTCTCATATATTAACCTGTCCTATTTAAGGTATTTTAAGTTAAATAGAGAGGTCAGAAATTTATTTCTAAAGTATATTTTTACAATATCACTCATATTTAATTTTTTTTTTTACTTATAAAAGTTAATTAGATGTAAAAGCAGAAGTACCATAGTTTTATTTTTTACTGTAAGGACAATCAAAATTATTTGGTGTTATTTATTATTACATTGCTTTGCAGCATTAAAACTCTCAAATCAAAAATGAAATTGCATAAATATAAGGGGTAGACTTATTTTTGGACAGCTACATATTCAAATTTTTGGTTACTGAGTTTTAATGCCGGTTATAAATAACCCAACAATATCGGTTTTCATTGCATAATGTTCCACTCGAAATAATAAAACCCTATTATATTTGATTAAGATGAAAACTTTTTATTAAAAATATTTGGAATATACTTGTTTATAGTGATACTGTAAAGGACAGTTGTTACAAAACCGATCTTTTTTAATCAAATTAGTTAAAACTAAACTATCCTAATGCCATCTGACGACAAAAACCGAACGATATTTTATGTAACCCAATATTTCCTTTCTCTTAATGTTTTATATAGATATTCATTAAACTTGGATTCGTCTGTCATGGGGCTTCCAAATAGTATAGAAATCCCGCTCTTCATTTTTCATTCTTTATCTTAAAGTTTCATCTGTTGAGGAGTAATACACCCTAAAAAGGAATGTCCAATGCATGACACTAAATTAGTTCCGGCGCCCTGGGAAGTTCGGATTTATTCCAATGTTACCATTATTCCCAGATCCAGAGTGTTTGGAAATCATTAGTATAGGACAGGAATGCTTAAAACCATGCTGTTGTAAGCAAATTATTTGTATTAGATTGGAATACCTAATACCATTTAACTATTTGCAAATATTATTATCATTAAACAGGAATTATTATTTTAGATTATATGAGTGTCTATAAGTTATTAGTATTACATTGGAATACTTGAAACCGTATAACAGTGTACTAATTATTTGTATCAAATTTTGTCATTAAAGACCCCATAAGGAGGTTGATATGCAATTAAAAAATAAACCAATCTTAAATGGCCTCCCATTTAAGAAGGCTTATCATTGTTTAATGTGTATGACATGACAGAAACCGATGCTTTCAGCCTGATTTGAAAATCTCTTAAACTACGTATAGCTTAGCTTTGATACAAAGCCCAATTCACTATTCAGTCATAACTGGTCTGTGAGACTAGCTTGTTAACCATTACACCACAACGAGATGTCCAACCGATCATTCTTGAAGGTTAACCAATACTTTTTTTTGTGAATTTTCAAGAACATTTAAACCAGAAGAAATAGTCGTAAAAATCCTCATTAAACTATTTTATTGGGATCGGCTCTCTTGTATGGAGGTCACCAGGAACAATTACGACAACCTAACAGAGAAACAATGTCTTTATTGTAACGCGTTTATGTTCCTTTGGGGAATTATCGTAGGCTTTATGAATAAATAAAACACTTAATATTGAGATAGTAAATATGTTGATTCCTGCAACCTTCCTGATTTGGGATGCTCAAGTTGCAGGCATCATATCCTGCCTTTCCCAGTTTTGTGATAAGTACTTGTATAGTTGAAGTTATTAACTTTTAAAGAACAAATATGCAATGATACAATAGATTTTTAGACAAAAGAACGATTATGTATCGCTTTCTTTTTTAACAATTGTTCACAAGAGATCTATTTTATACAAAAGAGAAAGAAATTATTCAGCATTGGTTTAAACATTGTGAAGTGAACGAGACCGGATAACGATAATTAGAGCTTACCTCGTGGCTGTAGAAGCTGCATACTTTTCTCTGTACTTGGCAAAGCTAATCAATTAAGGGACTTGATTATTTCTGGAACTCTAAATCGATTTTCCCTTTAAACCTGCTTATATTGGCTCTCAAAAAAGTCAAAAAACGATGGTGTTTGTACATATTTACGAAGATCCGAACGAGACTGCAATAATGGAGCACAGCTACCGAAGACACAAGAAAATATCTAAATATCCTAGTTTCATCATTCACATAGAATTTTAACTCGATGAAAATACTCTTCTGTCCTCGATTTTTTTTAATGATACTTGTCAGAATAGAAAAGTATGACATACGAGGAATTGTCAATTAATAAGATATTAAGCGAAACTTCCGACCAATATGGATACGGCTTATTGCAACAAATATTTTTCACCAGCATCTATATGGAGCAAATAGTTATTTACAAAGCTTAATTGCAGCATAAGGCCAGAAGTATGGAGCACCATAATGAGAAATGAGGCCAATAACAATGGCTTAGTTGCTATTATGCCACAGCAGGATTCCTTAAATTAAACAGACCTTAGAGTGAACACAAATATGGAACGCCAAATGAAAATCGTACTCATTATTCGCTTGTAATTAGTCTGCAAGACAACCTGGTCAAATATTACACTACTTTGAAGTAGTATAATAGTTGACCAGTTAGTTTTGAAGACTAATTGCTGGCTAATTAGGTGCTCACTAAAAAACTCAGAACAGCTTAGATTTGATTCAAGAGCACTAGTATGATCGAACCCAATATTCAAGTGTAATTAGTTAGTAAAATTAGTTTTCTAATATTTATGCCATGACAAGATCCCGTGAGAAATGCAAATTGTTCAGCATTTAAATAAACAAGTTAAGCAGGGAAAAACATGAGTTATTTACTTAATTTTGCATTTGACAAGAAATATGGAGAAGCCAGTGAAAACTACTTTAGCCTCGATATCATTAATCATTACATAACGTGAGAGGCCCAATAGAGAAGATTAGTAATACAAATTAAAGTTACAAAGTTGTACTTTTTTTTACATTATTTTATGATAAAATCATGATAAAAATTACATTTAGAATATTGATGTTGTTCCCGCATAACGCAAAATGAAACTGAAAAGTAAAATCTGAAAAATATCTGGAACTTATTAAAAAACTTAAGAAATCGCGTTAAATGATGCTAACCGCTGTGCCTGTCAATCCTGGTTCACCGGGAACAGTCTCGAAAAGCCTTGAGAAAATAATGGAAGAATTGGAAACCTGAGGAATAAGTCAGACAATATTACTAAAACTAACAAGAATACTGAGGATGATGTTGGGTACTGTAGAAACTGTCATTCTCTCCCTATTGAAAACCACCAATTTCCACAAAAATAAAAAAACTCACTATCTACAACTACTACCACTATATTCGTACTGTTATTACTACATACTTACCTTTCTTCTAAGCATTTAGCGTGCATCGCGCCAAAGTAGAGATAAAGATATGGAATAAGTTATGAGACAAACTCCTTATATTCATTCACAAATGCATGTGTCAGCGAGCGAACTAGGTTACGAAATTGAACTGATTTCATACTAGCTCTCTCCCTGACGATTTCGCATTGAAACCTGTTCCAGCCAACCGCTCTCCGCCATACTTACTCACTTCCCTTGAAATACTCTAATTGTATTGGAATTGTAACTAACAATTGCTCTATTTTCTAATTCCATAGAATGTTGCTCTATATATGATATTTTCAAGGTCATATATCTTACCGATGCAATTAAAGATGACGAAATGCAGTAGTGATCAATAAATATCAATATCAACATTTATTAAAAAGTCTTCAAGATTTTCTACTGTTGAAATTCTAAAAAATATTTTCATGATCTTCTAATGTTAACATGAAGATTGTGTAATTCAAACGTGAAAGTCAAGGCAGTAAAAGAGCAATTACTCTATTGGAAAATATTGCTTAATATAAAGTTTTAAATGAGTAAAATACAATTTTCAGTGGTTTAGTTTATCCGTTTATTCTATTCGAGTTATATTGCTTTTTGTACATGTATAAATTGATAAATTGTATAATACAAATAAAATATTTGTATTAATTAGTTAAACTGTGGAGTGTTCACAGGTTCAGACTTAGACCTTGCCAGAGAACTGAAAAAGCTGAGGAACATGAAAGTGACAGTGATACCAATCGTACTTGGATCCTTACAACAGTTCCCAAGAAGATGGAGACGGTAGGAACTGGAAACTAGAGGAAGAACTGAGACCATCCAGACTGCTAAATTCAGCTATGATACTAAAAAGATTCCTAGAGATCTGAGAATACTTGCTCTCGCTCAGATTCTGGTGTAAAACATAAGAACTAATGCGAAAATCTTGTGAGGAAAGCTCTACATTTCCAGAAAAATCAACAAATTATATGTATTGACTTGAAAATTTGTCCTGCTTTAACTCTTTAGAACTAAAGTCGTGTTCAATTTTGTCACTTGCTTTTTGTTCTGGTCTTTAAGTTTAGCTGTTTGGAAAAATGAATGTAATTTCTGTTAACTTTGCATACGAAGCAGAAAGTATGAGGGGAGGGTCAAACTCTAGTAAGCTATATATTTTGTATGTAAAAATTGGAAAGAATAAAAAAAGAGTTCGAAGTCAGGTGACCAAAATTCTGAATAACAGAAAAGAGGAGTCCACTGTTCAAAACAGAAGTTTGACTTTGAAGCTATAGATGATAAGCAAAAAGCAAAATAAACGCCAAGCTCTACTACGTCTAGAAAAATCGACAAATTGTATGTATTGACTTGAAAGTTTGTCCTTGCTTTAACTCTTGGAAACTAAAACCGTGTTTTATATTGTTACTGGCTTTTTCCTCGTCTGTAGATTTTGGCTGTTTAGATATATAAAGTAAAATACTATAAAAGTTTATCACGTTCCTGATAAGCTAATAATCACCTTGAAATGAAATGATAGAGTTAAATGTTATAACTCACAATACCTAATTGCTCCTGGGGAAAAATAGCGAATAGCTGGACTTTAAGTTAAAACTTTAAAAAAAAAAGGAAAAAATTCCGCTGAATACATATTATAAACGATGGGAAACAGCACGATGAATATGAATAAGGCGAATGAATCCAAAGGTGGGTCAATGGTGAGCCTCAGCAGATGCTAAGGGGAAGAAGTTCATAGTTCAACGGCCAGGGTATTATTGTTCAGTCTAGAAACAACTATTAACGGGGAAAAATCAGCCAAAGTGGCCCGCTTATGAGTTCTCTTATTTAAATAGTACTTGGTCATATATGTGACAGGAGCGCAGATTTTAAACAACCACTGAATGTGGTATAGCATCAATATATAAACCATAATAAAAATGACAAATCGAAACATAACATAACGTGGGACCCAGACAACAGGTCTGGGTGTCATGATCGGTAGGTACTCCTCTGATAGCCACCATGGAGGACCCGATTGAAATGCTGTGAATGTTAGCTGTTCTTTTTTTCCGGTACACAAACGACGACATAAGTAACCACACAAACTTGAGACACCAACACAGAAAATGGACTAGGGAAGACAACAAACTTACACTTCACTGTTATTTAGGAGCAACCTAACACAAACAGATTATAGGAAAAGAATGACAGAAATCTTTGAAGAATGCGTTGGATTTCAGACAACAAACCAAAGACTCGCTGATTAGGTTAGGACGATAACAAAGAAAGGTTGTTATTCTGACTTTAAGAAAATTAGAAATGGACCAACAGATAAATAAGAAATCAAGGCAACAAGACCCTAATACAATAATCGACACACTAAATAGTAAAAGTAAGAACACTCTTCCCGAAATTAACTGCAAAGTAATAACAATTGAAACGCCACACCCCCAAACCACACAGAACAAACACTAACACAAGAAGAGAAAATGAATATAGAGATTTTAAAGAAAATTATACCTGAAAAGAAGACTAGATTGTCATCGTTAAGAAACCAAGACTGGAAAAGAATCAAAGCAGAAACTAAAAAATAAAATAAAAATATTAACACACATCTCAACGAATAACATCACGGAGTAAAACGAACTAATCTATGCAGGAACGAAATTAGACCGTGAAAAATCCTTGTTTCTCAAAAGAACAGGAACAGAAACTCACAACTTGGAATGAAAATTCGACTAGAAACATAGATAAGAAATCTATGACATCAAGCAAAGATAATAAGGCAGAGAGAGAACACTGGAACATGTGCAGACAAAAAAGAAAAAAGTAACACATGTAAAACACACAATACAACTTGCGGAAATAAATCAGAAAGTACGGGCGAAGGAAGGAAGACAAAAAAGATATCGAGACAGGATGAAACAATACAGACATAACAGGACATTCCAAAACAATGAAAAAAATTACCAGCAAGTGGAGAGAAAATGCACGAAAACCTACTAGCAATCGGATGACAAGGAAACAAACAATTTTGGAGCAAAATATGGGAAGGAAGAGAACATAACAAAAAAGCCGAATGGATAAGCAACGTGGGGAAAGAGTTAGAAGGATTTAAAGAAGGACCAAAGTCAAAAATATCCATCGATTCACTCAGAGCAACACTAAAAAAGTTCCAAATTGGAAAACGCCAGGCCAAGATGGCATACATACATACTGTTTTTAAAAATTTATCTTCATCCATGACAGACTGGCTATCGAAGTGAATAGTTGCTTACAAAAAACAGACATGCCCGAAAAGGATGAACATTGGAAAGACTTCCCCGCTTCAAAAAGACCCCCAATAGGAACCATCTCCAACAATTACAGATCCATAATGTGCTTATCGATGAGGTGGGTATTACTAACGGCACAAATAAGGAAGGTGATTTAATATTCGCTAGTAAGCCGCGGACTGTTCCAAGAGGAACAGAAAGGATGCCGCAGCGGAATTAGAGGAACAGGAGAGCTACGATACATGATCAACACTTCAACAGGATTGATACTTGGACTGGAGGACTTGGGAAAAAGAGGACGAGTGGAGACTATCCAAAATGCAGCATTATTGAGATCGGCCAGAATACTGGGAAGAGTCCTGGAGAATAGTTGTCCCTCAGAATCCAGTTAAAAACCACCAGCTAACGCTGGTGTGAAAACTCTCAGAAGAGCAAAATATAATAATAAATAAAAAAGTAAAAGTAGTTAACCGGTGCAGTTAGATAGATATAAATAAACAAATTGTCTTTTAAGAAATGAACTTTCAGCGAAAATGAGCAGTAAATTTATTATCTTCATTGATATATGGTAAGTTCTCTCTATATATATTTCTTAAAATATTTGCATTGGTAACGAAGAAAAATTTCGTCTTTATAAACCAGAAAATTTAATAATTAGAAACCCACAAAATTTTATGGTCCGCTAAAGTGTCCTGTTTCTTGAAAGAATATCATATCACAACTGTAACTGGATAATAATAAACCAGTGGGTCTGGGTACAGCCACAATATACTACACACGAAAAATCTTACATCCAAATCCAATTCAACGTGGGACTCAGATGAGAAATTAGAGTGTCGTAATCGGTATTTCAGGTACACAAGCAAAAACCAAAGCAACAATGGAAAATAGAACAATCGAGACCAGCCAGGCTACAGCTTTGCAGAGATCAGCCAGAATACTCAGAAGAGTCCTGGAGATTCGAGGAGACTTGCGTTTACTCAGAATTCAGCGAAAGACCACTAGCTATTTAATGTGTGAAAAACCCAAAAGAAGTAAAATGACCAGAATACCAGACCTAATGTTAATTAACAAGAAAAAAAGAACACCCCATGTTGGGGATTTTTTCGTCAAGGCGGCCAACAGAGTGAAAATAAAGGAAAGCAAAAAGTTAGATACATACTTAGACCTCATTAAACAACTAAAAATCCGTGGAAATGAGGGTGACGGTTGTATCAATCATAATCGGTTTGCTTGGAACGGACTCTAAAGGCTTTGAAAGGAGATTGGAAGAATAGGAGATCAAAGGAAGAATCGAGACCATCCAGACTACAGCACTGCGGACATCGGCCAGAATACCGATAAGAGTCCAGAAGACCATTGGAGACTTGCTGTCACTCGGACATCAGCGAAAGACTACTTGCAAATTCAATGAGTAAAATAAACAGTTAATCACATAAGTGAATGAAGCAAGCTCGCCCAAAAGGAATTTAAGAACAGGTACGACAAGGTGGTGAAGGAGATCCGCTTGGAATTGTGCAAGTAACTGAAATTTCTCATATTAACAAATCAGAAGCTTTCTTTAAAAATGAAACGCATTAAATTCTGAGACTTTGAAATACAAACGGGTCACTCAATTCAGACCAAAAGAACAGACGTAATCAGATTACTGAGGAAAGAACTTGTCATCTAGAGGATTCTGTTGTGTCAGTGGCCCACAGAGTAAAGGTAATAGAATGCGAAAAGCAGGACAAATACTTGGGCCTTACCAGAGAGTTGAAAGCGCGTTGGAATAGGAAGGTAACAGTGATACTAATTATAATTGGGACAACTTGGAGATATCCTTGAGAACTTGGCAAAGAGACTCAATGAAGAATTCACACTATTCAGACCACATCACTACTGCCATCGGCTAGAGTACTTTGAAGAATCCTTTAGACCAGAGACTTGCTGTTACTCAGACTTCAGTCAAAAACCTTTAGAGCTGGTGAGAAGAACTCGCATGGAGAAAATAATGATAGATACCTGGACCTTGCTGGAGAGCTGAAAAGTCAGAGTACATGAAGGCGATGGTATATCCCTTGCTGTTGGAATTTGTCAAATAGTGGAGCTCGCCATTCTGGTAGACCACAGATTGAAATTAAAGAAAAAGGAAAAAACTGCATAAATACTAGGATCATGCTAGAGAACAGTAAAAGATACAAAACATGAAAGTGACGATATCAATAATAGACAGAGCTCCTGAGACAACTTCAAAGAAACTGGAAAGGAATCTTAAGAAATTCAAGATTCGAGAAAAAACTGAGACCGTCTAGGGAATAGAGTAGCGCCCTCCCCGACACTTCGGTGTAGTAGCTATTGAAAAGGGAGCCTTCGGGTCATTTTTAAATCACAGCACTACCGAAATCGAAAGTTGTCATTGGAATTCCAGAAGCCACAACCTGGTGCGAAAACTTTAATAATAATAATGTAAAAGAAAGTGAAACATGGGGAAAATATCAGGACCTTACTCAGGAACTCAAAAATATGGAACATAAAGGTTAAAGTCATTCCAGTAATAGTTGACGCTCTTAAAACTGTCAAAATATTTTAATTGAGATAGGATGAATTACAAATTCGAGGGAGATATAAAACTGTCAAGTCTACTGCGCTTTAGGCATCAGTAATAATACAGAGAAACGTATTAAAAATGTGAATAGATTTGCTGTCAATTAATCTCCATCATTGACCACTTGGTATCTAACGTGAACATGAAAATGCATGAATAGTCCTATTGACAGGACTTAGAATATAATGGCTGCATCCTCTGTGGAGGAGTGTCCTGTATATGACTCTAAACTGGATCTGGTCGTGAGTTCCTGTTCTAGAGCTCTCGAGTGTCTGAAGTACCCCTTCGTTGCCATTTTTTGCAAGTCCACTTTGACCTGGAGTGGAAGGACCTGTTAGAGTCCCAATTATCAGTCAAATAGATCTGTTTTAAAATTATTAGTATTACATAGGTATGTAACAAATGATTATAATTATTAAACAGATTTATTAATCTTAGACATGAAAACCTGAAATCATTTAACTATTCTCAAATTATTTATACTAAGTTACTTGAATAATACTTTACTCAGGATTCTTATTAGTTTCTCGAAACCATTTAAATTAGACAGGAATATAAATGTGTGCAAACAGATGATTATAGACAAATAAAAGTGTAATAAAAATAGAATGGAACATTGAAAATATATTTATAACTATTAAACATTTACAAATGAGAAAAGTTGTGGTATTAAATCAACAAAAAGCATTGATATGTCGTTGTTTAACGACAATAAACTAAACTAACAACAACATTAATGATATCCAAAGCATTGAGGAAAAGTAATAATTGAAACATCTGGAAATGAATCTCATTGGTAGTCGGTTTTCTGTTTGTTTATTACAGGATAATTAGCAATGTTTGAAGCTTTGGGATGCGCGGTAGTGTTGGTGTCCTCACTCATTTAGGAAGGATATAGTAGAGCCAAGCCAGCTTTTGTGTAAACAGGAAATTTCCAGTCTTGCAATGACTGATTTAAAACGACTGGGATTCGCAAACTAGAGCTGCTAGTAAAATCTGGAGTTTTACGTTGAAATGTATTTAGAATTTAAAAATCAAAAAATTTAATTTACTGTATGATATATCCTTCGGGGAATATACTCAGTATAAATAAGACTCCACACGAAGAGTAAGTATAACAAGTTTATCATTCGAAAGTACAACGTACAAATAATATATGGACACTCGATTGTATCTTTAATGCCAGTGTGGGTACTCTCGCTTCTACTACATGGTTACCGCTTACTTGCGTCTTTTATAGACCGAGTAATCCATTCACAGGGGGTTTCAGGATCTTCCACTATATCACCTTCCCCCGAGCTAAATTCTTCATCGAATTTTGCTTTCAGTATTTCTTTCTTTTAGGAATAAGACGTAGGTGTTTAGTCCTCTTCTTTTTCCAACAACTAATTCTCCTCAGTCAGTGTACTTTTACATTTAGAAGAATCAGTAGTTTTTTGTTTTGTTGTTGCTTCTATCGGCATTCCAACGTTCAGGGGTGGTTTTATTTGAAAAGAGTCATACAATACCTCCATTGGTATTTCTTCATTATTTTGGACGGTTTCTATGTATCGGGGTCTTAATTGATTAATATGTCTCTTACAGACAAACTTTGATTCTTGAATTATGTAGATAACTCTCCCGATTCTTCTAGTTACAATACCATCCTCCCAAAAACATTTTCCAACCCGATAGTTTTAAAGAAGACTTTATCCCCTTCTTTATACGATTTATAGTTCGTCTTTATTTTCGTATAGTTCTTCTTTCTATTTGGCAACAACCTGTCGAATACTGAACGTATTTTCTGGCATACATGATCTCGGCAGGCGATAAAATTCCCTTTATATTCTGATTGGGTGTTATATGGGGATTTTTATGAGCCCCGAAAAGCCCGGTTTATTCCTACGTTTTGTAAAAGAATAAACCGCACTTCAACAGCAGTAGAGAGATGGTGACAGCTTTTGAAGAAAGGGACGAACGACTTATACATGCAACAAAATTTATATACAACAACAACAAAAATAAACAGGGGTTTTACACCAAATGGAATAAACAACGAATGTGTAAGTAACAGTTCATAAAAGAGAGTTCACAAAAGAGAGTTCAAGGAAGAGTATCGTATCCATAAATTGCTGAAATAGACTCGGTGCTACCTTCAGACCCAAAGGCAACCGTCTCAGTCGATATAAACCTCTATGTGTATGAATGGTTAGATACTTTGTACATTCTTCTTCTACTTTGACTTGCAGATAAGCTTCTGACAAGTCAATTTTCGAGAAGACTTTGCCTCCATTCAACTTTGAAAATATCTCCTTCTGTGTGGGAAGTGGATATGTGTGAGCCCTTAGACATTAATTCAGTCCGGATGTGAAATCTGCGCAGACCCTTATCTTATTGTTTTTTCTTTTTCACGTAGACTGTAGGTGATGCCCATTCCGAGTAGTCTACTTTTTTAATTACTCCATTTTCTTCTAATCTCCGTAATTCTTTGTCTATCGTTTCTAATGATGAAAACGGTACTTTTCTTTTTGGCTTGAATACTGGTTTTACGTTGTCTTTGAGTTCGAATCTCACTTCAGTCTTCGTACAACAACAAGTTCGTCCGCAAAAATTTTATCAAATTCGCTTTTTAACTTATTCACAAAGTTTTCAGTTTGTTTTGACTTTCCCATACTCGACGCATTTAATCTACAACAAAATGCGTTTATAGGCTTCTCCCATAAATCAAATAAATCTATTAAGACAATGCCGAATAAATTTGCATTTTCCCCTGCTATGACATAGATCTTCGTTTTATGCGTTTTGCCGTCGAGTGTTACTTTAGCATCAAATTCTCCTTTGAATTTTAGCTTGCTTCCCGATATACCTCCTGCTATTTTGCTTGTATTTCGTAATTCAGGTTTGTTATAGTTATCGCATTCATTTTTTAAAAAAGAAATCGAACATTCGTTTTTCACTTCACTCACTCGTTTGTTCATTCGATCCATAACATAAACATTTACGTTAATTCCTCTTAAGTTGCGCCAAGCAACTATGGAGGAACCTACACCATCAACATCATCACAGAACGACATATTTAATAACCTGAGCCCCTCCTCAAAGCCGGAAGAAAAATGGCCATCTTTATCGAGTACGGCCAGCTCAATCCAACCGGCACAAAAAGCGCCATCTATGCCAGCCTCCTGGACGGCACAAACAACCAAAAAGATTCCTCCGCAGCACCACATGAAGAATAGGGAAAATATGTCCAATACTTTCAGAGCAACAAAATATTGCCCATTCCCGAGCTTGTACAGGAAGTACAGCCAAAAATAATATCATTTGTGGTCACAGACCTGAAAACCAGGAGACTGGCAGGCCTAAGGAAAGACACCTTTGAGGAGATATTAAAAGCAGCAGGAATCCCCGCCAAATACTATTGCAGGCGTAGCTTTGCTACCTGGGATGTCCAGCTACCTTCAGAAGAATTAACGATTAAGCTGACCGGTGATAACATCACCACAAAACACTTCCGGTTGCAGCCAGAGTACTTGGGACAACGAAGAATCAAAGTCACTGTGTGTAATGTCCCAATACAACTAAATGGCGAAGTGTTAGCGGCGTACTTATGCGAGCATGGAGAAGTCGAAGATGTCATAAAAGCCAAGTCATCCAACGGGACTTCACACGGTGACTACTTCTTCACAATGTTTTTAAATAGGAAGGGTTTTCAGGCTATACCTCATACACTAGAGTATGAAAGCCAGGTAATGACAGTGATTGTTGAAGGACGAAAACTGCAGTGCTGGTTCTGCAAAAAGCTAGGGCATTTCTCGCGATCCTGTCCGCAAAAAACCAGCAAACCAACATCACCACCACCGACATCACCTCTACCGACATTACCACCATTGACAAAAAAACAACAACTACGACAACAGCAGCAGTAACCACTAAACCCACCATAGAAATTGGGGATCACCCCAACAAAAGTGAAGACGGATGGACCCAGATCACTCGTGACCGGAAAAAGAAATCTCCTTCAAAACCAACAACAAATGAAACCATTACACGGGAAAAAAATCCACAGAAAAAAAACAAGTCACCAAATAAAGTAATACCTCAAAAGAAAAAAGACGAAACAGAAAATATAGAAAACATGGACATTTCTGTCAATTTAAAAAGAAGAAGGGATAGTAGGGATTCGGTAACAGAGAGGGAGGAAAAAACATCAAAAAGAAAACAACAATGCCCCAACCAGAGATCGATCCACAATCCCAGCCACAACCGCAGGAAAAAACAAAACTAAAAAGCAACGCCCAGCCCAACTTATTCCACCCCACAATCATCAACAAATACACCTAGTCAACCTACCGAACCCCCCTCTCTCCAATATTACCTTCTCTTTCCCCAGTTACAACCCCGAAACTACTCTCCCGGTTCCACTCAGAGACCAGAGAATCAACGCCATCATCATCATCATCATCAACATCGACCAAAAAAAGAACGAAGTCTGCCTCAAACGAGGTGACTGCGGCGCGTATAGCGATGAATGATTGGTTATATATTGTACTGCTGAACGGGTCGGTGAATGTGGCTAGCTAGGTTCACTTAGAAAACTTAGAAAAAGCATGACCGCTCCCTTCCCCTCCCCCACAAAACCAAAAGAGCCTTGTGCTCTCCTTATTTATACATAAGGAAATAAAATACTGTTGTAATTCCCACAACCTGCGCCCCCCTGTTTGGTGTAATAGACTGACTCCAGAAATGCTTATAAAATAAGCTAGCTTAATTTTTTTTTTTTTTTTGCGGTTAGTTGTATTAAGTTGAATAAAGCTTCCCTAAGTTTATTCACCTCGGGTTACAATTTATTCAACTTAATAATGGAACGATACCTCAAGCCTGACCACCTGGAACTCGATACGTCAAACCCTGACTCTAATGACAAATGGCTACATTGGAGGGATATGTTCGAGTGATTTCTTTCGGAGCTGCAGTCTTCTACGTCGGCATTGACTGGCTCACAGAAATTAACCCTCTTATTACACCATATTTCCACACCCATTTATAAGTGTTTGTCCGGGTGTCAAAATTACGATGCTGCTATTAGCACTCTAGATGGTATGTTCATTAAGAAGAAAAACTCCATTTTTGCAAGATACTTACTTGATACTCGGCGTCAAGAGACTGAAGAAAGTCTAGAGCTGTACCTTCAAAACCTGAAAATATCAAGTTGCGACTGTGATTTTACTGCCCTGAGAGCAAGCCAAGCCAGGGATATCGCAATAAGAGATGCCTTCATCAGTGGAGTACGGTCTAACCAAATCAGACAAAGGATGATCGAAAATGAGGACTTGGATCTGACTACCGCCTACGAACTAGCCTTTACGTTGGACATGGCCCAGAAACAACCAGATCTCTATTCGCAACCTAATTTTTCAGGGGCTACTATTCCTGCCCAGCCTCATTCCCAACAAATTCCCGTCTCAAATTCACAACATTGTGGCCCCAAGATAAGGATTCTTCAAATACTATTGAACCCGTTACTATCGCTGCAGCTGAGATTAAATGCTACTTCTGCGGCCTCCGTAAACACGCTCGTTCATCCTGTGACACTATGTAGGTGGTCCGCCAAGCAGACGATCCCTTTGTCTGTTTTGGCGCGAAACCAGACAAAGGGTTTGGACACGAGATCTCCGACGAGACCGGAAGTGGAGTAGGAAAGGCAGGTCCGAGAGAAGCCAGAGAGGCAGTTGGCGAAGGGAGACGCAGAGGTGCGGTCGACAACGGACAACAGAAGAGACCAGTCGGCGTGAGATAGAGTCCAGGAGCAGTGAGGAAGACAGACAAGATGAGTTCGTAGTCCTGAGTCGACAACGATCAGCAGTGAGGAAGACGGTCAAAGATGAGTTGGCATTCCTAGTAGCTTGTAGAAATTTCGCGCAAATACACACTAGCATTAGTCTACAAATGCACAGGGAATGCAGTGTCACAAAACTACCCTTCTTGCACTTTGAGTTGACCCAAGCCCATATTGTTCGTTTGTCGTTTGTTCTTTTTCTTCCACTCCCTCGGTTGTATTTCTTGTGGCCATAAAGAAATGTGAGATACCCCAGCGGACCACTAGATGAATCACCGGCCAAGACAGAATTGTTTCAAAGAAGTTGAGAAGTACGGGGGGGCACGAGGGGTGTTATCACAATCCTGCCCAGCTCGAAACAGTAGATGTCATAGATGTGACAAGTAGGGACATTTTTTAAAGGCCCCCTCCCCCTACTCAGAAAACCCGTTTAGCCGCCACCATATCTCTATCTACCGTATCGACTGTTTCTCCCAAATGCCTTTCTAAAACGATTGTGCCGGCCAGAGTGAACGGACTAAATCTCCACGTTCTTATTGATACGGCGAGTTCTGAAAATTTTATCGATGCACATATCGTGGAAACAAATAAATAGAAAATCTTTTCCTGTTCTAATCAAATATCGATGGCCACTTCGTCCTTATCCTGCCGTGTAATCGGATACTGCATGGTTAACCTCGAGCTAAAAGAAAATTTCTATTCTAAAATCAAGTAACTGGTAATGAGAAACCTCTGCTGCGAAGTAGTTTTAGGGCACAATTTCCTTAACCGTCATTCTAACCTTAAAATTCCGTTCGGTGGTACCAAACCAGCGCTGCAAATATGTGGATTAGCAACTGAAAAAGTCCAGTATCCATCTCCCTACTCAAATCTAACCTCTGACTGTAAACCTATAGCCGTAAAATCTTGACGCTATTTGCTCAAAGGCAAGGAATTTATTGCAATGGAAGTGAAGAGACTTCTTAAAGAAAATATTATAGAGCCCAGCAAATCGCCATGGAGAGCCCAGGTCCTAATAACGACTAATGAAAACCATAAAAAGAGGATGGTTGTTGACTATTCCCAAACCGTCAACTGATATACACAGCTCGATGCGTATCCGCTACCCCGTATTGACGAAATAGTTTCCGATAACACTAAGTATCGTATTTTCAGCACGGCATTCGAAGCTTGTGGGCGTCTATATCAATTCCGTAGGATCCCTTTTGGGGTTACAAATGGGGTCGCAAGTTTTCAAAGGGTAATAGACAAAATCATTTTTAATGAGAAATTGTAGGGTACTGTGGCATACATAGACAATGTCACAGTTATAACGAGAAAGATCATAACTACAACCTCAAACAATTCATGGCCGCCGTAAATAAATATGACCTGACCCTTAATGAGGAAAAGTGTTCATATAACTTGAAAAGCATCAAGCTACTAGGGTACATAGTCAGGAATGATGCCATGAGACCGGACCCCGAGCTACTTAAACCCCTAATGTAATTACCAATTCCTGGAAATATAGCTGCTTTACAACGAGCCCTTGGCATGTTTGCCCATTATTCCCAATGGATTGCGTCCTTTTCTGAAAAAATACATTTACTTACTCAAGTAAGAACCTTTCCATTATCTGATTCAGCCATTAGAGCATTTCAAAATTTAAAAAGGGATATTGCTAATTCTGCCATTGCTGCCATTAATCCTTCTGCTCCACTAGTAGTTGAAACCGATGCATCTGATTCGGCAATAGCTGCCTCCTTAACATAACATGGTCGGCCTGTAGCTTTTTTCTCTAGGACACACTCGAAGTCTGAACGAAGGCATACTGCCATAGAAAAAGAAGCGTACGCCATAGTTGAAGCTTTACGAAAATGGAGGCATTATCTGATCGGTAGACATTTCCATTTTATCACCGACCAAAAATCGGTATCGTTTATGTTTAACCCGAAAACCCCAAGTAAAATTTTTTAAAAAATGAGAAAATTGCAAGATGGAGGATGGAACTCTCTTGTTATTCACTCGACGTCTCCTATCGCCCTGGAAAGGAGAATGCTGCAGTTGACGCACTTTCAAGGGTGTGTGGTCTAACAACAAGCTCATCTGATCTTCAGAGCGTACACCGAGAATTGTGCCACCCGGGTATCACAAGAATGACACATGTAGTCCGGAGCAGGAATTTACCATCTTCAGTTAAAGATGTAAAAAGAATTACCAACTCCTGCCAAATTTGTGCAGAAAATAAACCAAGGTTCTATAAGCCCCCTCAAGCAACACTCGTGAAGGCCACTCAGCCTTTCGAAAGGCTTAATCTGGATTTCAAGGGTCTACTACCTTCTAAAACACAAAATAAATACATGCTTACTATAATTGACGAGTACTCAAGGTTTCCCTTCGTCATTCCATGCCCTGATGTAACGACCACTACAGTTATTCAGGGCCTCTGCTCCCTATTCGCAATTCTCGAAGTGCCTGCCGACATTTATACAGATCGGGGAGCTGCCTTTATGTCAGAAGATCTCAAGAGTTTTTTTGCATGAACGAAGAGTGGCGGTAAGCTGAACCTCCCTTTACAACCCTCAAGGGAACGGGCTCTGTGAACGATATAACGGAATAATATGGAAGACCGTACAGTCGGCATTGGCAAACCGATCTCAAACGCTCTAAACGCTATCAGGACCCTACCGTGTACATCTACAAACGCAACTCCACACGAGAGGTTTTTTTCGTTCCAACGACGAAGCTCAACAGGCACTTCCCTCCCTTCATGGCTTGCTCAACCTGGAATTATTTTACTGAAACACCATGTTCGTCGTAGTGAACATGACCCCTTAGTCAGCAGAGTGAAACTAATTAAGGCGAACCCCCAATACGCCCAGATTGAAACTGCGGAAGGAAGGCAGTCAACGGTTTCCTTAAGAGATCTCGCCCCGGCTGGAAATACATCTGATGAGGCTATTGGGATGGAGAATCGCGAATATCCAGTTTTCAGAACCATCTCAGTTAAGCTTGGCGATCAAATCCCGCGTACATCTAGTTCAGATATTCTACCGAATGAATCCGATTATCCTTATGAACCTTGTACATCTGATTCTGAAGAAAGACCGATACCACAAAAACGGCTTCACCCTACATCGGAGACTGACACTTACTTTTCAGACACCCAACAACCGAAACAAAAAAAAAAACAAAAACGGTGCCGTTTCAAGGCTAAACCGTCTACGCAGAAATGCGTTAATCACGATAACAATAACTTGTCGTCTGACGTTGACGGCCACCAGTTACCTGAACAATGAAGATGTTCCCAAAGGACCCGCAAAATACCAGGTCATTGGAAAGACTTTGTTTTGTACGAATAACTAACAGGTGGGGGAGAATGTTGTAAGTAATTCCCCACAACCTGTTTGGTGTAATAGAAAGATTCCAGAATTCTTATAAAATAAGCTAGCTTAATTCTTTTTTTTTTTTTTGCGGTTAGTTGTATTAAGTTGAATAAAGCTTTCCTAAGTTTATTCGCCTCGAGTTATTCATTACATCCATATTTAGTATAAAACTAATATGAAAAAAATCCAACCAAACAGTTGACCAACAATTAAATAGTTTGGGTCAGAAAGACGTAGTTTTACTTTTTCTTTCAATGAGTGGGGGGACCAAAAAACTACTTATCTTTTTTTCTAAACGCCACTGTTGGTTTTTTATTTATTCGCGCTCGTTTGAAGTACATCAAATCCTTGTTATATTTCTAGGTGTGAGGAACATTTTTTTTAGCTGGTCCATCTAATACGGTGTTAAAAAAAACTCTTACAGATTGAATGGGAGTTTGTTTTTACGAATCCTTTGTCGTCAAATCTGGTATAGATTTGGGTATTATTTCGTACTCGAATTTTCGTCGCTAAATCTGATATAGATTTGTGTGTGAGTTCGTTCTCGAATACCTCGTCGCCAAATCTGATATATCCTTCGGGGAATATACTCAGTATAAATAAGAATCCACACGAAGAGTAAGTATAACAAGTTTATCGTTCGAAAGTACAACGTACAAATACTATATGGACACTCTATTGTATCTTCAATGCCAGTGTGGGTACTCTCGCTTCTACTATTTGGTTACCGCTTACTCGCGTCTTTTATAGACCGAGTAATTCATTTACAGGGGGTTTCAGGATCTTCCACTATAGCACTGTAGAAAGTGAGTTTTGAATATAAGTCCAGTTACATTATTGTGATTCCAACCGGTATTAAAAAAAGAAAAACTGGAAGTGGGTAAATGGGGAGAAAACTCTTCACCCCTCTTCTACAGCCTCCCACCCTTTCCTCCTGTGTCTATTCTGACTGTAATCATTTTATCCTTTAGATCTGAAGAAGTCCTGTTATTTTTGGTGTTATAGATTCATGTCAATACCCATAACAGAATGGAAATAAATTTATAATCCTAATGTGACCGGTTTTTGTTTTTCTTAAAGGTATTTTTCAAATAGAGGACCAATTCTGTTTGAACAAACGTACAGGAAACCCCAGAAAGGTTCAAGTTCGTATTTCTTGAAGAATTATAAAGTTGTAAAATATTTTTGGTATCTGCAGCACATGTATAAAATATTATTTACTTCCGAGAAAGGTCGGACCATATTAAGAAAGTCTAGTGAGTCCTAGGGAAGATCAAAATCGCAGAATGGCGATGTGGAGGTACAATAAAATCATAAGTCAGAAATCAGTGCAGAACCATCTCAATAAAATTGGTCACCTGCATCAAGAACAGCGTAAATCTCAAACCGAGATAGTAAATCGACAGAAAGGAATCCAGGGACAATATTTCATCACAATGCACAGGACTTCTTTGCTTGTTTGGTACTAGTTACTAGTTAAAAAATAGCCGTTTGAATCTGAACAATGTAAAATGTTGTATCGACTTTTCTATCGAATTCGACGTCGTCATAAAATTCAAATTAGCATAATTAAATTAATGATTCATTGTAAATGTTTTATACACTAAACTGAGACTCGAATTTAACAAAAAAACTATTTCTCGTTCAGTAACTTGGTCACCTAATTTTAATATTACATCATTAAATTCTTGCCGGAAACTTGTAAATCACCAAAAGATTATAAGAATTCTGTATAGTCACAATGTGACAAAAAAACCAACAAAGTCTGAGTAAGTTACTGAATTAGTAATAATGGTGCTTTGGCATTGAAATCATGCCTGACCTTAGAGATATCATCTAATGAAGGCTTTTTTTTTTCAATCCGCGCAGTCTAATCAAATATTCTCTCAGTTCTCCAGATCTTAACATATATGAATCTCTTCCATTCATTTAAAGTCTCTTAAAAAGAAAAACTAATTTTTGTAACCATAAAGATGTCCCATACCTTAGAACTGTTAATCTTTTATGATCCTCAGGAAACTGATAAGCAGGATATTTTTGTCAATTTCGTTTATTAGATGAATAATTATAATTAGTTTACGACAGAGAGGAAATAGCATGAATAGGAAATCAAGAATAAGTTCTAGATGAGATTTGAACTCACATCCCTTTTTCCTAGGTAAGCAATAGCTATTCTACTGACCAAATCACTTTTGCAGTTAGAAGTAGATCAAATATGATCTTGAAACTCATTCTTTATTTCCACCTCAATCACTCGATGTCATTGGTTTTACGTATACCAACAATAATTTTCCATATGTTCTGTTTACTCACTATAGAAAAGTGATTGACTGATGGTTACCATTGCAAATTAAGATGAAGCGAATAAGTAAAAAAATTAATAAAATCAATAATTGTTGATGATGCTTCAACATAATTAAAACTCAGTGAACTGAGCAATCATGAGAAGTAACGTGATTATAAAAAGACTTGGGGAAGATTTTCGTGGGAGACGATTTGTTCGAGCGAAGCAAAGCGCAGCACAACTTATACCAAAAATGCTGTGCACTACGTTATGAAAAAGCTATGGAAAGCAAGAACACAACACCAACAGTACATGAAAATGATAACAGGTGGTGGTGAGTTAAGTGAGCGGGAAAAGTTAGAGAATGACTCTCAGGATTAAATTTCATATTTACCTAGCTTAGTATTAGGCTATAATTACAAGCCACTTAATGGAATTGAATTCATTGCACTAATAATGGTCTGTAAGACAAACTGACTAACCATCACTCGATGATATGGTCCTCATGAATATGTATAAATCTAGCCTAAGTCAGGCTTCTTTTGAGAATAAACAATGGTATATGAGACGAATTTGGTAATCTTCAAAAAGAACCCAAGTTTCTTTTACATACACTAGATAATTTCGTTAATATGAAATTTGTCGATGATAGTGTTAATCTTTTTTTGTACTTCTTCATTCATAAAATAATGGGAAGAATCCAAAGCTTACAAGCTGTTGGAAGTGATTTGGGGTAGACAAGATTACTGCTTTTTACCACATTTCACTTGTGTAGACATATGGTTGGTTGTATCGATGTAATATTTTGATTTTGGAAACGTTTACAATGCAAAAGGTTGTATGTAAGTATTTATTATATACAAAATGGAATTAGTGTATAAATATGATAAAAGGCCGTAAAAAAGAGGAAAGTGTCTGGTCATCACTATCCTATCTTAACTAGTTCCATTTATAAACCCAAAACATACTACAATAATCTATTCACCACAATGAGACAATTATTCTGAAAATTTTTCGTACGAGTCATCAAAACAAGTCAATCGCTCTAATCCCGTAGTTACATAATTGTGAAGAAGAGTGGAAAAATTAAGAATTTCATTTACACACACACATACATGAATATATATAGACATATATAAATTTCCGCAAAGAAAAAAAAATAACTAAACCACCAAAGTCTTAGATGAGAAAGACTCGCTTTCGTGGAAATCCTTCTGTTGCGTCGTCCAAATCACGACTCCCATAATGCCAAGTAAGCAGAGAAACAGAGAGTTGTGACCTGTTCAACGACGGAATTATGTTGCTGCATACAGAACTGGCTTCCAGGACAAAGAACTTTCCATTCAGTACGCTAACCATGAAGCCTTCAAGAAGCCTTCATAACGGCCGCACAACCGAGCAATGAAAGAAGGCGTGCAAGATCGACTTCTCCATTGCACCGCACCGGGCGCAGTCGAGAAAAACTGTTAGACTCACCGAAAGCAGCCTCTTACCAACCCAGAGAGCGATCCGAATCACCAGCCAGGTGAGTGATGCCTTATCGTTATTGAAACACTTCATCCCGTGTGGGGTGGGGCACAAACTCAATAAGCGACCTCCTCCTTTGCCATGCCGACCTAGTCAATCACATCACCTCGAACAGCCCCATCACTAGCGTTAGATATAAGCCCTACTCAATAACTGCTGGTTGTCAAGGAGACTTGTCTACAGTTGAGAGAAAACTGAGAGTATGCCGACATTCGCGATAGAAGGAGCTCTTGTTTCAGAGCAATCAGCGGATCCCCCGATCATTCGAGTGCATACTTCTCAAGGTTGGAATGGCTCTTCTTGGCATCTCCTTCCAGAAGTCACCGGTTTCTTCTTGCACGGACCGTCTATCCAACCGAAGGAGTAGGGAAGATCATAGCCATCCATGAGCCCAACAGCAAACTTACTGAAATTTCACAGTTAATTTTGGCTCCTATCATATCTCCTTCAGATTTCTTTGCTGACCTCCTCCACCACGGCACTGTTCATTACAAGTACACTGACACCGTCAGCGTTAGTGGAGTACCTGGCCGTGGTGGTAACTGCAGTTAAAGTAATGCCGTGTAGGACTGAGGTCGCCCTTAATTTATGAAGGAAAGCCTCCAACGCAAGGACATAGAGGATGGGCGAGAGCGAACAACCTTGACAAACTGAATGTTTTTGACGGCAAGTTTGTTGTGGTCACCGTATTTACACTAGATATAACATCAATGTAACCAACGGTGACTATATGTAACTAAATCATTAGTTGGTCTTATAAAATTGTTCTAGTTTATTGTGTCCCTCAATAATGAAATATTGCATTTTTGATCATATTTTTATTTGTTGTTGAATTTTTAACCATGATAATCAATTTATGATTAATTTATGGTAGTGTGTAAATAACGTACATAGGAAATAATGCATAAGGTTGTTATCAAAGTATTACTAAAAAAATTAAGCATAGATAAATTTTTGCAAAAGTTTTAAGAAGGACATACTATAGTTTCTAAAGTTTAGAATATGTAAAACGAAAATATTTAATGGCTCTCATAAATGTAATGATACGAGAGAAAAAAAGCTACTAAAACATTTTCATTTAGTATAAAACTGAAAGACGTTTCAACCCTGAGCATGATCTTAACTGAAAAAGTACTCTTCAGCCCAACTCCACAAGAAATGAGAATTATAAAAAAGAAACCCAACCATTTAGATCTTTTTTTCTGAATAAGTAGAATATTCAAAATTTTCTTGAATATTTCCTTTATAACACATATTCAGGCCAGAATTAAAACTTCCTTGAAAATTTTACCTTTGACTGTAAAGTATAATCGGAGGCAAATTTCGAACATTCAAAAGAACAGATTTTCACAATTGATTCACAATGTTCACAATGCAACGAATGACATCGAATAAAGCAGCAATAATAATTAATAAATAAAAAGATTTTCTCAAACTTTCTTCTCGAAAAAGTTACAGATATTTTGGAATAAAGTTGAAGATTTTCAAAGAATTTCACGCCGTAAATTTGAAGTATTGATAGCTGAAACGAAGGAATTCTGTGAGTCATCAATGATGAAAGACTATTTTTTCCTTTTTTAAAGAACCAAGTTGAGGTAACTGGCGATTTTATGTTCTTCATCTGCTAACCCGAAAAACCTTTCGGTATTTATAGGTCTTCCATATTAATAAAACACTTTTTATACTTTTAAGTAACCCTGCAAAAAAGAAAATAAGCACGCTATAGCGATTTTCTGACCTGAAATGCACTTGAAATGCACTAACTTCCAGAATAAAACAATTTGCTGTTCAGCATGAAAATGAATGAGAATTTTATAAGGTTTTAATCATCCAAATACACGATACAACGAAGATAACTATGAAGTTCTAATTAGAATCGTTAACACCTTCCTAAACAGAAGCATTAGGAACCAGTGTTTCATTGGGAACCTAATAAGTTTACAGGTCACCCATTTTTAATGGTTTATTTACATAAAAAAATAAATAAACTTGTAATACTGTGCGATTATTTGTCATTGCGGAAATTGAAGAAAAAGCATACATGTTCAGTGGTTGCAAGCTCTCGTTTTCTTCGAATATAAAATAGAGAGAGAGAGAGAGAGAAGGGGTGAACAACAAGGAAAAAGGCTTCTTCATTTTAAATCTTCAAGGATGATATAAGGAACAAGTCTTTTAAGTTTTAATCACAGGACCACTTCCAACATTGTCGATTGCAGCGCCCTCCAATCCGAACAAAAATGCTAAAAAAAGACAAAGAAGAACTGCTCGTGAATGCTCTTTACAAAATATTCTGACAATTCTCTACTGATTGCAATCATATGCACAGTTCCTGGCCAAACCAGCGCCCTATGGCGCTTACTTAGTTGGTCAAGTGACGTGTTTTGTTTCCAATTATTCAGGTTTATATTGCTGAATATGTACGATGTGTTCTTTGATTACACCAACCTTAACCCTTGTTGGTCAAGATATCTTTATAATATATTACAATGACTAAAAAAATGCAGTGCCGTATAACGCTTTTTTTTTACTGTGTATATTTCTATTTTCTGATTGAAACTTTTTTCTTTTTGATTCAGAAATACAAGAATTAATTTATTTTTGCATTGTTTTCTAATCAGATAAGTTCTAATCAGTGTTCTAATCAGATAAGTTCTAATAAGTTTTCTAATCTAATAAGTTAACTTGATATAAAGAAATAAAGATAAAAACGGATACGTATAAAATTGTACAATGAGGAGAGATTTTACGCACAGGTTCGTCGGAACATCTGTTCTTTCTGTTACTTGATCTGAACATCATGTCGCCCATTTAACCCATCATGTTAGAAAGATGGAGTTAAGTCTTTGTTTATAACTTCGTAGGATAAATTTTGAAATAAAAAACGTATCAAAGCTTCGGTTTCTATTTTTCAAAATTATATTTTGTATACAGTTCGGTACAATTCGTATAAATATATTTTTTGAAATAGGAGAGACTACTGTGTATAGAGTTTCAAACATTTACTCGGAATCTTGGAAGATATTTCACCACACGTATTAGGGAATACTACTGTGTATGAAAGGTTAGTTTTTACAGTACCACAAAACAAATGGTCGATTCTTTTGAGAGAGAGAGAGAGAGAGAGAGAGAGAGAGAGAGAGAGAGAGAGAGAGAGAGTGAGAGTGAGAGAAAGATACAAACACATGGAGAGCCAGAGGTTAGAATATCCGGGAAAATTCATTGACACTGTGAACATTTGAATGCTTGTTTTTGTGTGTATGTAAGGGTAATAAAAATCAGAATTGTTAATATATCGGCAAAAAAATAGAAAGGATATACTCCGAGAACTTTCTAGAATATATGTTTGCCTGTATATATATATATATATATATATATATATATATATATATATTAGCTTTGACATATTTCTAATTGCATGAATACTTAAAAAGTCGGTATGAAACCAGTGGTCAAAGATAAGCAAGCATCCATGCGATTGAAAATATATAAGAACTAATATATATATATATGTATATGTATATATATATATATATATAATACACCATAGTAAATAACAATATACCATATCATCAGGCAGAATATTTGTGTATTGTTGTTTGTGGACGTAATATGTGATTGTTAGTATATGTGTGTGTCTATGTGTATGATGATACATGCGTCGAGTGGCAGATTTGAGATTGTCTCATGAATATATGTGTAGCGATGTGTTGCAAAAGTTGTGGGAAGTCAAAATATGGTTGGGGATTTGGCCGAAAAAAAGATTTTATATTGTATTTTGATGATTATACTTACGGGACAAAGTTATCATCATCATTATTAAGAAAATGAATTTTTGATTTAACATATAATATGATTTACGAAAGGGATCCTGGGTTTAAAACATAAGAATTATTGGAAAGGTGGGAATATCATGGTGTTGAGAGACATGGTATATTGTTATTTACTATGGTGTACTATGCAATACAAGCTTGGTGTATTTACTATGGAGTATTATGCAATACTACGTTGGAATATGTTCTGTGTTAAATTGCAATATGTATGTTATCATAATTTGTATTAGTTACTTATGTCGTGTTAATGTTATATTTCATATACGTTATTGTAATCAATGATGGTATGTAAGTAATGAATATGCTACTAATTAAGAGGTACTTCTAACAATCATGAAATTATACCGAATATTATATCAACAGGTGGTGAGGGTGTTTGGAAATGGATGTAGTGGTGCAGCGGGTGTATTGTGGGATTTTCGTGAAGGAGTGTGGAAGTTTTTTGCAGTGAAGGTGGTGTTGGTATGGTGGATATGGGTGGTGGTTGTGATAGATTATATGTATGGGTCGAAAGTCGAAAGTAGATGTTTGTATTCATGTGGCATTTGGATAATATTTCTGATTTTTTGTTTAGTAGGGCGTTTTGTGATAGGTGAGTGATAATTACAAGTTTCCTATAGAGACAAAAAGGCATTTTGTATATCTTGCTGTTGGTGGGTGCAAGTTTTAATATTTCCCAGCTGATGGTAGATAAGACGTTCATGTCCTTTTGATGCCAGATGTGTGTGAATAAAGAAGTATCAGTTGACTAACTTCTGTCGGAGAAGGAAAATTTGGGGGCATATTTGTTTTAGTTGTACCTATGTACTGCTTGACTGAATTGTTAGTTTGTTGGGGGCATGATTCTTTATCCCTACAGTTTGATAGGATGTGTATTGTGGAGGGTTTCAATTTTTGTTGTTGTGGCTTTTTATGATTTGGGATGTATTTCTTGTCCAACTATAGGTGACCTTTTTATTGTTTCGATAGAAAATTGTATCAAGGGGGCTGTGATTGGGGAAGTGTTTGGTTATGAGATTTAGGAAATCTCTTACGTTTTTGTTGTATGGAGGGTTGAAAGAAGGTATATTTCTATCGCTAAGTTTTGGTTTGTTTTTTTAAAGGTGTGTATTCTAGTGTTTGTTTCTGTGCGTTGTCATATATGTTTGTTTTTGTTGAAATTTTCGATGTTAGAAGACGTGGCGCATGTATCATCATACACACACACACATACTAACAATCTCATATACGACCACACACAAAAATACGCAAATATAATCTATACATACACGCGCGTGCGCTCGCGCACACACACACACACACACACACAAGAATTATTCGCAATTCAAACGTAAACATTTTTTTACCGTATCTTTTCGATTTTTTTGATTTTTCCAAATCCTTTCTTTTTCTCCCTGATGATTGTCGTATAAAGATGATAGGAAACCAGTGATCGCTGATAAGCATCCCTGATATTAAATATATATATATAAACTAAACATCCACATAAACACGTACAAATCTATGGCAATGGTCTTCATTTTTATATATCATTACTCAAATTCTGTTGTGGACGCGGGTATTTGTTTCCAAAAATCTGAAACCGAAATCAGAGTTATTTTCAACTTTTTGGGATGATTGCTAATTGAAATATGCGACAGCGAAGCACGGCTATTATCAATTAGATCTATTTGACCCATAGATACCACCACTCCGGTATGTGTAGACCTGGAAGTAATTGCAATGAAAGACTGACTTAACACTCCTGAAACCTCCAGAATTGGAGCCACACCACTGGATGCAGTTTAGTGTCAAACATAGTTCATCATTCCTTAAATGAAAAAATATTTTTTCTAAATTACCAAGTTTTGTTCGCGTGTTTATAATTCAGGGCTCCTCTTTCTCTCTCTTTATATATTTATATATATGTAACAGAAAGAACTTCGTATTTTTGTTTGGCGCGTTAATTAATTTGACCGTTAGGGTCGACACATACTTTCACCCAATCAGGATGACTTATCCTATTCATCCCTGACCATTTTCCCGGGCAGCACTAAATTGGAGAAAAGCCGCCAAACACTCTCTTCCTCAGAAGCTTTCGAACTAGACAGACGTCTTACTGTCCACTCTCCTTTTTTTTAGCAGCAGCATCATCACGAGACCATGAGGAAAGCCATCTAATTTATGGACCTCTTGGGTCTATTCTTTTAGACCCAGGGTTCCCGGTTGATTATGAATTAGATGAATTCAATCCGCCTCACACAGAAACAACTTTAAGTCGCCTTCAACTTTGGCTCTGTCGACTGCGACGCAAAATTCCGCTCAGACATCCAGCCACTTGATCCCTGGGCAACATTTTCTGGAGACATTCACGCTTCTCTTCCCAAACTACCAGGACCACATTCATGGAAGACGACAACGTTTCTGTCCTCAACCAGCAAACACGACTTTTGCTACACCTATGGCAACCATATCTCACTCACACATTCAACAATGCCTTACCGTAACGCTGCGCATTTCACTCAAGCATTTAGGTGCTAAAATTCCTTTAACTACTTCCTTCCTTCCTTCCTTCCTTCCTTCCTTCCTACGAGACTTGTAGCATAAACGTAAACCCTTTATTCCACGTTACCATTAAAAGCTTCATATAAAAACCTTAAGGCATCTTCGTTCTTCTCTCTCCTTTATTTTCTTACAACATTTAGCGAGGAAATAACAACGTAACACGACACGTAATATATATTTCTTCGCTAATATATATATATATATATATATATATATATATATATATATATATATATATATATATACATATGTGTGTGTGTGTGTGTGTGTGTGTGTGTGTGTGTTAATCTAGCAGAGGAAAAAAAACGAGTCTTTTAACGTTTTATAATAGTTTTAAAAAATTGCTTGGAGCTGAAAAATTTCGGACTTTATATACTTATATATATGTGTGTGTGTGTGTGTGTGTGTGTGTGTGTGTCACTGAGAGAGAGAGAGAGAGAGAGAGAGAGAGAGAGAGAGAGAGAGAGAGAGAGAGAGATAGCAGACGCTAGATATATACCTACGTAATTATGCCAGTATACAGGCACGTGTTAATATAAATTTGGCCGTTTGTATATCGGATTTATTTCCGTCTTTCTCATTTACTCTGAGTCGTTGATAATCTTTATGTTTATCGTAAGATGCCATATTGCCTCCAGCCATTGCCATCCTACCCCTACCCAATTACCTCGAGTCGGGTCATATTTATGTACACCCACATTACAATTAACACATCACAAACCGTCGACTTTTTTCATTAGATTTTCGCTTTTATTTCTAAAACTTAAAAAAAAAATTGGGTGATTCACACGACTGTATTATTGGTATATTCAATAAGAAGTTATAAAATATTCTTTCATCAATATTCAATCTTTAATTGAATGTTTATCAAAAGAAAATTTTGTCTTTTTTTTTTCATGTTTCTCTTTTATTATGAAACGAATTGGAAATGAGAATTCATTCAATGTTTTTTAAAGTACAATGTTTAAGATAAGTCAGATGGAAAGTTTTCATTCTTCTCCACCCCACTGTCTATAGTTTTCAACTTTTCCCCATTGTATTTACGTTTCGATCATCATAAATAGGTTATCGTATTTGAAATAGAGTATATTTCAAATGCGGTAACCGACTTGTAATGATTGAGACGCTTTCTTTATTTCTCTTCCTCTCTTCCTCTCACTCTCTCTCTCTCTCTCGTGTACATATTTATATGGGAAAATGGAAGTAAATCCGATGGCATGTACAAATATGAAAAAGATAAGGTATTTAGTGGATGATTTTATTTCTAGTTGAATAATTTGCCAATGTTAAACGTTTTGGTTTTTAAATTAAACAATCATCAGGGCACTCAAATATATGATGTTACATCATCAGAAGTATATTTAATTTAATTTTTTATTTCTTAAAATGAAAAGAGTTTTCAACATTCTTTGTCTGTCTGTGTATGATGTAATTAGTGTTTGAAATTTATTTAAAAACAACGTATTTCTCAAACTCCCCCGACGAAAAACAAACAAACAAAACAAATAAAAAACAGAAAAAATATATGTTTAAATATAACTATCTATTCTATCCCTCTCTATCTTTTAATCAATTTTTATTTTCTTTTTCTTTATTTCCTTTATCTTTTCATTACTTTATTGTGTAGCAGCGTGTAATTTTGGATGAATTTTGACGAGAAATGTTACTGACCCACCGTCTTCAAATCAACCATGTTGCATCCCATAGTTTCTACTGCTATACCCTTGTATGTCTCTTAAAATAGTCTCCTCCCTTAAAGATTGTTATCTAATAGTGACAAGCTGGAGCAGAATATCTGAGTGATTATGGAGCGGCATATTTGAATACTAACGGGTTAAACCTTTCTAGTTTGATCGAGGCTTTATAATTGTACATTTGTACATCTCTTGTGCTTGTTTAGTTTTGAGGATGTGAGTTTTCCTTCTCAAAAAGAAAAAAAAGTTTAAACTTAGTTAAAGTCCCCCCATCCTATTTTATTTATCCAGATACATGTATGATCAACTTATTCTTTCATTAAGCTTTGACCACTTTATTTTGGAAGATTGGATTCGGGTTTTTCTAATGCGTTGTTTTCAGTTTTGCTTGGTTTAATTACGGCTGACATTTGCACATCAACGAGTGTCTTGGGTATGACATTAAAATATTTGACAAATGAGGCTTCAGTCCTGGAGCTTTGAAGAATGTGGAGTACCCCTTCATTGCCATTACTCCCAAGTCCACTTTGATCAGCGCTGGCAGTATATGTTAGGGTCTCATCTATGGATCAATTAACTGTGTGCAAACGAATGAATAATATTGAAAAGAATTTCTAGTGTTTGATAGTTTAAAAAAAGAAGGTTGATATCTGCAAAATTAGTATCATGCAATTTTTACCGAATTAACACGTATGTACTTAAAATAAGTTGTTGTGACGCTGCATAAGTAATTATCCCAGGACGAGAGTTCATTTTATGTGCATGTGACGTCGAGGGCAGTCTGGCACTTGACCCTCCGCAAAAATAAGTCCTAGTCAAGACTCCTATTTCGGGCATATGGTAAACTGGCAAATAATGTGGGGGTTAATTTGGGGCTACACTGATCTCCGACGCTGGTAAGGTGGTTTCCAACTCACTTTCACATACCTCCACCAAGTCCTTCGTTTTCATACACCCTCAGATAGCGGAAAAACACGGACTTCAAGGTTAGAAAATATTAACTGTAGTCAAATTCCCAAAATTCCATTGTAAGGTTCTAAGGTGAATCAGACGTTTAGCGAGAATTAATGAAAGCGATACAAGGCAGAAACAAACATGTGGAACAGAAGACGAATTGATAGTGGAAATAACACAACCAAAAATATTTCAACATAAGGTGCATTTAAAATATAACAAAGTTTTAATAGGCGACGACCAAACAAATAATGATAAGATTTAAGAAACAGTTCCTTTTTCTTTTCTCTTTTCTTTTAAAATACCGGCCATATTAAGTCAAAAGGAAGCATGAAACATAAATGTCTCTCACCAGTCCTTTTCTACTTTCTCCTTTTTTTCTTTCTTTCTTTTTTCTTTCTTTTACTTGAGAAAGTATCTAAGTCGCCGGACTGAAGCATGTAACAAAGTTTATTCACATATAATTCCCCAATATTTTGGAAGGGTAAAAGGAAAACAGTTTAAGTTGTACTTATCTTTGACAAGGCTTAATGTTCAGGTTCCTTTCTTTTACGGGCGAGTGACATTCCCAGAATCGGTTGAATCAGCGCCTCTCTGCTGACTTCTATCCACAGATTCTGTTCTACTCTTTTTACGAGAGACTTTCCCCAGAGTTGACTAAATTGGCGTCTCTCTCGCGCCAATGTCTGTCCAAAACTAAAGATTCTTTTTACGGCAGACTTTCCCCGGAGTTGGCTGAATTGGCGTCTCTCTCAAGACAATGTCTGTCCAGAACTAAACTTTCTTTTCCAAATTTTCTCTAACGAAAAAGATGGCATCTTGGCCTAAGGGTCTATGGGCCAATCATTTGACTTTTTCCTTCACCCACTATTGAATCCGGTCATGATACCCGCGTGACCTGGATTCCTTTCTTTGTTCAACAGGCTGCAGGTCATAGAGTGCGAGGAATTGACTTTCGTTCATATCTCCTTTTAACGGTCAGTCTTGGTGCCTGTTGATTCAGACACAGAAGGGTAGGGGAATCGACACCCTTTCCTTCTCTCTGTAGCATACCACGTCACATTGTGGAAGTTAACTAATCCTCGACTCTAGCAGTGAACAGAGATTTGAGTCTGCCGAAGTTTAGTTGAGTAGATGAGAGAAAAAAAGTAGAAAAAAAGGGCGTAGAAAAAAGGGAAGGGAAGTACTTACTCTACTATTAACCAATTAAAAATGAGATGACTATATTTCTAGGAATAAAACAATTTTTCCCACAAAAATGAATTTATTCCTGAAGAAATAAATTTTACTTGGTAGTTCTACCACCGCATTGCACATGTTTCACTATGCAGGTTGAGTTATACACTCAACTCTTTTAGAACACAAAATAAAATTAAACATTGAATAAAAAATAAAAATGTGTCTAACAAAATAAAATAATAAGAAGGAGAAGAATTGGAACAGACATGGACTTACTAGTCGTTGGACCTCAACGACAAGAAGTTATTAGAAACAGTTTATCGAGGAAATACCCTCTCTTGGTATTCGAATTCGAAGACCGCTTAACAGCCGGGAAGACACCCTGTATCTAGTGTAGAATATTTCCTTTTATCTGTAGCTTGTCTAGACAATTCTGCAGGCTGGTCCTCGTTGGAATTCAAATTTTGAGTTGAATTTTTTCCATTCTCTTTCTGCTGCAAAATATTGTCCGAAGCTTACTCTTTCTGAGTAAGCAAGTGGTACGAAACCGTCCTTTTTTCTGCATAGAAAATACCCACTCTCGGTTTCTCTACGGCTTTAACTCCGTTTCTTTGTGACGGAGTGGTCTAACGGATTGCAAATCTATATTTTCAACCCGGCTCGACTGCCTTGCGTCGGCTTAATGGTCGTCACCCCCTGCCTGACAAACTGGCCCCTTAGGCGCGTTCTACACTGCTTCCTGACCAAGACCAAACTGACCAAAGGCACTTTCTAGACTGCTCCCGGACCAAGACCAAACTACCCGAAGGCAAGAAATAGAAATGGATACAGGCAAAAGCCAAAAGACAAAAGACAAAATGAAGCTGACTGCTACAGGCGACTCGCTTTTATACTCGCAAGGGCCTAGTAACGGTCCTACTTTGAAATAAACCGATGACATTCAATCAGTTATTAACTGCCGAATTTACAAATTCCAAAAATAGCAATACTTGTAACCATATAGTGTCCTATCTATGACTTTAAACTGCATCTGATATTCAGACTCCAATCTTGGAATTCAAGGATTGTGGAATACCCCTTCATTACCATGTTAAATAGCAATACTTGAAACCAATTGACTGTGTGCAAACAAATCATTAATATTAAATGTAATTATTAGTGTTAGATAGCAATGAATAAAACAAATTTATGCGTAAACCAATATCAGATATCCGACCTTACTGGATTAGTTTTATTGCCGTTTTCTACCGCAAAACGTAAACAAACACACAAAAGTGGGCGTGGTTTACTTGTTGCGGAGCCGATAAGCGTGTCGACTCCGCAAATGATTTTAAGGGTAATACGTGTAAGTGTTGTGTAGCCAGAGACAATGAAGGGAGACAGAAGGCGAGATAACAGAGATACAACAAAAGTTACGTTTTTATTGCCGGAATTACAAACGTGTATGTAAATGTCCGTGGCGGTTGTATGTGGTCTTCAGCTAGGATGGGTTACGTCGATAGCTGGTGTGGTCGAGTCGTGGTTGTGCGCAGCTGGACGTTCGACGAGGGTAGCTGGCATAGGTCGAGTCGTGGAGATACAGCTAGATGTTTGACGCTGGTAAGCTGAGATCGGTCGGGTCGTTGAATGCAGCTGGATGGTCGTAGCCGAAAGCCGAAGTCGGTCGAGTCGTTGGTAAATCGACGTCCCGGTTTTGACATTTCGTTGGTATGGTCGAGTCGTGGTTGCTAGCCCGTAACAGCGAGTCGTTACGTGGGCTAGTTGTTGCAATGCTAGGGCAGTCCGTGACAGCGAGTCGTTACGTGGACTGAATGCTGCATTGTAGGAGCGTCGTGGTCGGTAGATCGATATCCCGGTTTTGACAGTACGTTGGGTTAACCGGGGGTGTGTTGATCTGGTTGCTAGCCCGTAACAGCGAGTCGTTACGTGGGCCTGATATGGCAATGCTAGTGTAGTCTGTAACAGCGAGTCGTTACGTGGACTAGATACTGCGTTGCTGGGGCAGTCCGTAACAGCGAGTCGTTACGTGGACTGCATCGCGGGAGCTTCGTGGTCGGTAGCTATGGCTTTGTCGTACCAGATAGCAGTGTGGGTGTATCGTTTACAGTAGCTATGGCTTTGTCGTGCCAGATAGCTGTGCGGGCGTATCGTTTACGGTAGCTATGGATTTGTCGAGCCAGATAGCAGTGCGGGCGTATCGTTTACGGTAGCTACGTCTTTGTCATGCCAGATAGCTTGTGCGGGCGTATCGTTGACAGTATCTATGGCTTTGTCATGCCATATATCTGTGCGGGCGTATCGTTGACAGTATCTATGGCTTTGTCGTGCCATATATCTGTGCGGGCGTATCGTTGACGGTAGCTATGGCTTTGTCGTGCCAGATAGCTGTGCGGGCGTATCGTTTACAGTAGCTATAGCTTTGTCGTGCCAGATAGCTGTGCGGGCGTATCGTTTACAGTAGCTATGACTTTGTCGAGCCAGATAGCAGTGCGGGCGTATCGTTTACAGATGCTATGGCTTTGTCGCGCCAAAGCTGTGTGGACGTATCGAGGCGGTAGCTAAGGCTGTTTCGCGTCAAGGCTGTGCGGACGTATCGAGGTGGTAGCTAAGGCTTGCGCGCCAAAGCTCTGCACTGTCGAGCGAACAGGCCAGGAGGCCAAGGCTAAGATTAGCGTTATCTTAGCGCTGCGCGGATGGTGGAGCGGTAGCTGAAGTCGGTCGAGTCGTTTTGGTTGCTAGTCGGTATAACGAGTCGTACGTGGCTAGTTGTTGCAATGCTAGGGCAGTCCGTAACAGCGAGTCGTTACGTGGGCTGAATGCTGCATTGATGGAGCGTCGTGGTCGGTAGATCGATCTCCCGGTTTTGATAGTACGTTGGGTTAACCGGGGGGTGTTAATCTGGTTGCTAGCCCGTAACAGAGAGTCATTACGTGGGCTAGTTGTTGCAATGCTAGGGCAGTCCGTAACAGCGAGTCGTTACGTGGACTGGATGCTGCATTGCTGGGACAGTACGTAATTGCGAATCGTTACGTGGACTGCATCGCCGGAGCATCGAGGTCGAAGTCGGTGTTGGCAGCTTGGTCGTGTAGAGTCGAGCGAGTTGGTGACTAAGACTGAGCCGTGTCTTAGTACTACGGACCAAGTGAACGGACAGGGAAACCGTGACTAAGGTTTGCCAGGCCTTAATACCTACGAAGTCGAGCGTGCGGATCGGTGAAGCTAGGGCTTTGTCGTGCCCCTAGCTTGTGCGGGCATATCGTTTACGGTAGCTATGGCTTTGTCGTGCCGGATAGCTGTGCGGGCGTATCGTTTACGGTAGCTATGGCTTCGTCGTGCCAGGTAGCTGTGCAGGCATATCGTTGACGGTGGCTATGGCTTTGTGGCGCCAAAGCTGTGCGGGCATATAGGGCGGTAGCTAAGGCTTGCGCGCCAAAGCTGTGCAGACGTATCGAGACGATAGCTAAAGCTTGCGCGCCAAAGCTCTGTATTGTCGAGCGAACGGGCCTGGAGGCCTAGACTAAGATTGGCGTTATCTTAGCACTGCGCGGATGGTGGAGCGGTAGCTAAAGGCCAACCACTGCCTTTAGCGCTGCGCAGCCAAACGGACGAGCGGAACCGAGCGATGGTTAACACCGGCTGGTCTTAGTGAGTCCTCCTCGTGTTTGCCTCCAGGTCGTCTGTTTCAACTGGTCATTAATAACCAGTTAGAGATGCTCCGACCCGCAGAAGGAACCTCTCATAGCCCTTAAAAAGGACCGTAAAAAAAAAGGTTGAATCTGCCACTAGAAGTGGCGATGAGGGCGCAACCACGATAACGTAGGACCCGAGCCTCGTGGAGCCGAGTGGCCCCTGAGAGCGTCCACGTAGACCTCTGTTATTTATCGATGCGTCCCAACATCGCTCGAATATGGCACAAGGCCGTTTTTAAGGTGGGTCCGGTTGCAGGGCCGAAGCCCGCACGCGTCCGGCAAGGCCCAAAATACCTTCGACCCCGTCGGCATTCTCCTTTTTGGGGCGCCTCAGGCGCCAGGCAATAAACCCAACTCCCCCGAAGGAGGTAAAAGCCTGGGGGGATGGCCCCCTGAGGTCGGAGGAAATCTCCAGTGCCGAGGCATACCCGGCAGAACCGCCCAGAGGTAAGACAGCCGACGGAATGTAACCCAACAAATGGAGATGAAAGGCCACACACAAACGCCCTAGAGCGTCCGCGTAGACCTCTGAATATTTCGCCGCCTGAAGCCCTTTTCATATGGAAGAAAGGGAACTCCACTTCGGTCGCGCCACGTGGATAGAAAGTTCTTCTACAAAAAATGGACGCAGACAATAAGTACTTCTATAGTCCGGTATGGGCTAGCGAAGAGTATTACCTCCATTTTTATTGAATTATTTCTGGCAGAAGTGTTTTGCAAATGTTGATAAATGTTAATTTATCCCTTTCTTAGCTGTAACGACCGGTTAGAGTTGAAAAAGGGCTTCATCATTCCCGGCCGTGCCCGGGTGTTATTTCTCTAGGGTGAAGGTGTAATCTGATATGTTTACGTTCGTAGGCCGGTCACGGCATACTAAAGTATGGTAACCTAAAGGTATCTGTGTTACGGAAAACAATTTCTCGGTTTATAAATTTTTTAATTTCAATAGTAAATCTGTTTAAGTTGTTTATAGACAACAACAACAACAACAACAACAACAACAATTTATTCATTTTTTATAAATGTTTATTATAAGGTAAGTCTCAAATTTCAGGTCGAGATTTAAAAATGATCGAGGCAATATCAAATTTGAAATTCATGAAGAATTTTTTCTGAATTTTCCTTGACTGGCATGAAAAGTAATTTAGTTGATTGGTTGGTTGGTTGGTTTTGGTTGGGTTGGGTTTTTTGGCATATCAACAGTTGTTAGTTATTGAATACTAAATCATGTTTTTCTTTATATATTAAATATATAAGATTTGTAAACTCATTTGGTAGATACATTTTTAAACAAGTCTGAGCTCATTCTTTTGTGCACAGTGTGACGTGGTATGCTACCGAGAGAGGGAAATGGAGATCAAGTCCCCTACCCTTCTGTGTTTGAATCAACAGTCACTAAGACTGACCACTAAAACGGTAGGAGAATGAAGGTCAAAGCTCCTCGCACTCAATGACCTGCAGCCTGTTGAACAAAGAAAGGAATCCAGGTCACTCTAGTAGCATGACCGGAGGAAATAGTGGGAGAAGGAAGAAGTCAAATGATAGGCCATAGACCCTTTAGCGCCAAAATGACATTTTTTCGTTAGAGAAATTTGGAAAAGAATCTTCAATTTGAGGATAGAAGTCGGCGGATAAAGACGCCGGTTTACAGCCAAACTCCGGGAGGTCCCTCGCCCGCAAAAAGGATCTTTAGTTCTGGACAGACATTGGCGAAAGGTAGACGCCAATTTAGCCAACTCCGGGGAATCTCCCGTAAAAAGAGTAGAACAGAATCTCTGGACAGAAGTCAGCATTAGAAAGACGTGCTAACATTCAGCCAGATTCTGGGAATACCACTCGCCCGTAAAAGAAAGGAGCCTGAAAATTAAGCCTAGTCAAAGATAAGTACAACTTAAACTGTTTTTCCTTCTACCCTTCCAAAATAGTGGAATTATATGTATTCAAAAAAAAAAAAGAGAGAAACTTAAAGGATTCTGTTTCATTAACAGTAAATTAGTGAATGAACTTTGTTATATGCCTCAGCCCGGCGACTTAAGCATTTACTCAAGTAAAATAAAAAAGAAAGAAAGAAAAAAGGAGAAAGAAGAAAAGGACTGTTGAGAGACATTTATGTTTGATACTTGCCCGCTGGCTTAATATAGCCGGTATTTTAAAAAGAAAAGAGAAAAGAAAAAGGAACTGTTTCTTAAATCTTATCATTATTTGTTTGGTCGTCGCCTATTAAAACTTTGTTATATTTTAAATGCACCCTTATGTTGAAATATTTTGGTTGTGTTATTTATCAATCGAGTTGCCTTCTTTTGCACATATCTGTTTCAGCCTTGTATCGCTTTCATTAATTCTCGCTAAATGTCTTATTCATCTTAAAACATTACAAGGGAATTTTGGGAATTTGACTACAGTTAATATTTTCTAACCTTGATGTCCGTGTTTTCTGTTATCCAAGGGGGTAGAAAACGAAGGACTTGGTGGAGGTATGTGAAAGTGAATTGGAAAATCCTCGCCATTGTCGGAGATCAGTGTAGCCCCAAATTAACCCCCACATTATTTGCCAGTTTACCATATGCCCGAAATAGGAGTCTTGACTAGGACTTATTTTTGCGGAGGGTCAAGTGCCAGACTGCCCTCGACGTCACATGCTCATAAAATGAACTCTCGTCCAGGGATAATTATTTATGCAGCGTCACAACAGTTAAATGCTTTCAAGAATTTCTTTGTAAATAAGTTAGAACTAATTTGTTTGGTTGGTTTTATGGTATATCAACTACTGTAGGTTATTTAATACCAAATCCTCTTTATATATATATATATATATATATATATATATATATATATATATATATATATATATATATAATTTGTAAACACATTTCCTTGATAATATATTTCAACGAGCCTGAGCTTATTTTTCACACAGCTAAAAGGTTTCAAGTATTGCTATCTAATACGAAAAATTCTATTTACTATTAATCATTTGTTTGCACACAGTTAAATGGTTTCAAGCATTGCAATGTAACAGTAAAAATTTAAAATCAGTCATTTGTTTGCACATATTCAAATAGATATACATGATATGCAAGAGATTAGTTTGTCAGTAAATTCATTTTAGAATTTGTTTGCACACTAGTATTGCTATTGTTTCCCCACAGTTAAATAATTTCCATTATTGCAATTAAACACTTATAATTCTATTCAATAATAATCATTTGTTTGCACCCCGTTAAATAGTTCCAAGTATTGCTGTGTGATCAAACAGATCTATTTCAAACAATTTAATTTAACATAAGTCATTTGTTTGCACAGAATTTAGATGTTACACAGTTCTATTTGACCCATACATACAAGTGCTACCATTCCGGGTCAGAGTGGGCTTGGGAGCGATGGCAATGAAGGGATATTCCGCATTCCTCAAAGTTCCAGCATTACTGGAACCTTACCATCAGAATGTTTAGTGTCATATTCAGGAGAATCATTGGTGGGTGGGTGGTGGGTCTTACTCCTCTGCAGAGAAGCAGTCGGTGTATTCTATATCCTCAGACGATTAGGCTGGAAAGTAATTTATCAAAATATTTTGAAACTATATAAGTAATCTGCCCTATCTCATATTTACTGAATGTATAATCTTCTTCATCATAAAACAGATAATGTCATAACTATTTTTATTATAACTAACTACATTTCCATCAAATTTTATATTTTCCTTATCTATCCTAAACAAATATTTGTTGTCGAGTCTGATGCGGCTGAAAAATTCAACTACATCTCTGCAGAGACGTAAGACTCCCCCAACGAGTGTCCTAGATATGACACTAAACAATCTGATGCTGAGACCTGACTAATGCTGGAGCTTTGCGGAATGTGGAGTAATCTTTCATTGCCATCGCTCCCAAGTCCACTCTGGCCCGGAGTGATAGCATCTGGTAGGGTCCAATCTATTGGTCAAATAGAACTAAACTATGTAATAAAATTGTTTGAAATTAACTGTTTTTCTATTTTTCAGTATGTAAACAAAAAATTGTGTACTTATGCTAAACTGAATTGTTTGAAATAGAACTGTTTGATCGTTTAACTGTATGTAAATAAAAAGTGATGTTTAATTGAATTGTTAATGATACATAGCAATACTTGGAACCATTTGTTAAAATTCTAAACTGAATTGTTTGAAATAGAACTGATTTTACATTTAACTGTGCGTAAACAAAAAACTGGATTTAAACTAATGGCAGCACTTAATTGTATTTAAATAAAAGACTGTACTTATGCTAGAGTGAATTGTTTAAAATTAATTGAACTAGGTGCATAAAAAACCTAGTTCAGGCTTGATTGAATACGTTGTTTTCAAAATGTATTTAAAAATATATTTAATATATGTATAAAAAGGATTTGGCATTTAATGACCTACAATGGTCAATATACTATAAACCCAAACCAGTTAAACAAACATAAATAAATGTTAAATATTCCTACCAACTATATTATTTTCTAATATCTTAAGTAAGTGAAAAAATGAGAAGAAAAACCCTTCGAAAGTAAATCTGGATTTTAACAGCACATTTTTCTCAATAAATTTTTGTTCAGTTGAAAGCTTTTTTACTTTTATGTCTTCCTCTTTTTTAAGTTAGTATCGAAAAAGTTTAATTTTCAATGAATTTTATTCAAACATAAAATACTTAACACTACATTTTTATCATTCATCATTCAAGAAAATGTGATTATTAAAAAATAGAAATAAACACCATCCGCCAGTGAATCATTCCAACAGAAATTTAAAATAAACAATGTTTCCCAATGAATATTTATCGAGGAAAACAATGCAGGAACAAAGTAAACTAACATAAACTTAAGTTAGAATAAAATTTAGTGATATAAAAATATATAAAAATCATTTGAAAAAATGCTGGTTTTTATTCAAATATTTGAACAAACATTGAACATTTTTTTAAATACCGCAATTGCAGAAAACTACGTCAAGTTGTAAATTATAAACAGAAAAAAGTTAATAATTCAAAAATTCATTTAAAAAATTACTGTCTTATAAACTGCTATGAAAAGTGTGGAAAATATACTTAAGAAGAGTAAGTGATTTCGTAGCCGGCAAACTCGATTTTTCTAACATCCCAGCGTGTCAGAATATGGCACTTGGGCGTTTTATGATGAGACTGCACGCGAATTGACACTCATGCGCTGCAGATGCAAAAATTATTGACCCCGTTGGCATTCTCCTTTGGGTCGCCTCAGGGACAAAGCAATGAACTTGGTCCTGCAAACAGGCAAAGACCCGAGGAAACGCCCCCAGCCTGGGGACAAGGTGTCATAGTATGCAAATAAAACCGCTCGGTACGAATGCCAGGCGCTTGGCACGAATGTCAGTCGACCAGTCCGAAGGCTGGTAGCCGGCAAATCTCAATTATCGTGGATTCTCGACGAAATAATTGCTTCTCGTATGGACATCTGTAATGAGAAAATGCATCAATGAAAACCACAAAACTGAATAAATAAATAAATATGTTCAACATATATTTAAACCAATGAATAAATAAATGCGGCTAATATAAAAATATTTGTCGGCATTTTTTTACAATTCTTAATTTCAAACTTTCTAAAATTCCTAAAAAATGATAATTTGGTTTTTTCCTCTTTTCCTGAAGACAAAATCTAATGAAAAATAAATGAATAAATAGATAAACGCTAGAAAATTAATATTATACATATCTCATCATTTTTTAATTGAGAAAACTAAAACGCCCGAAAAAACAGACAATATTTATAAAATAAAAAGAAAGACAATGGAATAACTTTTTCAAATTACCCCGAATTCGTCACCAGTGGGTTCAAAAACAAGGAAAGGGAGGTTAAACAAAACAAAAGAATCTATTTCGAAGGAAATTAATTTAACACATACGTTTCCACTGACATTGCACAATTTTCGCCGTGCATAGTTGAGATAAAAACACAACATTTGATTTAAGATTAAAAATGAAATAAAATAAAAGGATGGAATTAGAGAGTCAACTGGACTTACTCGCCGTTGGACCGAAACAAAGAAAAGTTGTACAATAAAAAAACATTTTTTTCTACAGAAATACTAATACGGTGGCTGAATTCAAAGTTATCTTTTCTTTTTTTGTTTCTTTTGTTTCAAATTTCTGGTGCATGGTTTTTATAAGCAGGGAATACTTTTTTCCACTCTTCTAGTTGTATGTATCCTCTTCTTTGTGGCTTCAGAATATTTCTGAAGGATGGTGCCCAAAGGAATTCAATTCTTGAAAAAAAATGTCTCCCAAGACTTAGAGTAGGGAGAATTCAGCAACTTTTCTGTTTCCTGCTAAGCTTCCTTTCTACCGCAGAAACCAATTAGCTCTTGCTTAATTAATTATAACTTTCCACCGATTGAGTCTGTGAAAAAGGTAGACCTTGCTTTCAACTTTTCTTTAACTGACTCAGGACCCAATGAAAAAGCAGACCTAACCTTTAACCCTTCTCTGACAGACTAACGAAAAAACCCACCCCATCGTTTAAATACTCAACAAGTGATAGTAATGGACTAATTTTGAAATAAGTCAATGACATTCGATCACTTTTTATTGCCGATTTGCAAATTCCTCATTGAAATATCTTTAAAATATCTAAAAATCAAAACAATAGATTACTAATAACCATTTCAAATAACGAAAATATAAAAAGAACATGAAAAGAAAACAAACAAACAATATATATATATATATATATATATATATATATATATATATATATATATCTTGCCATAATGCAACGAGTATTAGGGCTAATATATATATATATATATATATATATATATATATATATATATATATATATATTCACCAGATATTAAAAAAATACGACCCTTCGCTTTCTTTACAAATATATCGCCAACTTCACACTTACAAAATGTTCTTTCTTTTCTTGTTTTCGAACAATTGCTCAAATATTTCCGAAGAGTTTATTGGAAATAAAGGCATCTACCTTTCGATTCGTTACTGGTACGAAAAATTAAAATAGATATGTTACTCACAACATATATTAAGACAGCAAATAGACTAGTATAAAATATCAGCGTAATAGCCTTTTATATTAAATAGTTTTTTGTTTTTTTTTCTTTAAACTTGTTATTCTTCTCCGGAAAAAGTGACCACCCGCACGTGGTGACAATATTTATTTAATTCTAAATATTCCAGAATTTCGATCTAATTCTTTGGAAATACTTTTACAACAATAAAGGAAAAGATAAGTGCATGGTTTTACTTGCGAACTTCTCTTGTTCAAAGAATGGTATAAAACAACACTAAATGCACAAAAATTACATCGCTTAAAGGGCGAAAGAGAGACAAAAATTCTTGGACTGCTTCAAACAAAATCTATTTCTCTTGACGAATAACCGCCAAAATTCCGAATACCGCCTCGTTTTCGAATAATGGTTGAAAACTCAAAATTTCAGCTTTTGTTTGATTGCCACGATAAGAAATTCAAAAACACAACATTTGTCAAGAAAACAGAATTTTTACACAAAAAATGAATACGCATTTTCTTCATAAACGCCACGCTATTTACAAAACATAGAAATGATCAACCTCCGAGATATTTTTTATGTTAAAAGATTTTCAAACTGTAGCAGTAAGAATTCTGCAATAAAATCTTTGAGATATAGAATATACGGATGAAAACACGCTCATTATTTCAGACTGTATAAAAGATAATATTTCCCCAGAAATAAATGTTACATTTTTTTTTTATATATTCATTCATACAGTATGCAACCAGTTTAACAAGTTTAAGTATGAATATTCTTGTTGGCAAAGTAATCCCAGTTTAAGATAAGGCTGACGCAAGTTTTCTTGCGAAATAAACTTCTCAAATCTTGATATCATGCTAAACTTTCATTTCACTTGATCCTGGATTTTTCCCGGGCACCAATAAACTGGCCTGGCACACTTGTATAAGTTGGTTGATCTTATGACAAACTGACGTTTTAAGCAGAATAGAAACTTCCGATCCCAGTATCAAGATGGAATACTGACTCCATAAATAACCCCATTTTAGGGAGCCTCATGCGGTATGATGGTTAGTGAGCTAGGCTAACTGATTATTCATAGAGAGTCTCCATTCCTTTCATGATGACATATCTCTATTCAATTCTTTACCAATTCCATTTTATCACAGAAAACAATAATTAAATGATGTGATTACTTTGTAAATCACTGACATTAGTAATTACTCACTGAATGTCCTTTAGATATACCAGCTAAAGATCAGCTTAAATGGCAGGATTTTTAATTGATTACACCGAACTATATTCTAAAAACTTATCTTTATATAAAAGTGATTTGTTCATTTGTTTGTATGTATCAAACTTTTTCTAAAAAAAACTACAATAATAAAAGATCGTATATATTTTGATTCAGCTTTTTTCACGGAAGATTCTAATGAAAAATAATCATGTAAAAATATTAAATGTAATAATTTGCATTATCATAAATTTTTCATCTACAAGGATGGTTTGAGCATTAAATAACCCACAAGAGTTGATGCCATTTAACAAAGAAACTAAACCAATCTAAAAATCTGCCCCCAAAAAAAACCGACCAAAAATTAAATCTTAATAAAAATGATTTTTTACACATAATTATCTGAAAAAATTAATTGTGTCCTTTTTAAAAGGTTCCATACAGATATGCACATTTGAATTTATTTGAAAAAATGAATGAATAGATAAATAAATAAATAAATAAATAAGAAGGATTGAAAAAATAACGTAAATTATTTCTCCTTGAGGCCACTTTTTAGTTATATTTTGAAACTTGTTTTATTAAGGGAAAATAAAGATTTAGGTAAAAAAAATTTTAGAAACTTAAAAAATATGTTTGTTAATTCATTATTTCAAGAATCTTTATAAATTCTTGATTGATTCTTTCTCTTTGAGTGCATGATTTAGATTTCCTTATGAAAGATGAAACAATGCTGAATACGTCTTGTAATATGTTGAAAAATATTCAGATTCTGTTAAAAAATGCACATTGTTACATTGGTTTTCATTGGAATATATATTTAAATACAAATGGTAGTAGTATGACCCCTTGAGCTTGTCAACGTGACTTATAATACCTTTATATTTCAACTGTGAAAAAATTCATTTTCTTTTTAAAATTGTTAACCTTTTATTGATTAGAAAATGTAAATGAGTTTATGATTTATAAAATATAACGTAATCGATGACTTTTAACAAATCAAAGTGACTTCAATATAAATGAATTCTATTTCTCTTCCTTTTAGACAAAACATCAAACTACCACCTTTATTATAGAAACTACGAAAACTTACAATATATATATATATATATATATATATATATATATATATATATATATATATATATATATATATACGATGTGCTTTTAATAAGTTTCCAGACTTTTTTCGTATGGGCACTTTTATTGATAGTATACACATGGAACTCTAGTCCCCTTCGAAGTAATCTTCTCCGGCTGCAATGCATTTGTGGTACCGTTCCAACAACTTCTGGAAGGCTCCATGGAAGTCCTCTTGTGTGAGCGTGTCAATGACCTTCGTCACAGCCTCTTTCATCTCCTCAATTGTCTCATAACAACAGCCTCTAAGTTTTTTCTTGAGCTTAGGGAATAAGCAAAAGTCACAGGGAGCAAGGTCTAGACTATAGGGACGGTGAGGAACTGTCTTGATGCCCATCTTGCTCAAATAGTCTGTGACAAGGATGGAGTGGTGGACTGGTGCATTGTCCTGGTGGAAATGCCACTGACCCGATTTGAACAGTGCAGGCCTCTTCCGACGGAATCTCTTCTTGAACTCCCTTAAAACCTCAACATAGTATTCCTTGTTAACTGTCTGTTCAGCGGGAACACTGTGCATGTAGATCATGCCAGTGCTGTCAAAAAAGGGAACATCAAAAGTTTGTGGGTGGATTTGCTCTGTCTGGCCTTCTTGGGTCTGGAAGAGCCAGCATGCTTCCACTGGGAACTCTGTCTCTTGGTCTCTGGGTTATAGCAGTAGATCCAGCTTTCATCGCAGGTCACCAGAGCATCAAGAACTGCGGGATCTGAATTGATCAGCTCGACCATCTCCCTGCTGTCATGACAACGTCTTTCTTTCTGATCTTCTCTTAGCACACTTGGGACAAACTTCACGCAAATATTCTGCATCTTCAGTTCCTCGCAAATAATTGTGTGTACAATTCCCACACTGACACCAAACTGTGCACTTATTGTCTCTATAGACCCACGACGGTCCTTATCCATGAAATGCTTTATTTGGCCAATCAACTCAGGTGTTCTGACTTCCTTACTCCTCTCACACGTCCCATCATCCCTCACAGACTCCCTGCCTTCCTTGAATCTTTTATGCCACTCAAAAACTGATGCTCGATTCATGCAAGATGGTCGAAAAGCAGTTTGTAGCATTCCATACGTTTCTGTGGCATTTTTTCCAAGTTTAAAACAGAATTTTATTGCATATCGTTCTTCTTAAGTGTCGTCACGTCCAGATTACATATTTGAAATTCACCAGCTGAGACAATCAGGCTTTAGTAGGGTGTATTCCAATTGCTGCTGTAGCTGCTCATTTTAATCTGAAATCATAAAAATTCGTCAGTCATGTCATAAGATGTATAGCAATAACATAGTGAATTTCAAGAGTCTACGACAATTTTAAATGCCTGTACAAAAAAGTCTGGAAACTTATTTAATGGCCCTTGTATATACTCTCTCTCTCACACACACACACACACACACACACACACACACACACACACACATATATATATATATGTGGTAAGTGTTCTTTGTTTCTACAAGAAAGATGGTAGTCATGTATATATATATATATATATATATATATATATATATATATTGTTATGGAAACCTACCTATAGGAAAAATGAACTCTTCCTCCTTCATAAATACTAACCTTATTTTACTCTCTCGGCTGGGACACACTTTAGTCAGCCGTGTTGGTCGGTACACGGATCTGGTCGGGTTTGTCCTGGTTCAGCTGAGATTCGATCGAGGCCGTCTCACAATGATTCCGGTAAGCTGGCATTCATGTCGGGCGTACCAAGACTAGCATCCTAGAGCCCCAAGGAACAGTTCCCTCTAGCTCTAACCCTCTTTGGAGGGACTAGGTTTATCACCTGGCGTCCGAGACACATCTTTTTAAGCGAATGCCGACGGGGCTCGAGGCATTTTTGGAGCCACTGGGCGTGTGTAAACAACGGTCCTGCGCTTGGACCCACCTAAAATGACCGTGTATTACACTCGTCTGGTCGGTGGGACGAACGACAAATACCGACTTTCTCCTAGCAGTCTGAATTAGGAAAGTGGACTTCAGTTTTCCTTTTGGTAACCTTCTTCTTTCCCAAGGCTTGGGTTTATTGCTCAGTCCTAGGTTGCCGAAGCCTTCCAAAGAAATCTCTCCCCTACCTATTTAGGCTTTTCTTCTGCTTCACCTTCGCGAGTTACGCAGCTCGTCATCACCATCCTCCCTCTTGTTTTTTTTTTATCCACGAAGGGTAGACATCGATCACGGGCCACTTCACCCACTGTTCCTCCGTTGGCGATCGATTCTCCGTTGGCAACCGCTTCCCTGACGACCGATCCCCAGTTGGCGACCGACTCACTGGCGACAGATTTCTTGGCGACCGCTCCACTTCCGGTGACCGTTCCAGAGACCATTCCTCCTCTAGCGACCGTTCCTTCTTCGGTAACCGTTCCAGCAACCGTTTCACCTTCGACAACTGTTCGAGCGAGCGTTTCCTCGGTGAGTGCTCCTCTGGTAACCAGCTCGGCGACCGTAACAGCGTTATCGCTCCCGATGACAGTTTCTAGAGCAACTACTTTACTATCCACGAGTGCGACACCCCACTGGAAAGAAATTAGTTCTCGCTCACCTTTGCGACTGGACCTTCAAGGTGGGTCTGGCAGATATGCCTGATTGCCCCCGCTGGGACAGTGGAGAGGAAGAAATAGCATTCCACGCCTTCTACAAACTAGTTTAGTACGGCGGGGTATAAGCTATTCAGAAAAAAACAATAATTATGCAGTAAGAAGGTCTTATCATGTTAACAAGTAAGACACAATAACCGTCAGTCTTCTCAAGGAGTTCTACTTTTTTCGCTTTTCGTCACTCAGAGGTAAATTTAATGAATTACAAAAACACTCCACTCTGTCCGTGGATCCAAGAATATGTTGATTGCATCCAATGCAGACGAGTAAGACTTAACTAAAAAAAGAAAAATTGGTATGACACGAAATGACATCTAGTTTTAGTGCTCTTAGGAGTGTGGAGTCCGGCCTCGTTGCCAATTCACCTTGGTCCATTCGGATCCGGAGTAGTAGTATCTATTCAAGTCAAATATATCTTTCAGTAAATAATCAGTATAAGATTGGAATACTTGAAACCATATTACTTGTGAGCAAATTATTTGCATGTATTATTATAATTATTATAATTATTATTATTTTACTCTTTGAGAGTTTTTCACATTAGCGTTAGCTGATGGTCTTTCACTGGAGTTTGAGAGACAACAAGTCTCCTCAAGTCTCCAGGACTCTTCGCAGTATTCTGACTTATCTTAACAATGTTCCTGCTATATAGCTTTGTCTCGAATAGCTTTCTCGTTCTCCGGAGATGCTCTTTTTAAATTTTTTCTTTCGTTTTCTCTTGTTTATTCCTAAGTATTAGTAGGGTTCCTTTTCTCCGAGAGTTTTGACTTTTTCTTAATTTGGTAGTTTGATTCCTTCTGTCATGCATCGTTTCCCGTTATTATTATTATTATTATTATTATTATTATTTGTTGCGTTCTGGTGAGTGAATGCTTGTAATATTAGATAAAGGACAAACCACGATATGAGAGAAAATAGAGATATATTCTCAGGAAAAAGTATATACAATAGAGAGACTATTAGTAGTCAAGAACATAGGAATAGTGAATACAGAATAAAGATATAGTCCAACGATAGTATTGGCTTCCGTTATTACGGTAGCAAGTAAAGGCGATCTAGTGCGATCTCCAGTCTCCAACGCTCTAATCATCATCATCATAATCATGTCGTGCCGCTAGCACGGATATCCCTGACCCTCTCTCGCCACTTCTCCCTATCGTTCATCGCTTTTGGCAGGTCTTCAGGGCTACATCCCGTATCCTCACATAGCTGCTGTATGTATGTTCGAGCTGGTCGTCCTGCTTTTGCTTGGCCATATGCGGGGGTCCAGAGGAGTACATCACTGATGAGTTCGTCCTTGCTTCTCCAGCAGTGTCCTGCGTGTCTGGCTCGTCTAACTTGTATAGTTTTCGTGATGGGAGGCAAGTGGCCGTACAGCTGGTGTCTTGTGGGGTATTGCCGCCAGGACTTGTTTAATATTGCTCTCAACATTCTTGTGTAATTGCCGTCTAGCTTCTTCTTCGGCCGTTTAGTTAGCGTCCAAGTAGTGCATCTATATAGCAATATCGATACGATCGCTGCCTGGAAGAAACTGCGCTTCATTTTATCGGTCAGGTCTGATTTCCATATGATCGAGAGCCTATCGACAGCTGTCCATGCTTTCGTTAGTCGCGTGTCGATGTTTTTTTCGGTTGATGAGACGCTGCTTCCTAATTATTAAGGTGTTTTTTTAATATAACATTCAAAATTTAACTATTAAGAAGACTTAACATTATTACTATTATTATTATTATTATTATTATTATTATCAAATAATTGTATATATCTTATTATCATCAGGAATATTTATTTGAGACCAAAATTGTTTATAAATGGTTTTCATCATTAGTTACTTGAAATCATTTAACGGCTTGAAAAAAAACAACCTTCGGCAACATGAGTTAAATAAAACCAACCAACCAACCAACCAACTTAAAACATATCAATATTAAGAGTTCTTCGTATTGCAAATTTTATAAATAAATACTCAAAATGTCCTTTTTTCATAATCTTGTTACCTATCTTTCAGTGAAAATGCTTTAAAAAATTTCATCTTTTGTCAAGAAATCGTCTCCGATGTAAAACACCTTTAAAATGCATCAACCCATGTGCATAGCCAGTTTTTAAAAAACCCTTTTCAAGTAAATTTATATAAATAGCCAATATCGATATGGTATCGCCTGTGTAGTAAGTATCCATCTCTCAAATCTACTCGACCTCTTAAAGCCGCAGGTACATTCTAATTGTATTCAAAGAAAAGAGTGAGATAATTTTCTGCAGTTAATCTCGAGGAATCATGGACATTTCTGGTAACTCTCATTAAAAGGATCACATTCTCTATTCGACCACTTAAAGCAGCAGGTGATTAGATTCCATGAGACAAGTTATACGGTTCTCACCGTTTTTTGTTTGTTTATTCTGTTCCGTTTTGCAAACGCAGTGATTTTCTTTCTTGACTCGAAAACTGACGAATCTTGTTCAGCAGGAAATTCTGGGTACAAAGTAATTAATTCAAGTTGTCTGTAGGAAATAGCGAATTTTTTGGTATATATCATCATCATCATCATGTCGTGCCGCCAGCACGGATATCTTTGACCCTCTCTCGCCACTTCTCCCTCTCATTCATCTCCTCCGGCAGGTCTTCTGGGTTAAATCCTGTGTCCTCACATAGCTGCTGTATGTAAGTTCGGGCTGGTCGTCCTGCTTTTGCTTGGCCATATGTGGGGGTCCATAGGAGTGCGTCACTTACGAGCTCGTCCTTGCTTCTCCAGCAGTGTCCGGCGTGTCTGGCTCGTCGAACCTGTATAGTTTTCGTGATGGGAGGCAAGTGGCCGTACAGTTGGCGTCTCGTGGGGTGTTGTCGCCAGGACTTGTTCAATATTGCTCTCAACATTCTTGTGTAGTTGCCGTCAAGTTTCTTCTCCAGCCGTTTGGTTAGCGTCCATGTAGTGCATCCATATAGCAGTATCGATACAACCGCTGCCTGGAAGAAACTGCGCTTCATTTCATCGGTCAGGTCTGATTTCCATATGATTGAGAGCCTATCTATAGCCGTCCACGCTTTCGTCAGTCGTGTGTCGATGTCGTTTTCTGTTGATGAGACGCTACTTCCTAGGTAGGTGAATTTGTCCACTAGCCTCAGAGAGGCTCCGTCTTGTGTGGTAATGTTGCCCGTTTGGTTGTAACACATATATTCAGTTTTGTGCGCATTGACATGGAGGCCAATGCCTGCTGCAGCTCGTTCCAAACTATGCAGAAGTGTCTCTGCTTGATTAGGCGTATTCGCCAGTAACGCTAAGTCATCAGCGTAGTCGGCGTCTGTGATTGTTTTTGCGGGGTACGTTTTGCTTCTTTTCTTAGTCAGCTCGAAGCCATTTTCTCTGATTTTGTCGATCGAAGTTCTAAGCACGTAGTCTAGACAGATGATAAAGAGGTATGGGGCTAGCGTGTCTCCTTGCAGTACTCCTGCAACAATGTCGAAGTATTCCGTGTCTCCATCTGGTGAACGTACTTTCACTCTCGTGTTTTTGTAGAGGATCATTATTGCTGCAACGGTTTCTTTTGGTAGGCCGTATGCTAGTAGGATTAGTTCCATTTTCCCTCTGTGGATGGAATCGAAGGCCTTGGTAAAGTCGACAAATAGTAATGTCGCCTGAAGGTTTTTTGCCCGAACGCCTTCAAGGATTCTACGGATGGTCAATATTTGTGAGGTTGTGGATCTATTTCTCCGGAAGCCATTTTGGTTTTTCCTAAGGATGTTGTCTATTTTGGGCTCTATGCGGTTTCGTAGTAGGGCATTGTAGATTTTGGCTGCTATGGATGTAAGTGTTATCCCTTGGTAGTTTTTGGCTAATCCGAGGTCGCCTTTTTTTAGGGAAAGGAAGTATGCATCCCTTCATCCATCTTTCTATCCTATTTTGACTATAGACAGCGTTGCATTGCCGGAGCAGTATATCGTCGAATTGTCTAGTCTTCCACACTTCTGGGGGGATCTCGTCCAGCCCTGCAGTTTTCCGATTTTTAATTTTTTTAAGAACCGAGTCGAGTTCTTCTTTAGTGAAAGGCCCTAGTTTAATGTCTAATTGCTTACTGATAATTCTGGTGATCGGTTCATCCGTTATTTTCGGCGGGCTTCCTTGTAGATTTTTGAAATGCTGTTCCCACAGTTTTACTCTTTCTTGTTGGCTTGCAGCTTTCAATTTTGCTTTGGCTGTGCTCTTCCTTCTACTTACTTCGTTTATTGTTTGCTAGGCTATCCTGGATTGTCTATCTTCCACCGAGTTTCTAATCTTATTTATCTGATTTTGTATGTATTCTGCCTGTTCTTTTAGATATATTCCTGCTAATTGATATAGTGCCTTTTCTAGTTTTCGGGCATTTGTGTTTGTTGGGTTCTTCCGATAGCTTTTGGAGGCAGTTTTCACGAGTGCACGTTTTTCTCTAACCTCTGACGTTTCCCAAGGGACTCTATATTTAGTTTTAGGTTTTGTTGGGATACACTTTGATACCGCCTCTAGGTGTGCTTCAACAAAATTTTCATATTCGTCATTTGGGGTAAATTTTTCTGTCTTCTCTTGTAGTGTTTTGAATCTGTTTCTTAATTCTAATGCATATTTGTCTCTAATGTGTCTGTTGTTAAGTAGGGCCCAGTCATAGTGCTTAGTTGTCGCTGTTCGTGTGGCGTTTTTTCGTAGGCTTAGACGTATTTTCGCCGTGACTATTCGATGATCGGAGGACACACCCTCGAAAGTGGAGTATGCCTCACAATTCATCGCACTATTTTTCCATTTTCTGTTTATAAAGAGGTAGTCTATTTGTGCTTTACTCTTGTTCGCGTATGTGTGGGTCCATAATTTTCCCTCCCTTTTTTGAAAGTTTGTATTGAGGCATGTTAATCTATTTTCTATCATGAAATCAATTAGATGTTGTCCATTCCTGTTTGACGTGTTGTGTAGGCTGTATTTGTTGTTTCTGTTTTTCCCGATTTGTGCATTCATATCTCCGCCAATGACTAGCAGGTTGTGTTTCGGAATGCTACGTACTAGGGAGGATAGCTCCTCGTAGAAGGTGACTATTTCGTTTTCTTCGCTAACATTGGTAGGGCTGTAGCAGGAGATGATCGTTGCTTTGGGGTTGCCATTAAAAGTTGCGGCCATCATCCTAGGTTGTATTCTCTCAATGCTATTCAGTGTTTTTAGCGCTCTTGGTCCTATAAGCATTCCCAGCCCTCCTACCGATGCATTGACAGAGTTTTTCCATGCCGATACAGTTACCAGCATCCATCCATTGCCAGTTTCGTGATATTTGATATCTTCGGTGTGAGTGTATCGATGTTCTTGTATACAGATTATGTCTATCTTATGTTCTACGGCTGATGCAGTTAGCTCTGGTAGTTGACCTATTCTATTTAGGGTTCTAACGTTAAATGTCGCTATCTGAATTGTTTGTTTGCATTTTAGTAGTTTTTGTTTGAGCTCTGTAGCTGATTTTTCGAACACTCAGCAGGACGCGCCCCTTTTTTACCCGCGCGAAGAGCGATGCGGTTTTCGTATGTGGTTTGAGTATGAGTCATGGTTATGTTTCGATGGCTGTTTTTATTCTCATCTATAGAAGCCACTCTTATAGATGAGCAGCTGTAGTTCTCCGATCGAACTTATCGTTAAGCCGCAAGGCTCACACGTTCAGGAAACGTTAGGCATTGCGAATTCGAACACCTTCACGTACACGATGCTGCTTCCCATGTGTACTTGAGAAAAAATAAAATAAAATAAATAAATAAATAGAAATAAATAAAATAAAATAAAATAAAATAAAAAATAAATAAATAAAAATAAAAAATAAAATATATATGTATATATATATAAGGAATTTCAGTAAGGAATATTCAGAAAGTACTTGGAAGTTTGTACTGATAAAGGCTAATATAGATAATAGAAGAAATTAGTTTAATGTGTCTTACAAGCTTGAAAGAGCACATAGAATGAGAATCGAATGAAAGAACAAAAAACAAAAACTCAAATAGCAAAATGAGGTATTATATCATTATTATAACTGAACAAGAAAATACAAGATGCACAGCAAAAAAAAAAAAAAAAAAGAAAAAGAAAAAGTTCCTTCGTTTTTCTATGGAATGTTCGGGAAATCTTAGCTGTGGGTAGGGTAGGGTGATATCTTTTAAAAATCATTTTCTTGGTGAAAAGGAAATACAGTGACCATACGGTGGAATTAGCAAAACTCCGACTGAGACAGTTTGCATTTACGTTGTATTAATGCACTTTATAATGTAGTGGCCTCCTACCACTACTACTGACCACGTTAGTTACGTGTGTGACCGAGAATAAATTTTAATCACGAGAGCTCTCGCTGTCAGTGTGAGAAACCGTCAAACACAAGATATAAGGATTTTTAACAAGGAGCAGTCAGTTTGTCACGACCTAAATTTCGGGGTTTATGAGACCCCCCCCCCGCTGTGGTTGGGCTGCGATTTATCAAAGAGTTGATCTTTCCTTGACTGACTTGAAAATACCACTCCACGTCTTCTCGTTTCAGAAAGAAGTTGTATTATCTGGAATAAAGTGAGTCGCATTTTTCTGTGATCACATGTTCGGTTTTTCTATTTTTGATATTAACAATCCTCGTCCCCATCGCTTCATTTCGTCTTAGTCTCTTCGTCTCCACTAACTTTCTTCGACATGCTCGCAATATTAGACTTTTGGAAACGCATGGGTCCGCTTGTTCTCCTTACTATACTTAAATATCATTTAAACTGGGAATTTTTAGCTTTCTATTGGCAATTAAAGAGTCAGGAATGATTCATCGCAATTGATATTATTGCATGTTACTGGTGATAACGCTAGTCCAATTTTTAAACGGAAGTTAAATTCAGAGATTTCCTTTTCCTAGACTGGTTTGCTTTTGTGAGATTAAAGAGCCCAATCTTTCCTACGATTTACTCGATTATCTATTTATAGCTGCAGAAAGAAGAAATGCACGTATGATTTTCCAGAAGGCATTTGCTTGAAAGGAAAATCAAACAACTTCGTCCAGGATTTGAACTTAGAATACCTTTACCAACGGTATTAGTGATATAGTAGAAGACGAATGTACAGATTTTTCAAAAGAACACATTTTTGATCATGTATTACAAAAGAAATAAAAAATAGAATAAAACAAACTTTACGAAAATTCTAAGAGACTAGAAATTATATGGACATGTTTGTGCAAAGAACACTTAATGAGAGAAATGAGGTTTCTATAGCCCAGAACAAGTAGATTTGACGGAACTATATTAAAGCCAACATTAATTTTATATGAGTAAAAACCACAAACTGCTTTAGACAGAGGAAAAATTAACATTCTATGAAATATAAAAATTCAAACGACCACTCAATCTTGTCACTTTGGGGACTAGATTTAGTTATGGTAAATAAAGATGAAAAATGTAACATTATATATGGCACCATTCCAGCCAACTAGAGCGAAATTCAAAGAGAGAGAAGAACTGGTTGAATATCAGGACTTTACCAAAATAGAAACGAACAAAGCAGAAGTACCCATCATTGGCAAAGTACTTGGAATGTTTCATAAGATCCTTGAAAAAAGACTAAAAATTGATAAGGGTGCTTAGACAACAGCATTATTAAAAATCGGCAGTTAAAGTTCTGTGGTAAAAAGAGGGCTTGTACTCATTTGATCCCAAGTGGCAATTACTAGATATTATAGACATAAAAATACAATAAGATAAATGACATTAATGATTCTACTGATAATCAAATATTCTTCTATCTTCACAACACTTTTATCATTTTGTAAAAAATGAAATTCTTCAAAAAGAGGCTAATTCACCACAAAAATGTAAGAGATACGAAAAAAAAAAAAAAGAATCAGAAACGATTTATGATATTTGAAAAGTATAATACTCAGTGTGTTAGGCAAGTGAGTTAGGCTAGTGAATTTGCTTGTACCCACACTTCTCACCTCTGCCCAACTAAACTAGGCTTAATAAGTGATTACAATATTCGATAAGAATACAAAAAGCAAATCTCTTCGACAAATATTATTTGCTACCATAAATAGGAAAATGAATAAAATGTAGATGGTAACTCATCGAATTTATGATAATGCAAGAGTCTGGTAAGATCTGCGTCTTTTTCCCACGTCAGATTGGAGCGAGACATAAGATATCCTCTCAATTATCAATGACCGAGGACATTTACTTCAGCTGAGTTTGCCTTATTGAAGCCTAATGCCAAGTTCTCTAGCTTATCTTGTGATGTAAATTATATATATATATATATATGTGTGTGTGTGTGTGTGTGTGCGCGTTCACATATACTAATTGTTATGGGGACATAGCCTACCATACGCCAAAGATGGACTCGTCCAACCTAAACATATTCTCCAAGCTTAGCTTGCTCGAGGGAGACACCCTCCTGGCTGCTAAATTTTCGCAGCCATGGAGGGGGCAACAACAACCCCGATTAAGACAACCCCCAAAAAAGTGACGACCAGACAACTCAGAGCCTTCGCTGCCGATCCCCGCTGAAACACAAAGTCAAGACAGCCCGATACCGCCGGCCCAAAAAAGCCCCACAGCCTGGAAGGGCCAGCAGAGAGGACCGGATGACTATGAAAAGGACCGGGTGGGCAGATATGCCAAATATTCTAAAGGCAATGAGATACTGCCCATCCCGAAAATAGCAGAGAAAATAACACCAAGAGTCCTCGCGCTTGTCGTTTCCGACCTTAAAACTAAAAGGCTTGTGGGGCTAAATAAAGACTCATTTGAAGAGCTGTTGAAGAAGTCAGGCATCCCATGCCAGTACTTCTGTAGGAAAAGTTTTGCCACATGGGATGTCCTGCTTCCTACGGAACAACAAGCGGCCAAGACGGCGGAAAAGGATATAATCACCAAACACTTACAGCTACAGCCGGGGTATAAAGGCACCTGTAGGCTCCGCGTCACGGTCTGCAATGTCCCGGCCATTATTACTGGGGAGGTCCTGGCGGCATATTTAAGTGCCTATGGCCAGGTTGAGGATTTTAACCTCCTCAGATCACCGACCGGGACAGCCTACGGGGATTATGCCTTCCGGCTGTGCCTGACAAGGGATGGCTTTAAAGCCATCCCTGAGACACTAGTATGCAGGGATCGGCAGATGATGGTGATGGTGGAAGGAAGACGCCCCAGGTGCTGGGAGTGTAAACAAATTGGCCATATCGCCAAGTTTTGCCCCCAGCGACCTGAAAACAAAGAAAAGGCGTCGGCCACGTTAACAACAACAACAACAACAACTACAAAAAACGCAGCGGCCACCACCACCACCATCAACAAAGAAGCGGAGGCCCAGGGCCCGGGTCAAGTCCAGCTCAAATCAAGTAACCAAGAGGGCTGGACAGAAGTTACGAGAAAAAGGAAGGGGTCCCCTAAACAAGGGGAAAAAAGCTCATCTTCATCCCCTCCTCAAAAAAAGGGCCCATCGTCAGCAACAGTAGCAGTAGCAGCAACACCAGAACCACCAGCAACTCCGACACCGGCACCAGCAACTCCGACACCGGCACCAGCAACACCGACTACAGCAACACCGACTCCAGTAACTTCAGCACCAGCAGCATCACCACCCAGATCCTCTAAAGCAACCCCAAAGACACCAGCCGTAGCAGCACCAGCAACTTCCCCTAAGAAACAAAAAAAGAAATCAAAGCCTAACCAACCAGAGGAGATGGAGACAACTACCAATCTAAAGAGGAGAAGGGACAGTGGGGAAGGGGCTGCAAAAAAAATATGCCCTGAGCAACCCAAGGCAGGCCCCTCCTCTCAGCAACAAAGACAACAACCTCCTCCACCTCCACCTCTACCTCCACCACCTTTTCCCTCTCAAATCCTACAACCCACACAACCCCCTCATCAAATTGTCACCATCTCACCCCAACAAGAACAATATTTTAGAAAATGTCACCGACCCTATCAAATCCCCCTCCCAAGCTCACAAACAGCTGACCGGTCCCAACCCCTAAATCTAAATAGAACGCCATCCCTTCCCTCACTAAGCCCATCAACAATATGAACCCAAGAACTTTTTCCAGCAAAACTGAAACAAGACCCTCCTGCTAGCAAAAAAAGACCAAATCGGCAGGAGGGGGAAAACCAATTGACTATACAGTAGATCCAGCAGGCAGCGGCTTTGTGCTTAGTAGAGCTGGAAGCAGTTGGTGACTTCCAGCTACGAAAGGCACTAAAGCCGCTGCTGAGTCTGGATAAAGTACAAAATATGAACGTTTCAAACCTCGTAGACTTCAGGAATGCAGCCATGGTGACGACTTTTGTCCGGTCAGCTGGCGACCGTACCAAGGGCGTATGGAAGTTCTTGAGTACGGTCTGTCAGACTGATACGGGCATAAAGTTGGCGGAGTTGGAGCACTCCTCTCTGAAAAAATGTATACGTCTCTATTTTGGTTCACCCGTCCCTTTATAGGTCCCTAAAGATGCGGTTCCCAATAGATGTCGGCGGAATCACCAGGGACAACCGGGTTGCAACTGAACTCGGCACCGGTTCCCTGCGTCAGGCTGTCGGCATCCTCACACCCAAGGATTTCCGGCCTGAGTAAGGTAAGTGGGACTGATGTCTCTAAACCTTGCCACTTTGAATGTGAGGGGACTGAGGGATTTAAAGCAAGTGTGCGCGCTTGCTTGGCGAACTCAAGAACCTCGGAGTAGATGTTGCTGCAGTGCAAGAGACCCACTTCACTTGCGATGCCAACTATCGGGTGCTGGAAAGCGACTTTAACGTTTTCTCAACATACGGCAGCCGCATCAGCGCTGGGGTCTCTTTGCTAGTTGGACGCAGCCTTGATGCTGATGTTGACGTTGTTTTTGCAGGTGACGGGGGGCGGCTGGTTGTGGCCGATGTTGCCGTGAAAAGTTTCAAGTTTCGTCTGGTTGCGGTTTATGCGTCCAATATCGCTGCGGAGTGGATTTCCTTTTTTCGTCGGTTGGCGCCGTTCCTGGACGATACGAAACGGCTAGTCTTAATGGGTGATTGGAATGCGGTCCTTGATCCCAAGATAGATAAGGTCGGTCGGGGAGCTAGAAGGACGGGAAGGTGTGATAGCAGCCTTGTCGGCTTCGTGACTCGTCACGGCCTCATCGACAGGTTTCGTCTTGATCACCCAGGGCGTGAGATGTGGACGTGGCTAGATAGCTCGCCCTCTGCCAAAGTAGGTTCCTACTAGGACAGAGTGTTACTTAGACGAGCTGACATTGATTTCGTTAGTTGTCCCACGTTCCACCTGATAGCGTGGACTGACCATAAGCTTGTTAGGGTCAGTCTGCGGGTAGCTAATAGGCCTAGTCTAGCCGGCTACTAGAAGTTCAATACCTCCTTAGTGGAGATACGGGACTTCCGGGACCGGCTGTAATCCCTAATTCAGCGGGCGTTAGTGGGGGCGGTTACCGGGTTTCTCTCAAATATAGGTTAGTGGGGGCGGTTACCGGGAATAGGTGGTGGGTTTCTCTCAAATATAGGATTAGAGACTTCGCCACCAAATACGGTCGACAGCTCAACCTAGATAAGGCCAAGGAGGCGAAGTCTATAGAAGATAGACTTTCCCAGGCGGTGGCTGGGGGGACTCCCTAGGTGTAGAACTAGCTAGGAGGGACCTTGAGCGTGAGAGTAGCGAGCGCTACAAGGGATTCGTTGTTAGATCTAGGCTAAATAGAGTTCTCAACGAAGCTGTGAAATCGAACGTGACTGCACGTGAAGAAGTGCGAAGATTCCTCGATCGGTACATCGCGTCTGTCAAGACCGCGGACGGGCGACTGCTGCGATCAGGTCATGAGATGCGTGATGCCTTTCGGGCGCACTTTCGGGATTGCCTTGCCCGCTGCCCTGATCTTCCGATCCGGGAGTTTCGTAGCTATCTTGCCGACTTCCCCCGCCTTGTGGTGGCTGAAGCGGCTAGCTGCGAGGGTGTGGTTACTGAATGCGAAGTCCGTGATGCTTTGAAGCAGGTCGGCCTCAACAAGTCACCGGGACTAGATGATTTGCCCTACGAAGTGTACTTGAGGATGTCGCACATGTTTGTACCTATTCTGACGGATGTGTTCAACCATTGGTTCGCCCAGGGAGCCATCCCTGGTTGCGTTACCAAGGGTGTGATCACATTGCTGAAGAAAGGTGGCCAGCATGTTGGGGAGGGTTTAGACGACTACAGGCCCATAACCCTGCTTAACGCTGAGTTAAAGATTTTGGCCCGGGTTTTGGTGAATAGTTTACAGGGAATAGTCATCAATGATCTGATCGGCCCCGAGCAGACCTTTGCTGTGAAGGGAAGATCAATCCAGGACAATCTGCACTTGATTCGCGAGGTCCTAGAGGGGATAAAAGACGACACCGAAGCCGCGCTGATTAGTTTAGATCAGTGCAAGGCCTTCGATAGGGTTTACCATCGGTTCTTGGCGACTGTTTTGGAGACTGCCGGATTCAAACCGGAGTTCCGCAGATGGATTAGCATGATGTACCACAACCCTCAGGCAGTGGTACAGGTGAACGGAAGGCGTTCGGAGGTATTCGCGATTGAGCGTTTGGTCCGGCAGGGCTGCCCGCTGTCTCCTCTTCTCTATGTCCTCGCGTTGGAGCCCCTCCTGCGCAGGCTTAGGGATGAGGGGACAAGTCCGTCCCTACGTGGTGTCCCTTTTACTGGCCCTCTTACGGCAAGGGTTTCCGCGTTCGCTGATGACATCACAGTCTTTGTATCCCGCCGCCTGGATATAAAGACTGTGAAAGAGGCGGTTGTCGAGTACGAGCGGATCGCAGGAGCCAAGGTCAATTTTGACAAAAGGTTTGCGGCTCGGTGCTTGGAGGGGTAGCAATACTCTTCCAGGGTCCTTCCGCTAGAGTGACGGACCCTTCCGCATCCTTTGGGTGTGGTTCGGGCCCGACCTCCAACTGGAGCGAAATTGTTTGGAAGTACAAACCAAGGTGAACGCTCAGGTGGGAATCTGGCTTTCAAGGAGGTTGTCCTTACCTTTAAGGGTGGAGTCGTGCACCACGTACGTCTTCCCTCTGATCCTTTACCGATTGGCTGTACTTCCTCTGCCTAAGGCACGTCGGTTGGCACTGCAACAATCCCTCTCCAGATTGCTCTGGGGAGGTGCAAGGCCGATGGTCCGTAGGCAGGTCTGTATCCAACGTACACGCAACGGGGGTCTTGGTATGCCTGATCTGGAGAGCCACTGGCTTGCTGAAAGACTTGCATACCTGGGCCGGTCCTTGACGGGGGACACAGTGTGGAGACGAAAGGCGAGTCGGACTTCTCCTCGTCTCCAGTCAGACCCAAATTCTGATGGTCGACGTAAGCCTTTGGGCGAAGCACTGTTTGTCCGCGAGATCCGAAAGGCCCTTTGTAACCTTCTTGGGTCCAGTGACCTTTCACGGCCTCGGAAAGAACTATATCGGAAGCTAGTGGTGGGTTCCGCTTCTGATCCTCTTAGCGAGCGGCGAGGCTGGACGGCGGAGGAGATCCGCTCTCACTGGAATTGGGCGCCAGGATCGAGCTTCTTAAACAACTCGAGTTCTCGCTCACCTGGCGACTTGCACGGAATGCGTTACCCCTTCTCGGCTTGAACTACAAAGCGGGTCTGGCAGACATGCCTGATTGTCCTCGCTGCGGCAGTGGATTAGAGGAAACGGCTGAGCACGCCTTCTACTACTGCGAGCGAGTTCGCCTGTTTTGGGATCTCGTCGTGGAGTGGACGGCTCGCATCGAACCCAAGCGGTTCGTGCTGCTCGACGTTGGTTACGTCGTGGACAACGTTCTTCCTCTGTTTCAGAGTGAGAAGCGTGTGGTGTTTCTCTCGATCCTAGCTGTAGCTCGAATGGTGATTTAGACTACGCGAAAGAAGGGATTGTATGACGATGCAAACTTTTCTCATTGTGATCTGGTTTTGTATTTTAGGCACTCGCTTAGGGTCAAAATCAGATGCGATAGAAAACGCTTGGATCGCATAACATTCAGCAGAAGGTGGGTGAATGCAGCGAGCCTGGTCGTAAGAAAGAGGGCAATGTTGGAGTCATCCTTCCTTCCTCTGCCGGCCCATGGTTTCTACGGTACGAGTCCTTTGGGACCCCACCCCCGGTAATTAGGCAAAGCTTTTTCCCTTGGAACCTAGTTAGCAGTATGTTGTCAGTCATTGTCCCTGTCATCTAGTCGTTAGTTCTCAAGATCTTCCCCATCCCCATTATTTTTGTACCCCTGCCCATATTCCAGCCCACTTTTATTGAAGATCTTGAAAAAATTCATATGTATATAAAAAATCATATAAAACATTACATTACCTGCCTTCTTTTATTGCCCAATTCCGTGCCCAACCCTGTATTTCTTTACCCCTCAAGAGTAGGATCCCAGTCCCACCTAGGGTAGGTCCGGCTTGTTTTCGGTGTTTTCGGACACCAGAAAACAGTCCGCCTCCATTTTCGTAGACGTCGGGATGGGCAACCAAACGGGGAATTTTTCCTTGTTTTTCTTATTGTATATATTTCGGGTTTTTCTCCCATTCCCATCCCATAAATTCATTGTAAAAATATCACAAAATTGTAAATAAAAACATACATCACTTTCGGGGTTTTAAGTAGGTCTTTCTTCATAGAGCAAATGTGGTATTTTGGTGGTAGCAGCGCGCATGGCGATGGATGTATGGTTATATAGTGTATTGTTGAATGGGTCGGCGAATGTGGCTAGCTAGGTCCCCTTAGTAAAACATAGTCAATGCAATATCGCACCCTTCCCCTTCCCCTTCCCCCAAAACTTAAGGCCTTGTGCCTTCTTGTATCCTGTTTATAGGGAATAAAGGGAGACCTCTTCTCTATTTTTCAAAAAGTGTTATCCAGTATACCTTGTTATTATCTTTGTTATAATCTCTTGGATTACCTATTACGAAATGTTAAATTTGTTATCTCGGTAAGACTTGTTTTTGTTCAATTTTTATTCTTAAGTCTTATCGTGAATTCTTTGTTTGTGACTTTTTGTCAATCTTTTATTAATTGACTTGTTTTTATTTTTGTCACTTGTTATCCGACTTTTGTTTGTTGTCGGAATTTATTACCTGCTTTTTTGTCTTGTCTTTCTATTTTCAGGGGTTCTCCCTGTTTTAATTTTTGTGGTATTTTCAATGTTTTCGTATTGAATTTTTTACGTCTTTGTCTCTTTCAGTAAAACAGTAGAACCCCCCTCCATTCTTGCGACAGGTGGAGGTTTATTTTTACCCTCCTGGCTGCTAATTTTACCGCAGTCATGGAGGGGGCAACGACTTCCACTACTACTCCAAAAAGTGACCCAAATGACCAGACATCTCAAAGCCTTATAGGGGCAAATTGGCCTTCGCTGCCGATCCCCGCTGATACACAAAAGAACAAAGAAAGCCACGACAGCCCTATACAGCCGGCCCAAAAAAGCCCCACACCTTGGAAGGGCCAGCAGAGAGGACCGGAAGACTTCGAAAAAGACAGGGTGGGCAGGTACGCAAAGTAATTTGAAGGAAATGAAATGCTGCCTATCCCGGAGATTGTCGAAAAAGTAACACTCAGAATCCTCTCGCTGGTCGTTTCCGACCTAAAAACTAAAAGGCTTGTGGGGCTAAACAAAGAGACTTTCGTAGAGCTATTGAGGAAGGCAGGCATCCCATGCCAGTACTTCTGTCGTAAAAGTTTTGCGACATTGGATGTCCTGCTTCCTACCGAAGAGCAAGCGGCCAAGGCAGCGGCGAGTGATATAGTCACCAAGAACTTCAGGCTACAGCTGGAGTACAAGGGCACCCGTAGGCTCCGCGTCACGGTGTGCAACGTCCCGGCCTTCATACCTAAGCGCCTATGGCAAAGTAGAAGAGTTTAACCTCCTCAGATCCCCGGCCGGGACAGCCTACGGGGATTACGCCTTCCGGCTGTGCCTGACGAGGGATGGCTTTAAAGCCATCCCCGAGACATTAATCAGTAGGGACCGGCAAATGATGGTGGTGGTGGAGGGAAGACGCCCAAGGTGCTGGGGGTGTCAACAAATCTGCCATATCGCCATATCGCAGCCACAACAACAACAACAACAACAAAAGACACAGCGGCCACCACCACCATCAACAAGCAAGCGGAGGCCCAGGGCCCGGGTCGGGTCCAGCCCAAAACAAATAACCAGGAGGGCTGGACCGAGGTGACCCGGAAGAGGAAGGGGTCCCCTAAACAAGGAGAAAATGTCCTATTTCATCCCCTCCTCAGAAACAAATCAAGGCCCCACCATCATCATCAGCATCATCATCAGCAGCAGCAGCACCACCACCACCACCACCACCACCAGAATTACCAGCAACACCGGCACCAGCAGCATCACCAAAAACAGCAGCAACCCCAACGACACCAGCCGCAGCAGTACCATCAGCATCCCCAACATCACCAACTTCCAAAAAGAACAAAAAGAAAAATAAACCTAACCAAACGGAAGAAATGGAGACTAGTACAAACTTGAAGACGAGAAGGGACAGTGGGAAAGGGGCCGCCAAAAAAATGTGTCCCGAACAACCTAAGGCAGGCCCCTCCTCTCAGACACAAAAACAGCCACCTCATCCACCTCCACCTCTGCCTCCACCACCATTTCCCCCTCAAATCCTACCACCTTCACAACCCCCTCATCAAATAGACACTCTCTCCCCCCAGCAAGAACACTACCTGAAAAAATACCGCCGCCCATACCAAATACCCCTCACAAGATCACAATCAGCAGATCGATCCCAACCACTAAACTTGACAAAGACATCATCCCTTCCCTCACTTAGCCCCTCTGCCATATCATCCCAAGAACTTTTTCCGGCCACACAAAAACAGAAACATGACCCTCCTGCTGACAAAAAATCAAATCGGCAGGGGGGAGAACTAACAATCCAACAGATCCAGCTGACAGCGGCTTTGTGCTCAGTAGAGCTGGAAGCAATCGGCGACTTCCAGTTTCGAAAGGCACTAAAGCCGCTGCTGAGTCTGGACAAAATAAAAGAACTAAATGTTTCTAATCCCACAAATTTCCGGAGTGCAGCCATGGTGACCATTTTTTCCGGTCAGCCGGGGACCGTACCAGGGGCGTGTGGAAGTTCCTGAGTACGGTCTGATACGGGCATGAAGTTGGCGGAGTTGGAGCACTCCTCCCTGAAAAAATGTATACCTTTTTGGTCGGGAAGGTTCCCTATTTTGGTTTATCCCTCTCTTTATAAGTCCCTAAAGTTGCGGTTTCCCATTGATGTCGGTGGAATCACCAGAGACAACCGGGTTACAACTGAACTCGGCACCAGTTCCCTGCGTCAGGCTGTTGGCATCCTCACCCCGAAGGATTTCCGGCCCGTAGTCGACACTTACTAAGGTAAGTTGGACTGATGGCTCTAAACCTTGCCAGTGTGAATGTGAGGGGACTGAGGGATTCAAGCAAGTGTGCGCGCTTGCTTGGTGAACTCAAGAACCTCGGAGTAGATGTTGCTGCAGTGCAAGAGACCCACTTCACTTGCGATGCCGACTGTCGGGTGCTGGAAAGCGACTTTAACGTTTTCTCAGCATACGGCAGCCGCACCAGCGCTGGGGTCTCCTTGCTAGTTGGACGCAGCCTAGATGCTGATGTTGACGTTGTTTTTGCAGGTGACGGGGGCCGGCTGGTTGTGGCCGATGTTGCCGTGAAAAGTTTCAAGTTCCGTCTGGTTGCGGTTTATGCGTCCAATATCGCTGCGGAGAGGATTTCCTTTTTTGTCGGTTGGTGCCGTTCCTGGACGATACGAAGCGGCTAGTCTTAATGGGTGATTGGAATGCGATCCTTGATCCCAGGATAGATAAGGTCGGGCGGGGAACTAGAAGGACGGGAAGGTGTGATAGCAGCCTTGTCGGCTTCGTCACTCGTCATGACTTGGTCGACAGGTTTTGTCTTGATCACCCAGGGCGGGAGATGTGGACGTGGCTAGATAGCTCGCCCTCTGCCAAAGTAGGTTCCTACTTGGATAGAGTGTTAGTTAGACGAGCTGACATTGATTTCGTTAGTTGCCCCACGTTCCACCTGATAGCGTGGACTGACCATAAGCTTGTTAGGGTCAGTCTGCGGTTAGCTAATAGGCCTAGTCTAGCCGGCTACTGGAAGTTCAATACCTCCTTAGTGGAGATACGGGACTTCCGGGATCGGCTAGAATCCTTAATTCAGCGGGCGTTAGTGGGGGCGGTTGCCGGGTTTCTCTCAAATATAGGTTTAGAGACTTCGCCACCAAATACGGTCGACAGCTCAACCTAGATAAGGCCAAGGAAGCGAAATCTATAGAAGATAGACTTTCCTGGGCGGTGGCTGGGGGGGGACTCCCTAGGTATAGAACTAGCTAGGAGGGACCTTGAGCGTGAGAGTAGCGAGCGCTACAAGGGATTCGTAGTTAGATTTAGGTTAAAGAGAGCTCCCAACGAAGCTGTGAAATCGAACGCGACTGCGCATAAAGAAGAAGTGCGAAGGTTCCCCGATCGGTACATCGCGTCTGTCAAGACCGCGGACGGGCGACTGCTGCGATCAGGTCATGAGATGCGTCATGCCTTTCGGGCGCACTTTCGGGATCGCTTTGCCCGCTGCACTGATCTCCCACTCCGGGAGTTTCGTAGCTATCTCGCCGACTTCCTCTGCCTTGGGGCTGCTGAAGCGGCTAGTTGCGAGGGTGTGGTTACTGAATACGAAGTCCTTGACGCCGTTGAAGCAGGTCGGCCTCAACAAGTCGCCAGGACTATATGATTAAGCCTACAAAGATGTCTCCTCTTCTCTATGTCCTCGCGTTGGAGCCGCTCCTACGCAGGCTTAGGGGTGAGGGGACAAGTCCGTCCCTACGCGGTGTCCCTTTTACTGGCCCTCTTACGGCAAGGGTTTCTGCGTTCGCTGATGACATCACAGTCTTTGTATCCCGCCGCCTGGATATAAAGGCCGTGAAAGAGGCGGTTGTCGAGTATAAGAGGATTGCAGGAGCCAAGGTCAATTTTGACAAAAGGTTTGCGGGTCGGTGCTTGGAGGGGTAGCAATACTCTTCCAGGGCCCTTCCGCTGGAGTGACGGACCCGTCCGCATCCTCGGGGTGTGGTTCCGACACGACCTCCAACTGGAGCGAAATTGGTTGGAAGTACAAACCAAGGTGAACGCTCAGGTGGGAATCTGGCTTTCAAGGAGGTTGTCCTTACCTTTAAGGGCGGAGTCGTGCGCCACGTACGTCTTCCCTCTGATCCTTTACCGATTGGCTGTACTTCCTCTGCCTAAGGCACGTCGGTTGGCACTGCAACAATCCCTCTCCAGATTGCTCTGGGGAGGTGCAAGGCCGATGGTCCGTAGGCAGGTCTGTATCCAACGTACACGCAACGGGGGTCTTGGTATGCCTGATCTGGAGAGCCACTGCTGAAATACTTGCATACCTGGGCCGGTCCTTGACGGGGGACGCAGTGTGGAGACGAAAGGCGAGTCGGACTTCTCCTCGTCTCCAGTCAGACCCAAATTCTGATGGTCGACGTAAGCCTTTGGGCGAAGCACTGTTTGTCCGCGAGTGCCGAAAGGCCCTTCGTCACCTTCTTGGGTCCACTGAACTTTCATGGCCTCGGAAAGAACTATATCGGAAGCTAGTGTTGGGTTCCGCTTCTGATCCTCTTAGCGAGCGGCGAGGCTGGACGGCGGAGGAGATCCGCTCTCACTGGAATTGGGCGCCAGGATCGAGCTTCTTGAACAACTTTGAGTTCTCGCTCACCTAGCGACTTGCATGGAATGCGTTACCCCTTCTCGGCTTGAACTGCGGCAATGGATTGGAAGAAACGGCTGAGCACGCCTTCTCCTATTGAGAGCGAGTTTGCCTGTTTTAGGATCACGTCGGGGAGTGGACGGCTCGCATCGAACCCAAGCGGCTCGTGCTGCTCGACGTTGGTTACGTCGTGGACAACGTTCTTCCTCTGTTTCAGGGTGAGAAGCGTGTGGTGTTTCTCTCGATCCTAGCTGTAGCTCGAATGGTGATTTGGACTACGCAAAAACCTTTCTCATCGTTATCTGGTTTTGTATTTTAGGCATTCGCTTAGGGTCAAAATCAGATGCGATAGAAAACGCTTGGATCGCATAACATTTAACAGAAGGTGGGTGAATGCAGCGAGCTTGGTCGTAAGAAAGGGTGCAATGTTGGAGTCATCCTTCCTTCCTCTGCCGGCCCATGGCGTCTACGGTACGAGTCCTTCGGGACCCCACCCCCTGTAAGTAGCTATTGTTTTTTCCCCTTGAAACCAAGTTAGCAGTATGTTGTCAGTCATCGTCCACGTCATCTAGTCGTTAGTTCTCAAGATCTTCCCCACCCCCATTATTTTTGTACCTCTACCCATACTCCAGCCTGCTTTTATTGAAGATCTTGAAAAAATTTACATGTATATAAAAAATCATATTACCTGCCTTCTTTAATGTCCCATTCCGCGCCCGGTAGGTCCGGCTTGTTTTCGGTGTTTTCGGACACCGAAAAGCAGTCGGCCTCCATTTTCGTAGACGGGGGGATAGGAGGGCAACCAAACGGGGAATTTTTTCTTGGTTTCGTTTGTATATATTTCGGTTTTTTTCTCCCATTCCCATCGTATAAATTCATTATAAATAAATCATAATCTGTAAATACAATCATACATGACTTTCGGGGGTTTTAAGTAGGTCTTTTTCATAGAGCAAATGTGGTATTTTAGTGGTTGCAGCGCGCATGGCGATGGATGAATGGTTATATACTGTACCGTCGAATGTGGCTAGCTACGTCCCCTTAGTAAACATAGTCAACGCAAGACCACAACCTTCCCTTTCCCCCCAAAACCTAAGGCCTTGTGCCTTCTTGTAATTAAAATTACAAGAAATAAAGGGAGACAACTTCTCGTTCCTTACGAGACATTTGACAGACGGACTGCAAGCCGAGCACGGCTAGTACTTCCTTTGTATGACTTCCTTTTTCTGCTTATACAGTAACGTTTACCTATCACCCGTTGTTTGAGTTGTTCTTCCACCGGTCTTATCTGAAGACCACAACACTAATACACTAAACCCTCGATTTAATTGACCTTATCACAAGACTGAAAATGAAAATGGACCGAATTTTAGAATTAAAAGAACAACTTGGGTTGGGTTCAGACATTTGTTTTCTGATATGCTCAAGTCTAACCTAATTGAAGTTATGGGCGGTTATAAAAATTTCTATGCAGTTTTACAGAATAGAAAAAGATGAATTATCAAAAACTTTAAAGAAAGTAAAATAGTATTAATAATCAGAACCCGAGAAGAGTTTTTGATGACTGGAGTTTGTCTTGCTATAAGTATTGTATTATTCATTTGTTTATTACAATAATCAAGTAAAAGTAAACAGTTCTTACTCAGTATAAGTTACTTATACTTTAGCTATGCTGCATATACGTTTGAAGTTGAACATTTCTGGTTGTAAAGAACGTTAAAACTTTGACTGTATAGGAGAGGTTCTAAATCCCAACACATAGACTACAAAAAGGGCATGGAGACGAACAGAAAAGCAAGGTATCAAAACTGGCTACCCGTATCGTGAAACAGAAAGCAAGCGTAATCCAGAAATATCGTTATGACCTTACATCTTATTTAGCTTTCTTCCCAGAACTCCCGCTATTGTGAACACTCTGATTTAACCCCAGGGAATTTTCTTATTTTTCTTCTGTTTAATTAATTCATTTTTTTTTTTCATTTGTAAATTCTTCTTCTCCTTACATAATGACAGGCGATGGCCCTTATTATTGGAACTCTCCAGCAAAGGTGAAAATGGTCAAGGTTTTCGTACTACAGTTTTGGTTATAGGTAATTCACTCATATGATACACAAGTTGGAACTGACATTAGTAAGTGTTAATCGACATTCGCTTAATGTGAGAGAAAGTCTTTATACCGGAGTTACAATTTGCACCATTTGAAGTGTTTGAATGAGTTCGGGTTTTTATAAGGTCTTGTAGGCTCGAAATTAGAGGGGTTTTTTTTTGGTTTTGCGTGGGCATGAAGTTGATTGGTTATCGAAAGATTTATTATTTTGGGGTTCACCGGATTTTGATGTATGGAGTTACTGGCGCAGAGACATGTTTTGTTCATTCGACTTTTAGTTGCAGAGCTGTGAACTTCAGCTTCAGATCTCTTTCTGTGAATGGTGACTTAGACAACCAACTACTTGCTCTATTTTTCTTCCATAAAAATGAATATAATCGATAAATTAATCTATTTAGTATCAAAATTATTATTATATATATATATATATATATATATATATATATATATATATATATATATATATATATATAGCTATTATCCAGAAAAACGACACATAATGGTGACTTACGCTAGCGACTTCTTACATTATTTTTCTTAAATAATAGATGTATTTTGTATCATATTTTTTATTTGGGAGTATAAATATTTGGTTTATTTTATCATTTTCCCTGACAATTACATATTAAAATTTCTGGCACCTAATAAGAAACTTATATTTTATCGCCATATTTTCTTGTAAACGTCTGTTTTCTACAATTTTACAAAAACAAAACAAAACAAAACGTCTTTTTCTACGAATATCTGATTCTAAAGGTGACTGTCTTAATTTTTATATTGGCTGTAAGTTTGATTAATTTGTAAAGATTTTACAAATGATTCCATAAAACATTCCTCGCTTCTAAGGAATCTTTAATTGAATACTTTATTTTCATCACCGTATTTTCCAAAAATGTCTCCCTTCAATAATTTTACCAAAACAAGACTGTTTCTCGAGACCAATACTGTTTCTAAAATATCTTCTTATTGAGCGACGAATAACCTAAGTAAAATGCATAACATAAAACCAACCCAACATATCTTCTTTTCTTTCTTTTTCTTCTCTGTTTATTTCTATTGACGTAAAGTTACAATAAGTAAATTGTTGAGGAGTTGATAGCCCACTACTTGTACCATTCAGCCTTTACAGGAAGTTGTGTGCGACTAACCGATAAAGACAAGTTGGAAAACATTAATAAATTTGCTTTAAAGCACTGACTTATTTAAAATGAGATCAAAGCTTAATAAAACTGGTGTTAACAATTCATCCCCTTCATTGGATCCCAGCAGGTCAGAGATAAGCAGAGATGACAGGGGTGCCTCTTGAAAATAGGTCACTAAGGCATCTTGGTAGCAATTAATAGCTTCTTAAAAATGTAAATATGTTTTGTTTTGATCCCATAGACACCGATGTGCAAATACTCAGTGTTATCAACGAACGTACGTAATATGGACATTGAGGTTCCTACTTTATTTTTTTGCTTTAACCGCAACTCTAATTCTGGGATGGAAATAGAAAAACTGTGTAGTTCTGACTACTGAACACTTTATCTTTGTTGTTATTACAGTGCATTGGTCGATCCATTATTCGGCCTTCTTCAGGCGAGCAATCTATATGGAAAAAAGCGTTTCTTAATTAGTGGTGCAAACGGTAGTAAACCACAATCTAAAATCCTTTTTATTCTAATATAATTTATTCTAATATAATTCAGCATAGGGAGGAGTTAGATAAAAACTAGTTGTCGTCTCTCCTGTGATACAGATGGCGCATTTAATGTAACGGTTATCATCGTCGAAAATTGAATCGGTGAGCCAAGTTCGAATCCTGGAAGAAGCTTTATATTATTTAGAATATTTGGACTATTGTTGTCCTCTTCTTTATTGTCATATGTTTCTGCTGGACAATTTAAAGGGAATTTTTGGGACTAATGTTTCATGTAGACATTTTTGTTACTACTTATTTTATTATTTTGTATGATTTTTACTTTTGCTCTTATTGTAATTGATTTTTTAAAATCTGACATACAAATTGTATTCATCTCTATACTTGGTATACACAAAAAGTCACCATATTCCCTGCTTCTTTGAGACGCCTAATTCACCTATGTTCTTTCCTATCTATTATCTTGATTTCATCCCATAAGGAAGAAGTTACTTACGTTTCACTTCGCCTTTAGAAAAAGCATGAATCTATCTGTTCTTTAAATAACTTATCCAATTATAATATTTTTTCTCAATCACCACTGTACCATATTATGTATTTGACTGGAAGTAGGTGTTGAAATACTTGATTCAGTAATGGGGCTCATTTGGAATATTTTTCCTGCATGGCTTGGAAAAAATTATGTGATTAATTTAAATAATCTAATCTAGTTTGTTTAAGTCATATTTTATGAAGCCAATACAAGTCGTGCGTAAGACGATATGGGAACGTAGAAACACCATACTTTTTTTTATCGCTTTCAAAAAACTGGACAATGCAACTGTAATAATTGAAGGAAAACGATTGACAAGACATCTTGGTTTAACTAAATCCAAATATTAAGAGAAATACCTGGGAAAAAAATGAATCAAGAATGGCGCCAAAAAACTCTCACAAACGCCCACGCACGCGTAAAGCAGAAAAATTTGGATAAATAAAATGATTATGTATCCGCCCCCACCACGAATATGACCAAAAGAAGAAAAAGAAAAAAATAATTGGATAAAAAGGATTATTTCATTTTTTAAAAAGTCATCGGAAGCTGTGCCCGTAAGTACAAAGCTGGAAAAAATTTGGCCAATGTTAGTGCCCCACACCCCACAGTATGTCTTATTTTCTTTTCTTTTTTTCTACTGAAACGTGGGTGCTTTTTTATTTTAAGTTTTCATAACTTAAAAAATTCCACCCTATTTTTTTCTTTATCACATTATCTTTTATTCTATTGTGAAGAAAAAATCCCAACCCCAAATAAGCTTTGTTAACACCTCCTCTCTCTCCATCTGATTTCCCTACAAAAAACGAGAACAAAATTCGTTACACGTACCCTTGCTGCTATTTCTGGTTGTCAGTTATGCTTGCTGGTCCGGGAGTGGGTGATAATTTTACGTTAAATTTATATAACGATGTGACCCCGCCCCAATAATTCTAAGATATTGTTTTTTTCCAAAAATTTTTACCTTGCAAATATTTTTTCAGGTTGTTTACAACCCCCACCCCCGAAAAAAAAAGAGAATCTGATTTTTAGTCTTTGCTAAAATCTGATGAGTTAAAGAGTAATTACAGTACGTATTGCATCCAGGATTCATTTGAATTTGCTGGTTTTATAAAGAAAGTGTTGTTTACAGAATAAATTTATGTGATCTTTTGAAATCTGTAGCATTTTTACTTGTGTTCCCATCTTGGAAACTATTAGAATTTGTGCAGAAATGTTGTATCGTAGTCATTTGACCCACCCCCGACATTCCGGAATCTGTATTTGTTGAATTAAATTCGCAACCACTTCTGTGGAATTCAATTTTAATAACATTATGTACAGACAGGTTGATGGAATTTCTATAGGTTCAGTTTTGGGTCCCACAATGGCTGGAACTTTCGTTCCTATGAGGTTGATTTGTTCTCTGAGTGCTCGCTATGTTGATGACACATTCTGTATATTTGGTAGTGAGAATGAGGCTTGCAAATTTTTCCCCATCTTAATAAAATGCATTCTTCTCTTCGATATACTCTTGAGAAAGAGAGTAATTTCACACTGCCTTTTCTTGATGTTCTAGTGTATAAAGAGGATTCTTGTTTTCTAACGAATGTATATCATAAACCTACTTTCACAGGTTTATACATACGTTGGGATTCATTTTGCCCAAAGAAGCGTAAACTTAATTTGATTAAGACTTTGGTACACAGAGCATTAATGATTAATGAGTCTAAACTTGACGGTGAAGTTAGTTTCATCACAGAGACACTTTGTAACAATTGCTTCCCTGAAGGGATAAAATTGCTCACATTCATAAGACAAAAGTCGCTTCAGCCCACAAATGTCTTGACTACCCTGGCTGGGTGATCGTTTCGCTGATCAGATTTCTGCGTGCGTACGGAAGTGTTGAGATCCTTGATCCCAAGATAGATAAGGTCGGACAGGGAGCCAGTAGGTTGGGAAGGTGTGAAAACAGCCTTGTCGACTTCATGGTTCGCCATGACTTGGTCGACAGGTTTCGTCTGGATCACCCAGGGCTGGAGATGTGGACGTGGCTTTTGCCAAAGTAGGTTCCTACTTGGACAGAGTGTTGGTTAGAAGAGCTGATCGCGATTTCAATAGTCGTTCCACGTTCCACTTGATAGCATGGACTGACCATAAACTTGTTTGGGTCAGTCTGCGGTTAGCTAATATGCCTAGGCTGGCCGGCTACAGGAAGTTCAATACCTCCTTACTGAAGATAGGGGACTTTCGGGACCGGTTGGAATCCCTAATTAAGCGGGCGTTAGTGGGGGCAGTTACCGGGAATAGGTGGCGGGTTTCTCTTAAACATGGGATTAGAGATTTCGCCACCAAGTACGGTCGATAGCTCAATTTAGACAGGACTAGGAAGGCGAAATCTATAGAAGATAGACATTACCGGGCGGTGGCTGGGAGGATTCCCTAGCCGTAGAGCTAGCTAGGAGGGGACCTTGAGCGTGAGACTAGAGAGTGCTACAAGGGATTCGTAGTTAGATATAGGTTAAAAAGAGTTCTCAACGAAGCTGTGAAATCGAACGCAACTGCGGGTGAGGAAAAAGTGCGAAGGTTTCCTGGTCAGTATATCGATTCCGTCAAGTCCCCGGATGGGTTCGTGCTGCGATCGAATCGCGAGATACGTGACGCCTTTCTGGCGCACTTTCGTGATCGCTTTGCCCGCTGTCCTGATCTCCCGCTTTAGGAGTTTCGCAGCTATCGTGCTGAATTTCCACGCATTGGGGCGACTGAAGCGGCTGGTTGCGAGGGTGTGATTACTGAATGCGAAGTCCGTGATGCGTTGAAGCAGGTCGGCCTCAACAAATCACCAGGACTAGAATGTTTACCCTACGAAGTGTACTTAAGGCTGCCGTATATGTTTGTGCCTATTCTGACGGATATGTTCAACCATTGGTTCGCCCAGGGAGCCATCCCTGGTAAGGTTACCAAAGGCATGATCACATTGCTGAAAAAAGTTGTCTGGCATTTTGGGGAGGGTATAGACGATTACAGGCCCATAACAGCGTTAAAGATTTTGGCTCGGCTCTTAGCGAATCGTTTACAGCTTGTCATTAGTGATCTGATCGTCCCCGAGCAGACCTACGCTGTGGAGAGAAGAGCGATCCAAGACAATCTGCACTTGATTCGCGAGGACCGAGAGGGGATAGAAGACGGAAGGGAAGCCACGCTGATCAGTTTAGATCAGTCCAAGGCCTTCGATAGGGTTTACCATCAGTTTTTGGAGACTGTTTTGGAGACTGCCCGATTCCAACCTGAGTTCCTCAGATGGATTAGCATGATGTATCACAACCCTCATGCAGTGGTGCAGGTGAACAAAAGGCGTTCGAGGGCGTTATCGATCGAGCGGTCGATCCGGCAGGGCTGCCCCCTGTCTTCTCTTCTCTATGTCCTCGCTTTGGAGATCCGCTCCGTAGGCTTTGGGATGAGGGGGTAAATCCGGCCCTGCGCAGTATCCCATTTGCTGGCCCTCTTTCGGCAAGTGCTTCCGCGTTCGCCGATGATATCACTGTCTTTTATCCCGCCGCCTGGATTTAGAGGTTGTGAAGATGGCGGTTGAGGAGTACGAGCGGACAGCAGGAACCAAGGTCATTTTTGACAAAAGCGAAAGTTTGCGGCTCAGTACTTGGAGGGGTAGCGATACCTTTCCAGGGTCCTTACGCTGGAGCGACGGGCCCGTCCGCATCCTCGGGGTGTGGTTCCGGCATGACCTTCAACTGGAGCGAAATTGGTCGGAAGTACAAGCTTCGGTGGGTGCTCAGGTGGGAACCTGGCTTCCAAGGAGGTTGTCCTTAAAGGGTAGGGCGGAGGTATGCACTGTGTACGTCTTCCTCTTGATCCTTAACTGATTGGCTGTACTTCCTCTGCCTAAGGCACTTTGGCTGGCGCTTCAACGATCCCTCTCCAGATTGCTCTGGAGTGGCCGAAGGCCGATGGTCCGTAGACAGGTCTGCATCCAACGTATACGCAACGGGGGTCTGGGTATGCCTGATCTGGAGAGCCACTGGCTTGCTGAAAGACTTACATACTTGGGCCGATCTTTGACGAGGGACGCGATGTGGAGACGAAAGGCGAGTCGGACTTTTCCTCGCCTCCAGTCAGACCCAAAGTCTGAAGGTCGACGTAAGCCGATAGGCGAAACACTGTCTGCGAGTGCCGAGCGGCCCTTCGTAGCCTTCTTAGGTCCAGTGACCTTTCATGGCCTCGGAAAGAGCTGTATCGGGAGCTAGTGGTTGGTTCCGGTTCTGACCCTCTTAGCGAGCGGCGCGGCTGGAGGGCGGAGGAGATCCGCTCCCACTAAAATTGGGTGTCTGGATAGAGCTTCTTGAACAATTCCGAGTTCTCGCTCACCAGTTGACTTGCACGGTCCAAAGCATTCGATAGGGTTTACCATCGGTTTTGGCGTCTGTTTTGGAGAATGCTGGATTCCAACCTAAGTCCCGCAGATGGATTAGCATGATGTACCACAACCCTCAGGCAGTGGTGCAGGTGAACAGAAGGTGTTCGAAGGCGTTATCGATCGAGCGGTCGGTCCGGCAGGGCTGCCCCCTGTCTTCTCTTCTCTATGTCATCGCTTTGGAGATCCGCTCCCACTAAAATTGGGCGCCAGGATCGAGCTTCTTGAACAATTCCGAGTTCTCGCTCATCTGTCGATTTGCACGGAACGCGTTACCCCTTCTCGGCATGGACTTCAGAGCGGGCCTAACAGACATGCCCGATTGTGCTCGCTGCAGCAGTGGTTTAGAAGAAACGGCTGAGCACGCCTTCTTCTACTGCGAGCGAGTTTGTCCGTTCTGGGATCACGTCGGGGAGTGGTCGGCTCGCATCGAACCCAAGCAGCTAGTGCTGCTCGACGTTGGTTACGTCGTAGACAAAGTTTTACCTCCGTTTCAGGGTGAGAAGCGTGTGGTGTTTCTCGCGATCCTAGCTGTAGCTCGAATGGTGATTTGGACAATGCGAAAGAAGGGATTGTATGAAGCTGCAAACTTTTCTCATCGCGATCTGGTTTTCTAATTTAGGCATCAGCTTAGAGTCAAAATCAGATGCAATAGAGAACGCTTGGATTGCATAACATTCGACAGTGGGTGAATTCAGTGAGCCTGGTCGTACGAAATGGGGCAATGTTGGAGTCATCCTTCCCTCCTCTGCCTGCCCATGACGTCTACGGTAAGAGTCCTTCGGGACTCCACCCCGGGTAAGTAGGAAAAGCTTTTCCCCCCCTTGAAGCCTAGTAAGCAGTATATTGTGAGTCATCGTCCCCGTCATCTAGTCTCCAAGATCTTCCCCATCTCCATTATTTTTGTACCGCAACCCTTACTCCAGCCCGGTTTTGTTGAAGATCTTGGAATTTCACATGTATATAATTCACTGCGACCGGTCCTGTTTTTTTCCCATTAGTCTAGGATCCCTCTCCCACTTAGGGTAGATCCGGCTTGTTTTCGGTGTTTTCTGGCACCGGAAAACAGTCGGCCTCCATTTCGTAGACGGGGGATGAGAGGACAACCAAACGGGGAAATTTTTTCCTTGGTTTCGCTTTTCGTATTATTGTATTTCGGGGGTTTTCTCCCATTTGTATCATATACGAGGATCATTAAATAAGTTTACAGGCTTTTTTTCGTATGGACACTTTTATTAATAGTACACACATGAAACTCTAGTCCCCTTCGATGTAATCTCCTCCGGCTGCAATACACTTGTTGAGCCGTTCCAAAACTTCTGGAAGACCTTATGGAAGTCCTGTGTGAGCGTCTCAATGACCTTTGTCACAGCCTCTTTCATCTCCTCAATTGTCTCATAACGACAGCCTCTGAGCTTAGGGAATAACCAAAAGTCACAGGGAGCAAGGTTTAGACCATATGGAGGCTGAGGAACTGTCTTGATGCCCATCTTGATCAAATAGTCTGAGACAATGATAGAGTTGTGGACTGGTGCATTGTCCTCGTGGAAATGCCACTAACCCGATTTGAAGAGTACTGGCTTCTTCCGACGGAATTTCTTCCTGAACTCCCTTAAAACCTCAAAATATTAACCCTAACCCTAACCCTTTGGCCAATCAACTCTGGTGTATTGACTTCCTTATTCCTCCCACACCTCTCATCATCCCTCACAGACTCCCTGCCTTCCTTGAATCTCTTATGCCACTCAAAAACTGATACTCAATTCATGCAAGATGGTCGATAAGCAGTCGTAAACATTCCATACGTTTTTGTGGCATTTTTTCCAAGTTTAAAACATAATTTTTTTGCATATCGTTCTTCTAAAGTGTCCTCACGTTGCATTTTTGAAATTCACTACCTGTGACAATCAGGCTTTAGTAGGGTGTATTCCAATTGCTGCTGTAGCTGTTCATTTTAATCTGAAATCATAAAAATTGGTCAGTCATCTCATAAGATGTATAGCAATAACATAGTGAATTTTCAAGAGTCTACGACAATTTCACATGCCTCTACAAAAAAAGTCTAGAAACCTATTGAATTCACCACGTAACATTCATTGTAAATAAATCATAAATTGTAAATAAAATCACACATTCCATTTGGTGTTTTAAATAGGTCGTTTTCATAGAGCAAATGTGGTATTATGGTGAATGTAGCATGATGACTCTTTACATATGGTACTGTTGCATGGGTCGGCGAATGTGGCTAGCTAGGTTACCTTAGACTATATAGAAATAGCATGACCACTGCCTTCCCCTCCCCCACAAAATCTCAAGGCTTCATGCCTTCCTTAAATGTATTTTAAGGAAATAAAGCGGACATGTTTACTATTTTAAGCATGTCCCACTCAGATTTCCATCTTAAAGTGTTAGAGACCATTCATATTTTGACCCATAAACCGTCCCTCTGTAAGCAGAGGGAATGTTTATTGGGTCTTAATTTGATTACAATTTAACATTCCCCTCCCCGTCATAATTATTTTCTAACATTACAGAGTCTATTTCCTGTCTTTTGTCTTAATCGTTGTCCTAGTTTAACTATGACCAGGTAGGACCGAAACCGGTGATTTGTTCATCTTTATTTTTTTTATCATGAATAAATTTGCTCTTTTTGTAAGTTTAATTAAATTTTGTACCCCCATAGAATATATATATATATATATATATATATATATATATATATATATATATATATATGCAGAGATCCTAAAGAAGACACTGTATTCTTTTGAATTAGTTTATCACTTCCCATCTCGTCGATTTCATTTTTGTTCATTATACCCAGTCAAAACATTTTACATTTTTGTTTACCAAAAAAACCACCAGAATCCTTTTGATGGCTTATTAAATTAGTGAATTAAGGAAATTAATCACCTTTCAAAACCTTTTTCGAGAACTGATAACTCACAAAGTTTTTCTTTTAATCTTTTTTTCTTGTATTCTCCTCAACTTTGTTTTCTCCTTTCTTATTTTATTTTATCCTTTTTATTCATCACATTTTTTTTCTTCTTTACTTCCTTTTTTGAACATCGATGTAACATAAGTAATCAACTCGGAAATGGAAATGGTGAACAGAATTAGAACTTCGGCAGCTTTTTATTTAATACTAATGTTTTTGGGAAAAGTATAAATCCAAACCCTTGCTTGTTATCCTACTACTATATCCTGACAAAATTGTCCCTGGTATGTCATAATCATTGACAGAGAATACAGTGGTTGAGAGAGCACTTAGACAAACAAGCTTCCCATAACTGCCTTAAGTCTCAGACTGAAAGGGCTTACTGGAAAATAATAATTGCTCCTATCACCTTAGTATTATTCTACTATTATATAAAACAAGACATTTAATTCATACCAAGTCGGTTAATCGTTATAATATATCGTCCATGAATAAATTTACTGAACATTTTTTATAAAAAGTTAAATTTCTCTTAAACTAATGATATCAAGATTTCATTCTTTGAAGTAGAACATAAAATTGAAAAAAAATCGTATTATTACTAAATTCTTTTACTAAAACTCCATTACAAGAAATACAAATATATAGCAGTCCAAAAATAAGCACATCCTCTTATTTTTGGATACAAAGGTGTTGAAAATTTACTTTTGGTTACTGAGTTTCAATGTTGAAGAGTTTTTGTGATAAATAATACCTAATAATCCGTTTTGATTGCATGATATCCTGAAGAAATAATAAAATTTCGGTATCTTTGGTTTAGAAAAACATTGACTTTTAAAAAGAAATGTTTTGGGATATTTATTATGCATGGTATCTTTTCCTGTTGTAACTTCTGATTGGTTGATTTTAACAGCATGTCAATGTGACGGACACGCCTCAGCTCTGCTGTGCTTCAACTTATTTGTTTGATCTTACACTGTGTTTATTGCAGAAAGCCCGGATGGTGTCACAAAAGACAATGAAAAAAGTTGGACTCAAGTTTAAAGGGCTGGACTCACAGATAGAGAGGTGTGTGTTACCTCGAACCTTCCTTTGGTGGTGTTCCCCGTGGATTGAGCGCAAATTCCACTTTTCCTGATCCTGGCAGATCACCTTAACTCTAGGGGCGTCAGGCTACTGAGCGCATCTCCAATTCAGGCCGCTTTCTCTGATTGCATCTGGCTCCCTTTACTTTTCGGATCGCTGACTACATTTGTATATATACAGAGTTAAATATCCTACTTCTGGACCTTGGGCCATCCATGGACTGGACGTAAAAATATTGCTTGATTGTAAGTCACCAGGACACCCTAACCAATAAAATTGAAGTTTTTTAAGTCGTGGCTCACCTTTACCTGACCATCTCTACTTAGACTGGAAGAAGTAGATGAGTGACTCATACTGAGAATACATACGGCCATACACACATTCAACACAACTATGCAAACATGTCCAGGCACCTCTGGGGATATACACATATATACGCATACATATATGCACATGCATACATATATACATATCCATGGTCAACTCTCAGCCATACCCATATGTACGCACACACAAGTACATACACACTTGTACCTACACCTACTCATATGTCTACCGTGATATGTAAACATATACATAAATATATACATAGACATATGTCTAACTCTATAAATTTCCACAGCAAGTACATAGCAAGATATTTGTTTATTTCTTCTGTTTCGGATAAAACAACTCTGGTGCATCAATCTTTTTTATCCAAGCAGCAAGATTGTTCTCCCCTTTTTCAGACTACGAGCGTCACATTATGCCGCAACCAGTAGAATCTGATTCTTCGTCGAAAGACGACGAACTGCAGAAAAAGAAAAAAATAATTGGATAAAAAGGATTATTTCATTTTTTAAAAATCCTCTGAAGCTGTGCCCGTAAGAAAAGTAAGTACAAAGTAGAAAAAAATGTCCAAAGTTAGTGCCCCCACCACCACCACACAGTTTGTTTTATTTTCTTTTTTTCTGCTGAAACGTGAGTTTTTATTTTATTTTAAGTCTTTTCATCACTTATAAAAGAAGAACTCCCCAATAATTTTTATTTACCAGACTATCTTAATAAAAAAATGACCAAACATTGTTTCCATCCCTTATTTTCATTTAGCATTAAAAATATCCCCACCCCAAATAAGCTTAGTTAACACTTCCACCCTCTCCATCTGATTTCCCAACAAATTTTTTTTTTTAAATTGGTTACACGTCCCTTTGCTGCTATCTGTGGTCGTCAGTAATGCTTGCTGGCCCGGATGTTGGTGATCATTTTACTTTTTTTTTCAAAATTTCTTTTTTTTCGGATATCAGGTTTTGTTTTACATGTATTCGCCCCAAAAAGTAGAATCTGATTTTTAGTTTTCGTTAAAATCCGTTAGATTAAAGGGTAAAAATTTACTGAAAAGTATAATAGATCAGAATTTGGTGGAGTAGTTATTTTTTATGTTTCGCCGTCTATGGGTAAATTATGATTTGTGAAAAATCAAATTTCAGAAAAGAATACATAGAGTAATTAGGAATTAAATAATGGTCATAAAACCAGATTCATACATGAAAAGAACATGCACAATACCGCCCTTTCAAAGTAACTCTGATAGATAAAAGAAATATTTGAAGGTGGAAAATTGTTAAAAAAAGTAAAGCAGGCAATATATTTTGCTCACTTTATATAGAAGAAAAGCTGGCTGTTGCGACTTATCCTAATTCAAATAAATTGTTGAATGAAAGATTAAAAATGTTGAATAGGCTTAAAAAGAAATGACTGCTTAGAATTGACTGTTGATTATATATTATATTACCCTCAGTAATGCCAATCTGCTTTATGATTGGTTAGATAAATCTGTTTGAACCTCCAATAAAAATGACGTTCCCCTGAACATTTTTTCAGTGAAAGTTTTCTTGTCACTGATAGGGATCAAACTGTAGTATCTGTTCTAGCCTCCAGGGCTGGAAAACGTTTTTTACTTAACTAGACTTCTTTTCTATTCTCTCATCCGTTCTTCTCATCTTTTGAGCATCTGTTAACACTTTCTGGCAACATTGTTAATCCCTTTTGGGTTCTTAGTTTATACACCCCTTTTTAGTGTTTCTTGAATCTTTGGGTTATTAACTGCAGGGGGAAAAGGCACTGGAGCTTCAGTCTGCTACCCAAAGTGGCATTGGGTCAAAAAGAAAAAAACTGGGCATGTGGTCCAAAATAGACAATAGAAGACAGACCCGACCAGATAGGGGAGCCTAACATCCTGATGCCAGCAGTCTAGTCAGCCACCCTAACACCTCGGAGCTGTATACGGCAGACCACCATGAAGAAGAAGCGACATTCATTCCTTCGGCTGAAAGTCAAAAAGCAGCATCTAGTGGCGCGATGGTGGAGGTAATTACCAGTAGTGATCTAACGTCACTGATTGGGGGTAACAGGCCGATTATAATCCTGAGTAAGACTTAGCTTTTGCTTCACTGTTTCTCAGTCTCTGTTAAGCTGAAAGCACAAACACATGCAGCAGAAGAAGCTGAGAATCCCAACTTGGAAGTCACTTTTTACAAGACAGGCGACACCTGAACATTGACACTAACAAAATCTGAAAAAAAAACCCATCCCTCCGCCAAACAAATACAAAACTCACCACAGCCAAACATACATGTATACCCACCCCTAAAACCCACATGGCACGGAAAAAATAAATTCCCGTCCCTTTTCTGCAGTAAGGCAGAAGGCTGAACGGGAGAAAACTAGCCAAACGAGGAACCAACCTCCTTCCCCTCTACGAAAAAGGCCTTTAAAAAAAGGAAAAATAATGCCAGGTGGATTCTCTGGAGGTGGGAAAAGATCTATCGAACCACCAGAGAAGAATGTTCAAGTAGTTTATTCGGTTAAACGAAACTCGAGAAAATCTTTGAGAACTTTTCATAAAAGTTCGGCAACTGACAACCTTCATTCGGTCTGCTTTTAAATGAGGTTATCTTGTCTGGAAAATGATGGAGGCTGTCGGAGGAGCTATACTGAGTGTAAAGATGGCAGACTAGAAGCAACAATCACTGAAAAAATACTCCCGTTTACGTTCACCCTTACTTTTACAGGGCTTGGTATTCCGCTTTGATAGTGGGTTCACAAGACATGGCGGGGTAACGACCGAACTAGGCTCTGGCAGCTTAGGCATCATTACCGCGGAAGACGTTAAGGCCGTATTCGACACTAAATAAGGGAAGGAATTTATCTCTTTAATTCTTGCAAGTATAACTGTTAAAAGATTGAGAAATCGAGAATAAGCTACGCGTCTACTAAGTGAACTCTTGATGTAGGACACCAAATTTATTTTTGAAAAGGATGGTCGAGTGCTGAAGCACGACTCTATCATGTTTTCAGTATTTGATGATATCTTCAGCTGGTAGGAGTCTCCCTATTAGTTGTAAGCAGCCTAAAAGCGAAGATTAACATTATCATTGCAGATGCATGGGGCAGACCAGGTTGTTGTTGATACTGTCGTGAAAAGTTCCGAGTTCCGTGTGGTTGCGGTTAATGTGCACAATTACGCTGTGAAGAGACGTTGCTTTTTCCAGCAGTTAGGGTCGGAGCGGATAGTTTTAACGGGAGATTGGAATGCAATCCTTTACCCCAAGGTGGGATACTACTAGCAGTGCAATTTCCGTTGGGATAACTTAAGGAGGGAGATGTGGACGTGGGCTCATATTTCACTCTCTATTCCGGATAGACACCATATGGATAGTGTGCTAGCAAAACCGACTTGGATCATATTTCTTTCCCGACGTTTGCTTAATTAAATTAGTGATAGCTTGCATTTTGTGATAAGCTTCGTCTGGTTGAATACTGGAAGTTCAATACATTCTTAGTAAAAATATGAGACTTCTGGGACCTGCGGGAAAAATTAATTCAGCGGGCGTAAGTGGAGGCGATAAGTGAAGAACTCTTAATTAAAAAGTCAAGCCAATAATTCATTGGTATGTATGTACAACGCCTGTACAATAAAATCTTAGAGATGCCACACTTAGCAAGTCATCGACATGCTGAAGAGCTAGCATTTATGAGTCGAACTTTGGCAAAGGATTCAGTGTGAGAGCCAAAGATTAGGACCGTCTTCCTTTAGCTGATGTCCGATCTCTTGGCTGAGTGGCGTCTTAGGCCTAGAGAGGAATCGGTCCACTAAACCTTTCACGACCTCGGGATTTAGAGAGCCTGTTCAAAAATTTTGTTGGAGGAAATTCGCTCACATCTGGGCGCAGATGCGGGTTATCTATAATTCTGAGTTTTCTTTCACCTGCCACCTCGCTCAAAACGCGTTACCCTTTGCTAATGTGGCCTTTAAAGTAGGTTTGGCAAATATGCTCGATTGCATTCAGCACGCCTTCTATTATCGCACGGTTCGCCCGCTTTGGAATTTCATCTATGAAATGACGGGTCACGTCGATCCTTAGCAGCTTAGTCAGCTCCCCGCAGCGTACATAACAGTCAATATTGTTCCTTCGTGGTTAGAATGCCCGAAAAACTGCCGACGATCCAATGCTAAGACAACAATTCGGAGGCCCCCACAATTTTAACACAAATTTCATTTGGTTTACTTCCTATTTAATTTTATCTTTTTAATAATTTTTGATCATTATATTATATACATAATTCAAAACGTCTACCATTGAAGTTTTAAGTAGGGCAGCCCACAGGAAGAATGTGGTATTTTAGTGTAAGTTAGTAATGGTGGAGGTCAAGTAAATGGAATTATTGTAAATATGAATGGATGATGAATGTGATTAGCTAAAGTAGTTTATGGTACAAAAAGTTTTCCTTGATGACCACTCTTTTCCCTATCCCCTCATAAAATCCTGGGCTTCATACCTAAACTCAAATGTATGTGTCATTTATGGTAAATAAATGGGTTCCCGGCAAAGATCCTTCATTTGGCATAAATGCGCATACATTTGGGCAAAATAACGAAATTTTCTAGAATATTCTTTCGATGAAACCTAAGTAACGAACCTTAACCTATTATACTCAGTTCTATAAACATGTTCTATACAAATATTGAGCACATTTTTAAACATTTATTTAGCACATTGTCTTTTTGGGATTTGTCCAAATAGCATATTACTTTTATAATATATATATATATATATATATAGTGTATGTATATATGTATATATACGTGCTTCTGTGAGTGCATGCGTGTGTGTATCTGATTATTTCTGGACAGGTTTGATTTCTTTAATGGCATATCAACCTTCGTTGGTTATTTAATGCCAAAGTCTTTCTTGAAGAATAACAGCAGGGATACTATTTCACCTATAGCTGGAAAGATAAAAGGGTTCATACCTTTTCCAAGGGTATTTGTTGAAGTGACGTAATAGCGTAACTTCAAGGTTGCAATCAAGCACTTTAGCCATTACACCACAAAGACTCGAAAACTTTAGTTAGACCGTAAACAGAACCAAGAATTGCTGATACATACTTAAATAATCTTGTCATTTTTAGGGGTATTGTGCTAATGTATACACAATTTTCCATGCGTAATTAAACAGACAATTCATTTCTAATCGCATTATTTTGAGACTTAAAAAACAAGAACATAACGCAAATGAAATAAATCTTATTGCAATCAACACAAGAAGGCAGGCAATTATTATGTAATGGCCTCCACCAACACTCTGAGGGTAACTTAGAGGAAGTGTGATTGACCAGTGACGGATCAGGGTTTAACCCCAGATAGAACAACCATGGTTTGAGAGTTCATTCATTGGCTAGCGGCACTCACAGAGTACTTTTCTCTCTCGACAAAAAAAAAAAAAACAAGACAAAAAGACACCAGGTATTCTTTTTTGTGTAACCAGTATACAGAAATTTGACATCAAAATAAAAGTGAGTTGGCTTTCAAGACATCATATTTGGCTCTTCATCACCGGAATAATGTGATCTGGTTACTTTGAGAATTTTGTATTTTCCACATCCAGCAATATTTAGTCATGTTCTGGAGTACCTGATTTCAGGAAAATTTCTTTTTTCAATTTTGAATTGTTAAATGAAAAAAATTTCTTTCCTTCTAAAGTCATGTTTATAATCAAACAAGATTTAAGAGGAGAGCTCACATTGCTCTTTGGAAAAATTATCAAAGTTCTACGTTAATCGTTCCTACAATCTTAAAAAAAAAATTTCACGTTTCAAACGCTTTCAGTTCTTTTTTTAATGTAATAATCAAATAATTATACATTGCTTGTTGATTTTCAACAAAATCTATTCAGTAGTTTTTCTGTCTCCAAAGTCTACGAAACGTAATCATCTTTCCGAGTTGTTTGTATTTTATTTTATTCATTTTGGGCCAGAATCGTGTAACTTTTTTTCTCAGTCTCCAGAATCTTATCTTGAAATTCCTTATCAACATCTCCCACCGATTTATTTCTGGGCAAACGATAGCTCTTTATTCACACTTAGATAATTCAACGACATTTTGCAACATGATATGGTTTTCTACAAATCAGACAACAAGAAAAGATATTTTTTAAAATTCTAGACTAGAATCATAAAAAAGGAAAACTTAATTTTAAGTTTTTATGTCTTTCCTCTCATTAGAAAATTGAATAAAAGTTCTTCGTTACTGTAACGTTTAATTAGACACGTGTTTAAGTGAAAAAATATGGCATGAGGTCATCTAATGAAGGGTTTGATACCCATCATCAACTCAATCTAGAAACCACCTACGTACGTGCAATGGTAGCTCTTTTCAGTCGTTTTTTTTTTTCAGTGATTGGTTGGGTATGATTTATTTTGTATTGTTGGGAAGTTTCAAATTTGGCTCGGGTAGTTAAAATGTGTTTTGTTTTTTTCATTTTTTTCTTTGGTATTTAGTTTTGAATTTGTGATATATGGGTTTTTCCAGAGTTATCTATTTTAGGAATTGGTGGGTGGATCGTTAATCTGGGCGAGTCTTCCTTTGTACATATTTCGGTTGGAGATTAGAATCCTGCTGATATTTTTTGGTTAATATGTGTTTGACATATTTTAGCTGAGTGTGTTTTTTAAACTGTTCTCAGAATTTTAGCCAGTCTTTTAGTCCTGGTTGCTGTAGTTTTTCTATGAGAGCTCTGTGTTGGTGTCGCTGTCGCTAATTGGATTCACCTTCACTGCGATATTAAGTAGTTTTTATCCTTTATATCGCATTCAATTATTTTTCTTACTTCTAGAAATATCTTCCTTGTAAACTTTACTTCTATGATTTCTTTTTCTCTTTTATAGAAATTGCAAGTTTATGAAAATGCAGAATGATTTTCCTGGCAATCTTTGGTTTCGTTGGAACAATCTTCCACCGTATAATCTGGTTGGTTTTGGTCACACCTTCCACGTGTTTGAAGTCCTCTGCAGCTTTCATTGTAGCCTCCATAGTTAAAGGGTCTCAAAGGTGTGGGGTTGTGACAGAACGCTATGGTGTCACAAAAGACAAAAATAAAAAGTCGAACTCAAAGTTTGAAGGACAACTCGCTCACAGATGTAGCAGGGTTTTACTATAGGCCTTCTTTTGGTTACTCCCGTCATGCGCCCAACACGAATTCTACTTTTCCATATTCTAGCAGATCTCTAACTCTTGGGGCGCTCGAAGATTCTCAGTGTATCTCTAACCCTGACAGCACCTGGTATAGCTGCCGGGCTTTAGTCACCACTCGAGTGCTTGGTCATTTCCTGTTTCTTTGTTCCCTTTTTCCAGGCGTTTAACCACACACTTATTCAAGGTCACGAGGTAACTTCATTCGAACCTATCTTGATCGGCCAAGCTTGTCACACACCGTATAGATACATATACAAACACACAGATACACATATATGTACCGACACCGACTCATATGTCCATATATGACATACATATACATGTATATACATATATCTAACTAAATACCGCCATGTGTCATAGGGATGTATTGTTCTAACTCGTCGAGGAAGCTTTCAATTTTCATTCTTTGAAATTATGGGTTTGGTTTGGTTTGGTTTCGTGAGTTTTATGGCATATCAATCTTTGTAGGTTATTTAACGCCAAATCCATTTTTATGTAAATAATCTGTTCTATTTAAAACAATTCAGTTTAGCATAAGTACACAGTTTAATTGTTAAAAACATTTCCATTTCAAACTATTCAAGAAGTTATATGTAACAATTCAGTTAAGTGTAAATACAATTTTAATGTCGAAAAACAGTTCTATTTCAAATAATTCAGTTAAGCATAATCACGCAGTTTATCTGTAAGTACGGTTTAAGTGTCAAAAACATTTCTATTTCAAGCTATTCAGTTTACTCAAACAATTCAGTTTAGCATAAGAATGCTGTTAGTTCTATTTAACCCATAGATAGGGCCCTATCAGGTGCTACCACGCCGGGCCAGAGTGGACCTGGGAACGATGTTAATGAAGGGGTACTCCGCATCCCCCAAAGCTCCAGCACTGCTGGAACCTCATCTTCAGATTGTTTAGTGTCATATCAAGGACACTCGTTAGGGGGGTCTTACCCCTCTGCAGAGGTGCAGTCAGTGTGTTCTACAGCCCCTGACGACTGGACAATACACAGAGTTAAATGTCAAACAGTTTTATTTCAGATAATTCAGTTCAGCATAAGTACACAGTTTAGACGTCAAAAACAGTTCTATTTCGAGCAATTCAGTGTAGCATTAGTACGCACTCTCAATGTCAAAACAGTTCTATTTTAAACAATTCAGTTTAGCATAAATACGCAGTTTAAATGAAAAAAACAATAAAGTGAAAGAAGCAGTGGACCTGGGAGCGATGGCAATGAAGGGGTACTCCGTATTCCCCAAAGCTCCAGCATTGCTGGAACCTCACCATCAGATTGTTTAGTGTCATATTCAGGACACTCGTTGGGGGGGGGGTCTTACCCCTCTGCAGAGAAGCAGTCGGTGTATTCTACATTATGGGTTTATTAAATGTTAAAAGGTAATAGTTATACGTTTGTAGTCTTACTGTTTTATTTCCTCCGGTATGGTTTCTTATAATTCGCTTTGACTTAAGCTTTTCATGCGGATATTTTGCATTTCAAGTTGTGGAAAGTCTTTTTTTTCCGATTGAATTTTCGTCATGCTTATAGTTTCTAGTGTTGCTAAGCGGTCATCAAGTACCGAACGGTCTATTCAGTACTTCATTTCTTTATTTCTTGTCATTTACTAAGTTTTACTCAGTCTGACACGCACTTCCTGTTTATAGTTCCTCCTTTTACTTAGTGGTAAACAGGGCCATCGCTGTTTAACTTCGATTTTCTGAAGCAAACAAGTATTAAACGTAACATGACCGAAAGCCAATAACGTATTATAGTTGACTAATTTTCCTGAAATCTTACGCATTGTTTGTGTAACATCTTTCTTTAAAAGTTTCTTCAATTAATCAGTTTTCAGGTATTGATGTCTTCCAGGTTTTGATGTCTTTGTCCTTAAACTCAAAGTCTTCTTTTTTTGTAAATTACACATACCATTCTCGACTAATACTATTGTATCAATGCCAAGTTTCCGTGTACTTTTTTCCAGATTATGAAGGATAATTAACATGAAGAATGAACAATATAACAACCACATTCCAAATACAGTCATGATTTCCTAAATAAAAGAATATTGTCACTTGTTAAAAATCGTATATAATAATAATAATAATAATAATAATAATAATAATAATAATAATAATAATAATAATAAACAGATTAAACTTCAAAAACACTTCTGTGTGTCAATTTTTCATTAGTAACAAATTGGATCCATAGAACTTCGATGTTCAATTAGAAATAAAATCCCCAAGTTAAAGATCGATATGATATTTTAATGCTTTATTTACATTCAAATAATACGTGCGATGTTTATTATTCACATATACAATGAAACTATTGAAAGAATTTTTTTTATTAAATAGGTGAATATTGTCACGTGGTGTCCCACTGAGAAGATAGAAATATAATTACTACTATCCTCGTGTTCGAATTAACAGTAGCAAGCCGTCAAAGAATGACCGTTAAGAAAGAATGGAAAAACAGATGTTTGTACTTGGTGACCTGGTGGATAAAGAATGGGATACGGGGTGACATCTAGTAGCCCTAAGGAGTCGCCTGACACGGGAAGGAAGAAGGTAGAAGCCAAATGATTGGCTGGGACCCTAAGACGGAAGTGGCACCTTCTTCCCGTCAGCGAAAAAAAGGAAAAGAAAAAAGTTAGTTGTTGGACAGGGTTCTTAGCGGACGGAACCAAAGCCAAGTACTCCGAGTAAAAGAAGACGAAAAGAATATCTCGGACACGAAGGAGCCATTTCTTCAAGCCAGTACTAAAAATAGCATAAAGTCTATTAGCCCGTAAAAGAGGAAATATTCTCCACAGGAACTCCGTCGAAAAAAAAAAGATAAGTAAACTTTGAGTCCGTTTCTCCTTATACCCAATTTTATATACCCTCTCTCTCTCTCTCTCTCTCAATATAAGAAAGACTGAAAACGAAAGAAAAGAAGAAAGACGTTTATGTTAATGGACTATTCATTTATGATATATTTGACATGTTGAAGGTGTATATCTATGTGTAGTAAAAGATTGATATATTTTAATGTTCCCACGTGCTTGAAGTTGTTATTTGTAGAGTCTGCTACGAATTTGTTATGTCATATTTCTTTTTCAGCTTCTATTCGCCTTATGATATGCTCGCTTAAAATTGTCCTATAAATTCCTTTAAAATATCACACGGGAAACCGGAATTGCCGACTACTATAATTAATATTATTATGTCTAAACCTAGAGGTCCATATCTTCCATTGTTCTAGGGGAGGAAGACTAGCGGCCTTGGTGGGTGTGTGTATAGTGTGAAATTTGGAACCACTTGGCAGCGGCGGTCAGTCTAGCCATAAATTAATCCCCCACATAATATGCCAGTTCTAATATGCCCGAGGAAAAACTCTGAACGAGGACTTATTCTACAAGGGATCAAGTGCCAGTCTGCCCCGTCTTCACACGTGCGAAAATAAAGTCCCGTTTTGGGATTTTAGTCAATTTTCGCGTCACAATATCTACAATATGGATAGAGAAAATTAACTTGTAATAAAAGTTCTCTTATCTAAACAAAATTTCTGTATGAACAATTTTTTTCAGTCAAACATCTATTTTCTGTATTTCTTTTTTTTTCCAATTGAATTTCTTACACTGGAAATATTTTGATTAAAAGAAAAAAATATTCTGTAGCTAAATATATACAGGGCATGTCCAAAACTTAGATTTTTCTTTTTGTTCTGATAATGTAATGATGAATGTAACCAGTTTTATTTCTTTGCCATGGCACGGCTAAATGAACATTTGATGAAGCAGAGTTAAGAATTTATAATTATTTCTTGTTACACTTTCACAACAATGACTTTATTATTAAAGATTTTTACAAAAATTTATTATAAAGATGAAAAAAGGAATAACATAACAGAATTTAAACCTGCTCTTAAAAATCTTTAAGCAAATTTGCATATCACCATTACTTTGAGAAATGTTGTTAGCTAAAAGGTTGATCGATAGTACAGAAGTATCATTATGTATTAAACATGTAGGGGGTTGGCTGTTGACAGGGAGATTTATATAACGCCAATTTATGATGGATTGTAAAATTCTGGATAAAACTATTTTTTGTAAAAGTAATTTCTCTTTTAGTATCATTGTTGCAAAATTTTCACTTTAACATTATCGGATGTTCTTTAGTGGGGAAAATCGGAAGACAGGTGTAATATATTTTTCTTTCCTTCTTTTTCTTTACTCTTTCATAGATAAACAAAGAGATAAAGAATAAATATCATTCTCTTTTTTTCTCGTGACCTATATCTTTTTTATTTACTGGTCGGTAGAAGATACTATGGTATAAATGCATTCTTGAAATTAAAAAAATAAACCAACAGTTGGTTAAAATTCCAATACTTCAATAATTTTTCGGCAAAAATGAGAGCGTGGTGGAAAGTGGTTCGCTGGAACAAATGCCACGACAAAGTTGTTATGACGCTGATGAACTAAAAGTTTCGTAACCGCGTTCGCCTAGTAAACTGTGTTGTAAAATCATATATGCGTTGGTATAGAGCTAGATTTTTCTTACATTAGTTTATCTATTATTATTCTTCCTTATTTGCGATACACGCTAAGTCTTCGAGACAAGTTAAGTAGGTAGGGTGGTAGGTAGGTATTTACAACAGTATAAAGAAACTGTGTCAAAAGACCATGATTGTCATCGTATTACAACGTATAATAGGCTCTCTAATTTTAACATGGAAATTACATTGAAAAAAATTAATTCAAATTCAAATAAATTGTTCATTTTTCAAAAAAATTTTTTAATGGCATATGTTGAAAATATATTGGGGGTTTAGGAATTCAGATAAGAAAAATCAAATAAACAATATTTGCCATTCCAGTGGTCTGGAGAGAAGGAAAAGATCCTATTACGGACTGCTATTTCTGCCAGATAAATGTAAAAGTTATGAATCTCAAGGACAAGCACCATATCCATATTTACCAACTCCTCCATTCGGGCAGGATATAACACAAGGTCAATTTTTAAGCGGAGTTTAACAGGTTTGAATTCAGCACCATATCCAATACCCCGTTGTTCATACTGCCATAAGATCAATCCTTCACTGAATATCGCTCTGATTCAGAACATGACATGACTGTTGTAGATAGGGATGATGCATCTAAGCGAGAAAAAGATGATCAGCCTGTACCCTTGACACAAGCTGAACTTAACAACCCGACACGAAACCTTTCAAAGAGGTTTGCTCAGCTGCTGAGTTCATATCTCAAAGAGAAATAAATATGTATTGGTACCGTGAACAACGTTCTACTTGTATGGAGATCGTAAGAGAGAATTAAGACAGTTTTTCACGTTCCAGGATAAGTCATCATTGTTTTTTTGCAACAGCATTGCTGGATTGATCAAATCAATGGGCTTAGAGTATGATGCTACGAAAAGGAGACTTTTTATTGGCTGATTCAGCCGAAGTCTCAAAACAGTTGTTCTACATAATGAGAAAAGTTTTGCATCTATATTAGGCATTCATTACAAATGAAAGAAATTCACAACAGTATGGATCATTTGTTGTCTGCGGTTTACTAATAGGAGCACAAATAGTTAATCCGTGGAGATCTTAAAGTGGTTGTACTGCTCCTAGGGCTTCAAGGTGGGTATACAAAGTATCCTTGTTTTCTGTGTCTCTGAGATAGTCGAGCTGACGACCGACCTCATGTCAAACAAGAGTAGCCATTAAGACAAGAGTTAAAACCTGGGTCGCATAATGTTCAGTTTCAACCTCTCATTGAACCAAACAAAATACTGCTTCCACCCTTACATATCAAGTTAGGAGTAATGAAGAACTTTGTGACGGCAATAGACAAGGAAAGCGAGTTTGCTTTCTTCCAGGAAAAGTTCCTACGGATAAGCATAGAGAAACTCAAGGCTGGTATATGACTGCCCACAAATAAGAGACTTTATGAAAGACCCAATGTTTGACGAAACACCGAGCAAAGTTGAAGTGTCTGCCAGGCGGTCACTGTAGTTAGTAGTTACAAACTTCCAAGGAACCCCCCGCCCGGAGTTCGAGATACGAGAAGGAAATTGAAGAGTTACTGAAGTTTCCGTCAACTTGGGACACGAATCTTTTGCGGCCACACTTGGACTATTTTCGAAAGAACAGTGGAGAGTTGAATGAAGAGCAGGATGAGTGCTTTCACCAAGATATTTGCATTATGGAAGAGCGCTCCCATGACCAGTGACTACTGCTAGTGCTTGAAACGAAATGCGATGGCTGCCAAGCACAGGAGGAAGTCCCTGAAAAGACTTTTCATCCATATATTTTGTGAATTTTTCGGTTTACTATGGCACAATGTGAGCTTCTGTGATCATGTCAGCCCTAAATTTAGCATTATTTGTTAAATTCAACAAGAAAATAAATAGTTATAATACTTATAATGTTTTAGAAAACACTATTTTTGTACCTTGCTCACCATTGTAGAGGGCATGTTATTATGTACCATTCTCGGTTTCATGTCTTAACAAACCGGCTGATGTAACAGGCGACACTAATATTCGAAAAGTCACGTTAATTTGACTCAGACGAAGGAATTTGAATTTTTTTTCTCGTACTGCAATCTATTTTGGTGGAAAAGTAGGAAAAGGAGAGAGAGAGAGAGAGAGAGAGAGAGAGAAGGCTCTTAGTAAAAATCTTGTGGAAAACAACAAACTTTACACTCTATTTACGCTCTGCGGAATTCCTTCTGACTCGGCTATTTTCTGATGACTGGGGATTAATCAAAAATAAATAAAATAAGTAAATAAATAATGCAGCAATTTCCCTGAAGGCCTCTGAGAGGAAGCGAAATCGGCGTATACCTCAAAAGATAAGCTTCCCGGCATCAAAGAGAAATTCTCTGGGTAAGCATTCACCACAACTATTTGACGGACCCCTTCTCTCGGCTGCTGGTTGTGAGCGTATGTGTTGTTTGGGTTCCGGGGCCTGGTAGCCAGCCATGTATCCTGCTAGCAGTCGGCTCTGTTAAACATACCTCACTGAAAAATAACTCGTATATTTCAACACCTTGTTTGGGAAACGCGACTAATTCTACTGGTTCAGGAAAAAATTTTACGCCCCAGAATAGTCGTGAACCCCAAAATAAAATTTTGAGTATAAAAGTATCCTAGTCTCTGTCCTTAATTCTCTTGAAGCTTCCTACAGACAAAAGAAGAAAACAAAGAATGGGGTGAGTAAAAGAAAAAGGAGTCAGATACGAAACTCAAAATCATCCCAACAGAACCCAACAATTCACTCATGAACCACCTCTAAAACTGCATCAAATAAATAAAAATCTTCTCAGTCCCATATTACCCCTCTCTCTTATTAAATGAGTCCCAAAAGAGTCATTTTAAGTTGATTTTTTAAGTCATTAAATCAAAGTGTTTTTCGATGTCATTACGTCTCGAGTTCCGACGCCTCCAATTCTAACACTTAATTGATTTTCCGTGATAAGCTTCGGTTTTTTTTTATTTGTTAGCCCTAATTTCGAAAAGTAATTTTAATATCTTAGCATCTTTGAGTCATTTCAAACAGTTAAACAAGTGATCACATATGCCGACCCATATTTGTTGACGAGCCTAAATTCAAAAGTAATATATACCAACCTCTATTCTCAAATGGTTTAAACAGACAATCCATATTAGTTTACACTCTACTAAAACAAAAATTCGACAATTCCACTACTGTTTATGTTGTTTAATGCAGGTTTTACTTTTTATTCTTTTTATATCATTTCCAACAGAAATTTGTAGTGATGGAATGATAAATAAAAAGACAATAACATAGAAAATAAAAAATATGCAAAAGTAACAGTTTCTCAGGAGGCCTCAGACATGATGTCAAATCGGCGCATGCCTAAAAAGAGGGGCTTCCTGGCACCAAAGAGAAACTCTTTCTCAGAAGCCACTTCGGCTGAGACGGATGGGCCTTTTTCACTCGGCTGCCAGTGGAAACGCACGTGCTGGCTAAAGCCCGAGCTCTTAGTGACGGATTGTATCTCTTGCTTTGAGCAGCCTCAGCTGAACGTACCCACTGAAGACAGAGACACATAGTGGACGCTCAAACTTCTAATTTGCCATAGATGATTCCATGATGTTCTTCAAATGCCTTGTCTGGGAGGACCAAGGCTATTTCTACTGGTTCAGAAAAACATTCCCTATCACATAATAGTCGTAAACCCCAAAAATATAATATGAGTCTAAAGGTATCCCTGTCTTTTTCCTTCCGTCCTTAATTCATTTACAGTTTCGATGAACAAAAAGAAGATAACAAGTGAATGGGGCAAGAGGGAAAAAGAGTCAGATACAAATCTTATTCCAAAAAACCCAACAATTCACCACCACGAAAAACCTTCATATACCCCACAGATTAACACTGTAACATTTTAAGTACATAATCGTTCATAAATTGATATGAAGTCAATAATTGAAACTTACTTTTATCTGGACGGTGAATGCAAGTATTACATTTCTGTATATTTTTTGTACATTAATACAGAAATAACAGAAATTTTCATTGGTGGGTTATTCTGGATAACCACCGATATTTTTGGGGGGAAATAATTTTATACAAAATTAGAATGTTTGCGGATAACAAGCAGGGTTGTTTTTTTTTTTTAAGAAAAAAACTGAAATACGACGGAAATTAAGGTAATTAATTTAATCTTTTAAAATGTGTTGTGCGAACTCAATACATTTTAATAAATAACCTCTTCATCTTTGTTTCATCACGAGTGGTATTTTTCTTTTTAAGGTTATTCAACAATTAGTTAATCATGATTTTAATTGGGGAATCAGATATTATCGACAAGAAATTTATCGTACACCCGCTTAGATTTAAACGTATCTCAATATGTAAGCGAACTCTGATCATTTAACATCCCCGCCAAGAAATCTGTCACATTTACTAATTTTATCTTCGTCGGCTCAGAAGTATGGAGTACCCAGTTAGAATAGAACTCACTAATGATGATCTCTTAAGCTACCTAAAAATTACGTCGCATGAGGCAAGCTGTACACTGTTGATCTGATGTTGTAATTTACTCAGCTGTGGTTGATTGCGGGAGGTTTAGACCAATATCTGAAACTGTTGCAATGTTTAAAAAATCAGGTTTAGGTAAAACAGAAGTATACAAATAGTATTCTCGATTTAAACGGTGAATATATATATATATATATATATATATATATATATATATATATATGTCTCCGTGGTGACATGTAATCTTTTCGATGAAACGCGTGCATTGATTTATACTCCTATATTTTTAAATGGCCGTGATGCCACTTGTTCCCGAAACCAAGATAGCGGACGTCGGTAAACTAATCAGTCTCGGGAACCTATTAGCCAGGAAAACCACGTGGTTAGTGCTTACAACTACGTCTGCAACTTCAACTTTGTCCCGCGTTTTTGGAGCCTACTGCATGACAAGGATTGTCTATAAATACTCTCATCTTCCAACATTCATCCTCTTTCACATTTTCACTTACAGGGTCAACACACTCTTTCCATTGTGACTTCCAGAGAGAACACTCATTCTCTCCATTTCGACTAACAGAGTCAACACACTCTTCCTCTTTTTTACATTTGACTTCCAGCAATCAACCACCACGAAAATATATACTCCATGCAATCATTCTCTTCTTTGTTATACTTTTTCGGTGAGACTTTTTCCAGCCTCAAACACAGAAATTTCGTCAAACCACAGAAAGAAACAAACAGTAGAAATACTTAGTCAACACGCATAGGACACTTTTTGTTAAATAGTCCTTTTTTGTAGTATTAGTGTTAGTTACACACACACAGAGGAATATTTAACGAACAGTATTAGAACACTAGTAATGTTTTAAAATAGTTCATTGAATGATATAAAATGATATAAAAATTTGAATTTGTTTGTACTGCTTTGTTTTATGTTCTTTTTGTACGCATCGTTTCAGACATCTTTACTTCGTTTGCCTTTTTCAAATATAAAACCAAACTTAAATGGTGGGAGAAATAATAAATAAACACGAACAACATACCACTACAAATTGGAGAGTAACATATCAACCAAACAACATGTTACCCCTACAAAATAGGGACCAAAAATATTCAATAAACACTAACATGCACCCCTTACAGTCTCAGTGAGCTAAAAAAACTATAGACAATTAAAGTTCTGAAGCAAAGTTAGTTTAAAGATTGATATTTTGGTTGGTTTCTTTGTTTTAATGGGTATCAACCTTTGTAGGTAATTTAATGCCAAAGCCAGCTTTCTAGAACAACAGTAGTGATCCTATTTAAACCATAGCTGGGAGGATAAGGGGGTTTATACCTTTCCCAAGAGTATTTGTCCGAAAGTGAACGTAATAGCGCGACTGGATTCGAATTCGCATACTACGATTTCGAAGTCCATCGTTTTTACCTATTTTTATATATTGGCATCTTTAAATTGGAAAAATAATTAAATGACTTGGCTTCTTTTTTCTGTTTCAAAATATTCTTTGATGCTCAATCGGCAATGACATTAACATTCTTTTCCGAAATAACGCAAGACTACAAAATTGAATTCATTAAAAATGATTAAACTATAAACAGTGATTTAATTTTGCATTTATGAACGCAACAAAAATAGATTTAGAATTTTTTATCACACTACTTTTTTAAACAAAATTAAGACTACATTTAATGAGAATATAGCTATATAGATCCACTGGAATTTATTACTATAAATTCTAGCGGAGCTACATAACATTACTTTAAATTACTTTTATATTAAAAATATTTTCTAAGTAATTTTAAATCATAAAGCAAACAACTCTATATATCTTATTATCTACATTTAACTTCTTTAGCTTTTTAACCTCTCTGGTTTTCCCTTCAAAACTTTGTATCACTTGAGAAATTTTTCTGGTATGTTAGCATGAACCATCTAGCAGTAGTTCGCCATCATACTTATATCTAAACGTCACTAGTAAAGAATTCCATTTCCTCGATATCCTGATGAAATCTTTCATTGTTTTTCACTCACTACTACAAGATTTTCGATGGAAAATTGCAAATATGAATTCAAAAGGAAAAACCTTTGAGATTTATGTTGCGACTAAAGTCCTTAAATTTGATCAACATAATTCTCAGAGTTTCTTGTCATTTTGATCCTTAATGAAAAACTTAGAAATTTCTTCGATCATCAAGTTCTGCATGAGAAAACGTTTTCTCACGTGAGAGCCTGTAAATACACGCTTTTCTAATTTATCTATTGGCAAACCAAGTAATTTTTGTCGCAAAATTATAGAATAGGTCCCGTTTTTTGACTGAGCTTTAAAAATTGCTTCCTTAAACCAAATTTACTATGAAGCAGTTACAACAGAAAATTTTCTGGATTCACCATAATAGATCTGATAATGTTTTCGACATGAACCCGTAAAGTCTTTATATTTGGCCACATCGACTAAATATCCAAAGTAAATCATTGTTTCTGCTGTTCCAACCACAGAGAAAACGTGGGAATTTTGTACATCCGGACTTTATATGACATTAGACATTGTATCGCATTGTTTTAATGTACGTAATAACCGAATTCATTTGCCCCAGGGTAGTTGCGTAAGAAAAGATGGATTCACGTCTTTCCCAAAGACATTAGTGTGAAGCGAAGCGCCAACAGCCTCATCCAGGATTTGATCTGGGCCACCGAATCTATTTCCCAAGATAACTGTTATAAAACACGCCTACTAATTGTTTATCTCTTTCTCTCCCCACTCTCTCTCTCTCTATATATATATATATATATATATAGCTAGTTTTATTAAAGACGATGGAACACTGTTTATCATTTTTAATTGTAATTGTTCCATTCTTTTTGTAATTCTTGTAATTCTTTTGTGTCGGGATTCAGGTGGAAAAGGAATTGTCCCATATCCTAAACTAAACCGATATAATTTATGAATTTATATGTCCATTTCGAGCGGGCATCCACAAAAGCAAAAATAATATTTACATTGGTTATACAACTACTACACTATCTCGTCGCCTCATTTATCACCTTTTTGAAAATAGCACCATAAAACATTTGATCATAAAGCTCTAATTAACTTACATCTTCTGATGTAAGGAAGATTCTCATAGATTATACTATGATTTTATATAAATAATAATAATAATAATAATAATAATAATAATAATAATAATAATAATAATAATAAACGATTACAAATCCTAGAAGCAATATGAATAAAATATTTTTTAAAAATCATCAATAAAATAGCATTTAACATAGACACTATAGGACAATTCCTTTCCCACCTAGATCCCGACACAAGAAAAATTTGAAAAATTATAATTAAAAATAAGTGTTCCATCGTCTTTAATAAAACTTGCCTCAATAACAACTTGCTGCCTAAGTAAACATTCTTCAATATATATATATATATATATATATATATATAATGAGCTGGATACCAACATCTTTCAAACTTTTATACTTTATACCCACTTCAACTTATCTCTCACCGCATGTACAATATTTAATAGTTAAAAATGGGTGTCAAAAACGTGATAGATGATTATCAGACGATTAGAAACGACGATAGACCGATACTGATCTACTCGGGGAATAAAACAATTGCATATTTTCCGTTAATGGTCGGTGTTTTTATCCAAGTGAAAAAAAGAAAAAGACAAAAAAAAAACAAGAATTTGAATACTGATTTTCAGTTAGCAACACAATCTTATTTGACTTTTCACCAAACTAAGTTCAGTTTAGTAAATATTCACAAAGTAAAGGTCAGGACTGTATTGCAGATATTAATAATAACAAAAAGAAAAGATGAATCCTGGCGCGAATAAATGTTGTTTTCTACGGTAGTTGTCATAACGAAAGTTTGAGCTAAGTATTTTGTGTTTATTGAAAGACCGTGTTAAGTAAGTAACTTTAAAACTTGTTATCAGATGACTTCGAAAGCAACGCCAACCCCAGAGAAGGAAAAAGCAGAAAAATTATCGCTTATTTCCACAAGTTTTCTTTCACACGGGTGTATCTTCGTTATACTTCATTAGATGTCAAAAATAATTTGCTGTGAAAAACAGGCGACACAGAAAGAAGTGTTTACATTAGCTACAATATTTTTATTTTTTTTATTTTTCCTATTTTCTTACCATTTCTTAACTTTACTTTATTCTCAGTCCAATTCTAAAGTTGAGTATTTTGAATGTGGATAGAATATCAGGAAACGTCTATACATATACGGGAGAACGGCTATGTAACTAATGAAATTGATGGAAGCAATATAATATCACTGAAATGTGCAATAAATATGCAGGAGTTATTTGTATATTTAGTAACCTTAGCTTAGTCTGGTACAAAACCACAGGTGTAGAAAAAATCAGAAGATAGAACGCACATTATAATAGTAATGGGCAGCTAGACTGTGTTGTACATGACCATTTCGCTAGACATTAGACCACAGCAAGCTTTTTTTTAAATTACTAAACTTTGCGTGTTCTGGCACAAGGCTAAAAATTATTTATAGTACCCATATGGTAAACTTATCTATGACACGAAGGTTGATATGCCATTAAACCAAAACGAAACCAAACGAAACCAAACCAAACCTTTACTATGAATTTCTCAAACAAAAGAAATTCTTGTTCTCGAGATTTAATTAACTTTACAGTGTTGGAATTTGACACAAGGTCAGTTTAATGTAGAATGTCCCGTATGAAACATGCCTCTGGGTGGGGGATAAAAACTGCGTTGGCATTTCCATTGAGAGGCGCCTTAGGAATCAGGTAATCAATACAGTCTTTACCTCTTTTAGGTGAGGGGCATGTGTTGCTTTGAGGGAAGGCCCTCTAGAACTGAACTGTTAATTTCAGGTACTAAAACAAAAAGGATTGCCAACAAGTTGACAAAATTATAAAAGCATAGAAGAAACCAATGCATTTGTTATTTGCTCATCTCATCGTCTTGTAACAAGCCAAAAAGTAGAATATGTAATGGGAAGATTGTGTTCCGCTTCTAACGTGGAGGACCAGCATGAATTGAAAATACTGTTCGTAAATAAGTATATCAAATATATTTTAATAAAAAAATTTATTCTAAACCAAACATGTCAGGATTTTATCATTTTTAATGGAAAATTATACAATTAAAATGGATATTGTATATTATTTATCGCCAAACTCTAAAAATCTTTGATCAAAATATTAATACGTAGCAGTCAAAAAACAAATACACCTCTTTATGAATCAATTCTATTTTTGGTTTCAGATTTTCAATACTATGTAGTTTTGTATTAAATTACTCCTGATAATAATCATTTTGATTGGGCAATGTTTAGAAAAATACAATTCTAGTACCTTAATTTTAGAAAAAATTTACATTTTTATCTAAAGAAGTGAAGTACCTATTCATGGGCAATACTATACATACCTGAGAAAAATGAATAATGGATAAAATTTTAGTTTCATTGGCATTATACTTATTTCACTTGTTTCATTGATTTTTCATTGTTCGAAGCACCTTTGATATTCCTCGGTTGATTTAGTGGGAAGTTATTCTGGCATATTCTTAAAAACATTCTCTTCATCTTCAAATCTCTTATATATATATATATATATATATTCTGCGATCTTTAAATAAGTTTACAGACTTTTTTCGTATGGGCACTTTTATTGATTATACACACATGAAACTCTAGTCCCCTTCGAAGTAATCTTTTCCGGCTGCAATGCACTCGTTGTACCGAACCAACAACTTCTGGAAGGCCTCATGGAAGTCCTCTTGTGTGAGCGTGTCAATGACCTTGTAATATAATGGCGGAGGGATTTCGTTTTATATATCTTGCCTTTCGGTTTAGTTAGGCTGAGAACCTTTCGCTTAGCGCATGGGTTAGTTAGGTGCAACATGAGCGCAGGTGTTCACGCGTATGCAGAGCGGACGTGTCATTCAGAGATGTCACAATAGAAACCCCAGATTGAAAAATGTGACCGCGGGATGTGAATGACGTCACGCACCGGAAGCGTCGGCTGGGATTTGAGAAAAGTCAGTTAATTGAGTTTTGCCGTCGGAAGAAGAAGGTTGACTTTTGTTAGCTCGCCGTGGCCTTGCGGCAGGTGTCGCACGTCGTTTGGGGCAGAAGGAAAAGTCAGCATAGAAAGAATGTGTATCTCTCTCCTTATGTTGAAAGACCTTTTAACTCAAAGGTAATAAAAAGTTTCGTACCTGAACTAAGAAGTCCTAAGTGTTTTCTTGTGTTTCGGGATTCCTATGTTATCTATATGCGCGTTATGGACATGATGAACGTTTTGCGTACCGGTATGAATATGTCTATTTCACATATTCATGTATGCCTATGTAACAACCTTCACCACAGCCTCTTTCATCTCCCCAATTGTCCCATGACGACAGCCTCTGAGCTGAGGGAATAACCAAAAGTCAAAGGGAGTAAGCTCTGGTCTATAGGGAGGCTGAGGAACTGTCTTGATGTCCATCTTGGTCAAAGGATGGAGTTGTGGACTGGTGCATTGTCCTCGTGGAAATGCCACTGACCCAATTTGAAGAGTGCGGGCCTCTTCCCTAGGAATTTCTTCCTGAACTCCCTTAAAACCTCAACATAGTAACCCTAACCCTAACCCTTTGGCCAATCAACTCTGGTGTATTGACTTCCTTACTCCTACCACACCTCTCATCATCCCTCACAGACTCTCTGCCTTCCTTGAATCTCTTACGGCACTCAAAAACTGATGCTCGATTCATGCAAGATGCTCCAAAAGCAGTCTGAAGCATTCCATACGTTTTTGTGGCGTTTTTGCAAGTTTAAAACAGAATTTTATTGCATATCGTTCTTCTAAAGTGTCCTCAGGTCCAGATTGCATTTTTGAAAATCACCAGCTGTGAGAATCAGGCTTTAGTAGGGTGTATTCCAATTGCTGTTGTAGCTGTTCATTTAAACCTGAAATCATAAAAATTGGTCAGTCATCCCATAAGATGTATAGCAATAAGATACTGAATTTTCAAGAGTCTACGACAATTTTAAATGCCTGTACAAAAAAGTCTGGAAACTTATTGAAGGCACCACGTATATCAGCATCATCATCATCATCATATCGTGCTGGCAGCACGGATATCCCTGACCCTCTCTCGCCACTCCTCCCTATCGTTCATCGCCCTAGGTAGGTCTTCAGGACAACAACCTGTATCCTCACATAGCTGCTGAATGTACGTTCGTGCTGGTCGTCCTGCTTTTGCGCGGCCATGTGTGGGGATCCATAAGAGTACATCTCTTATGAGTTCATCTCTGCTTCTCCAGCAATGTCCTGCATGTCTGGTTCGTCTAACTTGAATAGTTTTCGTGATAGGGGGCAGGTGGCCGTACAGTTGGTGTCTTGTGGGGTGTTGCTGCCAGGACTTGTTCAGGATTGCACGCAGCATTCTTGTGTAATTGCCATCTAGTTTCTTCTCCAGCCGTTTTGTTAGCGTCCATGTAGTGCATCCATATAGCAGTATCGATGTGACCGCTGCCTGGAAGAAACTGCGTTTCATTTTATCGGTTAGGTCTGATTTCCATATAGTCGATAGCCTATTGATAGCTGTCCATGCTTTCGTTAACCTCGTTTCGATGTCCTTTTCGGTCGATTCGACGCTGCTTCCTAGGTACGTGAATTTGTCTACTAGTTTAAGAGGGGTTCCTTCTAGAGTGGAGATGTCCCCCGTTTGATTATAGCACATATATTCCGTTTTGTGTGCATTAACATGGAGGCCTATGCTTGCTGCTGCTCGTTCCAAACTATGCAGAAGTGTTTCGGCTTGGTCAGGTGTATTTGCCAGTATCGCTATGTCATCGGCGTAGTCGGCGTCGGTAATTGTTGTTGCGGGGTACCTTCTGCTTCTTTTCTTCGTCAGTTCGAAGCCATTCTCTTTGATTTTGTCAATCGATGTTCTAAGTACGTAGTCTAGACAAATGATAAAGAGGTACGGAGCCAGCGTGTCCCCTTGTAGTACTCCTGCTACAATGTCGAAGTATTCTGTGTCTCCATCCGGTGATCGTACTTTTACTTTAGTGTTTCTATAGAGAATCGTTATTGCCTCTACGGTTTCTTTAGGTATGCCGTACGCTAGTAGGATTTGTTCCATTTTTCCTCTGTGAATGGAGTCGAAAGCCTTGGTAAAGTCGACAAATATTAATGTTGCTTGTAGGTTCTTTGCCCGTACACCTTCAAGGATTCTGCGGATGGTTAATATTTGTGAGGTCGTGGATCTATTTCTTCGGAAGCCATTTTGGTTTTTTCTAAGTATGTTGTCGATTTTGGGTTCTATTCGGTTTCGTAGTAGGGCATTGTAGATTTTGGCAGCTATGGATGTAAGTGTTATGCCTCGGTAGTTTTTGGCTAATCCTAGGTCCCCCTTTTTAGGGAAGGGGAGTATGCATCCCTTCATCCATCTATCTATCGGATTTTGATTGTATACTGCGTTGCAGTGTCGGAGCAGTATGTCGTCGAATTGTCTGGTCTTCCATACTTCCGGGGGAATTTCGTCCAGCCCTGCAGCTTTCCTATTTTTAATTTTTCTGAGAACCGAGTCGAGTTCTTCTCGTGTGAACGGTCCAAGTTTAATGTCTAATTGTTTGCTAATTATTCTGGTGATTGGTTCATGCGTTATTTTTGGTGGGTTTCCAAGTAAGTTTTCGAAGTGCTGTTTCCACAGTTTTATTCTTTCTTGTTGGTTTGCTGCTTTAAGTTTTGCTTTGGCTGTGTTCTTTCTTCTGCTCACTTCGTTTATTGTTTGCCAGGCAATTCTAGATTGTCTATCTTCCACCCAGTCTCTAATCTTATCTATCTGATTTTGAATGTATTCTGTCTGTTCCTTTATATATATGCCTGCTAATTGATATTGTGGCGTTTTTAGTTTTAAGGCATTTGTGTTTGTTGGGTTTTTTCGATAGTTTTTGGAGGCTGTTTTCACTAGTGCACGTTTTTCTCTCACCGCTAAAGTTTCCCATGGGACTCTATATTTAGTTTTAAGTTTTGTTGGAATGTATTTTGCTGCTGCCTCGAGGTGTGCATTGACGAAATTTTCGTATTCGTCGTTTGGTGTACTTTTTTCCGTCTTTTCTTGTAGTGTTTCGAATCTGTTTCTTAATTCTAATACGTATTTATCTCTTACATCTTTGTTGTTTAATAGGGCCCAGTCATAGTGTTTGGTAGTCGCTGTTCGTTTGTCGTTTTTTCGTAGGCTTAACCGTATTTTCGCCGTGACTATTCGGTGATCGGTGGACACACCCTCAAAAGAGGAGTATGCCTCGCAGTTCAATGCACTATTCTTCCATTTCTTGTTTATAAGGACGTAGTCTATCTGTGCTTTAGTATTGTTTGCGTACGTGTATGTCCATAGTTTGCCCTCTCTTTTTTGGTAGTTTGTATTGAGGCATGCTAATCTATTTTCTATCATGAAATCTGTTAGATGTTGCCCATTTCTATTTGACGTGTTGTGGAGGCTGTATTTGTTGTTTCGGTTTTTCCCGAAGGTGACTATTTCATTTTCTTCACTAACATTGGTGGGGCTGTAGCATGAGACGATTGTTGCTCTGGGGTTTCCGTTAAATGTAGCTGCCATCATTCTAGGTTGTATTTTCTCAACGCTATTAAGCGTTTTTAGTGCTCTAGGTCCTATAAGCAATCCTACCCCTCCTACTGCGGCGTTGACAGAGTTTTTCCATGCGGATACAGTGGCGAGCGACCAGCCATTGCCAGTTTCGTGATATTTGATATCTTCTGTGTGCGTGTATCTGTGTTCTTGTATGCATATTATGTCTATTTTATGTTCTTCGGCCGATGCGATTAGCTCTGGGAGTTGTCCTATTCTATTTAAGGTTCTTACACACATACAGACTGACGGAAAATATAAATATTTGGTAAATAGAGATGTCTTCTTCATTGCGTGCATATATATATATATATATATATATATATATATATATAGTTCGAGTACGTAGTTGTTTTTTGGTTGGTTGGTTGGTTGGTTGGTTCTACGGCATTAATTCCGTTGTCATTTTTCCAGCAGTTATGTGCTTTCAAGTGACTAATGCTAATGATTATATGTAAACAATTATAGATCCAATAAACTGTTTGTAATACAAATAATTTGCTCAATGTTTTATGGTTTAAGGCATTTCGACCTAAAACTAAATAAATTGCACGCAATTATATTTATTCAAATATTTTTAATGCTAATAATTTGTTCACAATCATATACTTTTAAGCAATTATTCCAATGTATATGAATAATCATTTGTCTCACAAAATTTCAAGTATTCCAATTTCATACTGATACTAATAATTCTCAAATAAATGTATTAAATCCATTATGATCTATTAGATGTACGACAACTCTGGAAGTAATGGCTACAAAAAGGTAACATAACAGTCTTAGAGCTCCAGAACTGAAGTCTCACCATCGAACCCAGGAAACTCTTTGAACGTGTTGGTGGGGAGGTCGATAAGAGATACAGTCGACGTATTCTATATCCAATCAACTAGTGTGGTTTTGTTTTGGAATCCGCCTATGCGGTCTATTTAGGATCATTTTCTATACTCCAGAGGCCTGGGGAGAAGGCCCTCTGAGACTCAAGGATGCCAGTGTCAGCCGCGAGACGAGAATGCTTGGGCCTTCCCGGCACTAGTGTCAGACAGCCCCAACCACCAAGCCAGTCGGTTGAAGCTGCCTTAGGGGCGGTTGACTTGATCGGCCAACTGACTTGATCGGCCGGCTGAAATGTGTCCTGGCCACTGGGCCAAGAGTACGATTGTAAAGAAACTACTCGTTTTATGCCTCCCCACATACATTTTATGCAAATGTGGTCAACAAAAGTGATGTCGTGGAGAAATTAAATTCCCGGATCTTGATTCGACGACAGTCTCAGGGATTCCATCCACGCAAATGTAAAATTACTACAAAGATTCTCCCGCCCAAAGAAAAGGTATTCTAGGTGTGACTCTAAACTGTGTTCAATGGTGAAAATCTAATTCTGGAGCTTTGGTGAACATGGACAAGGCTATTTATTGCAATTACTCCTTGGTTCACCCTGACTCGAAGAGGTAATACCTGTTAGGATCCAATCTATGGGTCAAATATGTACGACATTTATTTCTATTTGGAATATTTGATACAATATAATTGTGTGCAAATTATTTGTGTAAAGAATAGTTACTTGAAACTATAGTTGTTTAGTAAAGATTATTATAATTACTTCTTTTAAACCATGTAATTGCTTGAAGATTATTGATGTTAGTTTGCAATACTTAAAAGCTTGGTGCAAAAATGATTATCAGATAGAAATAATTACATTAAACCATACGATTGAGAATAAATTAGTATTGGAGAGGAACACTCGATATCATATTACTGTACAAACAAATGGTTACTACAGTCAAATAAAAAAGGGTTGTTTTTAAAAAGTGATTGCAATGGAACATTGAAAATATAGCTAGTTATGATTGCAATCAAATATTTATAAATGAATCGAATTCCTGATTTAAGTAACCCATAAGAAGTTGATATGACGTTCGATTCTTATTGCGTACTCCATACTTCTTTATGTCAAACTAACTTCAATTTCGTAAAAGAAAGTCACGCGGAAACCTTAAGTGTCCGTTAGATCACTCAAGGTAAGCACTTATGAACCGACACCGTTCTGGGTGACCGCTTTGGAATAACAGGTACTGTAAGCAACCTGATGCAAAAGTGCTAGACTAAGCAAAGCTTCATGAATAAGAATTAATTATCACATTTTACACACAGATACCCAATTGCACGCATACACAGATATATATTCATACAGAAAATACGCACACTACACACACGTACAGAAAATTGAATGTAGCTCCCTCCCTTAGCAGCAGGTAATCAATCTTTGATTACCAAGCAAGAAAATTGATTGTCATCATATTCCTATATGTATTGATCCTTCTAAAATAATCTTTGTTTGTTTAGTTAATATCGATTTGTCAATAGCTATAAGTTTTTACCATTCGTGGCCAGAAATAAGATTAACAGAAACATGATTTCTGAGAATTCATCTCCTAAGCAACACTACCCCCTTACACTATAGAGGTAGGTTTAGGGGTATTTTTCGTGCCTGTTGTATTTTCTAGAGATACTCATAATGTAAAAATGTGGAAGTTTCTATACCACCTAAAAAATCGATTTCCTTCTCCAACAGAGATACAACAGTGAAGTACTCAATTAGAATGTGTGGGGTGTTCTCTCTTAGCAATCAAAGAATTCTAATGATTGTGAGATGACGATACTACAATGTTGCAAATGAAACAGATCGCATTATAGAAGAAAAAAGCGCCACAAAAAGGCCTAGAGACAAGGATCTTTCCCGATCCTCTAAGATTAACCCTAACGAAATGGTAATGAAAGGTTCTAGGCCTAAAGAAGACAAGAATGATCTTTTTATTTATTTGATTTTTATTGCTTTTGGTGAACTTGTCAAAGAAACTTGAAAACGCTGTGCCGAGTGGTTGAACTGTGGAATAAATATGTGTAATAAAATGTACTTTTTATTGCTCAAGGTCATTTTGGACAGGCCCAGTACTTTTCAGGATTCCCTTGCAAACTTTGCTTTTGTATCAAATGCTCATGACATTTTGTTTGTAAGGTTAAAAATAAAGAAAGCGTTTTGAAATATAAAATCTTCACTGAATAATATTTTTGCTTTTATTACTAATCCTTATGCAAACGAAATCAAATACTTTTCATTGATTATATTTAGAAATATTTGGGGAATTTACAAAATGTACACTAAGCTGCATGCAGTGGTGAGGCTTCTGTTCTTGTGATCTGAGGAGTGTTGAGTATTCTTTTGTTGCTCTTACTTCTAGCTCTACTCTATTGTACTTGTTAGGGTCCCTATTTATTGGTCAAAGAGATCTCTTGGAAATCTATTAGTATATAACTGCGTACAAATAATTTATATTAAATAAGAAATATTTTATTCCATATAACTTTGTCCAAATAAATAGTTACTTTTCTTTTAACTAGGAATTAAAATCACTGGAAACCATATTATTGTGTGAAAATTATTAATATTACATAAAATACTTGAAACCATATAAATGTGTACAAGGAAAAATGATTATTGATATCACTGACAAATAAAAAAGCATGATTAAAAATGATTACAATGGAACGTTGAAAATATAAACATATATGCTTATAATCAAACAGTTACAAATGAATCAAATTTTAGCGTTAAAAAAAACATAAGCATAAAAAAAAGAAAGAAAAGCAAAGGAAGCTAGCTTTGTTGCAAAATACGTCAGTATAAATTTCTGTATTTCATTTGAAATGCTACACATATAAAAATTTCATTCCAATCCTTACAAAAAGATTCATTCTAAAACTTATACATAAAACAATTTAATTTCAAACCTTATCCATAATCTACTTCATTTGAAACATCGATAAAACAATTTCATTCAAAACTTGACATATATAAAAATCTCATTTGAAAACTTACCAATTTTAGAATTTTTCTTAATCACTACCCATAAAACAATTTCACTTTAAACTTTACTCATATAAGAATTTCATTCCAACCTTACCCATGTAACAATTTCATTCAAAAGCTCACCCATATCACAATTTTCTTCGACTTCTAACTCATAAGAATTTTATTTCGAATCTTAACCAAATAAAAGTTTCATTTAAAATCTTACCCATAAAAAGATTTCTTTCCAATCCTCATATCAGTATTTTATTTCAAATGTTACGCATGTAAGAATCTCATTCGAATTCTTACACATATAAAATTTTTATTTTAAACCTTACTCATATAATAAATTCATTCGAAGATTTACCATATGACCACTTTACTTCAAACCTGACACAAATAAAAACTTCATTCTAAACATTATTCATATAACAATTTCATTCTAAACCTGACCAAAAAAACAATTTCATTTTGAACCTTAATTGTATAATGGTTCCATTTTAAACCAACCCCATATAACAATTTCTTTACAAAACTTACCCATATAATAATTTTGTTAGAATACTTAACCATATAACAATCTCATTCAAAAACTTACGTATATAACAATTTCATTTCAGATCTTACCCACGTAACAATTTCACTTATATATTTTACCCCTATAAGATTTTTTCCCAACTTACCCATTTAACAATTTTATTCTAAACCTTACTCATACAACTATTTCTCTTTAAACTTTATCCATGTTAGGGTTTCCTTACCCGTATAACAATTTCATTCTAAAACTTATTCAAATCACTTATCCAAAACTTATCCAAATTCGAAACTTAACGCATATAACAATTTCATTTCAAACCCATATCCCAATTTAATTTAAAAACTTACTCACATGATAATTTCATTCTAAACCTTATCCATATAACAAATCATTTCCAACAATACCAATATTTTAATTTCATTCATATAAAAAGTTAATTCCAAACGTCACCCATTTTATTCCAAACCTCGTCGATATTACAATTTCATTTCAAACCTCACAAATATCACAATTTCATTCGAAACTTTACCCATTTGATAATTTAATTCAAAAACTTACCCACATAATAATTTCATTCCAAACCTTATCTTTATAGTAATTTCATTTCAAAGTTTACCTATATCAGAGTTTCATTTCAAACTTTACCCATAAAACAATTTAATTTTAAACTTTAACCATTAAACAATTTCATTCCAAACTTTACACATATAACAATTTCATTCCAAACTTTACACATATAACAATTTCATTTCAAACCTTACCAATATCACAATTTCACTTCAAAATCTATCCATAAAACAATTTCATTCCAGGTTTACCCTGATATCAATTTCATTCTGAACCTTACCAATATTACAATTTCATCACAAAACTTACCCATATAAAAATTTCATTCCAAACATACCCATAAAAGAATTTCTTTCCAAACCTACATCAGAATTTCACTTTAAACTTTACCCATATAAAAATTTAATTTCAAAACTTTGGAATGAAATTGTAAAACGGGTAACGTTTTACAATTTCATTCCAAAGTTTTTTTCCATATAACAATTTAATTCCAAACCTGACCCACATAAGTATTTCATTTCAAGCTTTACCAACGAAAAAAATTCATATCAAACCTTATCAATACAGCAAGTTCACTTGAATCTTTTACAATAAAATAATATCATTCAAAACCTTATGTAACATGTTGACCCTCGACCGAGCCGTCAATCAAGATATGCACCAGTGTAAATAAGCGGAAGAACAGCGGAAGCACGTGGACGTCAAACAAAAATATAACCAGGACACAGACGGCTTGAGTCAGTTGGAGTTAGAGCCAGTTAGAGACAAGATGCCGAATTGAGAACCAACGGCAGACAGAGGGCTTTCGGCCCTCAGTGACCCACGAGTGAGCAACCCCAGCCAAGATGAGGAAGAAGTGTTGCTATGGTCAGAAGAATTTTGGGTCAAAATAACAGTCCGTCCTTGTCTCCACTCACCTCTCACACACAAGTGTGAGATATATTTTTATAAAGAAGTGTGTTCGTTCGTTCATTGAAGCTCGTCATTATTTTTGTGTATGTTTCCACTTGTATATGTATACGTGCAGTTGTATTATGAGTATACAACACTTATCTATAGAAAACTTTTCAAACCTTACTCATATCAAAATTTTATTTCGAAATTTACTTATATAACACTTCATTTCAAACCCTACACATAAAGCGATTTTATTCCAAAACTTACCCATATAACAATTTCATTTCAAACCTCGTCCATATCAAAATTTAATTCGAAACCTTACTCATATAAAGATTTCATTTTAAACCTTATACATATGACGATTTCGTTTCAAATTTTACCCATATAAGAATTATACTTTAACTTTATCCATAAAACAATTTCTTTCCAACCTTACCAATTTAACGATTTCATTTCAAACCTTACCCACAAAATATTTAATTCCCAAACTTACCCTTATCAATATTTAATTCCAAACTTAACAATTAAAGAATTTCTTTGAAAATCTTTCCCATATCCCAATTTCTTTCAAACTTTACCCATTTCACAATTTCATTCCAAACCTCACCCACACAAGAATTTCTTTTTGAACCTTATCCATATAACAGTTTCATTCTTAAACTTACCCATATAACAATGTCTAATCTCGATGGTTTTATTTGCTATTAGCATACTAAAAATAGTCTCAATTACGTCTCAAAACTGGGCAAAATTCTCGGAAAAGGTTATGCTTTTTAAGTTATATCAATAGTCATTTTCACAATAATTTTTCTAATCACTCTAAACTACGACATAGCTGTTAATATCTCATGATTTATGTCACAGAATCAAAGTTTCCACTTATCTGAACAGTTAATTCCATTGGCAAAACGTGTAAATATATATAGTTTGCAGGACATTACAATACAGTAATTACTTCTAGTTGCGGAAAATCATGTATTTAGTCGAGAAGAAGCACAAGACAATAATGGAACCTGGATATCTACTAGATCAACGATATCCAGTTCATACACCAGCAACTTTTTCCAGATGGTACTTAGATAATTTGCTCTTGCTATATGATGGGAAAGAGGAGCTTTACATAATGGCAACTGATGATATTGAATCTTTCCTTCCTTTCTGCAGAACAAATTTTAGTGCAAAACGGTAATATCTGCAATGCCACTTTAATCTACATACAGTGCACGTGTGAAGGGTTCCAATTTTGTTATTTTGTTGGAGTTAATTCCCAGCCTGTCTCAAATCTTACAAATATTGACATAAGTTTTTATTGCTGTTGTTGTTTTTTTGCAAGAATTTCACTCTCAACATTGAACCTATTTGCAGTTTTTCAAAGTGATCGTCTAAGCTTCCTGAAAAGCATACTAAAAATACGTTACCACCATAAGCTGTGACGGTTTTTGGTACATCAAACAATTTGTTGTTGATTGGTACATTGGACTTGTAATAATATCTGAGAATGCCATACATAATGGAAATGTGTGACTCTTCTGTTGCAAAAACTAGTACCATGTATTGCATACAGAAAAATTGTGAACTTGCTTCTTCTTCACTTGATCTGAGCACAGTAAAGTTGCTAAGCAACTGTGATCTGCTAACTCTTGTTTTAACAAGTTATGAGCCAAGATAAAAATATTGAGACTAAATCTTTAATTCTTAATTTCAAAATTTAAATGAAGACTTACATAGCTGAGCAATTTACATAATAAAATGATGATGTTTAAAAAAATTCTAAATGAGTGTGTGACAATTCTTTTTGATAAGCGATTTTTGCACAAGTGCAGCGTTCACCACACTCACCACACACAACAGTTATTTTATAAAAATCTTTACGTAGGTGATAGCATTGAGAATTATTGTTTTCTAAGTGATGAAGGAATATACAGAAAATGTTTATGATTTTGCAATGCAGAAATGTTACTGCACTAACGAATTGTAACTATTCTCTTTTTACAATGGAAAACATTCTTACTTCAGCTTCTTCATGAATCTTAATTGGATATCTTCAAAATATAAAATTAGCCATATTTAGCCTATACACATCACTAACACACAAATAAATAAAACAAAGGATAGATTGTAAGATATTAGTTGTCTAAATTTCTGAGACGAAACTTGTTGATTTTTATCATTAAGGGTTTTCGGACTATTGTCTTCATCGCTATTTTCACAACGTTTCGGCCGATATGACCTCAGGCCTTCTTCGGGCGTTTGTTGTACTCGGAAACCTTCACGGAACTTCGAACTACGTCCTTTATTGAAACCACGGGGGTCGCCTGTTCTGATTCCATTAGCCATAATCGGGTACAAGTGTTAAGTATTCCTGTATATTACTCGCTTGTAGTGAGGATTGAACCTGCAACCTTCAGATGATTGTCTCCTGAGAAGCTCAGGGAACCAACACCTATAACCGTTACGCCATGTGTCCTGCTGGACAATTCAGAGTGAATTTTTGGGTATTATAAACTTAATGTTCTTACTTTTAGCTCGAATTACGACTATTATGAATGATTTTTTACCTGTGCTCATATTCAGATTTTTTTTTAATCTAGCCTTCTTGATTATCGGTTCCCATATTGTATTCAACTCTATACTTGGTCTACTCAGCAGGTCATTGTAGCCCAACGTATGTGCTGATTCCTTAAGGGGTCTAATCCTCCAATGTTCAGCCCTATCAATTATTTCAACTTTGTCCCATAAGGGCAGATGATTTCCATTTTCCTTCCATATATGGTCCGCCATACCCGACTTTTCAATCTCCCCTCGTACTATTGCTTTCCGATGTTCTTCTAGCCTTACTTTTAGTGGGCGATCAGTCTCACCTTTGTATATTTTACCACAACTGCAAGGGATGGAGTAAACACAGTTCTTGGTCATGTTGAATTCTGTTGGTGGCTTGACCCGGAAGAGATATCTCCGGAGAGTTGAACCACTTGTGAATATTGTCATAATGTCATATGGACTACATATCTTTTTGATCCTTTGACATAGGGCAGACATACCGAGGTGAGTTTTCGGGTGTTATCCTCCATCCTCCTATCTAGGTTTCTTGGAGCCGATGTTATGCTCTCTGGGTAGTCGTTACGATGGAGGTTGTGTCTCAGACTAATCATTTCTTCTTGATATGCATCAGTATCGCTACTAAAGGTTTTTGCTCGATGTTATAAGAAACGGACTATTCCTTTCTTTACCGTATATGGATGATGGGAGTTGAAATTGAGGTACTGTCCGGTGAAGAGGGGTTTCCGGTACACAGATGACCTGAATCCTTGCTCTGTGCGTGTTACTAATACATCGAGTAAGGGTAATTTGTTGTCTTGCTCTTTCTCCATGTTGAACTGTATAAATAGTCGGATTGAGTTCCCGTGATCAAGTAATATCTTTCTCTAATTTAATGGAAATGTTGACCTTCTGTGTAGAGACAACCTACTTCGGGATGGGATCTGATATATACCGACAGGAAGAAGGACTGGCTATGGGTTCGCCATTGTCACCAGTGTTGGCTCACTTATACATGGAATACTTTGAAGAAATGGCATTAGGATCTACATCACTAAAGCCATCTATGTGGCTTAGTTACGTAGATGACACATTCATTCTCTGGCCTCATCAGGAAGATGTTCAGATATTACAACAAGCTTCGTCTCAGATATTTAGACAACCAATAAATGTGTATCTCAAGCAACATTTTTAAAAAAGTTCTTTGATTCAAATCCCTATTACAATCCTTGATAACCTCATTTAAATATTTTAGAATCAATACATTTTAAGTAAATTTAATTCATAAATCCAGTAGTCATGAACCTCTCAATTTCAGTCAGCTTTTGGGCTGTGTTGTATATCATTAAGCGATACTTAACGTTAGGTTATTGTTGCCTTTTTGTATCCATTTTTGAGATTATATAACAGATATGGCTTAGAGACTGATAAATTCAATTTATTGACATAAACGATAAAACAGATTGTAGGTCTCTCATGAGTGAGGAATCCATATATATCCCACTAGGGCTTGGAGGTTGGTGTTCGATTCCAGGTAAAAAGGCAAGATGTTGGCATCTAATTTCAAAGGAAAACTGTTATATAATGAAGGTACATAACAGTGTAATAAGGTCATCAGCTGATTTTTGTAAAGGTTACAAGAAAGTCACATGAAAGGATACCAATGTCAAATGAGTGGCAGATGAAACTGCAAAAAGGAATTTTTACATATTCGGAATTTTAATTGTAAATATTCTGACGCTGCGTAAAAAAATATTCTGACAGCGTAAAAAAATATTCTGACAGCGTAAAAAAAATAAAATAAAATAAAAAGCATATATGTGATCTTGTAGAGTTAATCAAGAAATAGGCACAGGCATGAGCAGGAATAGACAAGTCGTCACAGACCCTAAGATGGGTGTTTAGGCTAAGAAGTTTGGCTGGGTGCTATGAGAAAACCAGAAAGTTCAAGGAACACTTTAAGATGACAAAGACCCAAACACAAAACATAACATTATACCTCTGTCTTAAGTTACTCAAAATCCCACCTTTTCAGTGATATTTCTAATAAACCTCTTGGAATAAACAATTTGGGTCCTATATAAGTGTTTTGTGTCGTCGATTTAAAAGAAAGTTCTTTGGATGCTTTGTTTTAAGTTTATATACGTTTTTTTTCTCTTTTAATCATTAAAATGACGTTTTAAGCATTGTTTTATTATTGCTCTTGATTTAAAAGATTTTTTCAGAATTTTCGGACGTCAAAACATTATTTAATGCATTGATTACACATATAAGCAGATGAGAATAACGATGGAGCTTTTTTAATGGATACTCTGTAAATTCATCTTGCGCTAATTCAATTGTAATTCAATTTATATTCCATTTTTAGAATTCCTGCTTAATGAATTAATATTAGATGCGACTTAATTTGTCAAGGTGAGGTATTCCGATAAAAACAAATTATAAGGAATTAAAAGTTTTAAAGTAACATTTTTTGAAAGAATCGTTTATTCTGAAAAATGTGAAACAGTGAGTCAATAAAAATTGGTAACATTCGGCAGCAAAAAGTTTCGACAATTGAATTTGTATTGAAATGAAAAATATTAAACATTGGTTACGACAGTCATTTCTGAAAAATACACAATTATTTTCAATAATCACCCAATATATTGGACGACATCAAGCTTTTCGCAAAAAAAGGAAAAAGAATTTGAGACTGATAAAGCCAGGATATCGGAATAGAATATGGCATAAAATCTAGTAGATTTTCCAAGCGGATTTAAAGTAAATCCCTCAGATTTCGCACTGAGTTTGGTGAATATTTCAAATTGTGTGCTTCATTTGTGTGCTTGAAAAAGTTTGATTCAAGAAATTAACTTTTTTCCCAAGACCAACTGTGTATGAAATGATTTCTTTCTTAAAATTGAATTAGCACCAGATGAATTTACAGAGTATCCATTAAAAAAGCTCCCTTCGTTATTCTCCTCTGCTTATATGTGTAATCGATTATGTATGTCTTACAGTAGGGTAATGCTTCGGGGAAGCTTCGTTCTGCGTATTAACTGTTTTATCTTCAACAAGAAAAGCCTGACTTGTATTCGGTGCCATATCATTATATTGCATCGAGTAGATGAAGAATAATTCAAGTCATAATTATCAATAAATATTTGATTAACTGTTCTTTAACTTGTACAGTCAAAGAGCCGTTAATCAAATATTTTGGAATCACAACATGGTCAAATATCATATCCTTCATAATAATAATTATATTATTTTATATTATTTATAATGGTCATCAATGCTACATCCTATATTATCTTATACCTATTTAAATAAAGATAGCTGTATATTATGAGCCCACAATAATAAAGAAGCAATATGGTTAGATTTGAGTTCTTTAAGTGATTTTTCCGTGTGACCTCACCAATAAGGAAACTGCCCCAATCAACTTTCCCAAGGAAAAGTGAAACGATTTCATATATTGCCAGAAAAGGGATTATTATTTTATGTTATTTTGATCTGCACAGCTTACAAGCCATCGTAAAATTTGTGAAAAAAAACAACAGAAAAAGGTGAAATAGATTTACCGCGACAGATTTTAACATTTAGTAGCAGCCGATAGGATTGAGCCTTGAAATTACCGTTAATACATGGCTCACTCCCACACACCCTAGAAATACCACACCAAATTCTAGGATGGAATATTCTTGAATCAGGTGTCATATAATTGTTAGGAAAAGTTATAAAAGCAACCTCCAACTTAGTAGGTAGCGAAAAAAGTCTTCAGAAGAAGCCAGTAAGGTCTAGGTTAGTAACAAATGCCTTTATTTAAAATTTTAAAAAATCACATTCATTTTCGGTTACTTGTAAAATCTTTTGGTGAATTATTGTGATATAGATTTTTTTTTTGATTGAATCATCTAAATAATTTGGCAGCTGAAATCTCTCGAACTAACTGAAGATTTTTTTTTACCTTGTGACTCTCATTAGTACCCATCGACTTTCCCAATAGACCTTTTCTGCCCTGTATTTCACCGAAAAATCGAACCTTTTATGAAAAAGAATATCACCAGCATATTTAGAACTAGTTTAAATATAAGACAGTAAATATAAACCATATATATGACACTAGAAAACCTAGAAATTGGTATGTGTTTAATTTGCGGGAAGTAAAACAAAGTAGCTGGCCAACGACCTTTAACTAAGTTAAAACTTAGGGTAACACATACTCTTTTTTTTTGTGTGTGTGTGTGTGACCCGCTGTTCATGTTCAGCCATCATAGCTGTTCTTGGTCACATCCGTGTCAGGTGCGCAGATCATAAACAACCACTGGGTCTGGTATAGCCACAATATACCACCCATGATCAAAATGTCCAATCACAATATTACAAGACGTGGGGCCTAGGCAACAGGCCTGGGTGTCATGATCGGTAAGTGCTCTCCAGTTAGCCAACATGAGAAACCAGTGAATGTTGGCTACTCTTCTTTCAGGTACAGAAACGACGACGTAACACAACGATCAGAGACCGACACGCAAAACATGGACTAAGGAAGATAATCAACTTGTGTTGCGTAGTCATGCACGAATATGGCCATGTGCGAAATGGGTGAAATGGACATCGAATGTTGATTACGATAGAACATAGGAATCTCGGAATTCGAAAACACGTAACGACTTCTTGTTCAGGTACGAAACCGTTTTATTAACTTTGAGTTAAAGGTTTCGACGTAAGGAGGAGAGACACAATCTTCTATGCTGTCTTATTCATTTGGCCCCCAACTCGAGCGGCCCCCATAGGGCGCACGTTCGCCTCGCGCCTGCGAGCTCCAAAAATCGATCCTTCTCGTTTGGCGTCAGTACCCGACTCTCTCTCTTCAAATCTCCACAAACCTCTGCGCGCTTCCGGTGCGTGACGTCACCCGCACCCTTTCACCCAGTATTGTCTAGGACTATTATGACATCTGAGTGATACAGCAAGAGAATGATTGAGCCAAATGAAAACACCACACTCCCAAACGATACACTAACAAGCAACCAGGAAGAAACACTATCACAAGGACAAAAGATAAATCTAGAAAATGTAAAGAGAATCATAAGTAGTGAAAAAACTATTCTATCTTCATTAAGAAACATAGAATGGAAAACACTTAAGATAGAAACAGATAAAATAAATCACATACCACCTTACATACCGACGAATAATATACCCGAGTTAAATGACCTAATCTATGCAGGTGCCAAATTAGTTTGTGAGAAAATTGGGATCCCCTCAAAAAGCACGAAGAAACAGTCAAAACCGGGATGGGAAATTCGACTGGAAAAGCAAATAAAAAACTACGAAAACAAGCCAGAATGATTAAAAAAGAGAGGCGCTGAAATAAGCGGGGGGGGGAAGGAACAGGCGGCAACACAGGAAAATAACAGTACAACTTGAGGAAATAAACCAGAAAGTCCTGGCCAAAGAAGGAAGTTTGAAGAGATATCGACAAAGAGTAAAACAATACAGAGAAAACAGGACTTTCCAAAACAACGAAAGAAAATTCTATCAACAATTGGGAGGGAGTGACACGAAAACATACCAACAACCGGATGTAAAAGAAACCGAACGATTTTCGACAAAAATTAGGCAACCAAAGAAACATAACGAAAATGCTGAATGGATAAACAATATTACAAGAGAACTAGATGGACTTGAAGAAGGCCCCAAAACGGAAATACACGTCGACTTACTCAAAACAACACTAAAAAGAATATTAAACTGGAAAGCGCCAGGCCATGATAGAGTACATGGCTTCTGGTTCAAGAAATTCACCTCCATTCACGTCAGACAAGCACTAGAAATGAACGATTGCTTACAAGGCGCGTAAGTACCTGAATGGATGACCAAAGGAAAGACTGCATTAATCCAAAAGGACCCAAGCAAAGGAACTGCTCCAAACAATTAAGAACAATAACCTACTACCAATGATGTGGAAAATACTAACAGTACAAATAAGGGAAAAGATTTACTACTCGCTAACAAGCCGTGGATTGTTCCCTGACGAACAGAAAAGATGCTGCAAAGGATCCAGAGGCATAGCAGAATTACTCGACATAGATCAACATATCCTTAATGAGAGCAAGACAAGACGGAAAAATCTAGCTATGGCCCGGATTGACTACAAAAAGGCATATGATATGGTCTCACAAAGCTGGATACTACACTGTCTCAAAATGTACAAAATATCACATGAAGTCATAAACTTCATCGAACAGACCATGCAAACCTGGAGAGTAGAGCTGATAACTGGAGGAAGAAGCATAGCTGAAACAAAGATCCAAAGAGGGATTTTCCAAGGAGATGCACTATCACCCTTACTATTCATAATAGCCATGATGCCACTGAAACACATACTCAGAAAATGCGCAGCCGGATACAAACTCAGCAGATCGCAAGAGAAGATCAACCATCTGATGACATTAAATTATTTGCAAAAAATGAAAAAGAACTGGAAACTCTCATACACGCCGCTAGAATATACAGTCAGGACATAGGAATGGAATTTGGCATAGAAAAATGTGCCATACTCGTCATGAAAAGTGGCAAACGACATATGACTGACGGAATGGAACTACCAAATCACGACAAAATTAGGGCGATCGAAGAAAATTTAAACCTACAAATACTTGGGGATCTTGGAGGCTGACACCATCAAACAAATGCAAACGAAAGACAAGATCCGAAAAGAATATCTCAGGAGAACATGAAAACTACTCGAGACAAAACCCACCAGCAGAAACCTCATTAAAAGAATAAATACTTAGGCTGTGCCCCTAGTTAGATATTCGGGACCCTTTCACAAGTGAACCAGAGAGGAACTTGAACAAATGGACCAAAGAACAAGAAAACTAATGACCATGCATAAGGTATTACACCCCAGAGACGACGTTGACAGACTATATGTATCTAGAAAAGAGGGGGGAAGAGGACTTGCCAGCATCGAAGACAGTGTTAACGCAACGATACAACGGCTCGAAGACTACATAGAAAAACACGAACGAGGATTAATTACTGGCATCAGAAACGATACGGACAATACAATAGATGACAGAATGACAACAACTAGGAAACAAAAACGGGAGGAAAAACAACTCCATGGCCGCTTTAAGCGTCTGATAAACAACATCTCACACTAGAAAACCTGGGCCTGGCAAAGAAAAGGAAACCATAAGAGAGAAACAGAATCCCTCCTAATAGCAGCACAGGACAACGCCATAAGAACCAATCATATCAAAGCGAGAATAGATAAGACGCAACAAAACAGTAAATATAGGCTATGCAGAGACGAAAAAATCAATCACATAAGCGAATGCAGCAAATTAGCACAGAAGAAGTGTAAAGCGAGACACGACTGGTCGGCAAGGTGGTCCACTGGGAAATGTGCAAGAAATTTAAATTTGACCATACTGACAAATGGTATACTCACAAACCAGCACCTGTCCTAGAAAATGACGCATAAACTCCTATGGGACTTTAACATACAAACGGTTCACCTAATCACGGTCAGAAGACCGGATCTTGTAATAATCACCAAAAATAAGAGAATTTGAAAAATTGTAGACTTTGATGTCCCGGCGGATAATAAATGCATACAGAAAACTGAGATACCCGAATGGATGACCAAAGGGAAGACCACTCCAATCCAAAATAACCCTCAGAGGAACTGCCCCAACCAACAATAGACCCATAAAGTGCCTACCGATGATGTGGAAAATACTAACGACACAAATTAGGGAGATCTACTACTCATTGATAAGCCACGGAATCTTCCCCGACGAACCAAAAGCATGCTGCATGAGAACTAGAGGCACAGAGGAACTACTGTATATAGATCCTCAACGAAAGTAAAACGAGACGGAAGAATCTAGCTATAGCCTGGATCGACTTACGATATGGTCCCCCAAAGGTAGATACTACACTGTCTCAAAATGTATAAAATACCCAACCAAGTCGTACAGTTTATCGAGAAGACCATGCACACTCAGAGAGTGGAATTAACAACAGGAGGACAATGCTTTGTAGAGGTAAATATCCAAAGAGGCATATTCCAGGGAGATGCACAATCACCATTACTATTTGTGATAGCCATGATGCCAATCAAACTCATCCGTAGGAAATGCACAGCCGGATACAAACTCAGTAAATCGCAGGAAAAGATCAACCACTTGATGTACATGGATGACATCAAACTTTTTGCCAAAAACGAAAAAGAATTGGAAACCCGAATACAAACTGAGAATATATAGTCAAGAATTTGGCTAGTGATGAAAAGTACCAAACGACGCATAACGGAAAGAGTCAAATTACCAAATCAAGTTGTAATCAGAACGCTCGAAGAAAAGGAAACCTACTAATACTCGGGGATATTGGAAGTTGACACCATCATACAAGTGGAAATGGAAGAAAAATTAAAACAGAGTATCTCAGAAGAGCCAGAAAATTACTCGAGACAAAACTATATAGCAGGAACCTTGTCAAAGGGATAAATGCCTGGGCTGTTCCCACTTGTAAGATACTCGGGACCATTCTTGGAGTGAACCAAAGAAGAACTTAAACGAATGGACCAGAGAACAAGAAAACTAATGACCATGCATAAGGCATTACATCCCAGAGGTGACGTTGACAGGCTATATGTGTCAAGAAGAGAGGGAGGAAGAGGAATTGCTAGCATTGAAAGACAGCATTGACATATCTATACAACTCGAAGTCTACATAGAAAAGCGCGGAGGAAGACTGATTACAGCCACCAGAAACAATACTAACGACACGAGGACCAGCCGAACGACAATAACCAGAAAACAAAAGTGGAAAGAAAAACAACTCTGTGGACGTTTTAAGCGACTAACAAGTGACATCTCACACGAGAAAACGTGGACGTGGCTGAGAAAAGGAAATCTTATGAGATAAACTGAGTATCTTCCAATAGCAGCACAAAACAACGCCATAAGGACTAACCATATCAAAGTGAGAATAGATAAGACTCAACAAAACAGCAGATGTAGGTTATGTGGTGAAAGAGACGAAACGATCAATCACATTTTAAGTGAATGCAGCAGTTTAGCACAGAAATAGTATAAGACTAGACTCAACTGGGTGGGCAAGGTGATCCAAGGGAATTGTGCAAGAAGTTGAATTTTGACCATACGAACAAATAGTATATACACAACCCAGAATCTGTCCTTGATCATGAGAAGCATAAACTCCTCTGGGATTTTGAGATACAAACGGATCACCAAATCTCGACCAGACGACCAGATATGTCACTCAAACTAGTGAGAAACCATCAGCTAACGCTGATGATAAAAACTCGGAAAGGATTTAATAATGATAGTAACATAATCTCGGCCAGACGACCAAACCTTATAATAATCAACAAAAAAAGAGAACTTTCAGGATTGTGAACTTTGCTGTCCCGGCAGACCACAGAGTAAAATTGAAAGAATGCAAAAAGAAGGATAAGTACCTCGATCTTGCTAGGGAATTAAAAAAAAAACTGTGGAACATGAAAGTGGCGATAATACCAATTGTAATTGGTGCTCTTGGTAGAGTCGCCAAATGATTGGTACAAGGACTGGAGGACGACTTGGAAATAACGGGACGGGTGGAGACTGTCCAAACTACAGCATTATTAAGATCGACCAGAATACTGAGAAGAGTCCTGGAGACTTCAGGAGACTTGCTGTCACTAAAACTCCAGTAGAAAACCGTCATCTAACGCTGATGTGAAAAACTTTCAAGGAGTAACATAATAACCTTATATACATGGGCGGCATCAAGAGATTTTGCCTTATAGTTGATTTTGCTCAACCACAGAGTGAATGAAAGTGAAAAGAGGGACAATTACTTATACCTTGCCAGAGAACTAAGAAAGCCAAAGAAAATAAGCATGATGTCGATTCCAATTGTAATTGTCGTGCTTGGAAAAAGGTATGGAAGAGTTGGAAATCAGAGGACGAATCACGACCATCCAGACTACAGATCGGCCAGAATACTGAGAAGAGTCTTGGTGACCAGAGAAGACTTGCTGTTACTCAGACTCCATTATTATTATTATTATTATACTCGCAAGACGTATAATAATAATAATAATAATAATAATAAAAGCAAACTGGCTAATAAAGAATACAAGAGCAGGAACGCCATAGAAAGGAAGGAGATCAATTTACAATTGTACAAGTTACTAAACTCTGACCATTCATTCAAAAATTCACCGACTAGAATCTTGGGAAAAAAGATGAACGAAATATCCTGGGATTTTGAGATAAAAACGGAACACCCAATCCCGGCCAGAAAACCAAACCTAGTTGATGTCTTCAAGAAGAAGCTAGCATATCAACAAGCGGACTTCGCCACTCCAGCAGATAAAGGAATAAAAATAAAAGAAAGCGAAAAAGTTGTACCAAACTAGAAGGCTAGAAACTTTATGGAATACAAATGAGTGATAGCAAACATAGATGAAGTCATTATAGAGATTAAGAAAAATATTGGCAAAGATACTGAGGGAACTGAAAATCAAAAGGAGAATTTAGACTGTCCATGCCACAGGTAGAATACTTAGAAAAATTCTGGAGGGCTGAGGAGACTTACTACCACTCGGATTTCAGAGAAAAACAGTCACTACCATTGGGGAAAAAATTCACAAAAAATAAAATTACGATAAACAAATATAACATGAAAATATTAAACGCTTAAAAAAAAAAAAAAAAAAAAAAAAAAAAAAAACTAAACATAATGCGTAGAATAATGTAAAAATGACAACATTACTTCTTACTAGGTGTTGGGTCATATTAAACTAAAGCTAAGCCTAAGGCTTCAAATTCAAATGATTATTTCTCCATTTCTCTCTCATGTTTGTAAAACAACATACACATAGTTTGTTTTTACTACTGATATGTCAATTAACTTCTATCTCGAATTTGCTTAGTTACTAGGTAGTAGTTGTAGTTGTAATAGTAGTACCTAACCATCATCATTAGGTTGCACATGCTCTCCCTATGTGACCGCATATGGCTGATATGACGAAGTCAACTACAGGCCAAATTTTTGTTCTTATTTCTTATTTTTATAGCTTCTCGGAGTCCGGCGGGTGGTGAACCGGAGGAGTGGGTCTTCAGTGACGCTTAAGGATGCAGTGTAAGGAAAAGGATTTCATTGCTTTTGACTCAGATTAAAGCGTTTTGCAATATGATTGACTGCGAGACTGGTTGTTAATAAAGTAAAGGAGAAAATTTGGCGTTGCCCAGCTAATAAGACCTTTTGAGATTTTTCTTTTAAAACATACTAACCATCAGTTTTGTGAAGGAGATAAAAGAAAAAAATTCAACAATGCAATGAAAAGTGCTAAGAGTCGGTGTTCGAACTTTAGTAAAATCCAAAATTTCTAAGGCTGATTTTCTAAGTTAAGCTGGTCGGTTTCAATTCTAAGAAGATTACTTCAAAACAAGCTTCTTACCTTTTTGCTCTTATTTAATCTTGTGCCATATTAAGCAAAGTCACATATGGAACATCTGATGTTTCTAGGCTCTCAAGCAATACAAGGACAGTGATCTTCGGAACATACGCTTCTGCTGGTTCCACAACTTTTGATAACAGTGTTCAAAATTGAACAGCTTGTCTTCTTTCCAACACTTTTACTTAAAAAATAAACGACTCCTATCAGTCAAGGTATTACGCTTTCCAAGCAACATTCTCTTCATCAAAATTAAGTCCAAAATCCAGGTTATCAAACTTTAATACTCGAACAGGGAATCTAACCTTTGTTCCTCGTTACATTCAATTCCTGAGAGCCTAACACACCGGATGATCGGAAGACAACATCTGTGCCAGCTATTTCAGAAGTTTCTAATACACCTGAAGAGTCTGAAGTGTTAATGGCATCAGCTGATACGCATGTGAAGTAGAGAGTTTCCTTCTTCCGATAAAAAGGAGAGTATTCCTGAAGTGCGAAGGTCGGGTCGGCGTCAGACTCCATCCAGATTGAAGAATTATACGTGAGTTTACTAAGTAAAGTTGGGAATGTTGTGGTACATTAATGCAGGGATGTGCTACTTTTGTTTTGGAGAATACATGAATACTCTCAATGAAAATCCTGTAGCAGTAGAGTAAAACAAAAGAAAATAAAAGAAAACCATTTGACGAAATCCCAAGCGGAAAAACATAATTTTATATCTTGATAACAAGTGATATTTGACTATCAAAACTCCATCTTTCCGACTAATTTTCAAATAGATTTTAAGGAAATAAACAACGAACTGTCTCTGTCTTAAGAAATGGTTGTTGCTGTTATTGTTGTTGTTGTTGCTGCTGCTACTGTTGTTGCTACTGTTGATTCACATTCACGATGAGATGATCACCCCATTATTTATTTGTTTCTCAACAGATTGCTTGACAATTCACTTTCCCAATAATCAGCTCTGCTATCTATTGTTCCTAAGAAAATGTCCCCATTTACTAAAAATTAAATGCAAAATTTACGCATTATACCATGACCAGAAAATCCGGCAAACACTGCCCGCGACATACGGGAGCACTGAACAGCTGTTTCAACCTTATTAATTTTCATCAGCAGTGTAAGCCGAAATCTCCCCCAATATAGATCAAACCAGCGACCACAGAGTGTAGAGCCTAAACTCTACCTAATAAGACCTAATAAAGTCGAAACAGCCGTCCAGTGGTTCCGTGTGTTACGCGCAGTGCTTGCTGGATTTTCTGATTATTGAAATTAAATTTATCATATATAATTCCTCTATTTAAAAATTAAAAAGATGTATGACTCTTACGCACTTTAAGTATCTTTCGTCCGCCTCCAAATAAAAACAAGGATTTCAAAATGAAGCAAGAAACTAGCAGAATAACATCAAAGCAAAAATATTCAGTAATTCAGTAAATTATAGTTTTAATACATAAAATAGCTTGCTGAATTATTGGACTTCGTTAAAAAACAAAACACAACAATACAAAATAAAACACACACACACACACACATATATATATATATATATATATATATATATATGTATATATATATATATATATATATATATATAAGTGTTTGTTAGTGTACATTTGGTGCATCCATGCAGTTGTATGGACACAACTACAGCTTGAAAGAAATCCTGTTTTATTTTATCGGATAGATCAGACTTCCATGTGATCGATAACCTGCCAATAGCGTCACATGCCTTCGCTAGGTGTATGTTGACAGCACTTTCAGTCGATGAGATGTTGCTGTCGAGGTAAGTGAACTGGTCAACTAATTTCAGAGGCTTGCCACTTAGAGAGGAGATGGTTTCTTTTTGTTTAAACACGTGTACTCTATTTTATTTGCATTCACGTAGAAGCCAATGCCTCTAGCAGCCTGCTTTAGGCTATTGAGTAGGGATTCTGCTAGGTCTGCCGTATTTGCTAGATCATGTGTATAGTCTGCAGAATTTCTGCGGGATATCATCTGCTTTTGGCCTTTTTTATTATAAAACCATTTTCTTTTATTACATCTATAGATGTTCTTAGTACCTAACTATATAGAGTATAAGCAAATATGGTGCTAATTTATCTCTTTTCAAAACTCTAATGACAATGTCGAAAAATCTGTCTCCATCATGTGTGCGAACCATTACTTTCATGTTTTTGTAAAGTATCATTATAGCGCTAACAATTACTTTGGGAAGACTATATGCTAGTAGAATTTGTTTCATCTTTCCTCTGTATATCGAATAAAATGCTTTGGAGAAATTTTCAAACTGTAGTATTGCTTCGAGTTTCTTAACTCGTTCTCCTTCGATGATTTGACGGATTGTCAGAATCTGTGAGGTTGTAGAACGATTTCTTCGAAAGCCATTCTGATTTAGACATGGTTGAGAAATAGGGTATTATAAATCTTAGCAGCTATTGCAGTAAGAGTTATGCTATTGTAATTCTTAGTGATTTCGAGGTCACCTGTCTTGATAAAGAGAAGGATGCAACCTTTCGTCCACTTCTATTTTGTTTATAGACTTCGTTGCATAATCGGAGAAGTACGTCGTAAAATTTTCTTATCCAAACTTCTGGGGGTATTTTGTCAAAGCTTGCAGCTTTACTGTTTTAAATTTTTTTTTCAATATCGCGTCAAGTTCATCCTCCATAAACTGTTCTAGTTTGATGTTTAGTTTTTCCTTGATAATATTTTGGATAGTTTTGTCAATGATATCGGGGGCCGAGCAGATTCTTGAAAAGTTCTTTCCACTTGTGAGTTTTTCTTCTTGACTGGCAGCTTTTAGTTTTGATCTCGAGGTGTTTTTCCTTACATTCACTTCATTTACTATCGGACATTTCTAATTGTATCGATACCGAAAAATGGCTTAGTTTTTCCTCGAACCTTTCCGGCATTTCCGAGTTCTTAAGCTTGCGAGGTGAGCCTTCTCGACGGACATATTTTTTTAATCTGTTTGCATGACACACTTGCGTCTTCTTCCTTCTCTCGTGGGTATCGATTCTATATGTCCTCTTGTCGATTCTCTGTGATACTACATAGGGACCTATATATCTTCCACCACAGTGTGGTCCTCTATTTGGGGATAGTTTTAGGACCTCTTCGCCCTTTTCAAATTCTTTCCTCTTAGCTATTTGTGAGAGTCCTCTTATCGTTTTCTTATCCTCTCGATAAGTATCAGGGGATTTATTCCTATTATCCTTTGGACTTTCATCTTTCCTCTGATGACCGGTCCCTTTGTCTTTCGGTTTCTTGAGATGTGGAAACTTCACTTCTTTACTTTCCACATTCCTATTCTGCGAGCGACTATGTAGTTTGTACCTCGCACGTGGCTCTGTCGCCATCTTGTCTTCCCGATTTTTGGCGTTCATCTTCGCCATCTTTTTCTCTTCATTTTTGGCGCTCATTTTCGCCATCTTACTCGGGTGACACTTTTTAATTTCTACCTCATTTCCCAGTATGAGGGAGATTCCTTTCATGGGTAGCTTATTTACCACTCCAACTTGAATTGGTCCATTTTTCCACTGGGACTTTAGGGTTATCGTACATAGCGGTATCTTCAACCTCCTCCTGCCGATACCCTCTATCTGTACAGTTTCACGTGTTGCTTCTATTACCCCACTAGGTAATTTCTTTCGTAGAAGTGACGACTGAGATGCTCCTGTGTCTCGCAAAATTGAGACTTCTACTGGTCCTCCATTTGGGCCTCTTATGACCCCTCTTTTCGTCCAAGGTCGATAAGACTGATTCCCTCTAGCTGTCGTTACAGCTCCTTGTCGTTTTCCCGACTGGGTTCGGTTATTTTCCGGACATTTTCTTAGCTGACACCTTACGGCTGTGTGTCCAGCTTTTCCACAGACCACTGTTCTGCTGCTACTTTGGAAGGTTCTTCTGTTCTCTTCCTTAGGCTTTTATTCTGGGCTGCACTCTGCTTTAAACTTCATTCTACTTCCTTGACTTCCCATGTAGATTATTTCCTTAGTTTTTCGGTGTGAGGGTGTACTCATCTGCTAGTGCGACCGTTTCATAACTCAGGTCATTCTTCCTTTCACTCAGGTGAACCCTGATTTCCTCTGGCACACAGTTTAAAAATTCTTCAGCTAATATTAGCTGCCGGAGTTTCTCCTCGTCTCCATCTATCCTCTTAGAGTCACACCATTTCTCAAGTGCATTCTCCTTTTCCCGCAGAAATTCCACCTAAGACTGGTTTTCTTTCTTTCTCTGTGTTCTGAACCTCTGTCTGGAACCAACTCGAAGCTTTTGAGAACCGCTGCTTTCACCAATTCATAGTCGACGCAATTTTCTGTCGGTAGAGTTGAATATGCCCTCTGGGCTTTTCTTGTTAGTACAGTCTGGAGTAACATTGACCAACATTCTCTTGGCCATCCGAGGTTGAGAGCTGTTCGCTCAAAATGCGCGAAGTATTCATCAACGTTGGCTTCTTCAAATTTTGGGACTAGCCTCGCTTGCTTCGTTACTTCGAAATTGTCATGGCTTCCTCTGCGTCCGCTTCTCGCCAAGTCGACCTCTCGCAACCTCGTTTCTTGTTCAATTCTAGCTTTCTCCTGCTCCATCTTATTTCTCTCTAATTCCATTCGGGCTTGTATTCGAACTTTCTCCAGCTCAATTTGTTCTGATGTCATTTTTATTATTTCCCTCGGTAGCTCTTCTAATGCTGTTTCTTCAAACACATTCTTCTCCACCATGTGCTCAGTTATTTTTCTCACGAGTTCATGTTTCCTCATAGTCATATGCACATTTAATTCGAGCTTCTCGCCAATTTTTATTATCTCACTTTTTCTTAGCCTCTCCAATTTTTCCATGGAGGGTTCTTCTAAGAAGTTTTCTATTATGTCCATTCTATTTTTCATTTTCCCAAACAATTATATCAACGGGCAATTTGGACTGATTCGACAATATTCCTTTCGGTCTCCCAGGGCAGATTTAGACCGCAGGAATTGTCACACGACTACAGGAAATAAATATTCTGATTAATAATGATAATCCAGGTCACGAGCCCCCATTCGAAGTATGAGGTCAGGAATAAAGATAAAAAATCCTCGGACGAGCAACCATTAAAAAGCGTATGGGTCGGGGCCTAAAATATTTATCCCTGGACGGGAGTTTATTTTTCGCACGTGTGAAGTCGGGGCAGTCTGGCACTTGATCCCTCGCAAAATAAGTCCCAGTTAAGATTCCTTCTTCGGGTACATGGGAACTGGCAGATAACGTGGGGGTTAATTTGGGGCTAGACAGACCGCCCCTGGCAAGGGGTTTCCATTTTTCACGTTACACACACCCACCAGATCACTTCGTCTTCCTACCCCTAGGATAACGGAAGGTATGGATCTCTAGGTTGAAATAAAATATGATTATTTGCAGTCGGCGATTCCAATTTCCCGTGTAATATTTTTAAAGGCGAACTGGACATTTAGCGAGGATAAATTGAGGCGAAATGAAGCTGAAAAGGAATATGCAAAAGAAGGCAACTCGATAGGCAAACAACACAACGAATAAGTTTCGACACGAGGGGACATTTAAAATATAACAAGGTTTTAATACGTGCGGACAAGCAAATAATTAAGGCGGCGGCTATATTACTAGCAGACAATATCAAATACAAACAAATGTCTCTCTTTCGTTTTCTTTTCTCTCTTTCCTGTCTTTTCTCTTGAACCTTGAGAAGGTAGCAAAGTCCATTTAGATGTTTAGAGTTCATGAAATGAATCTTTTTATTCTATTTCTATTCTTTTCTTCAAGCATATAATTCTTTATGCTTCTTTCTTTAAATTGAGAGGGAGAGCGTACAATTGCAATACTTAGGAAGGGTGGAGGGAGAAAACGGTTTTAAGGTTTACTTAGCTTCTTCGACGGGCTTCTTCTGAGATGTCTTTCCTTTCACGGGCTAGCGGGATTCTATGGGGCTCGGCTTGAAGGCATCTGCTATCTCCAGTCCAAGAACTCTATTTCGATTCTTCGCCCAGAGTTTTGGCGACAGTTTCAACACATCTTGTCACGCCAACTGCTGTCCTAAAACTGAATTCTTTACTCCTATTTACGCTAACGAAAAGGGTGCTACTCCCGACTTTAGGGTTCTGGCCGATTATTCGGCTTCTTTCTTCTTCTTCACTCTGTCAGGCGATTCGTTCGGACTACTATCTCTATCCACCCGGGTGAGGTTATGGAGTACAGATAGCTTGACCTACATTCTAATTTCCTCTTTTAATGGTCAACCTTTGGGGCCTGTCAATTCAAACACGGGGGGGGGGTAGGGGAAATTTCTTATTTCTCTCCTCTCAGTGGTAGGCCACGTGACACAAGTATCCTGCACAGAAAAGTACACAAAAAGTTGAATAAAAATATGAACTCAGAAATGCCCGAATATAACATTAGATTGTAAAAATTTACATTTAAAATATTCATTGGAACATCTGAAGGTATTGGTCTTTATTGATCTTTATGGACGTTTTTGCTTGTGTTGTCTTTTTTTTTTTTTTGCTTGTTGTTGTTTTTTGGTTGTTTTCATGTTGTTAATACGCTTTAGGTTTCATTCCTTGGAAGAATACCATGTTACCCTTGTGGTAGAAACAAACCGTAGGTCTAGTATAGCCACAATATACTAACCATGAAAAAATCTTAAATTGATACAAATACACTCAAACAGATTTGAGTGTCATGATTGGCAAGTGACAATAATACCTCAAGAGGCCATAAAGAGAAATGGAGTTAGGAAGATAACATGCATGTTATAGACTCGTATTTTAAAATCCTCCCCACACAAAACGAATGCCTGAACTTTGGAAAGAATCTCCTAAGTTTAATCCAACAAGCCAAAAAACTTGTGGACTAAGCAAGAATTATTTTTAAAAAAAGGATGGTTTTCTGAACTTGAAATACAAGAAATATGTGTACTGGTAAGTCGTAGAGAAAATACTCAACAATAGCTCATAAAGGAACTGAAGCACAAACTAGCTGAAACCAGAATCACCATTGCAACAACATGAACGCAATTATAAAGCAATACTGCAAAGCAAACAAAGAAAATTAGGAGTGAAGAAAAGGGAGTATTACGATCACTAAGGAATCAAGAATAGAAAAAAGTTACGTCAGAAACTGAAAAAGTGAACAAACATATTCCAAACATAGAGATAAACTTGTTTCACAAAGGAACTCAAATAAAAGAAAAGAAACAAAAGCTGGATGAAAAATGAAACTAAACAAAAAAACTAACTTTTCTCCTCCGGAATGCACCCTTTTGTTCGAGTGTTGGAAAGAACAGGAAAAAGTACTAAGGAAAGAAAACATATAAGGACACAATGGAATGAAACAAATGAGGAAAACAACAGCAACACATTCTAAAGGAGGTAAAGACTCGGAGGAAAGATTTCACCATGTCACGGATAGACAAGAAAAAAGCAAGACAACATGATCCGACAAACGTGTATAGCAGAATGTCTGACAATGTTCTAGATATCTGAGCAAGTTGCAAAATTCATCAAGAGAAATATGGAAAGCTGGACAGTAAAACTAGCAGACGTTAAAATCCATTGAGGCATCTTCTTGGGAGATTCATTGCTGTTACTGCTATTTGGTATAGAAATGATCCTAATAAATTATATAGTTAGGAAATTCAAAGGAGGCTAGAGATTAACTAAATTACAAGAAAAGAGAAACCTCCTCATGTGATATTAAGATTTTTGCCAAGGATGATGTATAATCAGAATCTCTAATAGAAACAATTAGAATCTTCAGCAAGAATACGGGAATTGAATTTTGGATTGAAAAGTGCGCCATGCTTATAATGAAAAAAGGAAAAAGAGAAATAACTGAAGGAAAAAAATCAGAAGTGGAGAGAAGGAAAACAACGGAGGATCTCAGAAATGGGAACCATAGAAAACTGAAACTGATGACAATGCACAAGGCCTTAAATCCGAGAGATGGCATAGATTGACTCTTTATGACAAGAAAAGGAAGAAGAGGACTCACAAGCATTGTGAATAGCATGGATGGAGCAATACAAGGTTTCGAAGAATATTTAAATAAGAACCAGGAGGAATTGATGACAACAGCTATTGACAGTAATAATAATAGGAAAACAAAATTTTAAAAAAATCTAGAAAGCAAAAATGGGAAGAAAAACAACTGTATGGCTAATTTTAGCGACAAACTAAGGACAGGGCACACAGAATAACCTGACCAAGAGAGAAATGGAATATTTGTAACACCGCCATTAATGCCATAAAGATTAATTATATCAAAGCATAAGTTGATAATTCACAGAAGAATAACAAGTGTAGGCTGTGTTGTGACAGGGATGAAACAATTAATGAGATAAGTGAACACAGTAAACTAGTACGAAATAATACAAATATAGGGACGATTGAATGGAGAAAGAGATCCACTGGAAATTGTGTAACGAACTGAATTTTACCATACAGATAAACGGTATTTATACAAATGAGAATCTGTTTTAGAAAATGAAACTCATAAACTTCTTTGGTACTTAGAGATACAAACTGATCATCCAATCCGAGCCAAATGGCTAGCCATAGTTTTAATTAACAAAAAGAAAATAACTAGTCTGAGAGTCGATTTTGCCCTGTAAGCAGATCAAAGAGAGAATATCATCAATAAGATAAATTGTTTTACAAGATAATCTTGATATTATTCTTTGGTTTATACCTGCCCCTCTCTCTCTATCTCTCTTTCTCGCTCTCTCTCTCTCTCTCTCTCTCTCACACACACACACACACACACACACACACACACACACACACATATATATATTTATATATACAAACAATCTCCAATAAAAGATTTTTTATTGTTCTAGTTTTTTTAATATCGTAATTTCTTCAAATGTATCTAAACAGATCTTGATATATTTAAAGTATTAAATACTAAATTATTCCTGCTCTATCTGGTTATTGTGGCAATAAAACTTTTAGTTACAAATATAGTACTGTGAATAATCATTTTTTGAGGCAGGGTATATATGTTATATATACGAGGGTCGGTTGAAAAGTTTATAGGCTGAACAAGAAACTCTTTTGGAATGTGGCCAAATGAGTTTTTTTTTCAACCCTCTTGTGGTTCACGCACTTTCTCCATCTGTGTTGCAATGCATGAATCCCACTGGTAAAAAAAATCAGATATGACACCATCATAACATTTCAGTCTACGAACTTTTCTGCCCGTTCTCGTGTATATATATTTATATATACTCACATATACACACGCGCACACACACACACACACACATATATATATATATATATATATATATATACAACTTATTTAAGAATGCCATTTATATATATATATATACCTAACTTTTAGCCTGATTAAGTTTAAGTTGAAACCTACCCAGCAAAGAATATGTCAATGATATGTGATAAATGAATAGTAATAATTGTGGGTGAATGGTGAGAGTGAAGATTTGAATATGAATACATTGATGGACGGGAAGTGACTCAGACATCCAAAGACCAATAATATACCTATTGACCTTGGACTTCAGTGTCACGCAACCTTCATATAAAAAAAAATAATCACAGGAATTCATCCAAGTTATTTGGACAGCTTGAAAGTATTACGTTTATTTACGTTGTAATTTTTATGTTCTTTCCTACACTTGGACAATAGGGTACCTTTCAGAGTAGGTAATTTAGCTCCCACGAATCACTGACAATTGCAAGTTTATTGTGTTCGATCCTCATTAACTGCCTCGATATATTTAACCATATACCCTTCTAAGTCTTAGCAAATAGCAATTTTTGGTATAATCATGAAGGTGGTCTATTACAATGACCTACTCAAGACAATGCCAAACTTCGACTCAAAAAATATAAAAATATATACAAAATTATAAATGAATTGAAGAAATCAAAGTATTTCCTATTTGGTCATCTCAGTCTAGTCTTGTAATTAGCCAAATGGTGTAGTATCTAACCGGAAGATTGTGTTCCACCTAACTTCTAACAGCTTGCCATCAAAATAAACATTTTGAATTCTCTTCTTTATATGGTTTCGAACACCGATAAATGATACTGGCTTGTCTGAAACAAGGCCACAAGAAAATTCCAAATGAATATCGAATTCATTAAATGCGCACACACACACACACACACACACACATATATATATATATATATATATATATATATATATATATACTATCGCCTATGAATAAGTACGCCTCTGGCACTTTTCTATGAAAAGTTATTTTTCTTCTAAACCAAAGATACTAGGATTTTATTATTTCTGCAGCTAAGACGTATATTATTGAGTATTATCTATTACCAAATTCTACAGCATTGAAATTCTGTATAAAAGATATGAATATGTAGCACCCAAAAATAATTACCCCTCTTATACAATTATAAACTTTTTTTTAATAAGGGCAATGCAATTTTATTTTTGGTCGCGTAATAGCGCGACTTTTGTTCGAACCTGCTTACTACGATGTCGCAGTCTAGCATATTAGCCATTACGCCATGTGTACTCCCCCCTTACTGTTCTTTGAGGGGTAATGGAAACAAGCGAGAAGGGAGAAGAGAAAAAAGGGGAAGGAGGGAGAGAGACTGAGACCTTCAATAAGGTGAACTGGAATCCTCATAATATTTACCATCTGAGGAAGAGATTTGGTTGCATTTCTCCGACGACGACGACGATGAGAAGTCATCCTCTTCCTTGCCACTCATCACAAACTCCTGTCTCTCCCTAAATCCTGACTGCACGCCTCGCCTGACGGAAGAAAGTAACATTTCAATTATGGCCGATTAATCTACCCCCACACTCTTTTTACGCCCCTGATGCCAAGAAATCGGACGTTGAATTCTCTTGTAGATGCGCGTGAAATAGACCAATGTCTCTCGCTTGATAGGGCACGACTGTAGCTTTTCAAGATGCGAACAGAACAATATTTTCGGGATTTTATCCTATTATTTCTGTTACTGATGTTGTATCTAGTCTGGAAATCAGCTTGTTTCTCAACTTGTCTGGCTCAAGTTTCAGTTTGATATGTTTTACATAAAAAACGTAGCATTAGGCATCTCGTAATGGTTAATGAGTTTGATTCGCAGATCATTACAAATGAATTGTGAATTAGATCATTGCCGAGTTCGCCATATTTAGCTTATTATAGCAAAACTAAAATTTGCCCTGACGACAGGCCTTAGAATACGTCTACTGCATCCTATGTACAGAGGCAATCCCCTCCAGGTATCCTGATGATACTACATCCGCTTGTGAGGCTCCAGTTATATGTGGAATATGGAGTCACCTCTTCATTACAATAACTCCCGGAGGAGTGATAGTACCTGTTAGGGTCCAATCTATGGGTTAAATAGGTATATTTGAAAATTATTAGCATTAGATGAAAATACTTGAAACCATATAAATAAAAACAATTAATAAGAGTATATCTTTTTAGATAGATTAAAAAATGCATGAATATATATGGGGTGTACTTATTCTTTGAGTGCTACCAATTTATATTTTTAGGAAAGAATAGTTACTTGAAGCTATAATTGTTTACAAGGGATTCTTTTTTTAGTAACTTGAAACTAACTAACAAAAAATATTTCCCTCGAAATACCAAAACCGTATAACCATGTGTGCAAATTATAAGTATTAGATTAGAATACTTCAACGCACATACTTGTGTACAAATTATTAGTATTTCATAAGAATACTTTAAACAGTGCGCTAACAAATGATTAATATTATTAAATAGGAAGATTTACTTGAAACCATACATTTTGGAAAAAAAGACTGTCTTCGTCATTGAATAATCGGACAAGGATAGGCATACGTTGGAACCAACCAACAATAACAAAAAATAAACTTCATAAATAACTATCTAAAAGTGACAATGGATGCCTCGTAGTGGTGTAATGGTAAACAAACTGGTCCTATGATTCTTTATTACTAGATCACGGGTTCCTCAATATTTGTAGCCTTGTACCAAAGCTAAAATGAATTTAGTAAATGAATATATTTATATTGAACATAATCAAGAGAAGAAATAGCTTTTTATGGAATGCTTGTTGAACCTGAACTTATAGGCAAGTTAGATCACCGAAGTTAAGCTGCGATGAACCTGTCCACTTCTGATATTTATTTATCTATTCATTTATTTATGTTAAATACCTGAAATTATTATTATTATTATTATTATTATTTAGAGTTTTTCACATCAGTTTTAGCTGATGGTTTTTCACTGGAGTTTGAGTGACAGCAAGTCTCCTCAAGTCTCCAGGACTCGTCTCAGGATTCTGGCCGTTCTTAGCAATGCTGTCGTTTGGATAGTCTCTACCCTTCCGCCAACTTCTAAGTCTTCCAGGCCTTTTAATAATCCTTTAGTTATTGTGCCTAACGCACCAATTACAATTGGCACAATCGTTACTTTCATGTTCCACAGCGTTTTCAATTCTTTAGCAAGGTCGAGGTACTTATCCTTCTTTTCACTTTCCTTCAGATTTATTCTGGGGTCCGCCGGGACAGCAAAGTCGACAATTTTGCAGATTCTCTTTTTTTTGTTGATTATTATGAGGTCTGGCCTTCTGGCCGTGATTAGGTGATCCTATAGGAGTTTATGCATGTCATTTTCTTGGACAGGTGCTGGGTTGAGCATATAGCGTTTGTTTGTATGGTCGAATTGAAATTTCCTGCACATTTCCAAGTGGTTCACCTTGCCGACCCAGTCGTATCTCGCCTTATACTCCTTCTGTGCTAATTTGCTGCATTCACTTATTATGTGATTGATCGTTTCGTCTCTGTCACCGCATAGCCTACATTTACTGTTTTGTTGCGTCTTATCTATTCTCGCTTTGATATGATTGGTTCTTATGACGTTGTCCTGTGCTGCTATTAGGAGGGATTCTGTTTCTCTCTTAAGGTTTCCTTTTCTTCGCCATGTCCAGGTTTTCTGTTGTGAGATGTTGTTTACAAGATGTTTAATGTGGCCATAGAGTTGTTTTCCCTCCCATTTTTGTTTCCTAGTTGTTGTCATTCTTTCGTCTATCGTGTTGTCCGTATCGTTTCTGATGGCTGTCATTAGTCCTCGTTCGTGTTTTTCTCTGTAGTCTTCGAGCTATTGTATCGATGCGTCAACGGTATCTTCGATGCTGGCAAGTCCTCTTCCTCTCTCTTTTCTAGATACATATAGTCTGTCAACGTCGTCTCTGGGATGTAATACCTTATGCATGGTCATTAGTTTTCTTGTTCCTTGGTCCATTTGTTTAAGTTCCTCTCTGGTCCACTTGAGAAAGGGTCCCGAATATCTGACTAGGGGCACAGCCCAAGTATTTATTCCTTTGATGTGGTTTCTGCTGGAGAGTTTTGTCTCGAGTATTTTTCTCGTTCTCCTGAGATATTCTTTTCGGATCTTGTCTTTCAATTGCACTTGTTTGATGGTGTCAGCCTCCAAGATCCCCAAGTATTTGTAGGTTTCATTTTCTTCGAGCGTTCTAATTGTCGTTTGCCACTTTTCATGGTGAGCATGGCACATTTTTCTATGCCAGATTCCATTCCTATGTCCTGACTATATATTCTAACGACGTGTATGAGAGTTTCCAGTTCTTTTTCATTTTTTGCAAATAATTTAATGTCATCCATGTACATTAGGTGGTTGATCTTCTCTTGCGATCTGCTGAGTTTATATTCGGCTGCGCATTTTCTGAGTATGTGTTTCAGTGGCATCATGGCTATTATGAATAGTAAGGGCGATAGTGTATCTCCTGGGAAAATCCCTCTTTGGATCTTTGTTTCAGCTATGCTTCTTCCTCCTGCTGTCAGCTCTACTCTCCAGGTTTGCATGGTCTGTTCGATGAAGTTTATGACTTCATGTGATATTTTGTACATTTTGAGACAGTGTAGTATCCAGCTTTGTGGGACCATATCATATGCCTTTTTGTAGTCAATCCAGGCCATAGCTAGATTTTTCCGTCTTGTCTTGCTCTCATTTAGGATGTGTTGATATATGTAGAGTAATTCTGCTGTGCCTCTGGATCCTTTGCGGCATCCCTTCTGTTCGTCAGAGAACAATCCGCGGCTTGTTAGCGAGTAGTAGATCTTTTCCCTTATTTGTGTTGTTAGTATTTTCCACATAATTATTATTATGATTATTATTCCTTTGAGAGTTTTTCACAACAGCGTTAGTTGATAGTCTTTCACGTGACAGCGAGTGTCCTCAAGTCTTCATGACTCTTCTCAAAAATCTGGCCGATCTTAATAATGCTGTAGTCTGGATGAACTCTACTTATCCTCTGATTTTTAAGTCTTCAAGTCACTTCACCAAACCTTTGGGAATTGTTCCGAGTGCACCTATTACAATTGGTATCTCCGTCACCTTCATGTTCCATTGTTTTTCTTTTTCCTTTTTTTTTTTTTTTTAGTTTTCAAGGTATTTATCTCACTTTTCCTTTTCTTTCAGTTTTACCCTGTGGTCAGCCGGAATGGCAAAGTACACTATTCTGCATGTTCTTTTTTATTGTTGACTATCACTAGGTATAGTCATCAGGTCAAGATTAAGTGACCTGTTTGTATCTCAAAATCCCAGAGAATTTTTGTGCGTCTTATTCTCCAGGACGGTTTCTGGGTTGTGAATACACTACTTGTTCGCATGATCAAATTTTAATTAGTTGTACAATTCCCTGTGAATCACCTTCCCTACTGAGTCATGTCTCGTCTTTTACCCTTTTTGCGCTAATTTACTGCATTCACTTATTATTATAATTATTATTATTAGTAGTAGTAGTTGTAGTAGTAGTAGTAGTAGATAAGAATTCTTCAAACCATATAGTTATTAATATTTAGTAGGAATACTTGAAAGCATAATAGTGTATGCAAATTATTTATACTAAGAATAGTTACTTGAGCTACAATTGTTTTACAAAGGATTATTTTGATCACTCACTTGATCTCATATGTTTGGGATCTCAGAAAGTTGGGATTATCTGCTTTGCTGAATGTTCATTTGTCTTTAAATTTATCAACCCTCACTCGTATATGTTATATAATGACTGTTGACATGGATTTTGAGTTCGTTCCTGGTAACTCCGTGTGCTCTGACAAGCTATCACGTTGTGATTTATAAACAGGGGGATGGTAGTGCGTCGGGGTAGGCCGGTCGAGCAGGTGTGTAACCGGAACCACGCGGTCAGATTTAGAGTCCAATCAGAATCAAGAGTCAAGGGAGAGATATGCAGCCGATCAGAGGGGGTGCAAGCGTTGGCACCAGGAAGAAGATACGAAGCAAGAAGAAGTCCCCCTCGCCATCTATCTCTCAAACTTACAACAAACTGTGTGCCCCTTTAGAGAATAATGAAAAAAGAAAAAAAAAAGAAAAAAAGAGAAACACTTAAAAGACTGTAAGCAAATTGCTTATTCTAAGAATGTTGTAATTTGTTTTTTCTGTCGTTCATATTAGGGGTTCGTGCTGAGAGAATTTGAAATGATTGTTAAAAAAAATGACAATTGGGAAGTAAAATGAGTCTTGTAGGCTTATATTAATGTTTAATTGGCTTTTTAAAAAGATAAAATGGAAATAATTTTAGAAAAAAAAACAAAAAACGATTGAGCCCTACATATAAAGCATAGATAAATGATGAAAACTATTATATGTAATTTTGAAACGGAGTTAGGGCGATAAAAAGAAAGAGAGAGAAAAAAGAGGGAAAATATACAAGCAGGTTGCTGTGGAAAGAAAAGAAAGAAAGGTAAGGGGAAAGATGGGACCGGTGGACAGATATATTGTCCCTATGTAAAAATGATTGACAGGTCATAATGTAAACTTCCGCTTGGGTGGTGAATTCTAACTTTCATGAATGAACTTTGATTGTAGACAAAATTTTTGTGTATGAAATTTTGTAGTAACTTGTGGATGCTAACGTAAAGCGTAGTAATTTTTTAATGGGATATTTTTTCTGTGTGTCTGTCAATTCCGTGCTCCTGAAGGATCCGGTCATCAGCGATATTTTGTCGGGAGATTGCTCATATACCTTTGGATCCGTCGTTAGGTCTGTGGGACGGATTCAAAGTTTGGAAAAGTTGTGGAAATTGGAAGCATGCTGTGAAGTCTCCCTAGAATGGGATCGATATTTTGGATACTGGTAGAATCCATACCAGGTTCTTTTCCTCTGCAACCCAAACCCGATTGAGCAGTTGAGTTGGAGAGAAGATGCTGGATTGAGGAACATGTCTCAGAGAGGCTGGGTCCCCCAGCCCCCGGTTGAGCAGCCCAGGAGAACGGGAAAGAAACGCGGTTATAGCCAATAGAGTGGGGGTCAATATGTTGCAGTTCTGTTCGGTCTCCAACTCCCTCTCACACACAACACTTTCAATAAAGTGACAGGTGTATTTTTCTAAAGAACTATGTCGCTCGTCATTATTGTGTCGTCGTTATGTTTATGCATGCATCTGCATATGTGTTTGTATAGTTGGTCATGAGTATACAACAATACTTATTGAAAGAAAAAGAAAAAAGGTACTCGTTAATTATTGAAAAGATAGACCGATTGACGGTGGTCAAAAGTTGAAGAAAAAGGGGACGAAAACGGAAACGGTTTGTGTTGGTTGGAAAGAAAAATACGTTCCTGGGAAATTTTACCATATTTACCTGGGTTTGATGACGAACCATGCTTGTTTTGTTGAAATAGTTGTTAGAAATTCAATAAACGGGGGTGCACGAACCCATAGTTACTATATTAAGGTAAAGACAGAGAGAAGCAGATATATGGTTAAAAAATAGAGAATGAGCGATTAAAAAAAGAGAGATGATGACAGGACAATGGAAAAAGGCAGAAAAAAGGAAAAGAAGAAAAGAAACTTGAACACTGTTGAACACAGCATAAAAAAAGACAAAAAAGAAAGAAAGAAAAACATTTTTAGGAAAAATAGAGAGTGCATAGATTGAACAAAAGAAAAACTGTACATTTATTTGAACTTTGTGAACTTTAATTGTGGACATATTGTTAATATTGTTTTGATTTGTTGAGAATAGTTGAAAAAAAAAGAGTTTGTTTGAGTTTAAAGGTGACAATTACAATTTTTTTCCATTTCATATTATGAAATTTTATGTAAACCATTGAAAGTGGATTTGATATTAAGTTTGTGTAGAATTTAAGATTTATGTTGATTCTAAATTTTGGGAGGAAGATAAGGTTTTCATGGAATAGGAAATATTTTTTTTAAGTTTTTGTTTTCGGGCGAGTCACGAGCTGACTCAAGATTAGGACAGATTTAATTAAGTTGTATTACGGACTGTTTTTGGGCATACGGTAAGAAGTAATTTTATAGAAAAAATTCACCGTCCCGTGGATTTGTTTGAAGGCTTGTGGTGGCCAAAATTTTCAGATTGGTGTTCCAAATTGATGGAATAAAGGAAAGAAAAGCGTGGCCTACTCCAATATTTTGTGGATGATGTCTTGAATCTTTTAGTCCCGATGATGTTTTGGATTCGTGCGGGATTCGGCGAAGTGAAACGGATTTGAAAAAGGCGAGTAACCACGAGGGCTCCTGATTAAATAGAAAAGCAACCCGGCGAGGGTGTGATTAGGTAAAACATGTCCCTCAAGAGTTTACCGACCAATAGGCATGGTAACAGAAAATGAATAATGAAAAAATGAGTAACACATTGCTAATAGATATTTTTGCGTAGTCTGTTTTCGGTGGTTTACTGCATGCGTGTCAGATTGTGATACATTTTGATGTATTGTTATTTTATGGATTTATGATGAATGTTTTGGGCCTTGAAGATATTGTTTCTTTAGTTTTGTAGAATTCTCCAGTTACTCCAGGAAGGAACATGTCGAGCGAAGGACTGGGGCGTGGTCATAAGGAACCCAGGCGAAATGTATTGCTGGAATGACCAGGGTCACTAGGTTTGTGCCCAGGATTTCGGACCAGAGTATGGTCCTTTTATGGTTTCGAGATTTTTCAAGGAATTGCAGAGGGCCCTATTATGTTTATGGAAAATGAGAGATGCATCTGTATTGTACTTTGATGCATGCATGTCGGGATAGCTAACTGCGCAAAGAATAGTATGAAATAAATTTAGATAATAATTAGACTGGGCAAGTGTTACATAATGAAAATATCACCTTCCAATAATTTTAAGATTGTACTGTTTTTGGTGTTGTTTCTGTAATTTTTTTTTGTTTTGTCTGAGGTGTTGAGGGGAGATGGAGAGAGACGTGAAGAAAATGTCCATACGTGAACATTTTGAAAAATGGGATAGAGAGGAATGTTATATAATGACTATTAACATTGATTTTGAGTTCGTTCCTGGTGACCCCGTGTGCTCTGACAAGCTGTCACGTTGTAATTAGTAAACAGGGGGATGACAGTGGGTCGGGGTAGGCCGGTCGAGCAGGTGTGTACCGGAAGGAAACCACATGATATGAGAACCACGCGGTCAAATTTAGAGACCAGTCAGAATCGAGAGTCGAGCGAGGGATACGCAGACGATCATAGGTGTTAGGTCGTCTCTGACGAAACGGCTTGTAAGGGGGTGCAAACGTTGGCACCCGCTGGCTCCAGGAAGAAGATATGGGGCAAGAAGAAGTCCCCTCTCTGAGTATATATCTCTCCATCTATCTCTCAAACTTACAACAAACTGTGTGCCCCTTTTGAGAATAAAACGAGAGATGTATTTTTACAAAGAAGTGTGTTTCGGTTCGTTCAATGAAGTTCGTTAATTAATTTTGATTATGTTCTTGGTTGGGTCTATGAGAAGTATACAACATACGTGAAAAACTAACAGTCATGAAACACCGTTGACTCGAAGTAATTCTATTCTTTATATACGCATTTACCAACCCATCCAAACGATCATGTTGCGACATAAGGTCATTTTTAAGCGGAATGTAAGAGACTGGAATATATATATATATATATATATATATATGCAAATTTCATTAAACATAATAGACATTTTATGTCTACATATTTTCTTTTGGATCCGTTCGAATTCCCGTATTACTTTTATTGTATTCTGGGGGAATTGATTTATGTATTGTCCATAGTTGTATGTATCCCTAGTACTTTCTGCCCGACTTTGGGCCATCATCAGGGGAGGATCTACTACAAAAGTGATGTAACTTTTGTTTTAGCATATTACAACTGTGTAAGGGCGTCTTTGCCGTTGAAGGTTTTGGCGTTTGTTTTTGAATGTGATTCTATATTTAGTGCCAGTAGCTAAAGACATTTAAGTACATTAACACTGGTTTGAAAATTAATTCTATTAAGTGTTGGCTGCAGGTTTCTGATATGTAATGCTTCGAGAATCTGAAGTTTTTGTTTATTATTTTGATGTTCTAATATTGTTGTGTTGTCGGTGAGAATTTTCCGTAGCTGTGCCGTTGGGCATGAATGTTTTTTTAAATGCTGAGCTATTGAACTTGTGTCTGAAAGGTGCATTGTAAGTGTCCTCGACAGGGTAGTTGAGGTTAAACCAACATATATATTATTATTATCAGAGATACAATCTCCTAAAGGACATTTAAATTTATATATAACGTTGGTTTTTTGCAAAACTCCAATCGAGGGAGAGGAATTATTTCTAATGACTAGATTCGAGGTTTTAAACTTATTATAATATATAACGAGTTTTATTTTTTTATTAGGATCAGTGGGGAGTATGTTTTTGTGAATCAATGTTTTCAAGATTTTTTCATCGGATTTGTAATTGTAGTGCATTTGGTTACGATAAAAAAGTTTGATATATGTTTGTTGGCTGGATGGAGTAGTACACTGTTTATTTTGTTGGTTAACATTTTTGATCATACGTTTAATTTGTTCATCAACAATATAGTTAGGAAACCCATTGTTGATGAGAGCCTGTTTTATGTTTTCTACCTCTTTATAAAATATTGTTTTGGAGGAGGAGATTAGTTTGGCACGGGATATTAGATTATGAATAATTGCTTTTTTATATCTGAAGGGGCATTCACTTTTAAAGTTAAGGGTACAGGAGTTGTTACTAGAGGGTTTTTTGTAAGTGGAGGTAGTGAAGTTATTATTGTTGTTAGCATCAATAAGAACATCTAAAAAGGAAATTTTATTGTTTTTGTTTACTTCATGAGTAAAGTTAAGGACTGAATTGTTTTGGAAGGTGTCTTGTAGTATGTTGATTTCGTTAATATTATTAGTAAGAATAAGGATGTCATCAACATATCTTAGGTATATTGGAGGTTTTTTTGTGCTATTAAAAATTCTATTTTCGAGATCGGACCGTAAAGATACATAAACCTAATCATCCTCTACGCCCTATTATATCACAAATACCTACACCAATTTATCAACTCACAAAAACAATAAAACAGCTTTTTTCACCATACTTACCTAGCAAATACAACATAAAATCTACACATGAATTAATTCAAGTTCTTCATACAATTAAACCCAATAATGGTATATTAGCCTCACTCGATGTAGAAAATTTATTTACTAATGTACCTGTTAATGAAACAATTGATATTATTATAAATAATATTTATAATAACCCATCTCTTCCTCCTCTTAAAATCAACTCTAATATACTTCGAAAACTACTCTTAACATGTACTACTGAAGTTCCATTTTATGACCATCTTAGAAATATTTACGTTCAGACTGATGGCGTATCTATGGGGTCTGTCCTAGGCCCAATTTTCAGTAATTTCTACATGTCCGATCTCTGGACAATGGTGGTGTTTTATGATTACCAATATGATCAGTGCATAGGCAGCAAACTTTATATATATATGTATATATATATATAAAGACAGTTTTTTTTTTTTTTTTCAATAATGACTACTTTCAACAGTTCAACAGGACGACTAATGAAACCTATTTGGAATATTACGTTATTTCTAGAAATTTATGAAACTCAAATTCCGGTTTATGCAGATGGCCAGATCTACACCGACTTTGACTCTGTCTTTTCATCAACTGGATTATAGATTCCGTCTATGATGCACATTCAACTGACAAATCTGCTGGAACAAGAATTTTAATGTGACTTACGGTCCAGTACTACTTGAAATAGCGGTTCTCACTAAATCAAGTCATACAAAGATAAACCTGTACAATTCTGAGATGGGTAATCACTTAGAAACAAGTTACTATTTACCAACCCCTCCGCTCGGGCAGGATATGACACAAGGTCAATTTTTAAGCGGAGTTTAACAGGTTTGAATTCAGAGTTTTCCTTCTCCTAGACTAGTTGCCTCACCAAGGCTGAAGAACCTAGTCCGTCCTACTATTTACCCATAGCTGGAGGGAGAATAAGGGGGTTCATACCTTTCCCAAGGGTATTTGCCCGAAAGTGAACGTAATAGCGCGACTGGAGTACGAACTTAGAAACAAGTTAGAATTCTGAGGCCTCCCTGTTTAACTAAGAAAACTTTGTAATTTTAAAGCGGGCATCTAGTGTAGTGTAACGATTAGCAAGCTATGCTAACAAACTAGTACTAAGAAGTTCTATCCTTCGTGGATTTCCCTTATTTCTGACCTCGTCATGGAGGCGCGTTTAGTATAACGTTTATCGACGTTGGAAATAGAATCGGTGGCCTGGGTTCAAATCCTGGATGAGACTATTGCTCTTTCAATTCCTTGGGAAAGGCATGAATGCATCTATTCTTCTCCCAGCTATGGATAAATAGTAGGGTAGGCTTTAGGCTTAATCAAGGCGAATTCAAATATCCTTGAATCATATCCTGCAGGTGGAGGGGTGGTTGGCTAAATACATACTTCTGGTCTTGTCATAAACTAACCTAGGCTGGTTACGACATATCAGCCCTTTTCGGTTATTTGATGCCAAAGTGTTTGTTTATGTGCAAGCAATAACTAAACTTATTTAATTGTAGTTATTTGCTTACTATTATATATTTTCAATTAAATATTCCAATTTGATACTAATAATTTGTACACAATTTTATCGTTTTATCGGGTCAATTATCGTTTAAATTACACAAAAATGAAAATAATACAGACATCTCACTTAATGTTATTCACCCGAATTACAGAAAAATACCTTGAAATACAATAAATTAAATCTATTCAAAGAAATCGCCATTGGATTTCTTATAGATAAGCGTATAGTTGCAAGAAAATTATTACGAGTGACAATATTAGAGTTTGATTTGTTCATTGTAAAACAGAGGTTGTGTAGTGTAGAATTCGTGCTCGTAAGAAGTAATAGAGTTCTTTCTTCCAAACTGTCAGGAGGTGAATGGGTGTGAATTTGTTCTTGATCTTGCGTGCGTGGTGAGGGTGAATAAATTCTGGAAGGTCCAACGAGTTGTGGGTGTGTGAGTTCGTTGATAAGCCGGCGGTCGTCTCTATTCTTGGCTGGGGTGTTGGAAAAAGGCATCTAACCAACTTTCAACCGAGTCAGTATTTGACACGAGGTAATTTTATTGTGGAGAGCCACGCACAAATTGAGATGTGTATGGCATTCACAAAAAATACTAGGTTCAGTCGGCATTCCTCTTTTGCGGCACTTCAGGCACCAACCAATAAATTCTACCCTTCTAAGCAAATACTGCCTGGCGGGGAAGCTCCCCAGGAACCAAGGCAATATCAACTCCTCTGCCCAGCAAAGTACCCGGCAAGTCGGTGTGGGGAGAATTGTCTTCGTATCTCTGGATGTCTTTTCTATAGCTCTGCTGGGGGTGGGGAGAATCGGCTCCAGAAAATTTTAGGAGCTAGATTTAATAAAAAAAGGATTTTTTTTTTATTTGTGTGTTTATTTTCATATTTCAATCGGATACATCCGCGGATCCTACCTGTGCAGCGACTTGTTTTATTCACTTTCTAAAAAACTGTTGTTCAGAGAACATCCGGTTAATTTTATCTTTTTTCAACAGAAATGTATGCTTGTTGGCTTTTATTTCCGAGTGTTTTTATTCATTTATTCATTTATTTTGCCACTGAGTAGGTATATCTAATTGGTACAAATAGATCAGAAGAGATTTTAATGATAGTGATATAACAGTTTAAAACACGGCCAATAGACGACATAATCTCCAGCAAACCTTTTCGACGGTCTTCGTTTTTAAATTGATGAGTCCAACAGTTATCCTTTCCTTCAGTTCATCTTTGGTGTTGCACGGAGTTTTGTTATTCTCTCGTTCAGCTGCACTCCAGACATAAAAATCAAGGGAATTGAAATCTGGGGAAGTTGGGTAGCCAGTTTTTAGGGATTATGTGGTCGCAGAAATTTTCTGACAACCAAGACTAATTCTGTTGCTTGTGTAGCATAGCGCAGAGTTCTGTTGTCAGACGTAGGTTCTTCCAGCAGCTAATCCCACGATCCAAGGAAGCACTCTTGCAGGAATTTGATGTAGGCCTCCGCGTTGATCAAATAGGAAGATGAATTGAAGCATAACTTGCTAATGACTACCCCAAACACTATAATGTGAACTGGATATTTGGTTTTCATCAATATGAATCTGTCCTCAGATTGACGCGCAAACACTCTACTATCTTCATTTGAGTCAAGGATTTTGACATTTGATCATTTGTGATCTTTACTTAGTTTTACATTTTATTTAATATTTAGGAAGTGGTGAGCAGAAACAAGAAAATACGGAATAACTAATTGTTTGGTATTTTATAAGTACAGAGTAATTTCAAAATTACTTAAATATTACCGTCATATTTCTAAAACTTTTTATCTCACTGTCGATCATTAAGAAAGCAGTAATTTCAAACAGGAATTGAACTTGCATCCCATATGACAAGAATTCGAAATTTTATGACTTACAGGTATCCTTGTGACAAGGCTTTTTTTAAATGTATTCCACGGTAACTTTCTCTCTGTAAGGGTTGATTTGTGCCCATTAAAAGCAATAAGATAAAGAAACTAATCAATTAAGCATAATATTCTCTGGGGTTTTGAGATAAAAATGGGTCTCATGCAGACAAGAAAATCTGACCTTGAAAAAAGTTAAATAGTAGACTTCGCTGTTCCAGCAGACCACTGAGAGAAATTAAAAGAAAATGGAGTAACTAGGTAAATACCCAGACCTTACCAGACAATTTAACCTCCACCCATCAACAAAAAAGAATGAAAAAGCAGACGAACTGTGGAACATGAAAGTGACTGTGTCTATTCCAAGGATTCTCTCGAATAACGCTAATAATCTTCACATAAAGAATAATCTTCACATAAAGAATAATCTTCACATAAAGAATAATCTTCACATAAATTCCAAGGATTCTCTCGAATAACGCTAATAATCTTCACATAAAGAAATAATATATCTATATATATTCTTGTGCGTTACGATTTTCTACATCACCAGTACATTTAGTTAAAAAAGAGATGGGCGAGATGTATGATGAGAAAACTCGCTATTATGATAACACGAATCTCGTACTGTCTCTCGACCGAGCAAGCATCGTGTTAACATAACAAGAACAAATAACTAATGGGTTTAATAATAAAAAAATATATCACAAAAACTCATGGCATCCCAGGACCAGGAAATTAGTTTGAAAAAAATAAAACCAGAAATGAAGTTAGTATTGCATGACCATGGTTTCATAAATTACACAGCAAAATTTTGAGAGCTTTTGGAAAAGTTTTTCTATACTGTCAATAATTATTACAATCATTCTTGAAAGCATTATTCTTTTTCATGGAACTTAAATGTGTCGCTTGCGCCTTGTAATATAATGATGCTTTTCGCCGTTGTAAATTGGTGCCCTTTCAAAAGAACTGAAATATTGGAAGCAATAGGAAACCAGATACGCCAAGTATGTATGAATTGTAGGTCACAGGGACGACAAAATTCCGTACTGAAAATAATGAAAGAGGGCGTTGTCATGCAATGAATTTTTCATCAACAAGAGCGGATTAGTTTCATGGAATTGGATAAACGTATTGAGAATCTTGCCAAGAATTTTAAAACAATTTCACGTAACTAAATTCCCGTGTTTATATATTAATCTAAATTTCCTTGTGTGTGGGTGTGTTTGTGTGCTCTCGTACGTGTGCGTACATGTGTGTTCGCATTAGTGTGTATATGTGTTCGTGCATGTATTTAAATACCCTCAGAGAATTCAAATATATGGTACCAACTGCTCTATCAATATATAAACTTTGTGTGGGTATGTCAGTGTGTATGTATAATTACGATGTTAAAATTTATCATTTAACTATATTCATTGCATTCTTATATATATATATATATATATAATTCAGCCGAAGAAGTGATACACTCAATAAATATGCAGACTCAACTTTCCATGTTGCAATGCTTATAAACCTGTAAATTATGAATTTAAATCCATAAAATAAAAATGCCATTGCAAAATCAAATAAATAAATACATTAAAGTTTCTTTGAATTCAAAATATCATCATCTACTTTTTTAATCTTGAAAATGATTAATGATCTTTGAAATTGTTGTATACAATAAAGAGAGACAACAACGTTGATGTATAAATATAATCAGCTTCTTTTCTTTCCCTTCTATAACCCGAAATGTACGTATGGGTAGAGTAAGAGAGAGAATCAGAAATTACCGAGATGCACACACACACACAGGAGTATCAGTGCGGTTTTTCGGTGAAAATTCGCAGCCTTTCAACTTCGTTCTCCATTCGTCTCTGGTGGAGTCGAAATCTTCCTGGTTTATATAATTTTCCCGGCGCCCTCTTAAATCCTCGTGGTCATACCTCCCGCTTATGCGTTGCACGTAGACAAGCCTTCTGTCTAACATACTACCCTCGCAAATTACGCGGCTCTTCCATTGAAGAAATACCTACGTTGTGTTTATCTTAGGAAGCAGGTGCATATCCTATCATGCCATCCATGCAACTTTTGCTGCATATCAAAGGGATCTTCCACTCAATATTCAACAAAAGCACCAGGAAAGAAAAGTTAATGTATTTTCTACAAAATATTGAATTAAACGTAAGTAGTCTACTGCGAACCCAGGGGGAAAATAAATGTTTAACAGTTAATTGTTAAAAAAACAATGAAAAATGGGAAAATTGTAAAATAAAAGGAAGTGTTGGGCAAATATCACAGTATTAAAAACATAGAAAGGGATAAAATCAACTCACAACTCTGAGTTTTAAGACTTCAATCGCAAAGTGAGCAACTTTTAATCACATCTGATTAGTTTGTTTCTTTCTTATAATGAGATATCAACTATTGTGGGTTATTTAATTCCAAATCCACCTTTGTAGAAGCAAAGGTAATAATACTATTAAAAAACAGCTGGGGGAAATAACGATGGTCATACCTTTTGTTTCTTTCTTATAATGAGATATCAACTATTGTGGGTTATTTAATTCCAAATCCACCTTTGTAGAAGCAAAGGTAATAATACTATTAAAAAACAGCTGGGAGGTGGGGGAAATAACGATGGTCATAGCTTTCCTCATAAGGCAGAAAGTGAGCGTAAGAGCGCAAATGGAGTTGGAATTTGCTTACTTAGAGGCCGCTGTTCAGCTTTTTACTTAGAGGCCGCTGTTCAGCTTTTTAGCCATTTTGCCATGGGGACTCCTCCCACTTTAACCACTTCTAAAGGCAACTGAATTTTTATTGTCAATATATATATATATATATATCGGCATTAAGTCCCACAACTACCACGGATTTCCTTGACTCTCTCTTTCAATCATCCATCGTTCCCGGCAGATTTTCCAAACTACATCCTATGTCCGCACTGGGCAAAAGTAAGTTCTTGCTAGTCAACTAACACTGGCACGTCAACAGAAGAACGTCACGTGAGTTTGTCCTAGCTTCTCCAGCGCTGTCGAACATATCTTGTTCGCCTTATTACAGATGAGAGGTAAGTGACCGGACAGTTTTGTGTGATGTTGTTTCGAGGATTTGTTCAATATAGCTCTAAGCATTCTTGTGCTGTTCCCGTCTAGCTTTTTCTCTACACGTTTTGTCAGTGTCCGTACGGTAGTATTAACACGACTGCTGCTTGGGAGAAATCCCGTTTTATTTTATCCGAAAGATCAGATTTCCATATGATCGAAAGCAGTCCACGCTTCGTTAGGCGCATATTTTCAGTAGAATTAAAATCTTGCCATCCAACCCAACTTATGACTGCATCTTCAACCCCAAATACGAGCAACACCCTGAAAAAAAGGAAAACCCATAAAACCTTTTGGCCTTCGGATGAAGTCTACTCTCAAAGAATCCAATATCTCTCTCAATGATATACATGAAAGCTTTGAGAAAATCAAGAGAATGAGTCATTATATCTCGATTGCGCATTGGTCATACAAGGCTTACTCAGTCTTTCATACTGAAACAGGAACCACAACCACAGTGTTTGACCTTTCAGACAACTTGCACGGTTAAACACATTCTTATAGCGAGAGACAGGGTTGTACCAAAAAATATGACGAATTGAAACCGGTTAATCGTGTGCAAACAAATGAAATCCTGCTTATCAAAAAATTTACCTAATAAGTATTCGTTTAGAAATCTTAGGTTGAACGTATATACATATAAACATAATTTGGCGTTAAATAACCTAAGGTTGATATGCCATAAAAGCCAACCAACCAACCAACTTTCAGTTGATAAGACACTGCAGCCGAGGTATGTGAACTTGTCAACTAATTTCAGAGGACCACTATTTAGAGTGAAGATGGCTTCTCGATTAAAACACATGTAATCCGTTTTGTTTGCGTTTACGTGGAGGCCAGTGCCTCCTGATACCTGCTCTAGGCTATGCAGTAAAGATTCGGTATAGGTGTATTTGTAAGAAGCGCTTCGATATCATCTGCATAGTCTGCATCCGTTATAATTTCTGCGGGATATCGTCAACTCCTTGCCTTTTTTGTGTAAAGCCATTTTCTTTCATTAGACTATTGACGCTCTAAGTACGTAGTCTCGACAGATTATAAACAAATATGGTGCTGTATCTCCTTGAAGAACTTCTGCTACAATAACGAAGAAGTCTCCATCCAGTGAGTGTATCTTGACTTTCGTGTTTCTATAGAGCATCATCATGGTTGTAACAGTTTCATTCGGGAGACCATATGCTAGAAGTATTTGCTCCATTTTCCCTCCGTGTATGAAATCAAATGCCTTGGAGAAATCTACAAACACTAGTGTTGCCTCGATATTTTTTTACACAAAATCATTCAATGATTCGTCTGATTGTCAGAATCTTTGATGTTGTGAATCGATTTCTCCGAAAACCGTTCTGATTTTTCGAAAAGTTTTCTCACTTTCGGGTTCGATACGGTTGAGAAGCAGAGCATTACAAACCTTAGCCTCTCTTGAAGTAAAAGTTATGCCTCTGTAGTTCCAAGTGATTCCGAGGTCACCTTTTTTTTAAAGAAGGGGATGATATATACGGCGTTGCAAAATCGAAGAAGTAAGTCATTAAATTTCTTTGTTTCCCATACTACTGGGAGTATTTCGTCAAGGCCTACAGCTTTTCTGCTTGAGTACACTGTCCCAGTTTGATCTCTAGCTGGCTCTTAATAATTTGGGGGATAGGTTTATCAGTGATTTGGGGGGAGTTTTCAAGTAGGTTTTTTTAAATGTTCGTTCATCATCTGTATTCTTTCTTTTTGGGTAGCAGCTTTTAGTTTTGCTCTCAAGGTGCTCTTCCTTTTGCTCACTTTATTTACTGTTCGCCATGCTGTTTGTGATTGTCAATCTTCTACCAAGTGTAGAATTGGTCAGGTTGCGTAGGGCAATTAGTTACGATAGCCGAGAGTAATTAATTGCGTTAGCAAAGAGCGATCAGTCGTGAAGACAGGAAACTCTCTTTTATTCCCAGTAAAAGGTTACAGGAAGGCACAAGGCCTTAAGTTTTGGGGGGAAGGGGAATGGTACGGTCTTGCATTGACTATGTTTTACTAAGGGGACCTAGCTAGCCACATTCGCCGACCCATTTAACAATACAATATATAACCATTCAGCCATCGCCATGCGCGCTGCTACCACCAAAATACCACATTTGCTCTATGTAGAAAGACATACTTAAAACCCCGAAAGTGATGTATGTTTTTATTTACAATTTTGTGATATTTTTACCATGAATGATGGGAATGGGAGAAAAAACCCGAAATATGTACAATACGAAAAACAAGGAAAAATTCCCCGTTTGGTTGCCCTCCCATCCCTACGTCTACGAAAATGGAGGCCGACTGTTTTCCGGTGTCCGAAAACACCGAAAACAAGCCGGACCTACCCTAGGTGGGACTGGGATCCTACTCTAGAGGGGTAAAGAAATACAGGGTTGGGTGCGGAATGGGACAATAAAAGAAGGCAGGTAATGTAATGTTTTATATGATTTTTTATATACATATGAATTTTTTCAAGATCTTCAATAAAAGTGGGCTGGAATATGGGCAGGGGTACAAAAATAATGGGGATGGGGAAGATCTTGCGAACTAACGACTAGATGACAGGGACAATGACTGACAACTTACTGCTAACTAGGTTCCAAGGGGAAAAAGCATTGCCTACTTACCAGGTGTGGGGACCCGTACCGTAGACGCCATGGGTCGGCAGAGGAGGGAAGGATGACTCCAACATTGCTCCCTTTCTTACGACCAGGCTCGCTGCATTCACCTACCTTCTGCTGAATGTTATGCGATCCAAGCGTTTTCTATCGCATCTGATTTTGACCCTAAGCGAATGCCTAAAATACAAAACCAGATCATGATGAGAAAAGTTTGCATCGTCATACAATCCCTTCTTTCGCGTAGTCCAAATCACCATTCGAGCTACAGCTAGGATCGCGAGAAACACCACACGCTTCTCACCCTGAAACGGAGGAAAAACGTTGTCCACGACGTAACCAACGTCGAGCAGCACGAGCTGCTTAGGTTCGATGTGAGCCGTCCACTCCCCGATGTGATCCCAAAACTCGCTCGCAGTAGTAGAAGGCGTGCTCAGCCGTTTCTTCTAACCCACTGCCGCAGCGAGGGCAATCAGGCATGTCTGCCAGGCCCGCCTTGTAGTTCAAGCCGAGAAGGGGTAACACATTCCGTGCAAGTCGCCAGGTGAGCGAGAACTCGGAGTTGTTCAAGAAGCTGGATCCTGGCGCCCAATTCCAGTGAGAGCGGATCTCCTCCGCCGTCCAGCCTCGCGGAACCCACCACTAACTCCCGATATAGCTCTTTCCGAGGCCGTAAAAGGTCACTGGACCCAAGAAGGTTACGAAGGGCCTTTCGGCACTCGCAGACAAATAGTGCTTCGCCCAAAGGCTTACGTCGACCTTCAGCCTTTGGGTCTGACTGAAGGCGAGGAGAAGTCCGACTCGCCTTTCGTCTCCACACTGAGTCCCCCGTCAAGAACCGGCCCAGGTATGCAAGTCTTTCAGCAAGCCAAGTGGCTCTCCAGATCAGGCATACCTAGACCCCCGTTGCGTGTACGTTGAATACAGACCTGCCTACGGACCATCGGCCTTGCACCTCCCCAGAGCAATCTGGAGAGGGATTGTTGCAGTGCCAACCGACGTGCCTTAGGCAGAGGAAGTACAGCCAATCGGTAAAGGATCAAAGGGAAGACGTACGCGGCGCACGCCTCCACCCTGCCCTTTAAGTACAACCTCCTTGAAAGCCAGATTCCCACCTGAGCATTCACCTTGGTTTGTACTTCCGACCAATTTCGCTCCAGTTGGAGGTCGGGCCTGAACCACACCCCGAGGATGCAGACGGGTCCGTCACTCCAGCGGAAGGGCCCTGGAAGAGTATTGCTACCCCTCCAAGCACCGAGCCGCAAACCTTCGCTTTTGTCAAAATTGACCTTGGCTCCTGCGATCCGCTCGTACTCGACAACCGCCTCTTTCACAGCCTTTATATCCAGATGGCGTGATACAAAGACTGTGATGTCATCAGCGAACGCGGAAACCCTTGCCGTAAGAGGGCCAGCAAAAGGGACACCGTGTAGGGACGGACTTGTCCCCTCACCCATAAGCCTGCGCCGGAGGGGTTCCAACGCGAGAACATAAAGAAGAGGAGACAGGGGGAAGCCCTGCCGGACCAAAACGCTCGATCGCGAATACCTCCGAACGCCTTCCGTTCACCTGCACCACTGCCTGAGGGTTGTGGTACATCATGCTAATCCATCTGCGGAACTCCGGTTTGAATCCGGCAGTCTCCAAAACAGTCGCCAAGAACCGATGGTAAACCCTACCGAAGGCCTTGGACTGATCTAAACTAATCAGCGCGGCTTCCGTGTCGTCTTCTATCCCCTCTAGGACCTCGCGAATCAAGTGCAGATTGTCCTGGATCGATCTTCCCTTCACAGCAAAGGTCTGTTCGGGGCCGATCAGATCACTGATGATACGCTGTAAACGATTCGCCAAGACCCGGGCCAAAATCTTTAACTCTGCGTTAAGCAGAGTTATGGGCCTGTAGTCATCTAAACCCTCCCTAACATGTTGGCCACCTTTCATCAGCAATGTGATCACGCCCTTGGTAACGCAACCAGGGATGGCTCCCTGGGCGAACCAGTGGTTGAACATATCCGTCAGAATAGGGACAAACATGTGCGACATCCTCAAGTACACTACGTAGGGAAAACCATCAAGTCCCAGCGAGTTGTTGAGGCCGACCTGCTTCAACACATCACGGACTTCGCATTCAGTAACCACACCCTCGCAGCTTGCCGCTTCAGCCACCCCAAGGCGAGGGAAGTCGGCAAGATAGCTACGAAGCTCCCGGATCGGGAGATCATGGCAGCGGGCAAAGCGATCCCGAAAGTGCGCCCGAAAGGCACTACGCATCTCATGACCTGATCGCAGCAGTCGCCCGTCCGCAGTCTTGACAAACGCGATGTACCGATCGGGGAACCTTCGCACTTCTTCTTCACGCGCAGTCGCGTTCGATTTCACAGCTTCGTTGAGAACTCTCTTTAACCTAGATCTAACAACGAATCCCTTGTAGCGCTCGCTACTCTCACGCTCAAGGTCCCTCCTAGCTAATTCTTCATCTAGGGAGTCCCCCCAGCCACCGCCCGGGAAAGTCTATCTTCTATAGACTTCGCCTCCTTGGTCTTATCTAGGTTGAGCTGTCGACCGTATTTGGTGGCGAAGTCTCTAATCCTATATTTCAGAGAAACCCACCACCTATTCCCGGTAACCGCCCCCACTAACTCCCGCTGAATTAGGGATTCTAGCCGGTCCCGGAAGTCCCGTATCTCCAGTAAGGAGGTATTGAACTTCCAGTAGCCGGCTAGACTAGGCCTATTAGCTAACCGCAGACTGACCATAACAAGCTTATGGTCAGTCCACGCTATCAAGTGGAACGTGGGACAACTAACGAAATCAATGTCAGCTCGTCTAACTAACACTCTGTCCAAGTTGGAACCTACTTTGGCAGAGGGCGAGCTATCTAGCCACGTCCACATCTCCCGCCCTGGGTGATCAAGACGAAACCTGTCGACGAGGTCGTGACGAGTCACGAAGCCGACAAGGCCACTCTCACATCTTCCAGCTCTCCTAGCTCCCCGACCGACCTTATCTATCTTGGGATCAAGGATCGCATTCCAATCACCCATTAAGACAAGCCGCTTCGTATCGTCCAGGAACGGCGCCAACCGACGAAAAAAGGAAATCCTCTCCGCAGCGATATTGGACGCATAAGCTGCAACCAGACGGAACTTGAAACTTTTCACGGCAACATCGGCCACAACCAGCCGGCCCCCGTCACCTGCAAAAACAACGTCAACATCAGCATCATGGCTGCGTCCAACTAGCAAGGAGACCCCAGCGCTGATGCGGCTGCTGTATGCTGAGAAAACGTCAAAGTCGTTTTCCAGCACCCGACAGTCGGCATCGCAAGTGAAGTGGGTCTCTTGCACTGCAGCAACATCTACTCCGAGGTTCTTGAGTTCACCAAGCAAGCGCGTGCACTTGCTTGAATCCCTCACTCCCCTCACATTAACACTGGCAAGGTTTAGAGCCATCAGTCCCACTTACCTTACTCAGTGTCGACTACGGGCCGGAAATCCTTGGGTGTGAGGATGCCGACAGCCTGACGCAGGGAACCGGTGCCGAGTTCAGTTGTAACCCGGTTGTCCCTGGTGATTCCGCCGACATCTATTGGAAACCGCAGCTTTAGGGACCTATAAAGAGATGGGTGAACCAAAATAAGGACCCTACTCGAACAGTATGGAATGCATTTTTTCAGAGAGGAGTACTCTAATTCCGCCAACTTTATGCCCGTATCAGTCTGACAGACCGTACTCAAGAACTTCCACACGCCCTTGGTACGGTCGCCAGCTGACCGAACAAAAGTGGTCACCATGGCTGCACTCCTGAAGTTTGCGGGGTTTGAAATATTCAGATTTTGGACTTTGTCCAGGTTCAACAGCGGCTTTAGTGCCTTTCGAAGCTGGAAGTCACCGACTGCTTCCAGCTCTACTGAGCACAAAGCCGCTGCCTGCTGGATCTGTTGTATGGTCAATTGTTGTTCACCCTCCTGCCGATTTGGGTTTTTTTTTACTAGCAGGAGGGTCTTGTTTCTATTTTGCTGGAAAAAGTTCCTGGGTTGATATTGTTGAGGGGCTTAGTGAGGGAAGGGATGGTGTCCTTGTTAAGTTCAATTGTTGTGATCGGTCAGCTGATTGTGACCTTGGGAGGGGGATTCGGTATGGTCGGTGACATCTTTTAAGATATTGTTCTTGTTGGGGTGAGAGGGTGACAAGTTGATTAGGGGGTTGTGTGGGTTGTAGGATTTGAGGGGGAAAAGGTGGTGGAGGCAGAGGTGGAGGTGGAGGTGGAGGAGGTTGTTTTTGTAGCTGAGAGGAGGGGCCTGCCTTGGGTTGCTCAGGGCATATTTTTTGGCGGCCCCTTCCCCACTGTCCCTTCTCCTCTTTAGGTTAGTGCTCGTCTCCATCTCTTCGGGTTGATTTGCTTTTGATTTCTTTTTGTTCTTTTAGGGGGATGCCGGAGGTACTGATGCGGCTGGTGTCTTTGGGGTTGCTGTTGATGTTGTTGGTGATGCTGCAGGTTTCTGTGTTGCTGGAGTCGGTGTTGCTGGAGTCGGTGTTGCTGGTGGTTCTGGTATTGCTGCTACTGCTACTGCTGTTGCTGTTGATGATGATGGTGGGGCTTTTATTTGTTTTTGAGGAGGGGATGAGGATGAACTTTTTTCCCCTTGTTTAGGGGACCCCTTCCTCAAGACAGGAAACTATCTTCCCGATTGAGGAACGGGAACTATTTATGGTGCCTTGGGGCATCCCATTGTGTACAAGTGGACTATTCCATTGCATAGATCGTCATTGGCTATTTGGAAGTAAGTGTAAGTATTTTATATAAACCAACTTCAGTTTAGCATTGTTAGGAGGACGGCACTGAGCTTCGACCTGCTTTATTTTGTCTGCCAGCTGGACGCTTTACGGAGGTATGTGTTATTGTTATTCAACACCAAGTTTATTTTTTATTGATTGGCCTTGAATGTATTCTTGGTGATCCTTTTAGTAGAGTTTTTTAAGTTTCTGCGCGTTAGCATTTTCAGGGTTCTTTTATAACATAAGGATGAAGTTTATGACTTTGTTGTATATTTTGTATACTTTTAGACATTGTATTATCCAAATTTGTGAGATATCATAGACCTTTTTTAAATCAATCCATGCCTTGATAATATATTGATCTATATATTGTAGGTCATAAGTTCCTCTTGTTCCTATATGGCGTCCTTTCTGTTTTTCCGGAAATAATCTACGGTATACAAATGAGCAATAACTTTCTTTTCGTTGAGTGGTTAGGATTTTTCCACATCATTGGAAAACACGTTAATGGTCTATAGTTATGATGGAAGGTTCCTGCTTGGAAGTCTTTCTGGATCAGGGTAGTTTTTTCTTTCGGGCATGCTTGCCTCTTCTCGGCGTTTAGTCAGTTGCTAAAACAATCTGTCGTGAATTTTTAAAGCCAGAATCCATATATGGCCTAATTAATTTAATTCAGCGCTATCTTGAGAATAGCTCTTAGTGATTCTATGTGCATATTCGACTCGAGTCCTTCAAGTCATTGCAATACTTTTTTCAAGCTATTAATTCATTCGGCCTTTCGGTTATGGACTTTCTGTTCTCTTATCTTGTTCCAAAACCGTTTTGTTTCCTTTGCCTCCAGTTGATCATTTGTCCTTGTGTTCTATCCACCTATTTGTTGGTAGAATTTACTTTCGTTATTTTGAAACGTCCTATTTTGTATTATTGCTTGACCCTGTTCTGGTATCTTTTGAGTCTCCCTTTTTTGTAGCCAAGATCGCTAAATTTATTTCTCCCAATTGTATTGACTATCCCGTTTGCTTTTGTCTCTTTTCGGTCCTTGTGTATTTTTCCTTTTTTGTAGTTTCTCTTGTTCTCGCAGTTTTTTTCATTGTCCTTCCATTTAGGTTTTGTATTTCTGTTTGGATTCCTTAGAGGAATTCCAATTTTATCACTGACTATTTTTTTATCCAGCATAAATTGAATAAATAACTAAAAAAATATTACAATTTGAACAAATTGTCTTTTAGTTTTCTATCTTGACTTTTTTCCAGTCCTGATTCTTTAGAGATGATAACCTTCTTAGTAATGGCTTTATTATAGAAGTTTTCTCTTTCGTTTGAGATACACTTTTTAAATTTCTTCTTTTACCTGCACTTATTTGATGGTGTCCGCTTCCAATATTTCCGAGTATTGTTATTATATTTCATGTATTTGCAAATTTTGGTGATGGTTATTGTTAGAGATCAAGTGAGAGCAATATTCCTCAAATCTTTTTCCCCGCAGATTTCAGCAGCAATTTCTGATTCCTCCAGTTTTGATTCTAATGATTTTCACGCAGCTCCAAGTGTATCAATGACCTTGACCTTATTCATGTTTTTTTGGTTCCTGGACGAGTTCCTAATTTTTTTTGGGGGGGGGCTTTACCATATGGTTCGCTGGTACATAAACATCTCTAATCTTGAGCATTCCGTTATGATGTAATAGAAAGAAAGTCTCCCTTTCCTAGAAAATAGTGAGTTCGATCCTTATTGGATATCTCGTACTTGAGGCTTTATGCCAAACTCTAAACTTAATTTTTAGGGCTCAAATTGAGTGTAGATAGCCAAGATAACTGACCATTCATAGTGAGTTCGATCGGAATCAGGTGCTTCATATTTCTGGCCTAAAGCCAAAGAAAGTTGAGCTTTGTAAATGACTACAATCGGGCAGAATTTTTCCTTGCTCACATTCCATTATAAAATCTATATTATAAATAAAATCATAGTTAACTGGAAATAAATGAATGATTTTCAAACCCATAAACTGGTAATTTGGATTAGAAAGGACCCTGTTTTTTAAGTTAAAACATATCTATGCTATTGCACAAAGTTCCCGCTTCGATGCACCATTTTTACTGAGTTTATGGTAATGTAAATAACAAATTAGATAATTATAATATAGATTGCTAAATTAGGTTTCCATTATGATAGGAGTCAATGATTATATTGATGAAAGGATGATTTTAAAAAAGAATGAATGGTTTTGCATTTGCATTTGATATATCTTGCATTTAATTATATCCGTTATATCAAGAATTTGGATGACGTTCAGCGCGAATGCAGACCTCAGAAAATTATCTAAACTTTCAACATATCAGCAAATTATTATTCACTTTCAAATTGGATTGTAAATTGTGTTATTTTCTAAGATTATTTCACGTTTATTGCTTTTGTAATGATCTCGCAATGATGAGCTGTTTTGCTGGAATACAGTTAAATACATGAGAATTTTAGTATAATATAAATAGATGTGACTCCATGGTGCCATGTGGGTGGGTGTAGGTGTATATGTGTCCGTCTAAGTATCTCTGTCAGGTGTATATGTGTCCTTCTAAGTATATCTATGCAAAGATATGTATATATATGTGTGGAATTGGACTTGCCTATGTAGGGGTTGCGCTCTTGGACGTACATATTTGTGTGTGTGGATGCGTGCATGACGGTATCGGGAAAATGGATGTACTGGTCAAAAATTCAGAAAACTCTGGAGGTAAAAATTCGTTGGTATGCTCTTTGTTAGACACGACTTTTTGGTGGTTTGTGTTTCTGGGGTGGATAAGGGAAAATGCTTCATATATGCAGTGTATAGTGTATGTGTGAAAACAGACCAGACTTAGCCAAGTACTAAGTTTGTATAGCAGTTTGGGCCAATCCAAGACGAAGCGATGCCCCACCCTGTTCACTGTGGTCGAGCTGAGTATCACACCTAAGCAAGTTGTTCATTTCTTTTATTTTTGTGACTCTGTCCCAGGATTGTACACTTTGATCCGTATCTGAAACTAACAACGTGGGGGCCGACATCGTTATGCAGCAAAGAGCGCAAGTAGTACCGTGAATGTTGAGTCTTAATTGTGCTCATGACCAAGAATACACCCTGAAAGGCATTTTCGTAATCTGCATGTCTGCAGAAAACTCATGGGAGAAGACGCACGAGAAAAGATAATATCATTTCAGTGAAAAATAAAAGAGGCGGAAAGAGCATAATGAAAACGAGAGGAAGGAAGTAAAAGAAAGACGTGGTATACATACATGCATACATACATAGAACACACATCAAATACACATGCACTCATCGGAACACACTCTCACACACATACGGTCACTCATAAAGACATTTCTTTAATAAGATTAAAAAAAAGAAAAAGGGAGAAAGAAAAAAGAAATGGAAGGAAAGAACAGAACACTGCAAAGAAAGAAAGAACTTGCAAAGATATGGAGTTCGCTTTTATCAACTACATTCTTTGCGCCTGGTCTTTAACATACACGCATACTGTAATCACCGTGAAATTATTTAGTGCAAAATTCTAAAAGTTTACTGAAAAACACAAATAGCGATTACCTCTCTATGTGTAATGTTTAAATAGAAATGAATTAATAATAAAGTTCTCTCTTGTGCCAAATTTATAAAGGTGGAATTTGTAAATTTTTAAGCTTATTTAAGTTACATTGTTTTGATAAAAAATATTTGTACTAAAATCATAAAGCAATTAGTAAATATAAATTTTTATATAATGAAAATATACGTAATTTGTATATGATTTGATGGATGAAAAAAGAATAAGATACAAAGAATAAAAAATTAGTAAATAACCGTCACATGATGATGATGGCGGTGTGTCCGTTTCATGTTGGGTTTTTTTTTGTTTTTGTTTTTGTTTTTTTTTTGTTATCAAGGTTAATTTATCAAACTATTAAGAAAGAAATGTTTTTATTGCTTTAGTCTTGTAGGTACATGAATTTCTTTACTTTTCTTGCGTTCTGCCTTTAGTGATCAACGGATTTTTCTGTTCTTCTATTCTTCTCCCATTGGAGAAGTTTTTAGTACACGTAGATATGTATGTACCTGTGTGCGAGCACACACACACACACACATACACACACACACACACGCACGCACGCACGCACACGCGCATATATGTATAAACGCACACACGGCCGCACACACAAACACAACAAAACACACGCGCGCACACACAGATAGATAGATAGATAGATAGATAGTCCGTACTTTTCATCAATATTTGAGCAATTGAATTACTTCTAATAAGCAGTATTTTCTATTGGGTAATAATGATAAAAACCATAGAAAGTATTTCTTACATCTAAAGGTGCCAGCGGTGTTTGAAACGTAAAGAAAGCAACACAAATTTCATTCCAAATTTAATTTTACTCAAAGAAGGATTAATATTTACTATTTTCTTTTGTATTGTCGTAACTTCGTTTTAAGATTTATATTGTTCAAATGCTTGCCTTATTCAGAAGCTATTCAATACTAAAATTTCTCTCCTAAGTTCCGCAGGACTTGCCTCTGGTATTGCTCTGGTATTTCAGGACAAAAACTTTCAGTTCATTCCGTTGTCTGTAGCGTGCGTTTTAGTGGGATTAATCACAAAGAAACAGACCTGATGAGCTATCATCACGTAGAGTGAATATTTTTAAAAACACACAATGTTCACCGTTCCACGTCATAATGGTAATTGAAATGACAGACGTTTCTCAGAGATATACCCCACAATTCTATGGAATTTTAAATTAATCTGCTAGACACTTTATTTGGACAAGTTCAAAATTGAACTAAATTCCCTCTTTTCATTTTTTTATATTTGTCTCTCGAGAAGCTTAGATTTTGCTTTTAGAATCATTAAATACAAATAAAACATTCTTGCATACATTTCCAATAATTATTTGACAGTAGCTTTTTATAAATTTATTCAATCATTTTACCAGATATTGTATGTATTTACACCACTTATTTCATCATTGTATGACTTTCCCTCACATGATTTCATCATTTTGTGTCTTTACTTTATTTCAATATTGTACGTCTTTACCGCTTTTTATTTCATTATTGTATGTCTTAACTTTATTTTCTTATTGTATGTCTTTACATTATTTCTCCATTGTATGTCTATACACCACCTTAATTCATCACTGTATGTGTTTACCTTATTTCATCATTATATATCTTTACTGCACCTTATTTCATCTTTGTATGTCTTTTGCGCACCGTATTGTATATTTTACCGCTCCTTCTTTCATCATTGAGTGTCTTTACCTTATTTCATCATTGTATATCTTTACCGCACCTAATTTCATTGTCATGTGTTTTTACCTTATTTTATCGTTGAATATCTTTATCGTAACTTTTATAATCATTGTGTGTCTTTAACTTATTTCACCATCGTATGACTTTACTCCACATTATTTCATCATTGTATGTCTTTGCCTTATTTTGTCACTATATTTCTTTACTCCACCTTATTTCATTATTGTATCTATTAACCTTATTTCATCATTGAATGTGCTTAACGCACCTTATTTAATCATTTTATTTCTTCACCTTATTTCATCACTGTACGTCTTTATCGCACGAATTTCATCATTGCATATTTTACCCAAATTTATTTAACGTTGTATGTCCTTACCACTCCTTATTTAATCATTGTATTTCTTTATTTCTTTATTGTATGTCTTTACCGCACGTTATTTCATAATTGTATGTCTTTACTCCAACTTATCTAATCTTTGTATGTTCTTACCCCTCCTCATTTAATCATTATATGTCTTTGCCTTATTTCCTCATTGTATGTCTTTACGGCATATTATTTCATCATTGTTTATCTTTACCTTATTTCGTGATTTCCTGTGGTTACCGTAACTTATTTTTTCATCGTATGTCTTTACCTTATTTCATCATTTTATGTCTTTACTGCACCTTGTTTCATCATTGTATGTCACCATTATCATCATGTCGCGCCATCAGCACGGATATCCCTGATCCTATCTCGCCACCTTTTCTATCGCGTATTCCTTCCGGCAAGTCTTCAGGGATACCTCCCACCCTATTTTGTCTTTGTATGTCTTTACCGCACCTTATTTCACCATTGTATGTCTTTACCTTATTTTATCATTGTCTTTACAAAACCTTATTTGATCATTGTATGTCTTTACCCTGCCTTATTTCATCAGTCTGTTTTTCCTTATTTCATCGTTGTATTCCTTTACTGTACATTATTTCGTCATTATATATCTTTACATTATTTCATCATTGTATCCGTATCTTTTTTCATCATTATGTCTTTAAATTCTTTTTTCATTGTATGTCTTAACCACACCCTTTTTCATCATTGTATGTCTTTATCGCACCATTGTATGTTTTTACTCCACCTTAATTCATCATTCAATAACTTTACCTTATTTCATCATTATATGTCTTCTCCGCACATTATTCATCAGTTATGTCTTTAAATTATTTCATCAATGGATTTCTTTACCTTCTTTCATCATTGGATATCTTTACCGCTCCTTATTTCATCGTTGTATCTCTTTACTTCGCCTTATTTCATTATTGTATTTCTTTACCGAACATTATTTCATCATTTGATGTCGTTAACTTATTTCACCATATTTCATAACTGCATCTTTACTGGATGTTATTTCTTCATTGTATGTTTTTACCTAATTTCATCATTGGATTTCTTTATCTCATTTCATTACATTATGTCTTTACCGCTCCTTATTTCATCATTGTATGTCTTTACCCCACCTTGTTTCATCATTGTATGTTTTTACTGCACCTTATTTCACCATTGAATGTCATTACCTTATTTTATCATTGTATGTCTTTACGGCACCTTATTTCATCATTATATGTCTTATATGCTACATTGAGTGGAACAAGTAATCCGTGTCAGGCAAGAAGTGAACGATGTATTAAGATGATAACGGATTTTTATTCTCGTCTCATTTTAAGCTTTTAGGGATGATTGATTGTACAAGCAATATTGAGCAGAACTAATCTCAAAAATACTCTCGTGACTTTGTGCAAAAGATTATGACGGAATCTTTTGCATCAAACTAATTATAGATATATAAAAATGTTTTATCAATGTTATTTGTCTTGGCTCCCATACTGTGACAATAATTACTCAAAAATGGACAATCGTATCATAATATAACAATGGTTATCTCAGTCTCCAGATGTCAACATCATAATATAACAGTAAAACGAATGCATTTTTGAGAACGACGCTTTCGAGGATAGGGTCTTTAAAAGACGTTGATCACTTGTTGACTTCGACTTGGATGTTTGTGGTATGGTCATCTGTGTGGAAGGAAGGCCAGGAAAAGGAACGTAACGAATATCTTTTCCCCAAATTCGGAAAGTTTTGTTTCTTGTGTTTTCTTATCATTCAAGTCTGGAGAGGATGATATTAGCTGTGGTAACCTTACTATGACCGTTTAGAAATTTATCTTCTCGCTTCATCTTCTTCGGTGCTCCTGAGCGTGAGCTAATTATAAAACTTAATTTCTATCTCGCACAGACACTCCGGCCGACTGTGTCTTCTCTATATAGGATGGCTTTCCTTGTTATTAGCGACATGTTGACATTTGCAACTTTCTATTGTTTACCAGATATTGCTAGTTTATACGACAACGAATCTATATAACATTACGCTGCATTAGAACCTCTGCCCAAAGAATTAAAGAAGGCTTTTAATGAGAGAAACCCGCTAATCTTTAAGAACTGGAAAATATTGCTCTGAAAAAAGGATAGAAATAAACTTTGAGACTGACCCAATGCTATTTATTACTTATCCTAAGCGACTGAAATCTTCAATACTTTGTGGAAACACAAGGTACAAGTACCAAGTTTGTATAAATTTTTGTCTTTGGGTATTTTTTATAAGATTGATTTTAATAATTTTTGTTTTTGTTACATATAACATGGCAAAATATGTAATGAGGTTAAAATGATAAGTGAAAATGATTTATTTCTCTTAAAATGCATGTGGTGCATCAATTTATGATAAAAAAATATTGAGATTGAAAAAAGACTGAAACTTTAATTTTATGAGCACAGCCGACGATGTCTAGACATCTAAACTGTTGTTTAGAGTCTCAGTTTTCTTTACAAGAATCAGTGTCGATTTAAAAAAATATAAAGTCAGTCTGAAAGCTTTTTAAAAAGCAGTTTCTGGAGAAACACGAGATTGTGTAAGTTTCAATACGTCATTTTATCTTGGTTAATACAAGATTTTGCTCAATATTTGAAGATATTAAAAGAAATACGAAGGTTTCATTTTGTCTTAGTAAATACAACTTCAGTTGGACAAATCTCACAAAAATCAGATCGTGCTTTATTCTGTTCTGAATATGATTTACGCACCACCACAAAAAACTGCCCTTTTGTGTTAAAGTACAACTTAAACAAATCATTAGAATGACTACCATAGTCTTCAGATCTCAGTGCCATTGAACTTCTGTCGGGAGAATTAAAGAAAGCTGTACATGAGAGAAAATCCAAAAACCTACTATATTTCTCTAAAGAAAGAGATAAAAAAAGAACCTTGAAGATCAAAATTCTAATTATAAACTCAAAATAACACTAGAATCTTTAATACCCTCTATAAGTGGAGACAGAAAGAACTAGTTCCAAGTTTGTTAATTTTTGTCTGTGTATTTTCGTTAAGTTAATTTAAGTATACGCCAAAGGCTTATATATATATATATATATATATATATATATATATATATATATATATATATATATGACCAGAGTTGATTGGCCAAAGGGTTAGGGTTAGGGTTACTGTGTTGAGGTTTTAAGGAAGAGATTCCGTCGGAAGAGGCCAGCACTCTTCAAATCGGGTCAGTGGCATTTTCACTAGGACAATACACCAGTCCACGACTTCATCCTTGTCACAGACTATTTGACCACGATGGATATCAAGACAGTTCTTCACCCTCCCTATAGTCCAGACCTTGCTCCCTGTGACTTTTGGTTATTCCCTCAGCTCAGAGGCTGTCGTTATGAGACAACTGAGGAGATGAAAGAGGCTGTGACGAAGGTCATTGACACGCTCACACAATATGACTTCCATGGGGCCTTCCAGAAGTTGTTGGAACGGTACAACAAGTACATTGCAGCCGGAGGAGATTACTTCGAAGGGGACTTGAGTTTCATGTGTGTACTATCAATAAAAGTGCCCATACGAAAAAAATCTGGAAACTTATCGTATGTACTTCGTATATATATATATATAAATATATATATCGTTGAACATGATAAACATTTTTGTCTACATATTTTTGGGTTGATCCTTTCATATTGCAGTAGTGATTTTATAATATTCGGTGGGAATTGGTTGATGTATCTTCCATAATTAGTTATTTCCCAAGTACTTTCTACCCGACTTTGGACCATCATCAGGGGAGGATCTATTACAAAAGTGTAACTTTTGTATGTACATTACTACTTTGTAAGAAGAACATTCTTACAGGGTGTAATTTGTCTCTTCACGAGATTACGCTGTTATATTTATGAGCTGCAGGAGCAGGTAGTTTAAAATATGTGTATTTTGGCAGCATTTCTTTGTTGATACATATTTCGTTGAACATAATTGACATTTTTTGTCTACATATTTTTTTGTTGATCCTTTCATATTGCCGTATTGATTCGGTGTAAATAAGTATTTATTTTCCAAGTACTTTCTGGCCGACTTTGGGCCATCATCAGGAGCACTTTGGAATACAAGTTCTGTTTTTGCCTAAGTAGAACATACTTGAGGAATTTGTCAGGAAGATGAATGACAAAGAGAAGGCATCATAGCAGTCTTTCGTGGTAGTTATACAAAAGTTTCTTGATAACAAAATGCCAGATATGGCCCAGTCAGCCGAGGCAGCTGAATACACCGACTGCATCTCTACCAGGGGGTAAGACTCCCCCAACGAGTGTCCTGGATATGACACAAAACAATCTGATGGTGAGGCTTCAGTAATGCAGGAACTTTGGGTAATGCAGAGTACCCTTTGATTGCCTTCTCTCCCAGGTCCACTCTGACCTGGGGTGGTCGAACCTGATAGAGTCCTATCAATGGGTCAAATAGAACTAAACTGAATTGTTTGAAATTTATTGTTTTTGAATTTAACTGTGTTTAAACTGTGTACTTATGTTAAACTGAATTGTTTGAAATAGAACTGCTTTGACATACAATTGTGAGTAAACAAGAAAATGTACTTATACTAAACTGAATATTTATCAAAATGACTTATTCGGCATTAAATGACCCTAAAAGGTTGATTCACCGGAAAACAAAGCAACAACCAACAAAAAGTCAGATGACCATGAGATTTTGGTTACTAGAATACTGTTGACATTTTGAGATCATGGGTGCAATATGTAAGAGATGATTATGGAAAGCGCTTCATCAAGACCAGATCACAATGAAAGAGCGTTTTCACGGTGATGGGAAAAGACCATAAAATAAAATGACTCTGGGGAAGTCAACAAATTCAAGAGATACAAACACAAATACTTGCCTGAATAAGACCTATTTGAACTTGATCTTATTCAACTATTTTCTTTATATCAAAATATCACATCATTTAAAATAAAAAGCATTAGAGCATTCCGATATCATGCGCTTAAATTTCGCAAAAAAGGAAAATTTAGAGATTACAGAGAAAACTAACTTCAGATTTGAATTCAGCACAGACAAATTAGGTAAGAAGTGCTGATATAAATGGAACGAAAAAATTGTCCCCCTGAGTAATCAGTTTTTTCTTCTTTGTTAAATAATCGAAGGAGTACGTATAAAATCTAGACGCAATTCTCTTGTTTGTAGATTTTTCCGAGGCAGAGGAAAGATGGTGCAAATATTTCTAGCATATGGTATTACCAAAGAATCTGTTACCGCTATAATATTGTTCTGCAAAAACACGAACGCCATGGTACACTCACCTGATGGTGACCCTGGTTTCTTTGAAATTGTCGTTGGAATCTTACAAGGAGATATATTGGTACCATTTCTATTCATAATCTGTCAAGATTATGAACTTCGAGATCAAACGAAAGAAAATAATTTCACACTAAAAAGGCAAGAAGCAGTTAATATCCCGCTGAAAGGATTACTGATGAAGACTACGCTGATGATCTTGCGTTTCTTCCAAATACACCTGCTCAAGCCCAATCTCTGTTACTTAACCTGGAGCAAGCAGCAAGATATATTGGTCTCTACATAAAATCAGATAACACAATGTTTATGTGTTTTAATCAAGATGGCGCCATCTCCATAACAAATGGCAAGCCTCTGAAATTAGTAGACCAGTTAACATGCTTCAGTAGCAATCAAAACGACTTATTGAAAATCAACTGATTTTCATAATTCAAAATTTCAGTTTTTGTAATAAATAAATAAAAGAGGCTCTCAGAGCCATGAAATCTAAATACAGTTTTGTAATATTTTTAACCAATCAGTAAACCAATTCCTATTTGATTTTGAAGACATCAAAATCTGTTTTGCCTCATAAAATTTGAAGGCTCAAAACCCTAAATAATTTGAGAATCTTTTCCTTCCAAAATTATTAAAAAATATGAAAAAAATTATATCCAGTTACAGTTGTAGATTAATTAATTTATTCTTCGTTCTATTTTTGAGTCAAATTATTTCTTATAAAAAAGCGACAAAAGGAATTAGTCTTTAGTCTTCAGTAAAACTTATGTAAGGCATCGATTATTCATCTTTTATCCATATTTCTTTGTGTGAATTTTGTGGGTTTTTTTCAACATTTAGAAATTCCAGTTGCTCGGAACTGATTTAAATTATTTTAATTAATTTATCTAACAAGTATTATTCCTTCTGTTCATATGTGTGTATTAGATATACTTTGTATATGCACAATTGATAAACTATGTTATGCATACAAATATTTATTAGCATGTAAATATTACTTTCCCCAAAATATAATAACATATACACGGGAAGATCTAAAAATTAAGTTTTAATGATTGTTGAGTTATAAGAAAACAAACAGCTTAACTGATATGAAATTCTTTTGTTAATGTAAAATTCAAAACATATTCGCGCAATAACAAATTAATTTTTTCCACAACAAAATAACCTTTGTAGCTTTGTTGATATTATATCATCCGATGACCGAGTAGATAGTTGGAGGTTCTTCATGGATTCCCAGCGTTATACTCTGATCCAAAACAGAAGGCCTGATCGACATAAAAACTGCTTTCACCTTGTGTTTATCACTTAAAACATAGAATATAGATATATGAAAAAAGGCGTTTTTAGAATTTAAACAATATAAAATCCTGAAGTCTTCTTATTACATGTTGACATTTACAGTTTTTCAATTGCACTCCGCCGTCTTTATTTGTATACAATTGTTTTTTGAATATTGTTACAGAATCCAGAAATAAAGCAATTGTTACTTCCAGTTCAAACATTGTTATAAAATTTCAGCAAAAGTGAACAACGTGACCGACAGTAATTTGCTGGCGTTGCGGTGAAATCATCAAAAGAATTGACTTTGGAAATATTCATTTGTGACCTAATGCCTCTTCCGACTCGTCTGGTAAAAGATCACGTGGGTGAATATGGAGAGTTCAGTTTCACATAGTTTACTCTATCTCTCTTAACGTGATACACACTATATTCTGAAGACGGGGATACTTATAACGACATTAATATATAAATTGTAAATGTATAACCCAAAAGAAGATTGAAACATTTTTGTAAGCTAAAATAAGATTGCATAAATATAAAGGAAGTCTTCTTTTAAGAGTTACAAATTCATATTTTTGGTTATAGGGTTATAATAACGTCCCTTTTTTGTTATATGATGCCCCACTGGAAATAATAAAATCCTGGACGAATGAACAGAGAAACAATCAGAAAAAAATATCTATTCACCATGTTGATTGATATTTAAAGAGAAACTTATTAAGAAAGTATGAAAAAGAATATTTACTTATTTAAAAACTCATGATATTTTTCATGAAAGCATTTCCATTTTAGTATCTTTGACTTTCTTCATTATTGGATAGCACAACTTTCACTTTTACATTAAACATGTATTATACAAATTTTTAGAATTGAAACCATAGAAAATCGTGAGAACCTACAAATAAATGTTGATGTCTATAGACTGTCACTGCATTTTACCATTACTGCTGTAGTATTACAGCGAAAGTGAGAGAGTACGATGGAGAGAGGTTAGCTAGGACAAGTCTCGAGGCAAAGTTGTCAAGAAGAAAGCTGTTTTTCAAGAATTGATTTCGGCACGTAATTGTCCCGCTACTCGCTCAAGTAGTAATAGCATAGTGGTGTAGATATGTCTTATTCATTTTATATATATATATAAAATATATATATAAAATATATATATATATATATATATATATCATCATCATCATCATATCGCGCTGGTAGCACGGATATCCCTGACCCTCTCTCGCCACTCCTCCCTATCGTTCATCGCCCTAGGTAGGTCTTCAGGACAACATCCCGTATCCTCACATAGCTGCTGAATGTATGTTCGTACTGGTCGTCCTGCTTTTGCACGGCCATGTGTGGGGGTCCATAAGAGTACATCTCTTATGAGTTCGTCCCTGCTTCTCCAGCAGTGTCCTGCATGTCTGGCTCGTCTAACTTGAATAGTTTTCGTGATAGGGGGTAGGTGGCCGTACAGTTGGTGTCTTGTGGGGTGTTGCCGCCAGGACTTGTTTAAGATTGCACGTAGCATTCTTGTGTAATTGCCGTCTAGCTTCTTCTCCAGCCGTTTTGTTAGCGTCCATGTAGTGCAGCCATATAGCAGTATCGATGTGACCGCTGCCTGGAAGAAACTGCGTTTCATTTTATCGGTTAGGTCTGATTTCCAAATAATCGATAACCTATTGATAGCTGTCCATGCTTTCGCTAACCTCGTTTCGATGTCCTTTTCGGTTGATTCGACGCTGCTTCCTAGGTAAGTGAATTTGTCTACTAGTTTAAGAGGGGTTCCTTCTAGAGTGGAGATGTCCCCCGTTTGATTATAGCACATATATTCCGTTTTGTGTGCATTAACATAGAGGCCTATGTTTGCTGCTGCTCGTTCCAAACTATGCAGTAGTGTTTCGGCTTGGTCAGGTGTATTTGCCAGTATCGCTATGTCATCGGCGTAGTCGGCGTCGGTAATTGTTGTTGCGGGGTACCTTCTGCTTCTTTTCTTCGTCAGTTCGAAGCCATTCTCTTTGATTTTGTCAATCGATGTTCTAAGTACGTAGTCTAGACAAATGATAAAGAGGTACGGAGCCAGCGTGTCCCCTTGTAGTACTCCTGCTACAATGTCGAAGTATTATGTGTCTCCATCTGGTGAGCGTACTTTTACTTTAGTGTTTCTATAGAGAATCGTTATTGCCGCTACGGTTTCTTTAGGTATGCCGTACGCTAGTAGGATTTGTTCCATCTTTCCTCTGTGAATGAAATCGAAAGCCTTGGTAAAGTCAACAAAAATTAATGTCGCTTGTAGGTTGTTTTTTTTGCCCGTACACCTTCAAGGATTCTACGGATGGTTAATATTTGTGAGGTCGTGGATCTATTTCTTCGGAAGCCATTTTGGTTTTTTCTAAGTATGTTGTCGATTTCGGGTTCTATGCGGTTTCGTAGTAGGGCATTGTAGATTTTGGCTGCTATGGATGTAAGTGTTATGCCTCGGTAGTTTTTGGCTAATCCGAGGTCCCCCTTTTTAGGGAAGGGGAGTATGCATCCTTTCATCCATCTATCTATCGGATTTTGATTGTATACTGCGTTGCAGTGTCGGAGCAGTATGTCATCGAATTGTCTGGTCTTCCATACTTCCGGGGGAATTTCGTCCAGCCCTGCAGCTTTCCTATTTTTAATTTTCCATTTCTTGTTTATAAGGACGTAGTCTATCTGAGCTTTAGTATTGTTTGCGTACGTGCATGTCCATAGTTTTCCCTCCCTTTTTTGGTAGTTTTTATTAAGGCATGCTAATCTATTTTCTATCATGAAATCTGTTAGATGTTGCCCATTCCTATTTGACGTGCTGTGGAGGCTGTATTTGTTGTTTCCGTTTTTCCCGATTTGGGCATTCATGTCTCCGCCAATGACTAACATGTTGTGTTTCGGGATGCTACGCACTAATGAGGATAACTCATCGTAGAAGGTGACTAGTTCAGTTTCTTCACTAACATTGGTGGGGCTGTAGCATGAGATGATTGTTGCTCTGGGGTTGCCGTTAAAAGTAGCTGCCATCATTCTAGGTTGTATTTTCTCAACGCTATTTAGCGTTTTTAATGCTCTTGGTCCTATAAGTAATCCTACCCCTCCTACTGCAGCGTTGACAGAGTTTTTCCATGCGGATACGGTGACGAGCGACCACCCATTGCCAGTTTCGTGATATTTGATATCTTCGGTGTGCGTGTATCTGTGTTCTTGTATGCATATTATGTCAATCTTATGTTCTTCGACCGATACGATTAGCTCTGGTAGTTGTCCTATTCTATTTAAGGTTCTTACGTTAAATGTGGCTATTTGTAGTGTTTGCTTGCATTTTAGTAGTTTTGATTGTTTGAGCTCTGTAGCTGATTTTTTGAACACTGAGGCCAGGGCTCCAACCTCAGCAGGACGCGCCCCTTTTTTACCCACGCGAAGAGCGATGCGGTTAGTGTATGTGGTTTGAGCGTGGGTCATGGTTATCTTTCGATGGCTGTTTTATTCTCTTCTATAGAAGCCACTCTTATAGAGGAGCAGCAGTAGTTCCCCGATTGAACTAACGATCCTGAGCGTAAAGTCGTCAAACTCACGTCCAGGACCCGTTTAGATATTAGATAGTTTGGTCGCCCATGGGTTTATTCAAATACCTTTACGTACATCATGCTGCTTCCCATGTGTACGTATATAAAATAAATAAAATAAAAAATTTAAAAAATTTAAAAAATTTAAAAAAATAAAATAAAATTTAAAAAAATAAAAAAATTTTAAAAAATAAAAAGGGGGGGGTAAATTTGATTGAAGTTTTTTTTTTTTATAAGTTTTAACTTAGTTAAAGTCTAAGATCAAGGTATTTTCGAATGACTTTCACTGGTACTGAATTTTTTTTTTTTTTTTTTTGCGGTATTGGGACATTTTCCTAGGCTTTTTAGTTGTTTTTTTTGTTTTTTGTTTTCTTTTCTCTCTATACTACCGTTGGGAACCTAGTAGGCTTCAGGAATTATAGAGCTTTTACAATTGCTTTTTTTTTTTTTTTTTTTTTTCCCTGGCGTTTTAGGCTTTTACTTTTTCTTCTAAACTACTGTTAGGGCTTTCTTTAACAATTTTTAAATTATATTATAGAAGAGATTCAAAAACATTCTGTCGTGTTCGCTGACATTAGGACAGAGAGAGTCTTTAAAATCAATTTGGGTTTACAGTAGAGTAAGCGTGTCTTTACATTTAAAACGCATAGTTTAAGCATTATTTTACAAACAAAATACAGCATAACATTTTGTAAAAATTCAGCATTTTAAATTAATAGGACTTAAAGACATACTGACCAATATTGATACATTTCTTCCTCTGTTGGCTCGTGTGTTCAAATGTTTCTTCTTCATTTAACGTTTACTTACTTATATATATATATATATTGTCAGCTAAAGACTGTTTCATTGTATCACAATCTATAAGTGTGGCTCGACATGCTTCAAGTGGGGATTGATACCCGGTTATCTTACAGCAGATCTATCGACAACCTCAGCGTAAGCGACGGAATTTTATGTATATATACCATTTTCCTTGTTTACATATACACTTAATGGCTACCGGAGTGCACAATTCATTAGAAGAGCTTTGCATTACGCGTGAGTAGTAACCGGTAATTCCTCGCGATAGTGCTCAATCCTAGGAGGGGAGGAGCATATATATTGTTATCCACAGACAGACAACAAAGTATTCAGAAGATAAGTTTATTTATAGTTGAATATTTTGCCAACATTAAACATTCTGTTTTTTTATATCAAGAAATCATCAGGACAATATTAATATTTGATGTTATATCTTCTGAATGATACTCAATTTTTTTTTAATATAAAAAGATTTATTAAATTAAAGTGTCAGTAGGACATACATCAGTCATCTACCAAATTCTTTCTCTCATTTACGAACTCACTTAAATTGACATATTCTTCTATATCATTGGTGAGTTTATTGCAGGGATGATGATCCCGTAAACAAATAGTGATTCCGACGTAATTTGACACGATTAGGCAAGATGGCAACTCATAAAAACGAATCACCAATCGACATGACTGCTGCACTGACTTATTTTCTGAACTTCAAAGAACACATCAAGAATTTGTTCCTGCAACTTGAGGGGGTGTTCTCTGTGCAGAAAATCACGTCTCAGACAACAAAACTCAGAACCTTGATACCAGCATTACCCACCTCCATCGTCGATGGAGTAGCCGACATATTGGAATCCGTTCTGAAGCACGAGCCTTGTTTTTACCTCAAAAAGACAATGCTTAAACGTATCGGCCGTTCTGACGGGGATATGTAACATAAACTCTTTAATAACGTCACTAGGGACGATAGGATTCCATCCCAGCTCCTATGATACATGGAAAAACACACCATGGTAGAACCCATACTTCAATGCCTGACAATACTAGGTCATTCATCCTGGCAAACATCAAGACACCCACCCTTGGCAAAATTTCCTACGACTAGGTAGTCCATATGAATTCAAGAACACTTTCGGACAATAGCACCAGTATCCGTATAACGAGAATTCGTAAAAGCCACAGTACCACCGGGATCAGCGTGGCAACCTACTATAGTCGGAAGTACTTGGACATCCTGAACCAGAACACTGATTTACTTTAGCCAATTAAGAATACTGGTTCGAGAAAACACCCAACACGATACTTCATTAAGATATCTGGACAACCACTATACTCCTGCCCTCGACGACGTTTGCCACACAAGTTACTGTTCGCCAATAAAGCATTCGACAAAATGTTCAATGATCGCATTTTCCATATGCCTCACCGTAACACCAGGTTCCTTAACCTGGGAGCACTGACTTTCGGATCTTTGTGGGCTATAGAAAATTGAACGCCTCAACCATTGCTGACCGTTATTCTTATATCACCGACTTCGTTTCTAGACTACAAGGCGCATCCATCCTCTTTCAATGATCTGTGATTGGTTAGCCAATGGGGAATGTTTGTTCCCAGGGGAATCCTCTATAAAAATAGATGTTTTTTAAGATTATATGAGAGAAAAGATCCAATGTCCATACCAAAGATAAGAAAATAAGAAAAGAAATCTCTCCAGCAAAAACCCCACTCTCCGAAAAATTGAGATAAGATAGAAAAACTGCACCAGCCAAATACCTCAATTGTCTGTCTTTCAAACTCAACAAAAGTGAGAATTTCTCGCAAATATAAATATATTGTATATATCATTGTTATACCATTGTGCTTCCATCAATAATTGTTAATAGATTGTGTCATCCCCTATCTGTGGATCTTTCAAACACAACTTGGGCACAGAGGGAGTTGATAAACCCACTTACTCGGAAACCAAAGCCACCATAAAATATGTGACAAGCATAGTACCACACTGTGAACTCGTATTCGTAAAGAACGATGCGTTTGTGCAGGCAGTAACCGAGAATAGATGGTGGTAGGCATCTGTTAAGTATAGAATAAGAGGCTTCATCATCAAATATTGTTGACAGCTCGCCTGAGATAAGGAAAAGACGGTGAAGTATTTAGATGTTATGCTCATCCGGCCGGTAGAAGAAGGTAAGTAAAAAAAAGTAAAGTTGGCGACCATAGTCGAGGGTATCCCGAAGGCTCCCTTTTCGATAGCTACTACACCAAGGTGTAGGGGAGGGCGCTACTCCTTCCCTGGATTGCTCTACTTTACCCTTGATCCGTACCTTATAATGCTGAGTGTTAAGCAAGGAGGCATCAAGTACCATTTTTTGAGTCTTTGGTATGACTCGACCTGGGATTGAACCGAGGCCTCCCGGGCCATTGGCGAACACTCTAACCGCTAAGCCAATGTCCGGTTTCGAAAGGGCATGACGTAGGTGTGCACCGTGTACATCTTCCTCTTGTTCCTTTATCAGTTGTCTGTGCTTCTTCTGCTCACGGACCGGTGGTTTGCGTTAGAATGACCCCTCTTTTCGCTTCTGTGAAAAAGGTGGCAGGCCTATGGTTCGCAGACTCGTCTCTTACCAGCGTCATTGCAGTGGAAACTTGGAGATGTTGGACTTGGCATATTAAGTTAACGAGAGATACAGCATGAAGATGTAAGGTTAGGGCTGTCTTTCCTTATCTGAAATCCCTCCTCGAAGCTAAGAACCCACGTAGGCCAAAAGCCATATTTCCGCAGTGTAGAAGGGCCCTTCGGAAGTTTCCTCGGTGCAGTGACCTTTCACAGCCTCGGAAAATGCTATATCGGGGATAAGTGGAGAGTGCCGTTTCGAACCCGCTCAAGAAGAGACTCGACTTGTCGTCGAGGGAAATCTGCTCCCGATTGAATTGGGCATCAGGCACGAGCTTCTCAATAACACTGTGTTTTCGCTCACCTAGAGCTTCAAGGTGGGTCTGTTAGATAAGTTTCATTGCCGCTTTTGACCCAGAGGATTAGAAAAAAATAGCTGAGCACACCTACCACTGCCCGTTTGGGACTTCGTCGGAGGGGTGACGGCTCGCATCGACTCCAAACCATTAATGCTGCTCGATGTTGGTTACGACGTGGACAATTTTGATCCTCCGTGGACAAATGTGAAATGAGTGGTGTTTCTTGCGATACTAGACGTGGCTCGAATGTTGATTTGGACGACGCGACGGAAGGAATTGTATAAGGATCAAAACTTTTCGCATTACGATCTGATTTCTTTCTTCCAGCATCAGCTTAGGGTCAAGTAGATATGATGGAAAAAAATCGGGCTGCATAACATTCAACGAAAAGTGGGTAAAAGCAGCGTCATCCTTCCCTCCTTTTCCTGCTCATGGCTGCGACAGTCCGGGTACTTTTGTAAGACCCCTACTCCAGGTAAGCTCAGTTTCTTATTCTTTATGCCCAAATTAGCTGTATGATTGGCCCTGTCACTTGGATTAGAGTTCCAGGTTCCCAGAAACTCAGTTATATTTTCAGACCCCTCTCACAGCCCTCATAATCATTTCTTTTCTTCCTGGACGCATTCGTTTTCCACCGTTCCTCCTTTTCCCTATTCCCAACCTACGCTCCCCCATTTGTTTTTGCATCCACGTCCACGTTGAGGTTGTCTGACTTGTTCTCAGTCTTCGTGTCCAGAAAAAAGTCAGCAGTCTATGATCTGGTACGGGAGGTAACCAGCTGGTTGATTATTTTTGTTTAGTTTTTTTCTTTGGGTTTTTTTTCATTCCCTTTTCCGAGGGGTTTTGTTTTTTTCATTATACATAACATTTCACTCACACGTTGTATATAGACATTTTCGCTTCATTCAAGTTTTTTTAAGTTGATCTCATGAAGAGTAATTGTGGTATTTTAGTAAATGGACTTTGACTGGATAGTATGCTTGCTAATATTGTACAATATGGTTGGATCAGTGAATGTGGCTAGGATCTTTCAGAATAGCATGACTAGTATGAACAACTGATGACCATTTCCCTTTTCACTCCTCCTGCTAACTTGGGCTTTGTGCCTAATCATGTACCTTTTTTTAACATTTATGGCAAATAGCATTTATTCATCATGAATGTTTAAAACACATTGACTCTTCCGATTTGAATGGTACAAGTTCCTGTCGACCAGATGCGATCACCTTTTCTCAACCACGAGAAGTAAACGCAGCTGTCCTGTCATTCAGTGATCGCAGCAGTTCAGCCATTTATTTCTAACTACTTTTTAGGGCTACCTCAAACTGTCCTTCTAAGAACACAGGTCTTGCCTCCCTACTATTGCCCTTTCAGGATAAGTCAACGACATCCAGACCAACATCACGAGAACCATGCCTTATTAGCAGCCTTTCGCCACTCGGGCAGCCAGACAGAGCGAACCCTCAGTTATCTACGAGCAGTCCACAAGCAGACGACACTGCTTGGTCTAACGTCGACTGTACTAGCGGAGCAGTGACGCCTAGCAACTCTGGTCATATCACCCAGCCTATAAACTCACGACACGAACGAACGACTCGGACAGACGAGACTGAATCAACTTGCTTTTAGCTTACACTTTTCATGCATTTATGGCCAAATAACTCATTTCACTCATTTCTAAAGCTTGGCGAGATCGACATGTTCATCGGGCCTCGCAACAAGTTCTATTCCATCGTAATGATTTATTAATGTAATTCGTTGTGTGAATGCATTATGCATATCTATGTGAGTATGTATGTTTTTTAAAAAAATCCTCCTCTCTCTCTCTCTCTCTCTCTCTCTCTCTCTCTCTCTCTCTCTCTCTTTGCCCATGTACACCACTGATGAGTTTGATCCTTACTGGGAGCATTAATTATGTGGTTTTAAGTCAGACTAAATATTTGCTCATTGTCTTGCTTATTTTACTCGTTGTTAAACTCGTACAAACTATTATTATAAAGAAAAGAACCTGTGTCTTGATAGATTCACGGCTAAGCGGAAGTGAAGAAAGAAAGAAGCAAACAAACAAACAAACAAAACACGAGCAGTTGAGAATCCACTGGAAGAAAGAATTGATGCAGTAACGTAAAGAGAGGAGGCTGTGCCAAAAGAGAGAAGTGATTTGATAATCTTGATAATATCGGCAAACTTTCATCAGCAACAACAACAGAAACAATAAAATTAAAAATTAAAAGAAACAGATCGAAAGTAACAGTAATTGGAGTGTCTTCTCTTTGTCTATTTTCTTAGTAAGTAAATAAACAACAACATCAATAACCACAAGATTATTTACTGAAATAGAAGATATGAAATGGTACTATTGCTAAAAACTGCTCCTGCTGCTGCTGCTACATTTCGCCCTTTTTCTTTATAATAGTGCGACTTGTGTTGTTATTTTACTTACTTGGGACACATAATACACACGCGCGAACACAGTTGCAGTAGTTGCTGTGAAAGAGAAAGAAGGATGTTGATTGAGACTTAAATTGGAGTTAAATTTTTTTTCATCTGATATTTTGAAAAGGAAATAAAGTCTTACAAAGAAGAAAAATTAGTAAAATGTTTTATTCAGTTTTTTATATCGACTAAGTTGACAAAAAAAACTGAAAGTTCATTTCTTTATGCCCGAGAAATACGGCAATTTTCAAGTCCTTTTTTTTTTTTTTGAATTATCATAAATTTATAGAATTTGTTTATTTTCAACAAATATGACGAAACAAATCAAATGTTAACAGCAAAACTTAATACTGGTGTAATATTATTATGGTAATAATTCTAAGTGCAAAAATGCTGAAACAAAAAAGCATTGGGAAAATCATTTAATCAAACGATACAAAGAAAAAACAAAAAAAGAACTAAATTATTTATTGCTATCCAATATGCTCAAAGTCCTCGTTCAACAAGGTAAGTAAATTAATTCAATTTTTCTTATTTTCATCTTTCTTTTTTGCTCCATTTTTTCTTCATTTTAATTTGTTCTTTTTTTCACTTTATTTGGATATTAAAAATCCGAATCAGAATTAGATAGATAGATAGATAGATATTAAACATTTTCTTTTTATAAAATTACTTCGTTCTTCTCTATAGAAGTCCAAATATCAACAAAGACGGAGATGCAACTTAAAAGAAACACACGTAACTTTTTTAGTTAGACTGATTCGTTTCTTGCACTGATCTTTAGTAGCAGCAATAATAGTAGTAGATAATTGTAGGGTGAATTTTGTTTGTATCGGAGGTACTTTATATCCCTAACGAACAATAACGAAGGTTTCGATAAAATGAATAAATAAATAAATAAATAATAAAAAAGGAGTGACAAATTTTTATATGTTTAAATCGATTTTATCATCTTCCTGTAATCGTCAGTGAAAAACAGAAATCGAAGAACAAAAAAAAACAAACAAAAAAAAAAACTCGAGTACCCACACAGATGCACAAAATATTATAGAAAAAAATCTCTTTCCAAGGCACAAATCCATGCATGCTGCATATAAATATAGCTTTGTAAAAAGAATATTTTATTTTTGGTTAAAGGAATCAAACACGCACACAAACAAGGCGTTACGCAAGACTTGTTTTGCGACCATAAAAAGAAGAAAATTAAGCTCAGTATTATTCGCACATACAGTTTTCCTGAAGTTTTACATCAGGGATGTTTGATAGTTCTTGATGGAGATCAAGTAACAGCAAGCCTCCTCTCAGTTAGCAAGCACTCTTCCCAGTTAACTTTTATTATATGAATTTTCATACTCATATTATTTGATAGGTTTCACTCGAGAGAAAGTGAAAACAAGTTTTCTCAATTTTCTGACCACATATTATTCATTCATTTTTATATTACCGATTTTAACAATCCTCTTGGTGGTAATTTACCGAACTTAGTTTGGTACAGGGCAAATTAGAATCGAACTCACTAACAATTGGGCCGCACGTATTGTCCTGGTGATCGAGATAGAATTGCTCGTAAACCATTGTACCAAATCGTCATCTAGACGCTTTTCTCGAGTAATGTTTCGATTTCTAATTCTTCTGATATTTTTGCAAAGTCTTTGGGGTTGTTTCAAGCGCTCCAGTTATAGTAGATTCTATTGTCACCGTTATATTCCTTTAGTTTTCGAGCAAGCTCATGAGATTTAGTAAAAGCAAGTCTCCTCCATATTCCAGTACTATTCTCGCTGATTTTAGTTATACTATCGTGTCGATAGTTTCATATCTTCCCCGGATTTTTTTATTGTTCGAAACACTTTGCAAGTTTTTAAAGAATAGTTCGAAGTGTTGGGTACAATGTTTACCCTTATATTCCACAATTTTTTCAGAGTAGTCACATCAATGATAAATGTTCTTGTTGATAATGAAACCAAATAGGTGGGTACATGGTCAAGAAGATTATATTGCGTCATTTCTCCAGGTTGTGAGAGCTTGCCTATCTATATAAAAAAAATCAATCTTCGAAATTCTGTTGTTTTACTAAAACCTGAATCCCAATCTTGCGAATGATTCATTTCTACTCTCTGTGAAATCTAGTAGTTTATCGTGCCGGAAAACCCTTACAACTTTATGCATACACAGCATCTGCCGGCGGAGAATGATATTTACCTGTTCAACAGTGGATCATAAGTTCAATTCTCACTCGTTACAACATTTTTGTTAATGTTACTCTAACCCAACAATCTTACAAACCCGCAAAATCATAAACTTTGAAAACTACTTTTTTCTTCTAGTACAATTAAGACTCGAGTCTTCTTGTAATTGCTTGTACAAACAACAGTTGATTTATTCGTCTATGATTATCAACGAATCTCGATAAACAAAGAGGAAAATCCTCTATTAACACCTGGCTAAAATGTTGATTTGCACATGGCGAATTACATTATCCACGAGAACAAAAAAAGTGAACGCAGATCAGGATGGGTATTGTTTAGACTACAATAAAACTGAAGTATTAAAGTTCCCTAACAAGCTGTATTTCATATTTTCTCTTTCAGAAATACAAATAGTGACACACTTATACATAATAGCTACCAAAACAGCCACGTAATAATTGAAACTTCGGTTAAACAAAATGGAGCAGAAATAACAGGGTTGCGAATAAAAATTGGACGTAAACAGTTATTTTTAAGTCATGTATTATGCTATATTAACGATTTCCCGATTACTTCTGCCTCACTTCGTATATATGTAAGTCTGACGCAAGGCCATCTGATACCAGTTACAATAAAACTGGAATTTTCTTTTAATGCTTTAAAAATAAACAATTACTAAGAAGTTTCATATATTTACCGAATTGGTAACATTAGCTAATTTCACAAAATTAGATCACTTTCCCTCTCTCATACACACTGACACACACACAGTATTGCACATAAATAAGCAGACCAATGGCCAGATTTTAAATAAAAGTTCGTTTTCTTCAAAATCAAAGACACCAAGATTTTATTATATCTAGTGGAACATTACACATTGAAAACGGATATTATTTGGCTTTATTTATTACTAAACTTTGGAGAATTGTAGAACAACTCTCGCGGGGTAATAGTTAGCTAGCAAAGCTAGAAGCCTATTAATTGTAAGTTCGATTCTCACTAGTTAGCTTATACTTTTGGCCTTGTGCCAAACTAAGCTCAGCCAAGTAAACGCCATTTCTACTGCATTGAAACTCAATACCCCCCCAAAGATGCAACACCTCTTTAATAGAAATAAATCTGCGTAGATATATATAGAAAGGGGATTTTTTAATAAGTGCATATGAATATTTTTGATTGCAGAGTTTAAATGCTGTAGAGTTTAATTATAAATAATACCCAAATTTAATTCCTTTTCATTTTATAATGCTTCATTAGAAATAATAAAATCCTGGTTTAGAAAAAAAATAACGATAAAACAAATGATTGTTGTGTACTTATTTATAAATGATACAGCATGCAGAAATCCTCTTATCATCCCAGCTCTGGCTTAAATAGTACTACTACTGTTTTTCTACAATGATGATTTCAGCATTGAATAACCTACGAAGGCTGATATGCCATTAAACAAAGAACCAAACCAAACCAAGCCTTCATACAAGGTAGTTAAAATGTAACAATGGAAAGTAAACAGTGTTTTAAAAAAGTATTAATGCCTTGTATATGTAATATCATTGATTGAACTATACTTTTACCACACCCTATTAGCAAACGCTAAAGAGACACACTGTGGCAAAGCTGTCTTAAAACAAACAAGACTACCTTATATTAAAGATCGGCGCATCATAATCTTCTTTCCTATGTACAAAGTATCTTTAATTTAAATTCATTAAATATCAGCAAGAGAGGCAGGTGCTATTGCTCATCTGGTAAGAAAGTTAGCTATTGTCATGTTTGATGTTTAGTTCGGATTCAAACCAACACTGTTCGTTGTTTGTTCGATTAACAATCAAATTTATTAAACTACGAATGAATTTCATTAGATAAGGGTGAAATATGTTGCATAATTTTATGGCCATAAAATAAGGTTCAGCTGTGCTGCTAAATAACGCCTTTGCGATCACGTACTTCAGTTTCGGAAGAACTTGGCTTCAGAGAATTGAAATGGTCAGGTTCATTCCCTGATACTTGAGGTGCCTCCTAACATGAGGAATGCCGACGGAACCAAGCGCAAGTGGACCTCTGCCCAAAAATTTGACCTTGTGACGCATCCTGCCTGTGGTGAAAAGGTAAAGTAAATAACGCCAAGAAAGCATTCATCTGATGATAGTTTTGGTGTGAAAACATCATTGCTAATGACCAAAGACTCGCCGATGTACTTTAGCATACCACCTGACTTTATTGGTTTTCTATTACGTTATGAAAGCGACAATGAAGATGTGGTTTCATTATATATATATATTTATATATCAATTTGTGTGCAGGCTCATACAACCATAGAACTATTAAGTGTGTGTCGAGGCATTTGTATTGGCAACTAGAAATATATATATATATATATATATATATATATATAGCTTAATTTGACACAAGTATACATTTGGGAGCTGAATATAGAAAGGTTACGTCGTATTGAGAATTTCTGCCTTTAAATTAATACGAACTTTAGTCCCCGATGATAAGCACTTGTCTAGTGGGTAGAGTGTTCGCCAATGGCCCGAGAGATCGAGATTCAATCCAGGTCAAATCATACCAAAGACTCAAAAAATGGTACTTGATACCTCCTTACTTAACAGCATTATAAGGTACGATTCAAGGGTAAGTGAAGCAATCTAGGGAAAGGAATAAGCTATTGAAAGGGGATCTTTCGGGTCGCCCTCGACTATAGTCGGGCAACTTACTTATAATTACGATAAATTATACGATAAAATATATACGATTAAAAGAAAAAAAGAATTTTAACATTCAACGACATTTTTTTTCTAAAAATACACTTCATTAAATTTCTGTGTCTCCGTTCTAGTTTTTGTAGTAGGCTCAGTTTTGCAACTGAGCCTACTACAAAAACTAAAACGATATTTTTCCTTTATCTTTTGTATTTTTCGAAACAAATTTCTTTGACAATTTTTAGCGAGAAGATTTGTTTGTTACCATTTTTAGCGTTAAAATGTTTGGTTGCTAAGTGTTGTTTGTATATAAAGGAGGATGAAGAAGCAAGAAGACGAAGATGCCGTTAGATTTTATATGAATGTTTTTAATGGCAGCATGGAATAAAGGGTTAACGTTTATGCCGCAAGTCTCGTCGGAAGGAAAAAATTAAGGAAATGAAATGAAGTTATGATAGAGTTGAGAAAGCGAAGGGGATATGTTTGCCATAGTGTAGCAAAAGTCGTGTTTGCTGTTTGAGGACAGAAGCGATTGTTATCACCGATACTGGAGGCGACTAAGAGTTGTTCCTGTGTGTGGCGTATTGAATTCATCTAATTCATATTCAACAGGGAACCCTTGGTCTAAGAGAATAGATGCAAGGGGTCCATAAATTAGACGGTTTCCCTCGTGGTAGTGTGATGCTGCTGCATCTATTGAAGAGCAGACAGTAAGACGTCTGTCCTGAACGAAGAAGATCTGAGAAAGGGTGTGTTTGGCGGCTTCCCCAATTTCTGCAGCCCAGAAAGATGATCCGGGATGAATAGGATAAGTCATCCTGATTGGGTGAAATTATGCGTCGACCCTAACGGTCGAATTAAATTACGCGCCAAACAAAAATACGAAATTCCTTCTGCTACAAATTTAACAAATTTATCTAAAAAAACACTTGAAGGCGTAAGAATAGAAATTAGCGAGAAAAATAATTATTCATGATGGTTCGAGTCCAATCAATGTCAAGGAAAATTGCTTTGAAATAGATAGACTTGAGAGAATAGCTGATCTCGAAAACCCCGAAGTCGCCATTGATTTATATATATATATATATATATACAAAGAAGCAGTGTAATTTCGAGTAGTTCAAAGTATTTGTGCAAATGGATATTAGATTCCACCAGCACATCCCTTTTCATATTCGCACAAATACTTTGAACGACTCAGCAGTGTCGAGCAATCAAAATCCACCTTCCGCCAATGCTCATCATTTAATGAACAATCCGGCCAGCGCAGCCGCATATAACCCCACTGTGTTTTCTATCCTGGAATCTTCAAGCAATGAACTCCATTTGTCAATCCTTGAAGCCTTTCTAATAACTAAATACCAACCTGAACTATGTATAAAGAAACAATTCAATACTCTACTTTTTTTTAGCGATCCCTTTGAACCACGGGAAGTCAACACCATTACCCGCGTCAACTCTGCGGGCTTACGGTAATTTTCTTCTCGGATTTCCTTCCCTCTTCCTTGATTTTGACGGTGACTGCCTAGAATTTCGATTCCTTGTGTATTAACTAATGTATCACGGCTACAATTCTCTGAAGAGATGTCATCGAAACAAAGAGTCCCTTTCTTAAATTTCAAAATATTTCAATCATTTTAAAAATATTTTATCAATGTTAAATATGAATACGCTTTTAAAAGCGTCGTGTATATATATATATATATATACAGAGAGAAGTGTAAGGAAAGACGAAGATAGATAGATGAAGATTTAAAAATGATCTTTTTTTTAAATTTTGACTAATATTTACTGTCAGAGTAAAATAGATCCGAAACCACGTAACAGATGAGTTATAATAAAATAATAATAATAATGAAGAAAGTGGGGAGGAAGAGGACTTGTCAGCATGGAAGACAGTGTTGACGCATCCATAGAACGACTCGAGGACTACATAGAAAAACACGAAGGAGGACTGATTACAACCATCAAAAAACGATACTAACAACACGGTGACCAACAGAATGGCAATAACTAGGAAGCAAAAATGGGAACAAAAACAACTCAATGGGCACTTTAAAGGACAAATAAACGACATCTCCCTCAAAAAAAACCTGGACGTAGGTAAGAAAAGGAAACTTTAAAAGAGAAACAGAATCTCTCCTAATAGCAGCACAAAACAACACTATAAGAACCAATCAAACCAAAGCGAGAATAGATAAGACGCAACAAAATAGCAAATGTAGAGATGGAGACGAAACCACCAATCACATAATAAGCGAATGCAACAAATTAGCACAGAAGGAGTATAAGACTAGACACGATTGGGTGGGCAAGGTAATCCACTGGAAGATGTGCAAGAAATTTAAATTTGACCATAACAACAAATGGTATAAACACAACAGCAGTCCTGGAGAATGACACACACAAACTCCTATGGGACTTTGACATACAAACGAATCAACTAATCTCGTCCAGAAGACCAGACCTTAGAGTAATCAACAAGAAAAAGAGAACCTGCAAAATTGTAGATTTTGCTGTACCGGCTGACCACAGAATAAAACTGAAAGAAAGTGAAAAGAAGGATGAGTACCTCGACCTTGCTAGGGAATTATAAAAATATGGAACATAAAGGTACAGTAACTAAAGGACTATTAAAGGGACTTGAGGACTTGGAAGTCGGAGGACAAGTGGAGACCATCCAAACTACAACATTGTTGAGAACGGACAGAATACTGAGAAGAGTCCAGGAGACTTGAGGAAACTTGCTGTCACTCAAACTCCAGTGAAAGACCATCAGCTAACGCTGATGTCAAAAACTCTAAAGGAGTAAATAATAATCGCTATTGTAATTTTTAAAAATCATCAAATTAACTTCAACATGATGTTTACTGTGTTGATTCATAAAATACTTTATTTTGAGTTACTTTAAATGATGAGTAATTTCATTGAACAGTTTGACACTTATCACAGTGTTGAAAAGTTCTATTCTTGACCAGTAAAGAATTTATATAATCACTTATTTGGAGTTTTTTATCTTCAGATTTTGATTTATTTTATTTGCTTCACGGCGTATCAACTCTTTATGGGTTATTTAATGCCGAAATTTGATTCATTTCGAAACGTTTTATTATAATTATATTTTCAATGTTCCATAAGATTTTTTAATTGAAATTTTTTATTTGTCTAAAATTATTTGTTTGCACACAGTTAAGTATTTCTATCCAATACTAACAATTTTCGAACAGCTCTGTTTGACGCATAGATGGGATCCTAACATTCTGGATCAGACTAGATCTGAGAATAATTGCAATGAAGGAGTTGCTCCATACTCTCCAGATATCCGAAACTGGAACCTTACCACTGGATGTAATTTAGCATCAAACACACGTTTACTCTGTTTTAGGGGCGGGTAGGGATTCTTACCACTCATCAGAGGATGCAATCAACATATTCTAAGCTCTGCTGACAAGGTTTTCTATTTTATAATTTATACACAATCATATGCTTCCAAATAATTATTCCTATTTAATAATAATAGTTCTTTGCGCACAGTTATATGGTGTCAAGTAAGTAAGAATAATAATAACTTTATATAACTATTAATACAAATAATTTACCAAACAGTTTAGTACTTTCAAGTTTTTCTATGTAACATTAATAATTATATTTAATGGTAATCATTTGTTTGCACACACTTATTTGATTTTATGTATTCCTATCTAAAACAAATAATTTTCAAACAAATCTATTTGACCTGTAGATGGGACCCTAACAGGTACAAAGGGTCAAAGTAATGACAAAGAAACGTTTCACCACTTACGTTTTGTCTAATGGCATGGGTAGGTCTTAATCCTCTGCAGGGGGTACAATCGGTATATTCTAAGTTTAGTCAACAGTACATCTGATGGATTTTCTTAAGACCAGATGGGTTGAACAAGTAATCAACTCTACTTCCATGCTATAAAATTCTGTAGTGAAAGCATTGGCCAATACACAAACCAGAACATGGCAAATAGTTGCAAATTTTTTACATATGCCTAGTTAAATGCTGATTTTCAAAGTACGTCCTTTGAATAATTGATGCTATACAATAAAGCATACATGCATAATCTTGGCTATGTATCAGAATAAGCCCAGATTAACAGATATCTACGTGCAAATTATCTCTTGTTTCTTTTCCAAGTGACAGGTCAGTGAGGTTCGATAGTTTCTTTACTGAATACGAATAAAAAGTATCCACAAATGTTTTTCTTTCTCATATTCAGTACTTCCAAAATCTTCGATACTCATGAAATCTAAATATACGCAATCAGTAGGTTTCAGCCTGCTGTGTGACCTTTTTCTGAAATTCAAAGATAATGCACCATTATGAATTATACCGACTGGTATTCCTTATCGTCGTTTCTTTGATCAAAAGTTTCTGAATGTGAAATCCGCTAATTTTTCTAGGTGTTTAAATGTGACCTGAGGAAGGTTAGAGCGTATACCGACTAAAATGTAATAATCGAAATGACAAACATGAATAATTCACACACTTTGCTTCAATTAAATGATAACCATAAAGAAACAAACAATATCTAGACTGTCATCATTTAATAAGCTTAACTTCGTTTTGGCACAAGGCTAGAAGTATTGACCTACCAGTGAGAGTTGAACTCACAAACAATTTACAAGTCTAGCTCACTAACAATTGCAGCACGCCGTCTATCTGGGCTGTAGAGTTGTGTGCCAAGTTGGCTCAGTGGACGATGTTTGTGAATCACGTATTTGCGAGGTGACCAGAGTTGTGTGATCGGTTTGTGTGCCCTTAGTTGACGGAAGGGAGAAAAAAGAAAAAAATCTGCTTGTTTCGACGTGACTCTCGGTTCAACTGTCGCATGCTCCAGTGTGTCTATACTGTCGACTTCTTGTATGTTTTGCCCTCTGCTGGGCGCGTTTATGCATAAATGTGAGACTGGTTGTTATTCGCAATTAATAAAGCATACATACATACATACATACCATCATCATCAAGTCTTGCTGATAGAACGGAGTTTCCTAACTCTCTCTTTTCCCTATCGTCCATCACTTCTGGTCGGTCCTCTAGATTGTATCCAGTGTCCACACAGAGATGATGTATGTAAGTCCTTGCAGGTCGGCCAACACTGTCGTGTCCGTCAGATAACGTCGCTGATGAGTTCGTCTGAGGCTTGCAGGTGGCTTTTTCTTGTTTATTTTGGTTCACGTAGAGGCCAATGCCTTCAGCTGCTTTTTCTAGACTATGCAGTAGGGATTCTGCTTGGGCACATGTATTCACAAGAAGTGTTAGATCATCTATATAGTCTGCGTCTGTCATTGTTTCTGCAAGATACCGTCTGTTTCTTGTCTTTTTATGTGAAACTATTTTATTTTATTAGATCTATTATGGTTTGTAGTATGTAATCTTAGCAGATTATAAAAATATTAACTGTTAATGTATCTCGTTGCAAAACTCCAGCGACAATATCGAAGAAGTCGATGTCTTCCATCGGGGATGGGTAATATTGAATGATGGCGACACCATTGATTTCGTGTAAAGCATAATTATAGCGGTAACAGTTTCTTTGAGGAGACCATATGCTAGTAATATTTGCTCCATCTTTCCCCTGTGTGTAGAATCAAATACCATTGCCTTGAGATTTTTTGCAGTCAAAATCTGTGACGGTGTTGATCGGTTTGTCTAAAAGCCGTTCTGATTTTTCCTAAGAATCATCACGACTTCAGGTCGGATACAACCGAGAAGTATGGCATTATAAATCTTAGTAGCAATAGTAGTAAGAGTTATGCCATTGTATTTGTTAGTGCTTTTGAGTTCGCCTTTCTTGGGGAAGGAGAAATGCAGCCTTTCGTTCCTTTCTCTATTCCGTTGCATTATCGAAGAAGTAAGTCATTAAATTTGTCTTCCATGCTTCAGGAGGTATTTCGTCGAACTCTGCAGCTTTTCTACATTTATTTTTTTCAGTACTGCGTCAAGTTCTTCTTAGTTTGATGTCTAGTTGACGATCAATGATTTTTTTCGGTAGATTTATCAATGATTTCAGGGCGATTTCCAAGCAGATTCTTGAAATGTTATTTCCACCACTGAAGTCACTCTTGACTAGCAAGCTTTTAATTTCGCTCTCAAGATGCTTTTCTTTCCTCTTACTTTATTTACTGCCTTCCATGCTGATCATGATTGTCAGTCTTTAATCGAAATTCCGATTTTACTGATTTGACCTTGAATGTATTTTAATTGTTCTTTTTGGTATATGTTAGTTCTATTTGGAATTTCTCAAAGTTTCTCCGTGTCAGGTTTCTTTGATTAGGTAAGGGTGATTTTTTTACATGTTATTTCGTTTTTCTCAAGCTGCTACTGATTCCCTTGAATTTTACATTTGGCTCTGGGATTTTTTGGTATGCACTCTGTTGCTGCTTCTACATGGGCGAAGTTTTCATATTCGTCATTCGGAGTATGACTTTCAGATATCTCCTGAAGAGTATCAAACTCATTTTTACAGCTACCGTGTATTGATTGCTTATATGACTGGCAAGTGAGGACCAGTCCTATCGTGAAGCTTTATCTGTTTGTTTCTTATTTCTGCGTTGACTCGTTACTAAGACGATTTTAGGATCGGAAGATACTCCTTCAAAACTGTATGTCTCATTGTTCACTTTTTATCCACATTGTTCATAAATATATGATCTTGTTGTGCTTTAGAATTATTTAGGTAGGTGTAAGTCCACAGTTTCCCCTTCCTTTTAAGCATAAGAGAAAACTTAGCGAGATATTCATTATTTCTGTTTGATGAATTGTGTAAGTAGAATCTATTATTTATACCTTTGCTTATATCTACCCATGATCAGAGCGTTGTGTTCAGGAATATAAGGGAATATAGTTCACAGACTGTACAGGGGGCGGAAGCAAAATATGGAATAATTTAAAAATTTTTTTTTTTTGTCTGATTAGTCCAATTTTTGAAAAAACGAAGCAATAAATCTAAATTTTCATTATTAGCTCTATTATTCGAGCACTTTTTCATTAAAATTCAGCCCAATATGAGTGAGCAAGAAAATAAACGACAAAGAATCTCTGATTTTCTTAACGCCAAAACCAAACCAAAAGAAATTCCGAAATAAGTGGAATTTCTTTATGGCCTCCATCAAGCCCAGACTTTAACCCCTTTGATTGCATTCTATGGGCGTTTCAGAAAAAAAAATCAATGCAACTTCCTATCCAAATATTGGTTCTCTTGAGAGTGCTATTGAGGAGAAATGGAATAAAATATCTGAAAAATTTATTTTGAAGGCATGGAAATCTTTTTGAAAGCATGATGATACAATAATAAAAAAAAATGACGACCATATCGAATAAATTTACTGTTTTCTATCTATCTTCTTATTTTGTAGCTTAAAATTAAAATCACTCTTGTTTCATAATAAAGTCGTTTATTATTATACTTGAATATTCCTAATTTTGCTTCTGCGCCCTGTAGCAAGAAACGATTGTTATGTAGGTGTTGCCATTTGATGTATGTATTTACCAATCCATCCACTTGAACAGGATGTGACACAAAGTCAAGACCGGTTGCTATACCAAAGTTAAAGAACATAGTCTGCCCTACTATTCACTCATAGCTGGAGAGATGGATACATACTTTTTCCACGGGTATTAGCGCTATGTGACGTTGTAAGCCCTGTTGAATGGTTAATTGTGTTTAATAGTAGCGATATGGTTTATAGAGGATCCAACGAAAGATCCTAAAAGGAAAAATCTAATGATCAGAAAGCCTCATTCAAAAATAGGTGTTATGCAAATTATATACTATCTAAATATAGATGGTCATTCAAAAAATATTGATTTCTACGCGTATGTGAGAAGTTGAAATTGAATGGGTTATACTAAAGACAGCCATAGTAAAGATAGAAGGATATAAACTATTTAGTTTGTGATTGAAAGAAAAATGTAATATCACTAGATTTCCTAATCCTCATCAACTGTGAAACAAAAGATCGGAATGCCACACACTGTGCAATTTGGTGACAGATTTAACTCAGTTTTTATGATTTCCAAATAACTTTTGTTTGTCTTCAGTTGTGGTTTTTCAATGATTTTCATCTGACGATTAATGTCGTGAAACAGATAGATAATTAGAGAAAGAGGGGGGAGTGCAGATGAACTCGGTGAAAGAAAGATTTATAATTGAGACACACGCAAATAGGTAAGAGAGAGAGAGAGAGAGAGAGAGAGAGAGAGAGAGAGAGGCTGACAAACATGGAAATAGGGAGAGGAAAGATGGGAATGGTTGGTTGGTTGGTTTATTTTACGGTTTCTCCAATCAAGTATCTAATAATAATAGTCACATGTAAACTATTATAGAATTCAGTAACTATTCCTAATACAAATAGTATTCATACAGTTCTTCTCATAAAGCCAATGGCACGGGAGGCTGGGGTTCAATCCTACGCCTAAAAAATTACCAAGGACTCAAAAATGATATTTGATGCCGTCTTGCTTAACACTCAGCGTTATAAGGTAGAAATCAAGGGTAAAGTGGAGCAATCCATTTCAAACAATTCATTCAGTTTAGTATAATTACAGTTTAATTGTCAAAAACATTTCTATTTCGAGCTATTCAGTTTAGTCAAACAGTTCTAGTTCAAACAATTCAGTTCAGCATAAGTATATAGTTTAGAAGTTAAAACAGTTCAGTTTAGCATAAGTATTTTTGTTCTATTTGACCTATAGAAAGGACCCTATCAGGTGCTACGACTATGGGCCAGAGTAAACCTGGAAGCGATGGCAATGAAGGAGTACAACGCATTCCCCAAAGCTCCAGCATTACTGGAACCTCACCATCAGATTATTTAGTGTCACAACCAGAACACTCGTTGGGTGGGTGAAGAGAAGCAGTCGGTGTATTCTACAGCCGCACCCAACTGGGCAAGACGCAGAGAGAGAGGGGGAGGGGGGATAGTGAAAAGCAGAATGAAGAAGCAATCATTGAGAGATAGGGAAAGAGAGAAAATGAGAGTGACAGACACTCAAAGACATTGTATGAGAAAAAGAGAAAGAGAGCATTGTTGTATACTACCTCTGGATCTTGACAAACTACAAGGAACATGTATATATAAAAATATAATCTTATATTTTTATTCTTCGACGATGGCGCTTGTATGGAGCTGAAGAGCAGTCGGAGAGAGTTCGTACACACAAGGTGCTGTCAGGAGTCGGAACGGCCAACGGAAACTGAAATTTACCAAAATTCTAGACCTTAGATAGTCTTAAAACTCCCCCGCAACCCACATAGCCTTTCCTCTTTACCCATGCAATGCTTGTTTTTCATTTACCATGGTTTACACCCACGCGATGCTTGTTCTCCATAGGTCACGGCTTACTCCCACGCATTTCTTATGCCTCGGGTACACGCGCACCCATTTCTGTTTTTCCGGTAGTCACTTTGTTAATTTTATCTACGACCAAATGGATCTGTCAACTCCTCCGCTGGGTTCACCGCCGGTCAAAGCAGTATATTACAGAATAAGAGGGAAATACAGAAAGAGACATCCAAAGACAGTGTCAGAGTAAAAGAAAGAAGCAGTTAGAGGAAGCAATTATTTTAAGACAGAAAGTGTGTGTGTGTGTGAGGGAGAGAGAGAGAATGAGAGTGAAAGACTATGAAAGACATCCAAAGACAATGTTGGGGGAACAGAAAAAAGTAGAAAAAGGAAGCAATCATTAAGAGAGAAAGAAAAAGAGAGAAAGAATGAGGGTGAAAGAGTGAAAGAGACATATAAAGATAGTGTGAGATCAGCAGAAGGAAATAGAAATAGGAAGTAATCATTTATACAGAGAGAGAGAGAGAGTGTGTGTGTGTGTGTGAGAGAGAGAGAGGGGGGGCAGTACAGCTGAGAACATAGAGAAGGGAGTCATGATGAGAAAGAGATTTGAAATTGACATAGTTAATATTATAAAAGAAAGAATCATTAAAGTAAAAGGAAAGAAGGAGCAAAAGCTCTATATACAAACTTGCTCTGGGACATGTGTCTATGTAATTGTAAGCGCCCCAGACCTTGATGCGTGGATTTTGATGAACAAAAAAAATCAGAGGACATATCAAAAGAGACAAGTGATTAAGTAAACAGCAACGGAAGGCAACGGACTGAGCTTGAACAGGCGACTAAAGAGATTTAATTAAAGTGGCTGGGTTAAAGGGCCGATTGAATGGTTTGTTGAATGGTCCATTTTTGCCCCAGAAATTTTCACCACTAACATCAACTGACACTTTTTTATCCCTGTCAGTGAGTTATACACCGACTATATCATCATCATCATCATCATCAGTTCTTAATCTCCTCTTATCCTCATCGACAGAATTAATCTTCTTTGTTATTTATCACTAATTTTACTCTGACTCTCTGTTGTTTAGAATACACAGATTGTATCTCCAGCAAAGGAGTAAGTCCCCCTAGAAATAAATGTTTTTGGTATGACTCTAAATTGTATCTACTGATGAGGTTCCAGTTCAGCCATTCCTTACCATTACTCCCTCGTCCACTCTGACCTGAAGCGGTAGTTCCTGTTAGGATCCCATCTATGGGTCAAATTAATCTGTCTAAAAATCATTAGAATTAGATAGGAATAGTTAAATCGTATGTGTACAAATTGCACACAGTCAATGGCTATATAAGAGAAAGTGAACATTTATAATACATAAGCGGTAATGACTTCTGAAAGTTAGCAAAATGATAATCAGATGTACTAAACAGCTGATAAACGATTTTGTAAAAGATTTCCGCGCTATATGCATAAATATGTATATGTGTGTGTGTGCGCGCACGCTGTACGATTTCTATTCTGCAAATAAATTCCCGAGATTCCAAACAAAAAATAGCTTCTAACAAGACTCGATCTTATGTCTCATTTTCATAGGATGTTTCTGTTTTAGGTAGAAACGTCTACATTTCTTAAACGACAGTCCCAATTCATTTCTTTTTATACATTTTCCCGACTATCTATTTATATCAGATAAGAAGTAAGAAGACAATAAGCGTTGATAATCTGTTGTATTTTTTTTATTATTTTTCTCCTTCGTCCGTCAACAAAACAAGACAATAAGAAAGACGATGGCGATGGTTTGCACTAAAGCTTTGTTTCAGCTTCACATTTTCACTTCTTTTTCTTTATCGTTAGAGTTTTCTTTCGTTTCGAGTTTTCTTAAGTTTCTAGTTTTCTTTTCTCTCTCTATTTTTCTTCTTTCTTATTTATCTCCTTCGTTTTTTCATCTTTTTTCTCTTCCGTATTTTTCTCCCTGTATATATATATATATATATATATATATATATATATATATATATATATATATATATATATCACTCTTTTACCTATTCAGTTAACATTTTTTATTGACACTTCGTAGTGTCAATAAAAATTATTGACTAATTATTACTGAGTCGAGTGTTTGATGTGTTCTGAACGTATAATGGTTGGGGAACCAGGTTAACATGAGTTCGATTTTTATTGGGTACCCCATTCCGCTGGCCTTAAGCCAAACTAATCTAAGCTTAGTAAATCATCATTTGACAATTTTAAATTCAGTTTTTCTCTTTATTCTCGTTTTATTTTACCTTCGTTCTTCCTTTCTTTCGTTTGATCGTTTGCTCTTTCTTTCCTTCGTTTGTTCTTTCTTTCTTTCTTTCTGTTTTTTTTTTCTTTCTTTCCTGCTTTGATTCTAAGCAACTTTAAGAGTATGCTTTATTAAGCTGGTTTTATAACTCATTTCTTTAGAGAAGGGAATTCCTTCCAAGATACCTCGTACTGTTTTGTTTTTGTTTTTTCTGGGTTGTTTGAAATTTTCGAAGTTGTGAATTTTATCTTGGCTCAAATGAGGGTGACTAGTATACGACACTTGTCACCTTCATTCGATCCGAGATAAAAAAAAATCCACAACTTCAAACAAATAGCGCTCGCCGTTTGAAATACTGGCGCAATTGAATCTTTCCATGATTATACCTTCCCACAAGGTCTTGTACAAAACTTTATATTTATTCTGTGCTGTCATTTATTTTTCCTTTCCGTTCTTCACTTCATTTTGATCCTCTCTTTTACTCAACTTTTGTTCAATATTTACTCAGCTAGGTGACTGACTAAACCTACCCGTACACAATTGTCCAAGCAACGGACACAATAAAGCCTTCGATGACATAATAATGGAAATGAATTGAAACGAATGTTGAAATAAAGCTTTATTTATCATGACATGTGCCAAAAACATCTCTCAGTCTTTTACGTTTACTTTTATGCACATTTTAAGCGGAAAAGGAATAAATACACCGACCAGAAGAACAGTTATCGTTTCATAATATTTAATCAATATTCAAATTGTTGGTTATAGCTGAGAAGCGTGAAATTTAAGCATTTGTAGTGCATAGTGTTCTTTTATCTAGAAATTAAACAACGTTTTTAACCTTAAATAGGCTTTTTACAGCACACGTACACACACACACATGCCCTTACACACGTACACACGCATGTATGTGTGTCTGTTCATAGATTATATACAGAAATATAATTATGGATATAATTCTTATATATATGTGTTTGTGTGTGTGTGTGATATATATATATATATATATATATATATATATATATATATATACTGGGTATTGAAAACTCACCACTCAACCAAATGAGAGATTATTGAAAGGGTTATAGAAACTTGAAAAACAATATGTGAATTGCATCACGGTCAAAGCGAGTATTTTTCATCACGCCTCATGTATATATATATATATATATATATAAAGACTGGTTACCATTGATTAGGCGACCAATCTGGGAGAAGTAAAACTCTGAATTCGGCCAAAAATCGACTTGCAGCTTCGAAGTAAACGAGTTCGAATTACAGTCGTTTATCCTCCCAGCTACGGGTTAGATAGCATCACTGCTGTTCTTCTACAAAAATAGATTTGGCATTAAATAACGCATGAAGATTGAGATGCCATTAAATAAAGAAACCAAAACAAAATATTTATCATCCCAATGATAAGGTTGTACTTTCAAGAATTAGAATAAAAAAATTACCAGTTTCTTTTTTTTGTGTGCAAAAATCAGATGCAACTTTTGATCACCAAAATATCTATCTATCTATCTACCTCAAGCAGAATATGACACAAAGTCGATTTTTGGCCGAATTCAGAGTTTTACTTCTATGGCTAAAATCGACTTTGTGTCATATTCTGCTTGAGATAGATAGATAGATAGATAGATAGATATGTTGTTGATCAAAAGTTGCATCTGATTTTAGCCATTACGCTGCAGGAGTTTCCCCATGGTATCAAGCATTCCTATCCAACACTAACAAATTTCAAACAGATCTATTTGACCGACAGAACAACCACTCCAGTTCAGAGTGGACCTTGGAATAATGGCTATAAAGGAGTGTCTCCATAATCTCCAAAGCTCCAGAACACAAAATCGGATACAGTTTAATGTCATAGCCAGGACACATACATTGGTACAAGTAGACTGGGTTGTCTGAGAATAACTTCATGCTTCATTAAATTTAGTCATTCAATTGCTGATAGTAGCATCGTTTGTTATTATTTAGCCGTTCGATTTGACGTTCACGTCAGTTGGTGCAAGTGCGCTTATTTCGTTAATAATGCATAACCTTGACAGCTGTTACGAATCAATGTCAGCTGATCGTACTTTTGTTCACAGAAATTTGACGCTTTTGCCATTAACAACGAGTAACCAACATTTAGAGATAATCAATCGAAGACCAGACGATACTGAAACAATTGTATTTTCTGATGCTGTATTTTGCTTTGTATTTGAAAACTGAGTAAACTGTTTGATTATTAGCAAATAATAAACATGATGTATTTTTGCTTATTTTTAAGAACCTATTTAAAAACAAATATGTTACTGAGGTATTCTGACCCGACTTCTCTCTCTCTCTCTCTCTCTCTCTCTTACATAGATATGAAAGTAAATAATAATGATAATAATAATAAAAGTACCGGGAAGATTTTATTTCTTTTCAGAGAAACAATTTTTAAAAAGCAAAACATCATAAAAGGAAGAAATTATAACCAAGTGACACGTCGTCTCACATCTTTAAAGCATTTAAAAATAGATCAATAAATAAATAAACAAATAAATAAGAGAATACACACACACACACACACACACACACACACACACACATATCTGTGTGCGTGTGTGTGTATGTGCGTGTCTGTATTATCGTAATCATCAAGTCATGCACGAAGTCTGTCTCTCTCTCTGTCTCTCTGTCTCTCTCTCTCTCTCTCTCTCTGTCGTTGTCATCCATATATATATATATATATAAGGTTCTTCCTCCTACTTTTTATATAAATGTATATGACTTGTAATGGTGTTTGTCTTTTTATTTTTCGTTCTCACGAAAATGGCTCCAGTTGCGGGCCGAAAATATTTGGTACAAATACGGCGCCTTCCTAAATTCATTTTATCCAAAAATCAAACGATCCATACAAAGACTTGAACGGATTAAAGATAAAATTGGAAGGAACAAAGTGTCTGACCAATTTAATCAAACGTTTTAAAGTGAAAATGCTTCATATATATATATATATGTGTGTGTGTGTGTGTGTGTGTGTGTGTGTGTGTGTGTGTGTGTATGTGTGTGTGTGTAAGAGATTAAATGTGGTGTAAATACTTTAATTGATGTGCAAACATGAATTGCGAATATTGAAATTAATGTCTGATGGTGTTCTTTGTTCTTGTTTATTGAAATTAAGTTACATGTTTCGTTGGTTAGTAGTGGAGCTTCACTTGTTAAAGTGAACCTCTGTCGTGTTAGCTTGCCCTTTTTCCTAGTTGAAAAATGAAGAGAACCCTCTGTGAAATTCAATTTGAAATGAAGAAAAACCTTTACGAAAACGTTTTTTAATGTTGTATTCCGCCAATGGGTCAGATTGTTTGTTTGTTTGTTTGTTTGTTGGGTTTTATGGCATATCAACCTTTGTAGGTTATTAAACGCCAAATCCATTTTTATGTAAATAATCTGTTCTATTGAAAACAGTTCAGTTTAGCATAAGTAAACAGTTTAATTGTTAAAAACATTTCCATTTCAAACTATTCAAGAAGTTATATGTAATAATTCAGTTAAGTGTAAATACAGTTTTAATGTCGAAAAATAGTTCTATTTAAAATAATTCAGTTAAGCATAAGCACACAGTTTAAGTGTAAGTACGGTTTAATTGTCAAAAACGTTTCTATTTCAAGCTATTCAGTTTACTCAATTCATTTCAGCAAAAGGATGCTGTTAGTTCTATTTAACCCATAGATAGGGCCCTATCAAGTGCTACCACTCCAGGCCAGAGTGGACCTGGGAGCGATGGCAATGAAGGGGTACTCCGCATTCCCCAAAGCTCCAGCACTGCTGGAACCTCACCATCAGATTGTTTAGTGTCATATCCAGGACAATCGTTGGGGGGGGTCTTACCCCTCTGCAGAGGTGCAGTCAGTGTATTCTACAGCCCCAGCTGACTGGGCAAAGATTGTTTGTATAATAAGTAATGACACAAGTGGTGCTCGTGTTTGAAATAAAAAAGAATATCTATTAAATTTACTAAATTAACTGACAATAATCACATTAAAAAATTTTGTACGAGACAACTATTGTCCCTTAACTATTAGTAGTAGTAGTAGTTAGTAGTTGTATTAGTTAGTATTATTAGTAGTATGTTAGTATTATTCTTCCAGTTTTCACATGAGAAAGCCCTCATGGTTTTCACAAGAAATCTGGTTACAGTGGGTCTACTTACTACTGCAGGATGCTCATTAGTATTCTCCTCAATATTCTAGCTGATTTTAACAGAGCTGTCGTTTGAATGGTCTTCATTCCCCTCCTGATTTTTGCTAGGACACCGACCACATTTGGCAAGCTTTAAAACAACCTGCATACATACTGTAACAGGGCGGATGCCGACCATTTTGCTTGAAACCTGTCATTAATGTGAACACACACACACACACACACACATATATATATATATATATATATATATATTGTAACGTAATATCAATATCTTAAACCCCAGCTTCAGGTTTTACAAGTTTGTAAAAAAAAAAAAAGAACCAGCGAACGAAAATGCATCTTTAAAAATTTTTGTTTTCAGATTATGAGTAAAAAGAAAAAGTCTTTAGTTAATATCTATCAGCGAGCTGAAATGTATTTTCCTCGATTTCAAATTCCCGCCAAAATCACTTTGTTGTATCGCAAATATTGTCTGGGTAAGTCTGTTTTTCTTTTGTTCAAGGTCAAACAGTACCCCTTTATTCAAAGTACATGTGACCTATGACATCAGCAGCATATATCCACGTAAATCAAATGTATACGCTTATGAAAATCAAGCACGTGACCAACGAAGTATTCCCGCAAATTTTAAGTCCACGACACAGAATGCCAGCGACGGGCAGCTTGATAAGTCATGTCGATTTTGCCTCCAAGAAGGGGAAGGAAAAGAAAAAGATGAAGAATGCTTTTGTCGTGTTAGAAGAAAGAAAGGAAGAAAGAAAGAAAGAAACCACGGATGAAAAAAAGAATCCTATAAACTTGTCGAATAACCGGCACATAAAAAAACAAAATATCAAATTCTGGTATTCTGCTGCATTCCTAAATCGTTATCGCTCCATATTAAGAATCATTACCAAATGTCTACGCCTGAGAAAAAGTCATAAGGGCACCCAAGTTCCATTTATCCCGCTGAAGTTTTTTTACTCCGAATAAAAACTGAGAACACTTTCGTCGTGTATCCATTTGAACTTTGAACCGCAAATGACTTGAAATCATTTTGTCGACATTCATCTATGAAAATAAGTTTTTTATATATTGAACTCTGTCCGACCAAATTTTGGGTTACACTTCAAATTCATTCCTTCAAAGTATTGTAAGTTAATTTTTTTTTTCTCATAAACTGATATTGTCTGTATAAATGTATTCTTTGTTCGTTGATTAGATAAATACATATATTAGTTTTCCTTTCCCTCATTAAGTTCTGTTCTTTTGTTCTAGATATTCCTTCCTATAAATAAACCTCGTTATATTTAAAACTCTTAACTAGTGTTGTCTTCTGTTTTTCGCAAGTGTGTTTATTGATTGTCTTCTCTCGTTTTCACTGGCGCCTTGAGAAGGAATTCCATTCTCTTGCTTTTTTTTTTTTTTTTTTTTCGTTTATGTTCTTCTTACTTAAATCTGGGACCAAACTTTCTATCATTCTTGTCACCTAACTGTTTTCGTCGTCCCAACAAGCACGCTTGCATAACAATATATGTAATAAATCTTTCATAAAATTTAGACCCAAGAAGTAATCGTGTCGTATGCGAATTCGTTTTGTGTTAAATTGTGCTGTAGCGTAGTCCATCTATATTTTGTTGGAAACTCTTGAGTGATAGCCTTCTAGTTAAAGATTTGGATTGGAAGTGATTATCATTTTGTATTCCACATTTTGTATTCCACACTGGATAGGTGAAAATCTTTAAGAAGTAAGAGTAAAAGCTCTACGTTATTCAAACTTTGTATATCTTTCTACTGCAAATTAATTTTCTTGTATTTATTATTTATTACTAGGTTTTGGTTAAATATATCTCAACCTTTCTCATGTATCTGTCCCAGGGGAGAAAAAAATCACATCCTATAATTAAAACACCCCGTTTAGACAGGAACGATATAACTATCTAATATTAATTTTGTAGATAGTTCAGAGATGAAATTGTTGGATTTGCATGATGAAACACGGTGCCTGGCTGGTTAAGTTCTTTTCCGACAATTAATAAAGTTCAATGAAAAAAACGAAAAAAAAAACTTAGTGAAAAATCTGGCAAATAAGGTGAAGTTTTCATTATTATTTTACTCCTTGCGTATTTTTCCAAACAATCGTTAACTGGTCTTACACTGGAGTCTTAGTGAAAAGCAAGTCTTCTTAGTCTTCTCGGACTCTTCTCAGAATTCTGGCCGATCTTAGCAATTCTGTAGTTCTGGATGGTTTCGATTTTTTCTCTGATTTCCATTTTTTCCTGTTCCTTCTTCAAGTCTTTGGGGACAGTTCCAAGTACACCAATTAAAATTATTATCACCTTTACCCTCATGTTCCACAGTTTTTTTAATTCTCGGGAAAGGTCCAAATATCTATGTTTTCGCTTTCTTTTATTATCACTCTGTGAATGGCAAAATTCACTAAACGGAAACTTCTCTTTTATTTATTCACTTATTCATTTTGTTAATCAACTCTAGATTTGGTCTTCTGGCCTGGATCGGTTGATAGATTTGTACCTCAAAATCCCAGGATGGATTCTGGATTGTACATATACCATTTGGAAGAATGGTCAAATTTCTATCTCTTGCAAAATTCCCAGCGGATCACCTTTCCCGATCTATGTATTCCTTGTATTCCTTCTGTGCTAGTTTGCTGCATTCGCTTACTATTAATCGTTTCATCTCTTTCTCTACATAATCTATGCTTGCTATCCTTTTGCTTTTGAGTATTATCGATTTTCGCTTTAATATAATTCGCCCTTATGACATTTTTTGTGCTTCAGTTTTTCTCTTGAGATTTGCCTTTCGTAGCCATGTTCATTTTTTTTTTTCGTGTTCAGTCTCCCCAGTTTGTCGCGTGAAATATCTATATAGATATTTTTCTTTCGATTTCTCTTTCCTAGTTATTGTTGTTCTCTTTATCCTTATGTTGTCAATGTTGTTATCAGCCGCTATAATTTGTCTTTCATAGCTCTTTTTAATGCTGTTTTCTAATCCTTGCATTTATGTACCTATGCTATCTTCAATGCTGGCGAATCCTCTTCCTCGTCTTTTTCTTGACACACATAGTTTCTATTCCAAAACCCATTCCTATATCCCGGCAGTAATTTATATTGTTTGTATCAGAGTCTCTAATTCTTTTTCATTTTTGTAAATAGCTTGATGTCGTCCATATATAAAAGATGATTAATCTTTTCTTGCAATTTGGTAAATTTGTAGCACCCAATGCTACAATTCCTAAGTATGTAATTGAATGACATCATTGCTATTACAAACGGTAAATGCAAACGCGCATTCCCCTGTAAGATGTCCTTATAAGATGTCCCTCTGGATGTTCACCTCTGCTAAAGTTTTTACTGCTGTTAATTCTACTTTCCAGTTTTGCATGGCTTCCATGATGAATTTTACGACTTCGCCGGATATCTTGTACCTTTTTAGACAGAATGTTATCCAGCTTTGCGGGACCATAATCTGTGCTGTTTGGATTTTTCACATTATCCAGTCAATAATTACTTGTGAAGGTTCTTTTTTTGGAGTTCTTTCTCCTCCTTTGTCATCAATTCGGTTATATTTGTTTTATTTAGGCTTCTACTAAATTTCCGAGCTAGTTTGTCATGGATGGACATGAATTTTTCAAACCAGAATCCATGTATGTTATCATTTCCACTCCGAACCTTTTTGGACTGTTGCTCTGAGCGATTCCAGACGTATGTCCGCCTTAGGGCCTTCTCTGAATTCCTGTTATTCTTTTTTCATGTTATTCATCCATTCAGATTTTCTGGTGGGTTCATATTTTACTCCAAAATTGTTTGACTTCCTTTTCACCCGTTTGTTAGTTTTTCCTCGTGCATTCTCCACTAACTTGTTAGTAGATTTTTCTTTATTTATTTTCGAAAGTCCTGTTTTGTCTGCATTGCTTCACCCTGTCTCAGTATCTTTTAAGTCTCACTTCTTTCGCCAGTATCTTTTGGTTTATCTTTTCAAGTTGTATTGCCAGACTTGTTCGTTGTTTTGTTTTAGTCTTTTCATTCCAACATATCCTGGCATATTTTTTCCCTTAGCACTTTCGCTTGCTGTCGAAATTTCTTTATTTGTCCTTGTATCCTTCTATCCAGGTTTTGTAATACTGTTCGGGTTCTTTAGGGGAACAGCGACTTGATGATGATATCCTTAGTCAATGGGTTACATATCATTATGATACTCTGCGCTATATCAAATTTCCCTCTTGTGTCATATAGACACAAGGCAAAAAAAGATAGATTTATTTCAGTTGGTACGTTGAGCTAAAAAAAGAGTCTTTCAACAAATCACGTAAAGAAAATCAGGGTTTGATTTGTGAGACTTTTTTGCGATAGGTGTTGGCTTTGTTTTATTTTTATTTTTATTTATCTATTTATTTATTTATTTATTTCATGTTTTTCGTTTGTTGGTTTGTTTGTTTTGGGTTTTGTGGAGTTGGGAGCCTTGTTGCTTTTTATCTTTTTTGTGTCGGTTTATCTTGGGGACTGGTTTTCAAGCTTACCAATGCAGTTGCAGAATAAAACAAGGTTTTCGATTATTGTGCAGTAAACACACACACATATATAGTCGATTTAAAACTTCAGATTAATATGCTTGCTCAATCCAAAACTTACGTACCTAAATTTTAAAAAATGTCTTAAGAAATGATAAGATATTCTCAAAAGGTTCCTAAGAAGTCAGAAAATTCCCTGAAAAATTGAAAAATCAAGAAGGATCTTGAAAATTGAAAAATCAAGAAGGATCTTCATGATAATGAAGATCCTTCTTGATGACTAAGTCTTTATTCTCTTTTGAACTCCCTGGTCTCCCCTTCTCATGCAGACTGACTCCTTCTACACAGGGGAGACCACTCCTGCTGATGAAACCAGAGCGAGGCGAAGTAATACGATACATCAATTTTAATGTTGATTTAGATTAGTTTTACTGACAGCGTTCATAAGAAAAAATAACCTGACTATTTCGGGACAATGGAAATCAGAACAAACGAAAACCCTCGTAAGATGACTCAGACGGATAGATCTCTGACAGAAATAATAAAATAATCATAAGAAATCTCCAATCTGTTTTCCTCCGAATTTTTAAAAGAATGTATTTTTGTTTTAAAACAGTTAAATTTTGAATGCAAATAGTTTTCTCTGTTTAAGATAATATTATATGAGGGAAATTCGATAATACAATTTTAGGCCCAAAAGATTCGAGCTTAATCTAAGTGCAGTGCATTCTGGTGTGTATGTGTGTGTCTGTATTTGTGTGCGTATGTGGGTCAGTATTTATTCCGTTGATCCAGACATTGAACAATTAGCATCAAATACAGGTACAAAGATATTTATTTTGAAAAATGCAACAGATAGAGAAAATGTTTGTTTTTTTTGTAGTTTTTTTTTTTTTTTGTAGAATGGTCAATCAAATATTTGACATGCAAAATTGCACAGAAAGAAAATGTTCATGGATATTAAGATTTTTCTTATATTCTAAATTATACATACAGTAAATACGAGCCCGAGTAGCAATGATGATCTAAAGTCACCACTGATTTGCCCCAAGCAAGTGGCTAACTGCTGCAATAATTGGACGGACTAGAGGGAAAAAACGAAATTAAACTTTAAAAGAATCAAATATGAATTTTTACTGCATTTAGCAGTGTGTGTACCTATAATCGTTGTTACAATCTTTACCTATTTAAATTCTTCCTGAAACAACCTTATTATGTGTTTGGATGATGGCATCTAGTGTGGTATAATTGCTAACAAATTATACTAGCAAATCATTACTTATACATCCAGCCTTGTGCCACAACTAAGCAAAGCTTAATAAAATACTACGTGTTATGTTCAATGCCTGATTTCTACATAAGCTAAACAAGCTACAGCGTAAGACCTATCTACCGACGAAAATTTTAAGATTTCTTATTTTTCGGTCTTTTGAAATTCCACTTTTATAGAGTTGAGAGCTTCAACAACTTTAAATTTGATCAAGCTGTGTTGGAAATTGTAAATTCGGCTGTTAATGTCTGCTCGAATATGATTGGCTATTTTGAGGTTGTGCCGTTAGCCACAGCCCTTATTATTATTTAAGTGAGACCCACAAGGGTTCTCCCTTTTTTTTCAGCACGAGCAGAAGACTCTGCTTGGCTCTCTCCTTTTGATTTGCGAGTTCTTGTTTATTCGCGTTCGACTTGAGGCAGTTTTTTCTTAAGCAAGGTAGCTTGAGTAAAATAGGTCCATTTGGCATAGGCTAAGCCTCTTTTCCTTACAGGTTATTTTATCGTTACTTGTTGAAACAATAAGCCTACTGCAAGCTATTTGTGGTTTTGGTATGCTGTCCACTTCAAACGAAAGTTGAGTCTAAGGACTGGAAGCGGTGTTATTGGAATTTTGCCGACAAAGGAAGTTGTCGGCAGGGTCAGAAAATGTGGTAAAAGACTCTGTAGGCTCAACAGAAGAAAATTTGAGTTGAAACAGAAAGAACACGGTTGTCCAGGTTGATTCTACACAAGAAGGAGACGCCGAGAAAAAGAATAAATCCAAAAATTGGCTTCTAATTGAACTTTGACATAAAGTACCAAAGAAAGGCATTTTATCATTAACAAAAGTTAAACTGACAGTAGGTAGTTGACAGCATGACTTCGAGCAAGTCAGTCGTTGTATTTCTTTTTACCCTTCTTTTTTTAGTTGTAATATTGTCGTTAATTGAATGTATGTTATTTTTATTAATATATTCAAAGTTTTCGACAAGCATAGGGGAAAATATGCGAAGCCGGATTTTGTAAAGTTTATTTCTGTTGAAATAAATTACGTTGTGGGAACTGATTATTTTTGTTTTTAAGAAATATTGACACACTTTTCTTTCAGGTAACAAAGGTAAGATTTCCCACCCGCCTTTTTATCTCATTTATTTTTTAGACATTGCTCTCCCCTTTTGCCAGGCCTGAAAGTTACTGCTAGATAATTTCTTGGGCTGGGCACAGATAAAGTTTATTCGTTTTGGGTAGAGTTGTACTTTATAGTCTCTAACATTCGGATAATTTTGTTAACTTTTCGTGTGTTGGTTATTATAATTTAAGCCCTAAAACATAGCATATTTTTGAATTGAGCACGATTTCTCATACCTGCTTCTGATAAAAGTTTCGTTTACTTTTTTCCCTTTCTTTGCATTCTCCATTTCTTTCCCACTTTTTCAACATTCTTAGTGTTGCACAAGACGCACACATTTCAATATATATATATATATATATATATATATATATATATATATATATATATATATATAATGCATTTCTAGTGATTTTACATGAGAAATGCCCCGAAAAATAGGAATAAAAAGCTTGTCAGTAATCAGGAATTAAAAATAACTTAGTGAGGTGGATAACATGTATATCACTACTTATTTTAAATTAAAATGCTTGTTTCATTTTTTTTTAACGCAGTATACAACGCAGTATACAAGCAAAATCCGATAGATAGATGGATGAAGGGATGCATACTCCCCTTCCCTAAAAAGGGGGACCTCGGATTAACCAAAAACTACCGACGCATAACACTTACATCCATAGCAGCCAAAATCTACAATGCCCTACTACGAAACCGCATAGAACCCAAAATCGACAACATACTTAGGAAAAACCAAAATGGCTTCCGAAGAAATAGATCCACGACCTCACAAATATTAACCATCCGTAGAATCCTTGAAGGTGTACGGGCAAAAAACCTACAAGCGACATTAATATTTGTTGACTTTACCAAGGCCTTCGATTCCATTCACAGAGGAAAGATGGAACAAATCCTACTAGCGTACGGCATACCTATAGAAACCGTATCAGCAATAACGATTCTCTATAGAAACACTAAAGTAAAAGTACGATCACCAGATGGAGACACAGAATACTTCGACATTGTAGCAGGAGTACTACAAGGGGACACGCTGGCTCCGTATCTCTTTATCATTTGTCTAGACTACGTACTTAGAACATCGATTGACAAAATCAGAGAGTATGGCTTCGAGCTGACGAAGAAAAGAAGCAGAAGGTACCCCGCAAAAACAATTACCGACGCCGACTACGCCGATGACATAGCGATACTGGCAAATACACCCGACCAAGCCGAAACACTACTGCATAGTTTGGAACGAGCAGCCGCAGGCATAGGCCTCTATGTCAATGCACACAAAACGGAATATATGTGCTATAATCAAACGGGGGACATCACCCCTCTTAAACTAGTAGACAAATTCACTTACCTAGGAAGCAGCGTCGAATCAACCGAAAAGGACATCGAAACGAGGTTAACGAAAGCATTGACAGCTATCAATAGGCTATCGATTATATGAAAATCAGACCTAACCGATAAAATGAAACGCAGTTTCTTCCAGGCAGCGGTCACACCGATACTGCTATATGGGTGCACTACATGGACGCTAACAAAACGGCTGGAGAAGAAGCTAGACGGCAATTACACAAGAATGCTGCGTGCAATCTTGAACAAGTCCTGGCGGCAACACCCCACAAGACACCAACTGTACAGCCACTTGCCCCCTATCACGAGAACTATTCAAGTTAGACGAACAAGACATGCAGGACACTGCTGGAGAAGCAGGGACGAACTCATAAGAGATGTACTCTTATGGACCCCCACACATGGCCATGCAAAAGCAGGACGACCAGCTCGAACATACATTCAGCAGCTATGTGAGGATACGGGATGTTGTCCTGAAGACCTACCTAGGGCGATGAACGATAGGGAGGAGTGGCGAGAGAGGGTCAGGGATATCCGTGCTACCAGCGTGACATGATGATGATGATGATGATGAATTATTTCAAAAGTATGTTTAGAAGATTTCTAGTCTATTGACGTCTTTAGGTATGCCAAAAGTCTCATTGCAGCAATCTTTATTTTGTTTGTTATTCATCTGCGCATGCGTAAAGTTATGATAACGCACACAGAAAAAGAAAAAAATCAATTGCAAACCTGAAAATACCGGACAACTGTTGTATTTCCAAATAAACCTCTGTGATGTTACATCGACCATGTAATATACAGCAAGGAAGGTCTTAAGTGGAGATCACCAAAAGCCGAGCGTACACATAGACACTGGCATTGATTTTTCCCTTACTCTGTTGACAGAATGTTGATGAGGCTACAAACGACTGTGTAAGGAAGTTGTTGGGTCAGTATTTTAAAATGTTCGTGTTTCTCGAGAAAGTCGAAGTTTTCTATTAAATAAGCAACGGATAAAGAGATAAAAAAGAGACACCACCAATTGTCACGTCGATAATTTTCTGTTGTCATTAAAAGAAAACCTTCAAATTCCTGTAAAATATTTTCTTTTTCCCTCTTTCTCTTTTTTCCCTCTTCCTCGCATTTTCTCTTTTATTTTTCTGTCTCTTTTCTTCTGACACTTTCTGGTTTGTTTTCGGTTTCTTTGTTTAATGATATATCAACCTTCTTTTATAATGATGCCAAAGCCATCATTATAAAAGAACAATGGTAGAACTATCAAACCGATGGTTGGTGGTGAGAAGATGGTCCATACCTTTCCAGAGGATATTAGTTCGGAAGTAAATTGCGCGACTGGAGTTCGAAATTGCTTCATATGATGTCCCAGTCCAGCACTTTCACCCCTACGCTACGGAGATTCTCTCTCTCTCGATCACTTTTCTCTCTTTTTATCTCAAGTAGAAAATAGTCTTCTTTTCTCTTATCAGTATTAACTAAACTTACTTATGAATGTCCAATTTGTAATATTAGGATTGTGTAGCGCCAATCTCTGCAATGGGAAAAATTTGTCCTCCTTGAAAATTAGGATTCGAGACCTTGGATCTTGGTCAGATCTCTAACCACTGATACTGGTGACAAATACACTGGTATAACGCTATTTACTAAGTTTACTTTCCTCTGGTACGCTACCACAGATGTAGATTACCCCATGAGGATCGATGGCATTACACTAGCGAATTGATCTACATAAGAAGCTTACTTACGTTTGCACCATGCAGTTCATAAACTATATTAGTGTCTGCATAGCATTTCTTTTTTACTTCTTTTTTTTTCTTTTTCTACCAAGAAACAAATTCGGTGAGCCAAGTTCAAATTCTGAATAAGGCTGTGTTTTACTTCACGCAAATTCCCTTGTGAAAGATTAGTATCCATCTCTTCTATGGATTAGATAAAAGTGCAGCATTAATAGGGATTAGATAAAAGTGCAGCATTAGTCAAAGGGAAGGAGAAAATCTAAATTCAAAACCAGAGAAATGTTGTTCTACGAATCTGTGGAATGCGAATGTAGCATTCTTCAGTTATCAGATCATTAAAAAATGTGGGTCTACCCAAGCCAAACATTTATGCAGTCCATTTATTCAGCTTAGTAGTCATCGATGCCGATTGGATGAACATTATTATATAATACTTATTGATCGATATCTGAGCACCAGTATTTGTTTTGTGACAAAAGAGTTGATTTCAAAAAACATCGATAATTCGATTTTTTCCGTGAAGTTGTTTTTGACAGACTAAACTAAGTTTTATGATCAGATAAGCAAATGAGGATCAGTCTGGAACTGAGAATTTCCTATGCATACAAAAAATTGAAAGATCTTTTTTTATCTTTGATTGAATTTTTTAGAACGCTAAAAGAAACTTGCTGATGTGCCAAGTGTCTTAAACTACGAGATGATATATAAATAGCAGGAACATTTCATGGTTCTGGATCATTCTTTTGTTTGGTTTTCAGCATTACACAAAAAATTGGAAAGAAAGGGATTGTTAGAGGTCAGGAATTAATACAAGCATTATTGGCAGAATTGAATTCTTATATGTGTTATGTAAATTCATTGCTCATAATTTTAGTATTGTAATGCGTTGAAAATCGGTAAGAAAAGAGTTTTCAGTAGTTAGGAATTAATGCAAACGTCAGTTATATGATATGGCTATATATATATATATATATATATATGTGTGTGTGTGTGTGTGTGTGTGTTCAGTTATTTTAATAATAACCAATTACTTTGGAGGAACACGCATTTAAGATTAATTAATTCATTTCAAAACTTATTCTATTTTTGACTAAAACTTCCAATGTTCTATTAATAGATGAACTGATTGATTTCACCGCATCACTGATTTCTTATAAACGGGATAAACAGTTTTTAAAGTCTTTAAATGAGTTTGACTTGAAGAAATATGTTCGTGTACATCATATATGTGTGGTTGTGTATTATATATATAGCCAGGTTTCGATCCCAGCTTCGGGAATTTAGCCTGTCTCGCCACACTGAAGAGTTCTGATAGAACAAAACAGATCTGTCTGTGGATGACAATATATAAAGACATTGTATAAGCATGTAAGAAAATCTGTACTAATTAATAATGACACTATTTGGGAAAAGACTACGACTGATTCTTTTGACGTTACGATGAAAATGATACTAATGAAAAAGCATACATAGGTATGAAATGATACTAATGAAAAAGCATACATAGGTATGAAATGATACTAATGAAAAAGCATACATAGGTATTACAAGTTTAAACTGGAAATGGAGACTTTACAACCAACTCCAATAATTCAAAAAACCCACCATTAAAAAATCAAACTAACCTAAGTATTACTGGTATCCGAAAGAACTAGGACTAACACCTTTTATGAATTGGACAATAATTAAAAGATCCTCCTCCACAAACAGTTTGTATGGTAAGTGTAATTTATGCTAAAAAGAGAAAATATGTATATTGAAATATAAAGATAGGAATTTAATAAATACTAGGAATAAGATAACATGTAAACATAGAAATAAATTCTTAGTATAATTTAACTCTATATATTGATAATATTAAACATATTCAAATACCAATGATTAGGTGATTTACATTTTAATTCTATAAATTGAAATATTTATTTATGATTTAAAAATTGATTAGATAATAAAATAGTTTAAAATTTTGTCCAATAAAGAATACATTTAAATTTAAAAGATAAAGTAGGAATATAATTCCTTTTTTTTTATAAAAGGATCATAAAATAGAATAATATATATTTGAAAAAGAAAGGAAAAGAAAAAAAAATAATTTATCAATATAACCTTATAACTAGAAGGAACTATTCCATGTACTTCACCGTCTTTCTATATATAAACAAATATTTAAGAAACTACAATTTAATTCAATGATTATGTTAAAAGTTAGAAATTATTAGTTACATTAATAATACGAGGAGCATACGATAAGTTTCCAGACTTTTTTCGTATGGGCATTTTGAATTGTCGTAGTCACTTGAAAATTCAGTATGTTATTGCTACATGTCTTATGAGATAACTGACCAATTTTTATGATTTCAGGTTCGAATGAACACCTACAGCACCAATTGGAATACAGCCAATTAAAGCCTCATTGTCACAGTTGGTGAATTTCAAAAATGCAATCTGAACGTGAGGATACTTTAGAAGAACGACATGCAATAAAATTCTGTTTTAAACTTGGAAAAATGCCATAGAAACGTATGGAATGCTTCAGACTGCTTTAAGAGCATCTTGCATGAATCGAGCATCAGTTTTTGAGTGGCATAAGAGATTCAAGGAAGGTAGGGAGTCTGTGAGGAATGATGAGAGGTGTGGGAGGAGTAAGGAAGTCAATACACCAGAGTTGATTGGCCAAAGGGTTAGGGTTAGGGTTACTATGTTGAGGTTTTAAGGGAGTTCAGGAAGAGATTCCTAGGGAAGAGGCCAGCACTAGGACAATGCACCAGTCCACAACTCCATCCTTGTCACAGACTATTTGAGCAAGATGGGCATCAAGACAGTTCCTCACCCTCCCTATAGTCCAGACATGTGACTTTTGGTTATTCCTTAAGCTCAGAGGCTGTCGTTATGAGACAATTGAGGAGATGAAAGAGGCTGTGACGAAGGTCATTGACACGCTCACACAAGAGGACTTCCATGGGGCCTTGTTGGAACGGCATTGCAGCCGGAGGAGATTACTTCGAAGGGAACTAGAGTTTCATGTGTGTACTATCAATAAAAGTGCCTATGCAAAAATAGTCTGGAAACTTATCGTATGCACCTCGTATATCTATTACATTTGTTGTGGAGGCCAGATAAATATACCGGTCCCCGCAAACTTTTGAAATATAAGTGATTGACAATGAACTAGGCAAGAATGACAAAACAAGGATGTTGCTTCGAATAGCCAAACTTTATTATGGCGAATCGTAAATCGAAAAAAAGCGTACGGTGAACAATCGCCACGGCCAGATGGTGATCGTTGGAGCAGGTCTGGATAGCTGGTACAAGACTGGTATTCGTTGGATAGGTGGTCGCTGGTGCAGGACTGGTATCTGCTGGTGCAGGAAGATGGTCGCTGGTTCAGGACTGGTAATCGCTGGTGCAGAACTGGTAGTTGCTGGTATCTGTTGGTACAGGAAGGTGATCGCTGGTGCAGGAAGGCGGTCGCTGGTTCAGGACTGGTAGTTGCTGGTGCAGAACTGGTAATCGCTGCTGCAGGAAGGTCGCCAGTGTAGGGCTGGTAGCTGCTGGTAGCTGCTGGTGCAGGAAGGTGATCGCCGGTGCTGGACTGGTAGTTGCTGCTGCAGTGAAGTGGTCACCGGTGCAAGAAGGTAGATGCTGGTGCCGTCTCAAAGAGAATGAGACCTGAAAAGGGCTGTTAGATTGAGAGGCTGGTAATTGTGTCTACTGCATTGTGCCGTCTCGGGAGGTGTTTGGATAGACTTTCTGAGTAGCCCTGAAAAGGGCTTTTAAGCTGAGAGGCTGGCAATCTTCCTACGTCGTTTGCGGCTGGAATCAGGACGTCTGCTTTAGGGGATGCCTTGAACAGTCCTCATGGGCAGCTGCTGCTGATCAGGCTTCAGTCGTAGAACGACCAAGGGAGAATCTGCTTTTACCTACATCCTCGGCTGGCGTCCAGCCCAACTGATTTGACCCGGTTTGATACCGCTGCTTTTATAGCTACTGTGTGCGACTACGCTATGTGGTCTATGTTGGATGACCTTGCTTATTATTACTATATTAGAGTGACAAACTTCATTCTAATTCGACCCTGTGTTTTTAAATTCTACCTATTTTGTCCATTAGTTGAGGACTGTCTTTAGAAAGACAGGCTGAATTTAATATTTAAAAAAACGTTCTGTGCGGAGCAATTTAGTCCCTTAACGAATCATTCCTAAATACTATTGGCTGACGACATCAGTGACTCATCATTTTTAGGAATGGGGTTTGTTTATTTTGTTTTTGTTTGGTTCATGGGTAGTCAGTCGACTACGATACTATGGGGATTTTTATAAGCCTCGAAAAGCCCGGTTTATTCCTACGTTTTGTAAAAGAATAAACCGTACTTCAAACAGCAGTAGAGAATTGGTGACAGCATTTGAAGAAAGGGACAAACGACTTATACATGCAACAAAGTTTATATACAGCAACAACAACAATAAACAGGGTTTTACACCAAATGGAATAAACAACGAATGTGTAAGTAACAGTTCATAAAAGAGAATTTAAGGAAGAGTTCAAGATGTAAAATATGGTTAGGTTTGTTGTGAAGGTTGTAAAGTAGGTTTGATAAGGTTTGTGAAGGTAAAGTGGGTTTGATAAGGTTTGTGGGTAAAGTGGGTTTGCAGATAAAATGCCTGCTGGAACTTAACTGTGTGTGTCCTATTCCTTTAAAGTCAGCACGTGCGTTCATCGCTCTTGGGTCCCGGTGGTGGAAGGTACCAAATACGTACACCGTCAAGGGGCTGCTACGAAAAGGACCTGATGCTAACAGTTGTGGGAGTGGAACCAAAAGAGAGCGAGTCTCCAGTGGAGCTCCTTTTTATAATGGACGCCACGGGACCCCAAGGGGCTGTTCGGTGAAACAGGATCGCCAGTTCCTTACCAAAATTTCTACACATGAGGAAAAAGCCATGAGAATGGTGATTTTTATAATTGTTCAAAATAGGTAATCATATTCCTCTGTAGTTCCTGTGATTTAAATTTGATTTTTTTTTTTTTTCGCATATCTTGCATCTTGAGTTCTTTAATTTAAACATTCTGAAAACGCATCCGGACAAGTTTGCGGGGTGGGGGTAAAACAAAATTTACTCGCTCCTTGGGACAGGGGGAATACCCTGTAATGATAGTCTGATAATTGTTCTCCGGAGCGCTCTTCATAGCTCTTGCCCGGGCACTCTGTTTCTGGTAGAGAAATGATGACTGTTACCCAGGGGGGCGATGCCCGTAGGAAATTCCCAGGCTATTCCATTCATCCATTTTATTGTCTTCATGTCCATGAACTGGATTATATCGACTCCTATAAGTCCATGTATGTGTACCTGATCACTGCCATTATCGGTGAAGGCTAATTTATACTTTAGATTATTTAAGTTTTTCTTTACCTCGCCGAAATGATCAATTTTCAGGTTTATGTCGAAGTCCTCGTCCACTAGGACTGGTAGGTGAAAGGTTCGATCCTTATCCACATGAATACCCAGTACAACCTCCTCTAATCTCTTCTTCCTCGTGCCCAAGAAGGTGCTTACTTCATAATCCCCAGGGGTGAAGGAATGCTTTCTGCATTTTAATTTTTCCGCCACCCCCTTGGAAAAGTATGACCTCTGGCTGCCGGTATCAAGCAAACAGTTGATGTTGTGTTTCTGTCTGCCCTTGGACACTGAAAGGGATACCATAGGTAGGATGAAGGGTTGGTTAAGGGTGCAAGAGCTGTTGCACACATTAGTGGACAATGCTGAATTCTTTTTTTCTTCCGCCTTGTCATAAAGTGGGGTTACATGATTCCTCGAGTTACATAGCGAACATTTAAAGAGTAATCTGTTTCGCTTCCCTAGGCAGTCCTTCGTTTTATGCCTGGTGCTAGTACACAGTGTGCATAAGTTTAATTCTCTGCACCTAGCTTGTCTAGTCTGGGCACTAGCGTATGTCGAGCAGCGACTCATAGGGTGACCCTTTTTTCTGCAAAGTTTGCAGCAACTGGGAATGCTGTCCACCCTCGTGGTGAAATTTTCCAGTGCAGAGACGTTTTTACTCTCTGCCTTGGGATTGTTGTTTTTTGTTTTTTTCTTGCTTGGATAGTCATTATTCATTTCGGGGTTAAAATTATTTTTCCTGCTGGTTTTCATAAGGGTTTTGATAGTCTCATTATGGTTGTCAAATATATCCTTTATAGTTGGATAATTAGTGCCAACCTTATGCACCAACTCTCTATGGAGAATGGACGGTAATTTGGCGAATATTATGTGGCTAATAATTCTAAATCCTGGTGTTTCTTCCTCAAAAAAATCCAGGTTATATGAAGTTTTTAGCTCTGATAAATCCGCACGTGTCTCAGACAAAAATTGTTTCACGTTGATGAAATCCGCGTCGTATTTGGGAAAAGCGTCTAACAATTGTTTGAATATCTCGTCCACAATTAGAGGTATATCCAGAAATTCTTCTGTTAATAATTTTATGGCGACTTCATAATTAGCCTTCTCTAACGTCAAATGAGAAAGTAGTTGAGCCGCATAACCAGTCAAATAGCTCTTTAAAAGAGACAATTTGGCCTAATCCAAACTCACTGAAGAGACACAGTTGTAGAACTGTGCCAGGAAATTTTTAAATTCAAACTTGTTATACATTCTTCCGCTGAATTTCGGACATTGTAGTCGCGGTGGCAGAATATAACTGGTTATGTTAAAAATTGATGAGTCTCCTTTTTTACCCACAGTTTTACTGCGGCTATGCGAGAAGTTGGTTTGTGTGAACGTGTACTCGCCCTCGTCGAGTTTACAGTTGACTTCAAAGGCGTCGTAAATTTTCGAGTTAAGAGTTTCAATCTCCTTTGACCAGACTATAACCCTATGTCTTTCTACTCGGAATAGAGATTTTCTTAAATTTTCTCCGGTTTGTAGGTAGTTAAAAACCCGAAGTATCTTTCTTTTAAAGAGGTCCCTCGAGGCCAGCAGAGTGTTTACACCTTTAAGGTTTTTAAATTCAGCCATTCTGAATATTATGTTCCAAATTTTTTCCTCAATTCTGAAGAAGGTAATTCCTCTTCCTTTTTTTTTTTTTTTTTTTTTTTTTTTTGTATTTAATTCCTTACTTCAAACCAGTTACCCAACTCCTGCAATTTGCGTTTTTATTTGCAAGAATTTCAATACGCGTTTTATCTGCAAGAATTGCAATATGCGTTTTATCTGCAAGAATGTGGGGATTTTTATAAGCCCCGAAAAGCCCGGTTTATTCCTACGTTTTGTAAAAGAATAAACCGTACTTAAACAGCAGTAGAGAATTGGTGACAGCTTTTGAAGAAAGGGACAAACGACTTATACATGCAACAAAGTTTATATACAGCAACAACAACAATAAACAGGGTTTTACACCAAATGGAATAAACAACGAATGTGTAAGTAACAGTTCATAAAAGAGAATTTAAGGAAGAGTTCAAGATGTAAAATATGGTTAGGTTTGTTGTGAAGGTTGTAAGGTTGAAGGTAAAGTAGGTTTGATAAGGTTTGTGAAGGTAAAGTGGGTTTGATAAGGTTTGTGGGTAAAGTGGGTTTGCAGATAAAATGCCTGCTGGAACTTAACTGTGTGTGTCCTGTTCCTTTAAAGTCAGCACGTGCGTTCATCGCTCTTGAGTCCCGGTGGTGAAAGGTACCAAATACGTATACCGTCAAGGGGCTGCTACGAAAAGGACCTGATGCTAACAGTTGTGGGAGTGGAACCAAAAGAGAGCGAGTCTCCAGTGGAGCTCCTTTTTATGATGAACGCCCCGTGACCCCAAGGGGCTGCTGCTGTTCGGTGAAACAGGATCACCAGTTCCTTACCAAAATTTCTACAATACATATACCGGTCCCCTCAAAATCCTTTACTTATTACGGTTAACTTAACAATCGATATGCTAATTCTACCAAATATAAATAACAAGTAATTTTTGTTTCATAATTAGAAATAGAATTTTTGTAAATTAATATTAACATTGATTTATTATTTTCTGACAACAAGGATTATATTATCTAATATTTATAATACAAAATAATTTCAACAGAGTTATGAATTCATATCTTATTCATAATTTTAATTGAATGGCAGGCCACAATTAAATTTTTCCGTATGTACGGTTTTTTAAACTTAATTTTTTTTAAAAGAGGAATGTATCTGATAATAATATATAATGATATTTCCATCGTTAATTTTTTTTACTTAGAAAATAAAAAATTATTTTAATTAATTTTTTTTTTAATTCTCTTCTTGCCGGAAGCAATATAAACATACCCAAATGACATTCAAATACTTAACTTTTATTCTTTCACCATTTGAAGAGCGTCATCATAGACCTGAAATAAGTTTATAATGACACTAAAGAATTGAATTTTTTTTATATCTTATCATATATATATATATATATATTCAAGCAAGTTTTGTCAAAGAACACTGTTATTTTTAATTTTTTTTTTTTTAAAGTCTCCTTGTTATTTTTCTTGTGTCGGTATAACAAGGAAGACTTGAAAAAATAAAATTAAAAATAATAAACAGTGTTCCATCGTCTTTGAAAAAACTAGCTTGGATGATAACTTGTTGCCTAAATATACACTCTTCAATATATATATATATATATATATATATGTGTGTGTGTGTGTGTGTGTGTGTGTGTGTCAGTATCTTCGCGGATATCATATATGTGTTTAGATGTTTAGATATCATTTGTGTGTTTTTGAATATCATAAATGTACGTGTAGAATTTCTTAAAAGATATCAACATTGTGTGTGTGTGTGTGGTTATCTAGGATGCTCCTATATAGTCATTTTTTTTTTAATTTCTTATTCGCGCTAGGGTGGATGCACACTACTCCCGCATCCTAAAACCGGTAGGGAACTAGCCTACTTGGGGACACCGTAAGCAAGACTCGAAATTAACGGTGTCCTAATGTCACGGGGATAATTGAATATTGATAGAGGACACCAAGTTCCCTTATCGGGTTCGGGGACACCCTTTAAGAAGAGTAGGGTTTTTTTTAATTAAAATTAGTATAACTGACAATTAAAGAATGAAAAATTGTCGTGCAATTTTGAGCTCTTTTTTTAATTCCTCCAAATCTGCGGAAAAATATTTTTCCAAGGGTTAAGGATAACAGTACTCTTTGGTACCGAAACAGCTGTCTACCGTATTTTTTGATCTGAAACTAACTCAGCAGTAAGCGGCAAGAGAAAAAAAGAACAGCTTCGTCTAAAAAAGATACAATGAACTTGTTACGTTTTTACGAATAATGAAATTATCTAAATAAAACTGAAATGAGACGAACTCAAAACAATTTGGTCTATTAACCACTGGCAGATATATGCGTTTATTGACCTGGAAAGGAGGCTGTTTTAATTTTGTGTGCGCCAGTCAAATGTACGTTTACCATATGCCATGGTTGGATTCCAAGTCTCTTCTTCTGTCTCACGTGTCTACGTTCTCCCAATCCTTATAGTCCCACAGTGCACTGTCCACGGGAGGCGACGCCCTTTCTATCCCTCAGGGTAAATAACTTTGATATCTTTTTGATTGGCCTGATCCCTAACATCTCCTCTTTTGAGTATTTAAATGTTGCGAGCACGATTGGGATTTACAGTAAAAAATTGATTTTAAGATCCGTTATTGCGTGTTTCTTAATTTGTACTTAGATGCATAGTATTTATTTTCAATTTCTCCAGTTGACTTGTACACATATACAGGATTGTATGATCCATTATTGAAAATAATTAAGTTATGAAAAAATTTATTTTATATGAATACTTCTTCATGAAAATTGGCCAGTAGTAGAGTGGGATCCCAGTATCATAGATTTGAGGATAGAGGCATAAGAACTGAGCACCGGTCCTCACTCCTACTATTTACTAACATCTAAAATTAAAATGAAATACTCGTCAAAAATTAATAACTGTCAATATTTCATCTAAAAAATTCAAAGAATATCATTTTACTGCTGATGTTTTGATTTTCTTCTGTCGTTTATCTGGTATGCTCAACCAAACAAAAGAATCTCTCTCTCTCTCTCTCTCTCTCTCTCTCTCTCTCTCTCTCTCTCTCTCTCTCTCTCTAAGAAGAAGAAGAAGGCAGTAGAATTGATCGTCTAAAACAATTATTTCAATTGTCCGAACAACTCTTGGAATCAATAACTGACGAGTTCTGAAGAACTCCCCAGGAAGGACGCCGGACGCAGACGTGGCTATTATATAAATAAGAACAGTCTGAATAACATATTTCGTTCAAGACTACCAAATGGGATAAATATCCGAAGAAGGTCCAGCCTTCTTCGGATATTTATCCCATTTGGAACGAAGATATCGGGGGAAAATAGCGATACTCAGAATTCTTCAATTATACAGATGGCAAAAAATAAAGTAATAATGACGTCATATATGACGTCACTAATCCCATTATCCTATCTACAAAAGTAAAAGGCTCTAATTTTGGAAGAACTATTTTACCAGTGTTTTTTTTTTATTCTTTACCTCCACTGTCCAACTGGTTATTGCACGCCTAACGAGAAAATTAGAAAAATTAATTTTGTGGAACGGACACTGGCACTGAGCCGAATCGTTATCTAAAATGACTCTATCTCTTTATAATATAACTTTATATATATATATATATATATATATATATATATATATATATATATATATATATATATATATATACTGAGAGTAGTAGATAGTTAAACAATTTTCGGAGTTCTCGGTCATCTTGTGACATAGTAACACGAACACGACATGTGCTCGATCACATACCTGCAAGAGTATGGGCGTATGTTAATACCCAAAGATGATATTAATCTTGACACAACTCTTATTTCGGGTCCCTGTACACGTATAATCTATAAATGTGATAATTTATTACCGGTATATATAACCGGTATACTTCATTTTGAGTATATTGAAAAAATTATTCAATCAGTTATGCAGCTGGCCTTCATACAGAGTACTGAAAAATTTTGTAGGAATGGCACACGAAACATTACTCGTTGCACAATGAATATACATAAATCATTTATTTAGTTTTTTTTAATAATTTAGATATATTAGTGTATTTTTTCGCGGATAATCAGTAGTTAGTATATTACTAAACTGATCTTTAAATCGGTCAGATATATGGGGAACCCAGTGAAAATCTAACGAGACGAACTAGTAAAATATTACACTATGTGAGGTGCTCATAGATCATAACTAGGTAGAGAGCACTACTTAATATTTCCAACCATCTCTCTCTCTCTCTCTCTCTCTGATTCTTTTCTTCTCTCACTATAACCTTTAAGAATCCATTCTTCTCCTTTCTTTTAGTCTCTTCATATTCTTTCTCTTCTGTTAAATTTTCCTTCTTGACAAATTATTTCCTCTTCTCTGTCTTCTTATGTTTTTTTTTCTTCTGCTTATTCAACCAATTAATAAGAACTTCAATTGACCGATGTTCTTACGTTCCTATCTCTTCTTACGACTGATTCCATGAACCTATAGGCAAAGGAGAAATAATCCCTTCGTAAATAATGCCGTTATTCATGACAGAAGATTTTAGCTTATAATGAAATTACCGTAGTGCAATGAATTATCGGATACTTCTTCCTTCTTTGTATACGACCTTCACAAGATGATTCATCATTGGTTTACTTGGGAATTGAACCCTTAGTGGGAGACGCATGAATTTTGGCCTGTGCAGGAAAAGATGGTCTGTGGGATTGGCATGCTAACTACCGCTCCGCGATGAAAAGAAAATAAATATTTCATGTCATTTTCCTCATTAACATTTATATTCCTTTTTTGCTTTTGCATTTTTATATTCTAATTGACGACTCGTGAACCTTTTGGGTTTTGATTGTAATATTGATTCATGATAACATTGATATTTATATTTAAAAAGTAATGAAGTATTCTAATTGGTATTTCATTGTTATCTCTGTTACATCGAGAATTTAAATGAATGACGATACATGTAAACGCAGACTCCACAGAATCATCACTCAGATATAAATTGGACCGTTTTTACTTCGTTTTGGCTTTCCACACACACACACACACACACACACACACACACGCATATGTATTTGAGGTTTATTGAATAGATTAGGTGAATTTTATTGCTTCTTTTCTTTCCTCTCTTACAGCGGGGTAAGATTTCCCACCCACAAAAAATGATATCTTTGGTATTATACGAAAATGCTAGTAGCTGTTAAGGTCCTATCTATAGGTCTGATAGATCGGTTTGCGAATTATAAGCAAGAAATATATATAAAGAAAAGATAAAAATAAAAATGCTAGTAGCTGTTAAGGTCCTATCTATAGGTCAGCTAGATTGGTTTGAGAATTATAAGCAAAAATATATAAAAAGAAAAGGTAAAAATAAAAATTTTAGAAAATTTAAAAAAACATTTGTAACAATATAATTCTTCCAACCAATTGATTATTATTAAATAAGAATTGTTACATTGATAAAAGTTTATAATGCATTAGTATTAAGAATAGTTAATTAAAGCTATATAACGGCATATTAACCAACAATGGTTAATATGCCGTAAAACTAACCAACTATACCAAGAGGATATACTGTAATTCAGTGGATCAAAGAAAAGGTAGCAAAGTATAATAGATCTCTTCTAGCGGAACATCCCGCCAAGAAATATAATCCAGATAGACTATATATTTTTGCAATCTTTCTTTTTTTCTTTTTACATTTCTTTTTTCGAACGTTCTTTCCTTTTTTTTCTCTCTTTTTTCTTCATTTTCCTTATATTTTCAAATAGTTCTTCCCTCTTTTCCTTCTATTTCTTTTTAGCTTTCTTTTTAGCTTTCTTACCTCTTTTTACAGCTTTCCCTCTACCACCCGTTTTTTTTTCTACTTTCCATGTTTTCTTTCAAAACTGAGCAGATCATAAACAACACAAAAACCCAACACTCTTAATACAAGGGGCTTTCTAATTACCGTGAGTCATTGATAATCAAAATCAATCTTAATTCTTAAAATAATTTTTCTTTAACATTTTCAGCATTTTTAGCATTCAGTCATTGCAATAAGTTACGCTACCTTTCACACACGTTGGTGTTTTTCATGGTGCAGTGATTAACTAGGTAAATCATTGCTAATGATTTTGATTCTCACTTGGTGTCCCATACTTCTGGCCTAAGGTCAGTAAATAGCTGCCTATTATTCGGTTATGTTATGCTTGTTACAATGAATCATTCTGATTTTAAAATCAAATAAACCCACCATCAAGAGAAACTTTTTCAAGCAAAGAAAAAGGACCTAATTTGCTTTTCAGCCAATTCAAATTAATTTTGTCGCTTTGGTTCTTAGCTCAGATTTTCTTTAAGTCAATCACTTGAACGGCATTGATTCAAAATGTTTAATTTACGATTTATTTACAACCTTTACATTTGATTTAAATGTCAATAATTTTATGTTGATCGGTTTTGTTTCTTTTTCTTTCTATTTTTCTTTCTTTCTTTTTTTGTTTTGTTTTGCTATAACTTTATTTTAATTGTGCTAATTTCATATTAACTGTACAAAATGTAACTATGACCTCAAAATCTTTCTAATTACTCTGACCTCAACAGACTGACTGGCCTCTAACAAATTTGAAAAAGTGAGTAACAGCTTTTTACCTGTTCTTCAGGCTGGATGGTATATATATTTACAAATCCACTACTTCTCAACAAGGCAGAATACGATTCAAGGCTAAATTTATTACGGAGATTTTCCACAAAATAGCTCACCTCCATCGGTGAATATCCTAAGAGACCCTTCAAGCAACAGTGATTGATCCTGATCTTCGTTCCAGTAAAATGGAGAGGGTTTTATAGTGTTATGTGATTGACGAGACAATTGTCAAAGTATATGCCAATAATGTTTATAATGATACATATCATTTAACTAGTGGGAGAACATCGAATTTGTTGACCTTTTCGTTCCAGTACTCAAAGTCGCATCTCCAGCAGAGGAGTACGGCTTCCTCCCAAAAATGGTTGTCCCATTGAGGCTTTACTTCTGGAGCTATGGGGAGTATGAAATCACTCCTTCGTTACCATTACTTTCATGTCCACTCTAAGCAGAAGTGGTAGTATAAGTTAGGGCCTAATTTATAGGTCTACTAGATCTGTTTGAAAATTATCATCATTAAATAATACTTGAAAACATATCTCAGTGTGAATTATTTGCATTAAAGATAGTTAATTTAAATTATATTTGTTTGCAAAGGGTTATAATTGGGACTATATAATTACTTACAGCGGCATAGAATAATCAAACAAGAATTGGCATGCCGTAAAACTAACCAAACAAATCAAACCAAACCAGTACATCCAGTTTTTGGTTTGGTTTAGTTTGGCTTTATGGCATAGGTTATTCAATGCTAAATCCATTTTTATATATATAAACAGTTCTATTTCAAACAAATTAATAATTGTTTAGCATAAGTACAATTTTTTGTTTACACACAGTTCAATGTAAAAAACAGTTCTATTTCAACCAATTTAAAACAATTCAGTTTAGCATCAGTACACAGTTTCAATGTCAAAGCAGTTCTATTTCAAACAATTCAGTTTGGCTTAAGTACACAGTTTAGTTCTATTTGGCCTATAAATATGACCCAATCCGGTGCTACCACTCCGGGCCAAAGTGGTCCTGGGAGCGATGGCAAAGCATTATTGGAACCTCACCATCAGATTGTTTAGTTTCATATCCAGGATACTCGTTGGGGGAGTCTTACCCCTCTGCACAGATGTAGTCGGTGTATTCTGCAGCCCCAGCCGAGTGAGCCATAAAAAATAGTATAGAAAGAAAATATTCACCAGATGATTTTTCAATAACAGAACGGCTTCTTTCTACAATTCCATTATCCTCAGTTTTCGATTTTTCAGGCTTATCGCACGTGGTTTAACTGAAAGTCGTGGGAAGAGGAAAGGAGTAATGTGGACGCGTGGTTCTGTTTATAAATACACCGTGCTATGGAACACTTCTGAAAAAAAAACTACGATTTCTAGCTGCGTTATATCTACTTGCTATATTTAGCCATTATCTTCCTCATTAAGCAGATCACTTACACGATCTTTATGAGTATCTCTTTACTTCCTCCTTGCATCTCTCACATTTTAGTCTCTCTTTTTGGTCGCTCTAATAAACAAAGTACTCACCCTCTTTCTCTTTATTAACCTATCCTTCTCTCAATTCTTCATCCTTCTCTTTCTCTTTTTCTCTTCGCCTAACTGATCATCCACTCCTCCTCTTAATCAGTTTTTCTTTACATTTTCCTTCGTTCTCTCACTCATCTTTTGCATTTTGTTTTCAAGTTATCGTTACTTACTAAACCTGGTACAAAGCCAACATTATATCTGTGCTTACTAAACTTACGCAAACCCACAACTATAGATACTATGTGAGGGTCGAACTCATAACAGCAATAATTCTTTGTTGAATTTACTCACCAAAGTTCCACTGCAAAACGCTTCTTATTTATAATATAAAGAAACAACGTTGCTCCAAGAGCCAAATATTCGAAAATTTCGCTTACAATGGTTCAACTGTTGTTTTGGTTTAATTTAGTTACTTTATTTAATGTCATATCAACCTTTGTGGGTTATTTAATGCTAAAGTCATCCGAGTAGAAGAATAGTAGTGATACTATTCAACTTATCACTGGAAGAATAAAAGAATTAATACCTTTCCCAAGGATATTAATAGCACGATTGATGTTCGTACTCGCAGCGCCACAGGAACTCCCCTCTCTCAACTATTAGCACTCCTTTTGAGATGATTTTTTTCAACTACCTCAGCTATCAAGCAAACCTATGACAAACAAATTTACCTTCATCCAAGACAGTTTAAATTATAAGGTTCTTAGTAAGAATCTTACTCACTACATTAACCATGGTAGAGAAAGAATTTTTATACTTCCAATTTGGGATTTAACATGTAACATCAACTACTCTCATGACGAATGAATAGAAACTTTTAATATTCAAATCTATGATTGTTTATAGATTTGAACTCTGATTATCAGATCCATAACTAAACGATGTACCATCTAAAATGCGTCTATGTAATGTAACGTTATCATCTTTCTATTTTGGCAAAGGTTATTCTCCAAATAACTAAAATTCTACCAAATTCTAATCGTCAGCCAACGCCAACGTGAAGCGATATCAAGTACTGTTAATAGCAAGGAAATGACGCCTACTTTCCTTTCTAAAAAAAGGCTGTATCTTATATCTGTGAGAAACGTTACACCCAATATTTTTGTCTGGCCTAAACATTGCTTTGGGTTCTCGACTTTACAGCTACAATCCACCGCATATTGGTAGATGGACGAATTAAAAGAAACAGAGATTACTGGATTAAAATTTTTCAATCTTAATTTAATCTTAATACAAATTCAATCGCAACCTCGTTTCATACCTGCATTATATAGTTGCTTTGAGTAATATGCAAAAAGCTTCTAACGAAGACACACACACGCACACACACACACGCACAATATCATTGGGAAAGTTATGAACCCCCCTCATCCCTTCAGAGATAGGTTAAATAGTATCAATACTGTTCACCCACACTGGCTTTGCCATTAAACAACCTACGAAGGTTAATATGTCATTAATCAAGGACGTCAAAACACACGCATATATATATATATATATAACTTTGAATGTGGAAGGAAAGCTAATACTGCCCCAATACCGATGAATTGTTATAAGATAAAAAAGAGAATTTAAATATATATATATATATATATATATATATATATATATATATATATATATATATATAGAGAGAGAGAGAGAGAGAGAGAGAGAGAGGGAAGGAGAGAGAGAGGGCTCTTGTCTAATGACACAACCGTGGTGAAGGCAACTTCAAACTCAGAAATAAACTCCAAAATCACAACTGGAAAAGTCTTAGAGAGAGTACTCAGAAATAAAACCGGCAGTTTGCATAGTCACTCGTTATCTTTCGATGCTTGTCAACTGGGCTGTAACTATGTAGAACCAGTGAGTGGCATAAGTGTCACTATAATCCAACGAAGTTCAGGACTCTTATGAAAATATTTGAGTTATAATTTTCGAGGTAAAAACGGGTATCATCTCTCAAAATGTGGGGGGGCGTATTCAGTCATTTTCAATATCCCAAGAACCGATTACGCAGCCTTAATCTAACACTGCAACCAATTTTTAGGCGGTTGGTGGAGGGAGTAATTACACTGGCGTGAACTCTTAATCTCTGGAGACGTTAAACAGTCTGCACTGTGACGTTATTGAGTGTCATTCAGCGTGGAACAAATACAACTGCAATTAGCAAACAAGTAGATATTTCATGTCTTCTGCAAGATATCTTAACCATGAAAATCCGGTGGACAAGATTAAGGCGAATGTAGCAAGACAGTTTATGTCGATTTCGAAAGAAGATTTTGTAGACTGATGTGAAAAGTGTAATGGATAAGCATGTAAAGTCACAAAAAAAAAAAAAGCATGTAATGGATAAGCATGTAAAAAAAAATAAAAAAAAGCATGGAATGGATAAGCATGTAAAGTCACAAAAAAAAAAAAGTACCAAAGCCTGAGGTAGGCTGTTTTTTGTTAATATCAAATAGCTAGGTATTTTCCGCTCAGATTTCGTATTTAAATGGATAAGCATGTAAATGGATAAGCATGTAAATGGATAAGCATGTAAATAAATGGATAAGCATGTAAATAAGCATGTAAATGGATAAGCATGTAAAAAAAAAAAAAAGCATGTAATGGATAAGCATGTAAAGTCACAAAAAAAAAAAAGTACCAAAACCTGATGTAGGCTGTTTTTTGTTAATATCAAATAGCTAGGTATTTTCCGCTCAGATTTCGTATTTACTTAGCTAACTACTGCACAAGACCAAATGAAAGTGTAAAGATTGTGTAGAATTAATCTTCCAAATGTGATGGTCGACCTCAAAAAAAAATCTTGGCTTTTTACCTAGATTCTGATAGCGATCATTTGGGCCAATGGGTAATACATAATAAACTCTAAGCTTTTTACTATACATCGTTTAATATGAAACAAGACCACAAGTAAACGGCACTTGCGTTAGTACGAATGCGAATCATTAGCGAGATTAATTTGATGATTGCTATTCCAAGGTGGATCATTTTGCTATCTCATTTTTAAGCAAATTTTATCGATATAATACAATTGGGAGTAAGAAGATTGTATTGAGTCAAACCTCTACGGGGCGATACTTGCTTTGAAAATTGGTAATTGAAATTCTTGCTTTTTGCCTTAGGTCAAAATCAATCACGAGAAATACGTAACTATCTGGCCCACCAGTCGTGTTCAAGAGTTTTAAATGACTTTACTCTTCTAGACTTTACTCGAGCTTTCACCTCTTTTTGTTGTTAAAGAGTTTCACCTGCTTAATTCTGGAAGGATCATCTTCAACGCTCCCAACGCAAAGTTGGGTAATGTTCTATACAGACATCGTACACATTGAAGTGTTTTCAACGATATATATATATATATATATTATATATAAAGAGAGAGAGAGACGGATTTTGTTGCTGCATGATTCAACATAACATTGATAGGACTCTGGCGTCTAAATTTTAGGAAAACTTTGTCGGACTCGAATAATTTTCCACGGATTTTACGTGTTTCAGTACTTTTAAAATCTGGTTGCTCTGCTCATCATGTTATTGATAAAGTTTCATGTAATAATTCAGATTTTTGATAGATTTGGGGGGATTTTAGGGGAAAATGGATCTTAAATCAAATACGGTATTTGTTAGAAATTGTTATTTGTTGTATTAAAAGAAAGAAAGAACGAAAAAAAGAAATGGTTAAAGGAGAAATAAGAGATGAAAAGGAGAAAGACTGGAGAGATATCAAAAATGTGTTAGCAAAGAAATGGAGAGAGATTTAAAAAGGCAAAGGTTGTTAGAGCGAGAAAAAAAGGAAGAAAACGAAGAAATAGTAAAAGAAAATGAAGTTAGAAAAAAGAAGAATGAGAAAAAAGAAAGAAGGATGAGAGAGAAAGAAAACAAGAGAATGAAAGAGAGAGAGGGGGGATTAAAGATAAAATATCTCAATCAAAGCAGAAAAATATCATAATACTTAAGAAGTTGATGAAAATAACAATAAATACAGAAACAGAAACACGGCGTTAACTGTAAAAAAATCTACCAAATAAAAGGAAAAAGAAAGAACATAAATAAATAGATAAATAAAAAGAGAAAACGGATGGAAAGTTGTTCTTTTTTATCATCCAATCAAAACTGTTTGCGACATTCTAACCAATCAAAACAGAATGATTTTTACACGTCATTAACTAGAAGCGATCTACTTTTTTCTTTTCTTATTTCTTTTTTCTTTTTTCGTTTGTTTTTTTTTTTTTTGTTTTTTTGTTTGTTTTTTTTGCGTGGGGATAATTTGTATTGCCTACCTTTTCTTTTCTAAGAATGAACGTTGTTAAAATGCTCGGAAATTAAAAGATAATAATAATAATAATAATAATAATAATAATAATAATAATAATAATAATAATAATAGTCGACTTTGCTGTCCCGGCTGACTACAGAATAAAACTGAAAGAATGTGAAAAGAAGGATAAGTACCTCGACCTTGCTAGAGAATTGAAAAAACTGTGGAACATGCAGGTGACAATTATACCAATTGTAATTGGTGCGTCTGGAATAGCAACAAAAGGATTACTAAAGGGACTGGAGGACTTGGAAGTTGGCGGACGGGTGGAGACCATCCAAACGACAGCATTATTGAGAACGGCCAGAATACTGAGAAGAGTCCTGGAGACTGTCACTCAGATTCCAGGGAAAAACCATCAGCTAAACGCTGATGTGAAAAGCTCTAATGAGTGAATAATAATAATAATAATAATAATAATAATAATAATAATAATAATAATAATAATGAGACAGCAAGAAACTTTTGATTATATCCGAAAACTATTTTTATCAACGAAAAAAATCATTTTCACAAGTCAATTATGAGAAAAGAAAAAATCACAGCGTCTAATTCCCTAAACGTTTGACTATCCCAGAAAATTGATCTCACAGTGTGGCCTCTATGAATGAGATCGAACAGACAAAACAGGTCAATGATGTATTTTATATTTAATAATATTTAATAATTGATATTATTGTCAGTTATAAATGCCGTTTCATTTCTTCTTCATTCGTTTATAGAATATCTTCTGTTAACTTCATATATTGTTGTTTTATCTTCATCTTAATACTACGTAGTGACAGTGAAAAGCAGGTTGTGTAACGTATCGCTTGGCGATACGTTTATTTAATTACAGGCATTTTTGTTTTGTTGTTATTTTGTTGTTGTTCTTTTTTTTTTTTGGTTTGATTAAGAACCAACATTTGTGCTGATAACAGCACATTGTTTTCGGATTTTGCCTAATTTTTTCTTTTTTTTTTTTTGCGTAGATAATTCCATTTTGAATATGATCGTCAAAACAAAACGAATGAAAAATATTCTTTATAATACAATCTAAATAAATCTTACTTATTTTTTTTTTATTTTGGAGATTCTGATTCTTCTTTTATTTTCTAAACATTGTTTAGTCTGATCAAAGATTTGCCAACATTGTCTGGTTGTCCGTTTTACTACTGAACAATCGTAGTGCTATTTAACTTCAGTAATCTGACAAGAACGGATGCTTTAAGCGTGATGTGATTGTAAATGGTTCATATTCTTAGTGGTGTCCGTAACATTTTCATTCTTCCAGAAATTTGGAAGACTACTATCTATAACAGTAAGTGACCAGTTTTCTCACATCATATTATGGCTGCTTTTTATTGCAACACACATCTTATATTTTATTTTAAGCAACTTGTATCAGAAATAAACCAGTAGCTTCAAAACATCATTTATCTTTGTGGGCCTGTCGTTTTGGAACTGTTAATTAATGATTAGGTTACAAAGCCTATAACCGTTAAGCTATATGCTTTTACTCTATATCGTTTGTTTACACCAAGTTGTAGTATACGTATAGTATCTTTCACATGAAGCATTGTCAATGTTGATTTATTTTACTCTTTTGTTATCGAATTTTTTTTCTTTTTGTCGATGTGCATATCTTCGATCTAGGCTGCTTATTTGACAATCATAACAGCAAAAAGAAAAAATAACCCAATAATTCGGTCGATATATTCTTAGTGCTTACTCTATTGTCTAAAGTTTTCAAATGAAGCATTTACACTATTTTACACATTCATACCTATATTTTGTTTTTTTACGCTTCAGCTAAATACACCAGTTGAATTATTGCCATAAAACAACGAATTGTAAAATACTTCATGTTTCTATTATCACATAAAGTTTAGAGGTTATAAACCCATTATTTTTTATAGGATGTTGATACGCAGCTGATAGATAGATATGAATGGATTGAGATTGATAGATGTCACCTTTTAAAGTCCTGGTGATGGTATATTAATACCGAAACGTTTTAGCGTTATATACTCTGTTTGTCAATTTTTCTAGATAGATAGATATGAATAGACAGAGGGAGAAAATTGCGTATTTTCTATTTGTAGGATCCATGAATGCAATTTGTTTGTTCCATATTTCGTGTAAGATTTCGTAAAACCCTCCAGATGAAAATTTCAGAATCTGCTTTAGTGAAATACAATGTCACAAGATTTAAAAGACCCTGTACGAACTAAAAAAAATTTAATAAATCAGGAAAGATCATTTGAAATTGGTTTTAAATTTATCTAGAGATATTTTTTCTTGCCTTCAGTATCCATCAATATTCTTGTAAACTATATACAAACCCTCCTTCTCTTGCTTCCTTTTTATTTTTCTGTCTTTCTTTCTTTCTGTTAGTTTCATTTTCATTTTCTTTCTCTCCTCTCTATCGTTTCTGCCTTTTACTTTCTCTTACTCAACGTCATTTCAGCTTTTCTTTAAATGCATTTTATATCTTTTTTATATCTTTTTTTTCCTTCTTTCTTACTCTCAAAATTTGTTTTTATTATTATTATTATTTAAAAAGTGAGACAAGAGGAAGAAGAGAGAGAATAGCGCAAAAGGTGCTATTCTCTTTCTTCTTCCTCTTGTTTCACTTTTTCTCATTAACATTCTCTCACATATTCTCTCACATATTCTTATTTATTCTTCTCATTCTTTCCTCCTCGTTTTCTTCCGCTTCTTCCCTTTTTTTTCTTTAAGAGATTGATTTAAAGAGAATGACAACTGTTATAACTGTCATTCTCTTAAAATCAATCTCTTACTTTTTCTCACTCCATTCTTTCTCTTTGTTTTTCATTTGGTATGGTTTCTCTATCTTTTGTATTTTCCTCCCTCCTTTTATCTATTTGCTTTTTCTTATCTGCTATAAAATAATAGCCTATTTTCTATATCTAATACCAAGTTTATTGGGTAGGTCACTTTTAAGGTTAATTTTCTTGAATGAAGTGGAAATAAAAAATTCGAAACTGAAAAATATCTAGTTACACAGCATACAATATGATATTTTTTATTTTTACTTTATTTATTTATTTTTTTTTATTTTATATATTTATTTATTTGTTTTTTTGTTTGTTTGGGGTTTTTTTTTGTTTTTTGGGGTTTTTTTTTTGCTTCGTCACTGATTTGATTTTTGAAACGTTTTCAAAATTTACTAAAATATTCTTTTTATTTTTATAAGTTGTAGACTGACGCTCAGAAGAAACAAGCAGAGAAAATGCCCGAATCAGTGGAAGGCGACTGGTCTCTCATCGAAGCGGCCAAAGACGGACGTCTTTCTGATATTCAAGAACTTTTGGTTAATGGATGTGACAACTTCATCTTGCGCGACAAAATAGGACGCTCCCCACTCCACTGGGCAGCTGAAAACGGCAACCTTCGCATCATATACACGTTTGTGGAGAATGGATGGGACATCAACGCTAAGGATAACCAAGGCCAGACACCACTTCATATCGCCTGCCAACACCGACATGTGGACATTGCAATGTGCCTAGTAGCACTTGGGTGTGACGTCAATACATGTGACAGTCAACACAACACACCGCTTCACCGTGCTGCACGGTCAAACCTAGATGAACTAGTGACGATGCTCTGTAACTGTGGGGCGTCAGTTAAGGCACTAAACTGCTGCCAGTGGTCACCTCTCTACGAAGCAATTCGAATGGGAAACGAAACAATGATAAACCAGTTACTTGAACATGGGGCATGTGTCAACCAATTACAAAGGAACAATATGTCACCATTTTTGACAGCCATATTTTATTACCGAATAGCATCCCGAAACTCTTACAATATCAGCCCCGTGCTCAAGTCTTTTATCCGCCACGGATGTCATCTCAGCCACAGTGACGGCCTGTGGTCTCACCTCTCTGCAGCCGTTTCCATAGACCAAACCGAAGTCGCCACAATGCTCATTTTCAATGGTTGTCGCATTGAGAAACGCGGTCGCTACAGCCGCAGCCTACTCGTAGACATGTTTGACAGGTGTGAAACGCGCCTAGTCAAACTATACATCATGGCTGGTTATCCACTGACGTGGGATGAAATTGATCAGTGTTCTCGACGAGTGCCTAGTTTTTCCCGCTCTTTTATGAGGCTTGTACAACCCGGTTCAGACATCGGCAGTGCGAGGCGCCACCTATTGGAATGGCTGCGCTGTCGTGTAAAGATGCCATTCAAACTCTCTGAAATCTGTCGTGCCTCGATACGAAGTAGACTCAATGAAGCAAGCGGTGACATCAGCATCCTTCCCCTAATTAACCAACTTCCGCTTCCTTCTGTTCTCAAGTCATTTATTGCAATGGCTGACTTGACTTCCGCGGACGATTCCTGACTGAAACGCAAAGATAAATAATATTTATTTTAAAAAAAGAAAAAATCAGACGCCAATAAATAAAATATGAGATATAAGGGTGTGGGAACTTTTAATGACACTAATAGAACAAAATGTGAATTATTTTTTTAAATTGTTTTATTTTTATTTTTTAACTGTAGCAAACTATTTTCTTTATCTTCCTTAACTGTATGTTGTATCCGGTCCTTAGAAGACGTTAAATACTTTGTCCCTTTTTTTGTCTTCTATTGCATAAAGGCTTAATGGCGTCACTGCCAAATAGCTGACAACATTTAAATTATTTTGTATTGACTTCTTATTCAGGAGGCTTTGATTGTTACAATTAGTTTCTTTGTGGATAGTGGTTTCTTCTTCGTTTTAAAACAGAATCCTTATGCATTTACTTTTTGCTGAGCAAATTCCAAGAGTTTCAGGGCTGATTTATTATTTTACTTTTTATCAGCCGTGGTAGTGGTGGTGAACAGGAGGAGAGCGAGATATCCCATTTCTTTCCACACATGCTCACCTAAAACCTGATTTAACTATTTCACTCTGAATAATTTTTTTTTTATTTCTGCCTTGCCTTTTTTAAATAGGCTTCTTTTCTCCCTTGTATTATCTACTGCTATTGAATGAAATGTTACATATGCGGTATTTAGTCATATTTTTCTTCTATGATTCTGTTGAATGCTTACATTCAAAAGGAGGTTTTAGTTTTTTAAAAATAGACTAGAGAAAGACCGAAGGATAGATTGTAATAATGAAAACATTAGTAAAAATATCTATAAAATAATGAAAATACTTCGTCTTTTTGTTGTCGTATTTTTTCTTTTGTTGTTATTGCTGAGTCAAGTACGGAATTTCTGAAATGAAGCAATATAATGGTGATTTTTTTTACTTAATGGTGATTTTTTTACTAAACCTGCGACAGATATTTCAAAATTAAATAAACCTCAAAACCATTGAATCTACATTATTATTATTATCATTATTATAGTTTTTTCCACATTAGTGAATGCTGATGGTCTTCCTCTGGAGTTTGAGTGGCAGCAAGTCTCCTCAAGTCTCCAGTATTATTATTATTATTATTTACTCCTTGAGAGTTTTTCACATCAGCTAACACTGATGGTCTTTCACTGGAGTTTGAATGACTGCAAGTCTCCTCAAGTTTCCAGGACTCTTCTCAGTATTCTAGCCGATCTCAATAATGCAGTAGTTTGGATGGTCTCCACTCGTCCTCTTATTTCCAAGTCCTCCCGTCCCTTTTAATAATCCTTTGGTGACTGTACCAAGAGCACCAATTACAATTGGTATGTTGTACATGTTTTGTTTTTTTTTCCAATTTCCTAACAAGGTTGAGATATTTATCCTTCTTTTCACTTTCTTTCAATTTTACTCTGTGGTCAACCACAGAGTAAAATTTTTGTAAAACGAATATTAAGGATCGTTCTAAGCGCAATAAATACAATCAGTATAACAGTCATCATAGCTTTTTCAGCTCCCAGGCAAAGATCCAGCAATTTGTTTATTTATTTATTTTTGTTTTGTTTTCTTTCATGTTCAGAGTGTCATTCACTGGAACACATGATTTCACGAGATGGAAAATTCTTTTCTTGTTGACAAACGCTAAGTTTGGACTTCTGGCCGGGATTGGGTAATCCCTTTGTATTAGAAAGTCCAAGAGGATTTTATAGGTATCATTTTATACTTGGGTTATGGTTTTCAAATTTTAATGTCTTGCACAATTTCCAGTGGATCACCTTTCCCATCCAGTCTAGCCTAGTCTTGTATTCCTTTTGTGCCAGTTTTCTTATTCACTTATTTTGTCTCGTCTTTGTCTCTGTATACTATATTGTTGTGTATTATCAATTTTCGCTTTGATATAATTAGTCCTTATGTCATTATTTTATGCTGCTCTTAAAACCGATTCAGTTTCACTCTTAGCCATGTCCAGATCTTAACCCTGTCCAGGTAATCTCTCCAGTTTCTCGCTTGAAGTATCCATAAAGTTGTTTTTCTTTCAATTTTTGTTTTCTAGATGTTGTTTTATTGTTTGTCCTTACGTTGACATTGCTTTCATTGACTGCTGTAATAAATATTTCTTCGTTATTTTTTTATGTCAAGTCATTGAATTGCTTGACGTGTCCTTTCTTTTCTAGACACGTAGAGTCTGTTTATGTCATCCCTCAGTTGTAAGACCTTGCGCATTGTCATCAATTTCCTTGTTCTTTGGTACATCTAAGTTTTTCTCTTGTCCCTTTTCAAATTGACCCAGAGAACTTTACAATAGAGACTGACCAGGTGCCTATTCCTCGGGTGAGATTTCTGCTATAGAGTTTTGTTTCGAAAAGTTTTCTTGTTCATCTGACTCTTTTCTTACTTCTTCTTTAATCACTGATTGTTTAATGGTGTTCGCTTCCTATAATTCCAAGGTACTTGTATTTTTCCTTCTCTTTAAAAGTTCAGATGCTTTCTTTATTTGCTTGTTCTCTTCTGTTGTTTCTCTTTCCCTACTTTTAAATTATCAATATGGCACATTTTTCAATTCCAACCGTAACTGCAAATATCCTCAGACTCTTTTAGATATCTTAGCTGATTTTAACAGTGCTGTGGTCTGAGTGGTCTCTGTTCTTCCTCTTCTTTGGGACTATTCCAAAGTATTCAACTACTATTTGTCTCACTCTTAATATTATGGCAATTTTACTTTATTTGTGATAGTTTAGGAAAATATGAGAATTTTTTTTATAATTTTCCCCATTGATTATTAAATTGAATTTAGGCACAAAACTAAAAAGAATCTAATAAAAATGATTGAATATTAAGAAAAATATACATTTGTTTATTTATTTTAACCTGCATTCAGATCATGATTAATTCGTTGATTTATTTTTTTTCGTTTTTTCATGTCTTTTTTTTTTTCTGATTTCTTTTCCAAGTCGGTTTTGTTTCTATCTTTTTTTCCTCGTTTAAAAATAACAAGCGCTAACTTAATTACAAATTGTTGAGTCGGCCTATCTTGACTAATAATTTTCATTTTTTTAAATTTTACACCATTGTAAGTACATACATACATACATACATACATATATATATATATATATATATATATATATATATATATATATATATATATATATATATATATTTGGAACGAACCAAAAGTGGTTGGAAGAACTGGACAGCTGAGAAAAAATAGAAAACTTTCAGATAATTGAAAGTAGAATAATGAGAAGAGTGCTGGTGAAAGTCTCTGTTCACTATAAATGTGAATATCGAATATTAATCCAAGAGAAGAAAAAACTTGGCAAAAATTGTAACTGTAATTATTCTGTTTCTGCTCTATCCGAAATGATTTGTTTGCTGCCAGTCTCAAAATACTAGTAGAATTTATCAGAAATCGACGACCCAAAAAAGGTGAACTAAAAAATTGCTTCTCTATTGACGCATTTTTATCCAGTTCTATCTGAAAGTTTGCAGCCCCCACCAAAAAAAAAAAAACGTCTCGTTCCAAATTCAGGAAAATCACATTATTTTCTACCTAAAAAAAGCGTTACTTATCTAGAAATTTGTTGAAACTTGATATTGTCAGATTAATCTATTTGAGTTTCTTTTCTTACTAACGGCACAAATTAGGGAGGAGATATACGATTCGCTAATAAGCCAAGTACTCTTCCCCAAGGAGCAGAAAGGGTACTGCATGGGGAGCAGAGGTACAGGAGAGCTACTCAACATTGATCAACACATCCTCAAAGAGAGCAAGACAATACGGAAAAACCTAGCAATGGCGTGTATTGACTACAAAAAGGCATATTATATGATCCCGCAAAGCTGGATAATAGACTGTCTCAAAATGTACAAGCTATCCGGTGAAGTCATAAAGTTTATAGAACATACCATGGAGAACTAGAGAGTCGAACTGAAAATAGGAGGAAAAAACTTAACTTCAGAGAAAATCCTGAGAGGAATCCTTCAGGGAGATGCCCTATCACCACTACTATTTGTAATAGCGATGATGTCACTCAATCACATAAGTAGAAAATGCACAGGTGAGTACAAACTTTATAAATCACAGGAAAAAATGAACCACCAGAAGGAAGAGAACTACAAAATTAAAGAAAATCAAAACACTCGGAGAAAAGAAAACTTACAAATACTTACCAATATTGAAAGCAGACACCATCAAACAGCCAGAGATGAAAGAAAATTTTTTAAAAGAATACCTCAGAAGAACGAGAAAACTACTTGAAACCAAACTAAATAGCAGAAATTTCATCAAAAGGATAAATGCTTGGTCTCGGGACTTCTTACAAAGGACAAGAAAAGAATTTCAACAAATTGACCAGAGAGCAAGAAAACTCATGACGATTCATAAGGCCTTACATCCCAGAGATGACAGACGGTATATGTCCAGCAAAGACGGAGGAAGAAGACTTGCCAGCATTCAAGAGAGCGTCGATGCATCGATACAATGACAAGAAGACTACATAAACAAGTGCGACAAATTAAACTAAAGCATTGTTGAGATCAACCAGAATACTGAGAAGAGCCCTGGAGACTTAAGGAGACTTGCTGTCACTCAGACTCCTCTTAAAAACTATTAATTTGGTTTGGTTTTATGGTACATCAACCATTGTAGATTATTAATACCAAATCCATTTTTATACAAATAAACAGTTCTCTTTTAAACAATCCAGTCTAGTATAAGTATAGTTTTTTGTTTACACACAGTTGAATGTCAAAACAGTTTTATTTCAAACAATTCTGTTTAGTTCTATTTGACCCATAGATAGGACTCTATCAGGTGGTACCACTCCAGGACCGATGGCAATGAAAGAGTACTGTACATTTCCTTAATCTCCGGTATTACTGGAACCTCACCAGCAGATTGTTTAGTGTCATTTTCCGAACTCTCGTTGGAGCGTCCTGCAGAGGAGAAGTCGGTGTATTCTACAGCACCAGCCGACTGAGTAAGAAAAACTGACAGCTAACGCTCGTGTAAAAAACTCTCAAAAGAGTTAAATAATTATAATAATGATAATAATCGAGAAACGAAGGAATAGATGCAAACACACACATTTTAATATCACTTGGCGTATTTGTTATTTTTTGTTGTTGTTGTTTTTTGTTTGGTTGGTTGGGTTTTTTTTTTTAGTGACCAGTCAAAGATTTTCTTTCTTACAAGGTTAATTAAACCCCGGACAAAAATATCAAAATATAAATACAAATAAACGGAAGTCAAATGACAGATTTGAGTGTCATGATTGGCAGGTCCCCCTTGATTATGATAATTTACATGGGCGACTAAGTCATCAACCTTTGAATGATTTCAGGTATAAAGACAAGGACCAAGACTAAAATAAATCTAATGGAAGCCAGAAAAATGTGCTAGAGGAATGACAAAAATGTAATATACGACTATTTAATGCAACAAGCCAAAATCTAGCTGACCAAGCAAGGTTGATTTTAAAGAAAAGCTGTTTTTCTGATCTTAATAATATTCATGTCCACATATTTCTAGTAAGAAATATGTGGACATGAATAATATACTCAGCATAAACTAAAACATAAAATACTGAAAACGAAAACACAACGGAACCCAACACTACAACATCAATGTTAACAGAAGATGAAAGAAATAATCTTGAACAAATTTTTAAAATCATGTGAGAAAAGGAGACATTACCATCACTAATAAATCAAGACTGGGAAAAGTCAAGTTAGAAACTAAAAGGTATATCCCAAAGGACATCACAGAACTAAAGAATCTAATTTGTGCAGGACTTGAATAAGTCAGTAAAAAAATTGCTATCTCCCTAAGGAAACCAAAAATACATACAAAATTTGTATGGGAAATTAGGTTACAAAACGTTAATAAAGAAACTACGAGAACAAGCTAAGAAAGAGAAAATGCACAAAGACATAATTAAATGAAAAGACCGAAAAAAGACATGAATGATTGCACAACCGAAAACATATGACTGAAATAAGCCAAAATAAGCGAAAGAAAGAAAACTCAAAAGATATCGGGTCAGGTTCAAGTAATACAAGTAAAACAGTGCCTTCCAAAATAACGAAAAATATTCTATCAACAATTCGGTGAAGTAAATATAACAACAAATGAACAAACAAATTCAAAGGAAACAAAAAATTTCCAGAGCAAATTATGGAAACAGAAAGAACATAACACAAAGGCCAAATGAATAAATGCTTTACGATTCTTGTTCTTGTTATTTATAACAATAAAAAAGAATTGTAAAGCCTTGAAGAACTTTCGAAGGCTGAAATACGCCTAGACTCCCTAAGTACAAAATCGAAAAACGCCAAGCCATGATGGCATATATGGAACCTGCTTTAAAAACATTTACGTCCATTTACACAAGACTGGTTTAGCAACTAAGTGAATGCCTAAAAGAAGCAAAATTACCCAAATGGTTGACAAAGGCAAAAAAGCTGATCCAAAAAAATCCCAAAACTGAACCATCTCCATCAACTACAGAATGATAATCCATGATGTGGAAAACCCTAATCGCTCATATAATAGAAAAAATATGTTACTCCCAGCAGGACCAAAAACAAACCTGTCAAAGGCCAGAGGAAGCTTCTTGCTTAATGACCATCAAGCACATTACACGGGGACGTACAAATACTTGGGTTGGTATCCAAGCGCGTATCAAGACCACCTGAGGTATCCATGTCTTACAGTTTTGTCGAATTTGTTACTGTCTCTATGACTCCGATTACCGAAAATTGGGACTAATTCTGTTGATTCATGGATAAGACGTTAAATTGCAAGCAGCGGTAAGCGTTTTGGAGAGAGTGAAGTGACCCCTTAATTATCATTGCTCCCAGGTTCACCCTGTCTCGGGGATGATAATATCTATTTAAGGAGCCAACTATGGGTCAAATAGATATTAAATACCAGGAGCAGATTGGGCTCGACAGCTTTGGCAGGCATACCATATAGGATAAGGACAGTTCGACATAAAACCTACGACCCAAGGGCCTCGCTGTCACCATCCCAGCTTGCTAGGCCATGACAGATGAACCACGGGTGTAAAGGGTGAGACCAGTACTGCGCACACTGCACTCTACCTAAAAACTTCATTACGCAGGCTGAAAGGACAAGTCCACGTCCGCAACGCCACCAACACTTCCAAGCCCTGTAGCGATGGGAAAGGGGCGAAACAGCAGGTGAAAGATATCCTGGAGGCCGCAGTCCCAATCCTGCATGCAGGGGGTTGAAGATATTGGTCATCTGACTTTGACTTGAGACGACAACATCCCTCTTTAGGGACAGTACTGCTTGCTCCACAAGGAGAGGAGCCTAAAAAAGGTATCTTAACCGAAGCTCGTCTCACATCCCCCAGTTGGCTAGCTGCGGTCAGCGGGCATTTTCTGACGCGGTCCCAAAACATTAAAACAAGTAAGGTACGCACCCACCTCCAAGAGTGCAAAAATACAGAAAGTCGCATGCTGGAACGTCAGAACCATGCTTGATGCAGCTCACAGCAACCAACCCGAACGTCAGTCAGCTCTGATTGCACATGAACTGTCCTGGTCCGCTTCCCACGAGCATGGCACCGGATACACCCTCTTCTGGTCAGAAAGGCACCCTTCTATTGCTGGTTCAACAATAAAGGGGCACCTTTCAGGATTTGGTTTCACTTCCATCGCCTCCAGGCTGAAAAATTTACCAGCTAGTCATCCCGACAGCATGATGCCTATGCGCCTTCCTCTGAAAAATAAGAGGTATGCCACGCTTTTCAGTGTGTACGCTCCAACTCTTTAAGCAAAACCTGCAGAAAAAAAAAACAAGTTCTACTCAGAGCTCTGCAGCTGTCTCCAAAGCACCCCTGAAGACGACAAGGTGATAATCCTAGGTGTTTCCAATGCTATAGTGGGCCAAGATGCAGATTCCTGGAAAGGAGTACTTGGCAGACACGGCGTTGGTAACTGCAACGACAACGGGCGCTTGCTGTTGGAGCTTTGCACTGAGCAGCAACTTGTCATCACCAACACTTAAAACAACCTGGATGCATCTTCGGTCCAGACATTGGCACCTCACTGACTACATCCTTGTGCACAAGCGTGAATTCAAGGACATCATTCACATCTAAGTGATACCCAGCGATGAATGCCACACCGACCATCGCCTAGTGCGCAGCAAAATTAGGCTGCACTTCAAACCTAAATCAAGAAATTGAGGTCCTCCCAAGAAAAAGTTCAATCTGAAAAAACTTCAGTCAGCTGAAGTGAAAGCTGACTTTCAGGCAGGCCTACAGTTTAAGTTTGTCATGTCCTGTGAAGAGGGCTGCCTTCCGTTTCATTTGAAGCATCCTCTAGTGGCAAGGCGGCGGTAGTCGACGGGATTCCACCAGAGCTCAAGAAAGAAGGAGGAACAGCATTACACGAACTCCTTTTCTGTTGTTGGGAGCAGGGCAAACTTCCAAGTGATCTCTGCGATGCAGTCATCGTCATCTTGTACAAAAACAAGGGAGAAAAGTCACATTGCTCCAACTATCGGTGGATCTCTCTATAGCAGGAAAAATCCTTTCTCGTGTGCTCCTAAACAGATTGGTACCCACCATCCCTGAAGACCATCTACTTGAAACCCAGTGTGGTTTCAGAGCCAACAAGGGCATCACAGACATGGTGTTTGTCCTCAGACAGCTCCAAGAGAAATGCAGGGAGCAGAACAAAGGACTGTATGTAGCGTTTGTGAACCTGACCAAAGCGTTTGATACAGTGAGCAGAAAGAGATCATGGAGAGCCTTGGCTGCTCCCCAATATTCCTCAGCATAGAGGCCATGTTGCTAAAGTCACGGCTACAATGGGCAGGGCATGTCTCCAGAATGGTGAGGCATCGCCTGCCCAAGATAGCCTTGTATAGTGAACTTTCCACTTGCTACCGTGACAGAAAGGCACCAAAGAAGCGTTTTAGATTCCTTCTAGAAGACCCTCAGTACCTGCTACATTGACCTCCACCAGTGGTCGACACTTGTTGCTGACTGTCAGACCTGGCGCTGCACCGTCCACCAGGTCGTCTCCACCTTTGAGAACTCCTGCTGAGCCAACCTCAGGGAGAAACGCCACAGGAGGAAGATCCAGGGCGCCTCAGCGGCCATACCAGACCAGAACTTTAACTGCAATCGCTGTGGACGGACTTGTCTGTCCCACATCGGTCTAATCAGCCTTCAGCATGTCTGCAGTCGATGTGGACAACCTCCTTCATACATCTTCGTTCGCGAAGTCTAGCCAAGAAGAACCTATGCAGAGGATACATAATGCCCGAAACATCACTGTCCAATTGAACCAATGTTGTGAAACAAAATGTGCCAACATCCTCTGTGAAACTGACCTATATGGCAGAATTGCTCTCAAAAAACCATTGTTGAGAAAACAAACAATGTTAAAAGGCTCCAGTGAACCAAGGTGCACAAAGAGTGGACAATAGAGCAGTGGAATAAAGCCCATTGGACTGACGAATCAAAGTTTGAAATCCTTGGGTCAAATAGAAAGGTTCGGTAAGGAGTTGGTGAAAGAGCTACAACCCTCTGTATCACACCAACCGTAAAATATGGACGAGGCTCTGTTATGGTGAATGGGGCTTTTGCCAATTGCAAGGTCAGGAATTTGCCCTAGGTGAAAGGCAAATTGAATTAGACCGGCTTACTTCAGACAACATACTTCAGCATCATGTGGCCCCATCTGGAACGTGGCTTATGGGTCAAAGATTTGTACTCATGCCAGATAATGACCCAAAGCATATTAGTTGGTTAAGTTTCTTTGTTTAATGGCAGATCAACATACGTGGGTTATTTAATGCCAAAGCCATCTTTCTAGAAGAACAGCAGTGATGCTATTCAACCTATAGCTTGGAGGATAAAGAGGTTTATACCTTTCCGAAGGTATAAAGTGAACGTAATAGCGCGACTGGAGTTCGAACTCACTTATTCCGATTCCGCTGTCCATCTCAGATTATTACACTACGAGGAAATCCCCGCATATTAGTAAACTTTCCCAGAAGTACATTAAAAGCAAAGAGGAACAGCACATTCTTCAACTGATGTCTTGGCCGGCGCAATCAGCAGACAATCAGCGGGCAATCCCATTAAACTGGTGTGAAATGAATTTGAGCAAAAAGTCAGAGCTAAACAAGCCACAAGTGCGCCTCATCTCTGGCAACTCTTGCGGGAAAGCTAGGCAGAACTATTTTCAGTCTACCTCCAGTCTTTGGTGAAAAAAATGCCTAGAATCTGTGAAGCAGTGATAGCGGCCAAAGGTCATTTTTAAAAATCAAAAGTTCAGGAACACTTGTATTTTGTATAATAAATAATACCATTGTGGTGCTTAACTTGTTTCATTAAAGATTTGTTGATCCATGTGTTGAACTTTTCCTATCCTCCCTCTTTCGTTTGTAAAATTGACTATACCTGTCCATAGGTTCTGTGAATCTTTCATTATTTGACCTAAGTAAAATTTTGCTACATTTTTGCGATCTTTGTAGTTTTATTAGAATTTATTCCACAAATAATGATGGATAAAATTCTGCAACCACAGATATTAGAGTATTTTTCATGTTTGAGTGATGCTGTAAAAGACTGGAGATACTGGTAGGCTACGTTCAAGAATTTTTAGTCGAATATCGATCAGTACGCTCTCGAAAGAAGAGTGGTGCTCATCAACTTATTTTTGACCCCTCCAACTCTGTGAATTCGACTCTGACTATCCTGATTACGAGGAGAGAGGCATCATACAATAAGCCTAAAAATCAAATTTATACCTGGCATATTCTATCAACACCCCGACAAAAATCAAGCGATATTAAACGATTATTTGGTGTTTAAGCGGGAATTGTAACAACTAATGCTGAGAAACAAACCTGATGCGATATGGGTGGACCGAAATCTATTTATATTCAACAGAGTGGACCAAAATTTATTTATATTCAACAGCGATTTCTTGAGAATGTGATCCCAGACCTCCCCATCACTTTTGACCAAGCTAGAGCTCTTAAACAAGCTCAGAAAAGTTCGGAGTCCTACACTACGCTTTAAACAGTTTTAGTTCAGCAGCCCTTTATGAAGTTAACACAAATGACCAACCTAAAACATCAATATCTTTGCTGAAGTCCAGAAGTGTTTCTTCCGTAGAGTCCAAGACTGACCAGCTTGGAATGCAACATGTCGGAAATGTTGCAAAATCGGCGATTTTGTAAAAGTAGTGGTAATGGCAGCTGTGGTAATGGCAGCTTCGTTTACGGATTTGTTCACTGCAACTATCCTTATGAACGTATATGGAAAAAAAAGTTAGAGCTCTCGAGGACGCAAGAAGTATTAATAAATTCAATACGCGTCCTTGATTCGAAATCTTCGGTTTCTTACTCTACCGGAGACTAATACCGTGTCCATTGTTGCAAATTTTTTGACCTCCTGGACATCAGGTTATTGCCTGATAAATGCAGATGTAGAGAGACAAAAAATATCTTGACATTAAACTTTCAGACAAGATTTTTGGGAGTTACACGAACGTATTTACGTGAAATTTGGTGGAGAGAAGGATCCGTTAAAATTGTTTGGATTGACGACCTTTTCTATTTCTCTGCCCAGACTTTTTGTTAGTTTTGACGAAAATCGTAAATCAATTGCTATTAAATTCGGAAAAAAGAATTCATTACTGCTAACTGAAGAAATCATTGAACCTTTTGAGTCAAAGTCGTAGTGACCACCAACATGCAAGAATAGTGGGAGACGGTAAACAGATTGATGATGGTGGATGCCTAACCATTGCCTAAGATAGAGTAATTAGTAAATACCGTAGCTCAATACAAAATTATAGTATTATAGACCTGAAATCCGCTTACCATCAGGTCCCAATAGGAGACAAAAATAGAAATTATACGCCCTTGAAGAAGATGACAAGTTATAGGAGTTCTGCAGAGTTCCGTACGGATTAACAAACGGTGGGACCTGCTCACAAGGAATAATTGATAAGTTTATCACTGACGAGGGCCTACACTTTTGCCTACTTAGTATAACTATCTGCGGTAGGAATCAGGAAGAGCACGATGAGAACCTAAAATTTACGGAGACAACCAAAAGGTTAAACTTAATGTGCAATCATAATAAATGCTCTTTCTCTAACTCCTCAGTGAACCTTCTAGGCTATACAATATTTGGGGAGGAAAAAAAGAAAGACTTCAACCACTTAAAGAACGTTCTCTTCCTCAAAATATAATAGCCCAGTCGGCTGGAGCTGTTGAAAACGCCGACTGCATCTTTGCAGAGGGATACGATTCCTCTAAACGATCGGATGTTGAGGTTCTAGTCCTGGAGCTTTGAGGAATGAGAAGTATCTCTTCATTGCCATTACTCTAGGATCCACTCTGACTGGGAGTTAATGTTACATCTATGGGTCAAATAACATCAGTCATTTGTTTGCACACAGTCAATGGACCGTGTGCAAGCAAATGACTGGTGTTAAATTGAATTTTCAGTGCTGCATAGCAATACTTGAAACTATTTATCTGTGGGCAAATAAATGAGCTCTGGCTTATTTAAAATGTTACCTACAAACTATTTGTTTACAAATCATATGTACTCAATACACACACACATATATATATATATATAGTACAATTAAATGGAGACTCAAACTCGGTTAAGCCGTCATAATAAATTTATTTCGGCGGAGAATATTGTTGGTATATTCTCCGTCTCGTCAGATGACTCTTTTTACATGCTCTGTATTGTCCCAAAGATGCGAATGAGGAGTTACAGTTCGTATTCAGAAGATAAATAGGAAAATTCAAGAAATTAAAAAATAAATTAAAAATCAGAAAACAAAGATAAAGATAAAAATAAAAATAAAAATAAAAAACATAAAAATAAAAATAAAAAATAAAAAATAAAAAACATAAAGTGGAACTCAAATTACAAAGCTACAAATTCTTTCGTTCATAGGCGTGAGCAGAGGGTGTGAACATATTATATGTTAGAACGATTAAGAAACAGGAGTGGAATTAATCTACTGGTCAGTCCCTTCTAATTTTGTGTTCTGTTTGTGGTTTCTCCTACTTGGCAGGTGTGTTATTCTAAACAGACTAAGATCGTTTAACTAATGGCTATCTCATATATGATTTACATTTATTTCTGATATGTCTGTTAATTAACCCTGCTGTTGCCATCTTAGGTGTTCCTCTAGTTTCAATTAGGATCGAGATACTTAAACCAGATAAGGTGGGGACATTCATTATAGTCGTCAAGTGTATTTTTTTAAAAATTTACCCTAAAAATGGTCAAGGGGAATTAACCACTCTAGAATCGCAGGCCCTATTTTTGGATTAATATTCCTTGTTCATCTGGCCCTTATCTATTTTTATCTTTCCCTGTCTTGGTGATATCTGCTGTTGGGTTGATCTCTATTATTTACTAATATTTCTTTATTATTTAAGATAATTTAAATTTTCCTCTATGTCTACACTTAAAGACAAGCTCATTTCTTTCGTTCAATAAAAGTTTTCTATTCTTGAAATTAATTATGCTAATTTTTTCGTCTAAGCATAGGTTACATCTACCGTTGAAGCTGTTGGCAGCAGATGAGTGCCTTAATATTTTCCACTTAATTTGTGGGGATAGCCCCTGATCCTTTAGGCCCCAGAAGTATTTCGATAAAGCAGTCTGGTATCTAAGTTTCGGGTTGGAAAATGAGTGTCTATGGCTGTACCATCTTTGCTTCCAGTTTCCCGCGGAGATCCCTATAGAGACTCTCCCCCCGTCCCTTTGCTGTTCCATAGGAGAAATGCATGCTTGGTATACGACATTCCTCGTGGTGCAGCGTCCGCCTAAGGGGCATTCTTCCTTATTCCTACAGTTACAAGACTCCACGTTTGGGTTCCTATCCCTCGCGGTAAGCTCATTGAGTAGCCTCCTATTATGGTTGCTTAGTCTGTTGTACATATTCTTAGTGCAGGAGTTGCTAATTTTCACTGTATTTCTATTAAAAATCCTACTCAATGGGTTGCCTCTATTAAAATGTTTATCTAGTAGGTGTAGAAAGTATCTACCTATGTTAATGTTAGTGAGCTTACAAAATGGCAGATTGAACCAGACTACTTTTCTATTTCTATTCTTTCCTCGTCTATTTCCGTGACTACTATTATTAATAGTCTCACCTACCTTGAGGGGTGTGTGGGTCCCACCATTATTCTTCCTAGCTCTCGAATTGAGGTCCACCAGGGTTAAGTATTCCAGTCTACCTTGGAATCCACTGTCCTTCAGGGCGTCATCATATCTACTCTTGTTTTCCTCAAAAATTTTCTTACCTGAGGACAGCTTATTAATTCTTTGGTTCACCGCATTGGGTATCTGTCTCAGCACCGATCTTGGGTGGTTCGAGGAGATGTTTATGTATCTAGGGGCGGAATCGTTCTTACTAAAGGGTTTGAACGTACCATTATTTAAATTCAATGTGACGTCCAGAAAGTCTACTATTTTTAAATTTGAGGATATTTGAATTCTAAACCCTAATAGTTTGAAGGCCCTAATATTTTTCTTCTGTATACTAGCGGTCTTCGGACCGTTACTGTCTGGGATATAAATAATCCCGTCATCTCGGTAAAGCCCCACTTGTTGCGAGTTGACAATACGACCCAGCATATCTAGGATATAGATCCCCACTAAGTCTGCTACCTGAGCCGAATCGTAGGCCCCCATGGGGACGTCGAAATTGTCTACGTGACTTTTTACCCAGGATCTGCGGTTATCGGATAGGACGGTTTTTCTACTTGCTAGGATAATTTCTATTTCCTCTTCTGTGATCTCTGTATATTCTCTAGCGTGGTTAAGGCTCCTCACTAATAATTCTTTCGTGATGGAAGGGTAAAACTCTATGATGTCGAATTGTACGAAAGTGGACCTCTTTTTAACCTTAATTTTCCTAAACCAATCGATAGTATCCATAGAGTTTTTCCACAAGTTATATTTATGGCTACTCATCAATCTAGACGTAATCTTCTGTATTACATCTTTAGATACAAAGCCTAGTTCGGTTTTTGTGGGGTTAATTAATCTAGTCTGCTTCTTATCTGGGAAGTTTTTTTTGTGATCCTTAAATAAAATATAGGCACTTCTTTCTTCCAATTTCCCTACTCTATCTATCATGTTTACTTTCTGAGCAAACTTAGCTGTATCCCTGTTGATTTGAGTAGTTGTGTCGCTATGGTCTAGTTTATGATTCCGTGATCCTATCATTAAGGATTCTCTCATATTCATGTGGACTGACCTGGTATATGTTGTTAGACTTATCAGATCTGACCCAGATTTTCCTCGATTTCCTAATTTCCTCCCTCAATTTCGCCTGGAATGAATTTTTAGAGTTCATGAATTCAATCTTCCGAATTATGCCGAATAGGTCACTTTCGAACTGGTCCAGTCCGCTGTTGCTTGGTGGTGTCCTCTGCGACTTCAATCTTCTTGCGCCGGGCTTTTGTTCCTCTTTTGTGGCTGCAGGGTTGAGTTGCCATTAAATAACCTCAAGTGTTGATATGCCATAAAACCCAACCAGCCAACCATTAAGATATTAATTTTTGTCGTCATGTATGAGGGGTGTTTTCCTATCATTCCCCGTGAATTCCTAATTATTTTGAAAAATTACCCCAAATATTCAAGCCAATCTTTCCATTACTCAAAACTGCTGCAAAAGTCTTCGAATTCTTGAAAACCCAAGTGGAAAACGAAATAGTGTATTCAGTTGACAAAACTGTTCCTTTCAATGTAAAGACAGATGCCTCTAACTAAAAGATGGACAAAATGTAGCCCGCTGCACTGTTTTGAGCGCCCTCTAAAAATTTTGAAAACTTAAAAATAAACACTGGCACTTAAATCAAGACTAAATTCTTTTGATTTTAAAAGATGCGGCGCTTTGATTATTCATAATTCAATGATTCGGCTCTCCCACTAAAAATTTTGCTCACTCCTGCTCTAACTACAATATTACAGCCTCCTTGAATTTATCTGGTGGACTTTTAGCTTTCTTTTCAGAATTTTAAATAGCAGCGAACGATATCACTCATCTGTAGAAAAAGAACCCCAAGAAATAGAGTGTCATAGATGTTTGACTATAACACACATCTATTCGTCTTACCAATGGAGGTGCCATGCATTTTTTTTCAACAAAGAGTAAAGAAATTTACTTGCTGATGCCTACCTTTTTCGACTTAGGCAGTAAGTAAAATGCTTCTACTTTAGTAAATTAAAAAAGGAAAAGGAAATGATATAAGGTAAAGCGAATGAAAAGATTTATAAAAGAGAAACAAACTAACAAAGGGAAATGAGAGAAGTGAATGAAAAGAGACAAAAAACAGAAAGAAAGACTAAAAGAAGAAAATGAAATAACATATTGAGAAAGTGATGAAACACTGTAAAAGAAAGACTAGAGTAAGGAAAAGATTAAGAGATGGGGGGAAATATATGAATTTAGTTGGGATTAAAATGGAAATGTTGAAAGGAACAGGCATTAGGAATATTAAACTTGAGACAATTAGAAAATTATGCGGGTCAAAAATAGTTAAAAACAGATAAGCAACTGTGAATAACGAGGCTTCTCTCTTTCTCTCTCTATTCTCTCTGTCTCTGTCTTGGTCTCAAAACAAACACACGCACTCATTTTCTTAGTATAGGACAGAAAGAACCCACCAGTAAAAATTGAACTCATAAGAAAGTTTTCTAGATTATATATTTGTTAAATATATTTTAGCTCGACATGTTTTTCTCTCTTTTTTTTTTTTTTTTGAGGTGGGGAGAGGATTTCTACAAAGACTGAAGAAAATAAGAAAAATAGATATGAATTGTAAAAATGGAGCGAATGAAATGTGAAAGTAAGGAAATTAATTATAAATAAATTGTAATCGGAAGGTACAATATTTTGTGGATTCTGAGAGTGAGTGAAAACATACTATCTAAGCTGGGATAGTTTTTGCCTCGTTAACAAAGAAACATGTTGACTAAAGTTATCTCTTTAGCATATTACGTACAATTTATCAATTAATCCTTGCTGCTTTTCATTGCCTGATTTCTTCAGTTGGTTTGATTGGGAGCAAAACTTGTTCAAATCAGTCGTTTGAGTCAGTGGAAGAGCTAATTGTAAATGATACTTCTCATTCCCGCTACATACATAGCATCGGTTTCATTGGATGAAGACCTGTCCATTGTACTGTGAGTGGTGGTCATTTTTCCTTCTTTACGATCTCTTATATTGCACGTCATTGTAAGGTATCCACCATTCATCAACCGTTTCCTTAAATGGGGAAGTCATACATCTGAGTAAACTCACTTGTTCATTTGCTCTCTCTCTCTCTCTCTTTAACGGAAATGTTGGACAGTCGTACATTGAGATCGACGGGAGAATCAATTATCTAATCTTCATATATATAAAGGATATGAGTAAGATAGTCGTTGGACAAAGAAAAGTTAGTTGCAAAACAGAAAACTGGTTGTTTTCAATACTGCCAACAAAAGTTTTAAAGTTTTCTTATTAATGAAATACCCTGAAAATCAACATTCTTGGACTTAAAATTTGGTTTAATTTCTTTGTTTAATGGCATATCAACCATAGTGGGTTATTTAATGCCAAAGCCATCCTTGTAGAACAACTATAATGGTACTATCTAACCCATATCTTTGAGGATAAGGGGGCACATACTTTTCCCGAAGCTATTCCTTGGACTTAAATAGACAGGCTTATAGATAAGCTGAGAAGAGCAAAACAGATACAGAAATCTGAAAATCTAGCAGTAATTAAGGGATTTCGTTCTCTTTAAACATTAATTCAGCTTTTTGTTTTCACTTTGTTCTTTCCTGGTGCGACTGTCTCGGCTCATGCATTTCGATTCGACCTGCTGAGAAAGTCAACACAATGAGGGGTCAGACCATTATGTGTCCGGAAATGCATGACTTGATTGGTAGTCCCACAATTCGACCTCAGATGATTTTACTGAAAGTGTAGTCTTACTCTATCCGCAGGGTGGGGAACATTTGCAATATCCTAACGAATGCCTGAAACATGATTAATAAGAAAAACTAGTCCCTTCCTATTCACGGACGATAAATTCAAAGACACCTGATATATGCTTTAAAACGAGGGTACCAAACACTACATATCCTATGTTTTTTCAAACGAACATCCCTCTGACAAAGCTTAATTATTAAATTTGCCACAACAAGAGATTAACAGCAATAACTAGAATAAAATAGAAACACTTTAACAATATACTATATGACAGAAGATTCCCTCTTGCTGTAGAACTTACAAATTTTTCACGGAAACTAAAAGCGTTTCTTTGTCATATCTAAATTACCATGATCACAGTTCTTGCGCTTTGGGAATATTGATAAGTAAAACTTGAGAAATGCTTATTTCTAGTGCTCATCGTGATTACCTAAGATTGTGGAAAACGAATCGTGAAAAGTGAATCCGAAGATAAGAGATATCAATAACTCATATTTTTACACATTCATTTTATTATTTATTTTAATTAGTTAACTAGTTTTTTATCCCAATGTTATAATCTAAATTTCTTGAAATCATTAGGAGAAGAAATGGAATAGAAATAATTTCAAAATAAATAGTTAAGAGTATTTCAAATATTATTCAGATGATTTATGGAAGGTGTGTGTGTGTGTGTGTGTGTGTGTGTGTGTGTGTGTGTGTGTGTGTGTGTGTGTGTGTGTGTGTGTGTGTGTGTGTGTGTGTATCATTTTTTGATATTATTCAGAGATTAAGCATCTATGCATTGTTTGAACCTTTGGTGATATATATATATATAGTGTGGGGGGAGATATTTTTCGCTGTTTTGGCATCGAAATTAACCAGATACGTTCTCATTAACGAGTATATCGATACTTCGATGCAGAAGAGTGGTGTTCCGGGAAAGCTGGTTGTTTAGTGTATGGAAATATGATCTGGGAAGCCATTCAAAAAACTAAGACCAACACAAAGGATTTGGATGTCATTTGGTTAGACTTCGCTAATGCCTATGGATCGGTGCCCCATACTATTATCTCTACTGATGTATCATATTTCAGTAGAAATATCCAAAAAGCTAGGAACATACTTTGATGGTTTCCTCGTGCGACCCACCACAAAAAATATATATAACTAATTGGAACAGGCTTGAAGTTAGAATTTCGATAAGATGTTCGGTGTCACTAATACTTTTCGTTCTCGCAATGTAGCTGCTTCTAAAAGAGACAGAGAACAACGCTGATATTGTTGAACTCGGTGGAGGGTTTCAAATAACACCCGTGAAGGCGTTCATTGACTACACTACAATCCTCTCATCTAATGAATCAACTTCTCGCGGGATACTAAGCCTGATGGACAAGCAGATAATTTGGTGTTGAATGAAATTCAAACCCTAAAAATCAAGAAGTCTCTCGCTTAGGAAAGGGAAAATGAATCAAAATATAAATTTCAAGGTAGGTGGTCAAAGAATCCCCACCGTTTCAGAAGAACCAGTAAAAAGTTTGGGACGTTGATTTGATGAGTCCTTGAAAAATATTAATGAAGCGAAAGAAACATCGAGAACATTACAAGAAGGTCTCCATACCTGTTCTTTACAAGGAAAATTCAAGGTTTGATGTCTGCAGCATATATTTGTTCCGATGTCCTTATGGCCGATACTCGTATACGAAATTGCGGCTAAGATGAATAAATATATCCAAAAATAGTTGGGTTTACCTCCAGGCTTAGAATTGAAATTACCATTCATATCTATTATGTAGGAATTCAAATCCGGAAAAATTAGACTCCAAATGACACTGGATGACTCAAAGGATGAAGAGATAAAATAATTAAATCCCACATTGAAAACAGGAAAGAAGTGGAAAGTCAGAGACACGATTAGAACTAGGGTCAACCTAACTTTCAATGAAATCGTAGGACACACTCAAACTGGAACACAAGGTTTAGGAACGAATGAAAAGCAACGGTATTCAAAAACTACCGGCAAAAAATCGCCGGGATATGGTCATTCAGGATGTAAGGAGCGAGGTGGACAATAAAAATTCATAAAATGAGTTCAGCAATCCTAACAAGGCCAATGGATAAACTGGGAGGAGACCTTACAAAAGTCTATTACTTGGAATGACATATGGCAGATGGCTCCGCTCAGATTGAGTTTTCTAATACGCTCCACGTACGACCAGCTTTCTTCTAAAAACAATTATTTTAAATAGAAGAAAGAAAGCGATCTTACCTGTCCTCAATGTAATGACAAACCACCAAAATTGTACTCAGCTCCTGTAAGAGAGCTCTTGGAAATACACTAGGAGGCACAATAGGATGTGTTAGTCAGATTTATAAAGAATTATATGATATCCGAACCAATAATTTCAACACGGAAATTTATTTCAGAGAAGGGCAGAATATACGCCAGCTCTAAGCAAACAATCAAGCATCGATCTGTACCAAGTCAAAACCTTCTTGAATCAAGTGGAGATTGGGGGGTATCTGCCAACCTACCAGGATGGCATAATGATTACCCCCAAAACAATATCTAGAGAAGGTCTGCGACCAGATATTGTTCTTCTGTTAAGGGCAAACCTTAAAATCATCGTGGTAGAATAATCAATACCATATGAAAGCCGGATGGATCAAGGCCACGAGTATAAAACCAGCAAATACGAAAATCTTAAAAAAGAGCAAGGAAAGGAAAGTTATTGTGTGATCGTGAAAGCTGTGAAAATAGGAGCAAGAGGTTTCGTAGCAGGCACCCTTGTACCAGTTTCTGAGTCAAATCGGAATCAAAGGGCGTAATATAACCAAATGTATAAAACGCCTCATAGAAATAACGGAATATAGTTCCATGTGGATATGGAACAAAAGAAATATCACGTGGAACAATTCAAAATGAATTTTGTTAAACCGACACTTGATCGCGAATGTGTAACGAGATTCACGCAATATTCTTATAACGCACGCAGATATTTTTCAAATCACATCTAAGCTAAGCTTAGTAAATAACTTATAGGACCTCAGTGATATATGCATTTATATTCAGTGAACTGTTGAGAGGAAGGCCACGAAACGGTGCACATTCTCTCCTGATGACCCTAATACGATTTTTCGGAAAAGAAAAGGAATAAAGCAAAAACTTTCATTCAACGAAGAAAATTCCATTATGGAGAATTACTCTGTAAAATGATAATAGCAAGAGTAGCATCTGTCTGTCCGCTCACTTTTTGGTGAGTATCAATTACTTATTGAGCAATTTCCTTATATATATATATATATATATATATATATATATATATATATATATATATATATATATCAACATTCTTGTATAATTTCCGTCCAGCCTCCTCTCCAGCCGCTTCGTAAGCGTCCATGTGGTGCATCCATATAGCAGTATCGACACAACCGCTGCCTGGAAGAAACTGCGTTTCATTTTATCAGTTAGGTCTGACTTCCATATGATCGAGAGCCTATCGATAGCTGTCCATGCCTTCGTCAGTCGTGTGTCGATGTCTAAGTCCTGGCGACAACACCCCACGAGACTCCAACTGTACGGACACTTGCCCCCCATCACAAAAACTATACAAGTTCGACGAACCAGACACGCAGGACACTGCTGGAGAAGCAAGGACGAGCTCATAAGCGATGTACTCCTGTGGACCCCCACACATGGATGTGCAAGAGTGGGACGACCAGCACGAACTTACATACAGCAGCTATGTGAGGACACGGGATGTAACCCTGAAGACCTGCCGGAGGCGATGAATGATAGGGAGAAATGGCGAGAGACGGTCAGGGATATCCGCGCAGGCGGCGCGACATGATGATGATGATATATATATCAGTGGCGACTCTAGCCTATTTTTGCTACTCGTGCCCCACCCCACCCTCTGTCAACTTCAGTTCCCAACCCGTGGTCCGTGGACCCAAAGTAAGTCATCATAGTTGCTCTTGCGTGATTCTCCATTGTATAGCACAGATTGACAAAGCTACCTTGCATGGTGTTTTTTTTGTAAACAATCAAGATACTATATAATTTGTAGTCTTGTTAATACAGTAGATAAGATAATTTTTTTCCTTTCAAAAGTATAGAAGAAAAGAGAAGATATTCATTGCTATGACGAGAAAAATATGTTTATTAGAATAAAGAAACTGATGACAATATACACGGACACAGCTAGTAGTTTCAATTTCGCTTAAAATAAAGATTATTTGTTGAAAATGTATTCAAATAAACAAATTTTACTTACAGAATGTAATATATGCAACATTCATTAAAGAAATAGACATCTGTTAGTGAAAAAACGAATTAAAACACGCCGTTTAACCAACATTTACCATAGAGATGATGATGACGTCGGGACAGCTATAATCTGCTATCCCCCCTCTCTCTCTCTCTTTCTCTCTCTCTCTCTCTCTCTCTCTCTCTCGGTCCCTCTCCCTCTTCCCAAGACAGCTGTCAGCAGTCAGCAGACATAATGTGCTAAGATTTTTGAGCACGATGTTTGGGTTGCTCTTGCTATTGGCTACAGCCAAAAGCGGATTTCTCTAACATTACTGTTATTATAAGGGTCTACTGCTCGGCACGGATTTGCGCGTGTTCAACATTATAGCTGATTTTATGGGATGTTCAATGAATCTGACGGTGGCCGGACAAAGACCATCCGTTCAAAACAGCATCGTTGTATTATTCCCAGATATATTTATGAACTTTTGGCTACTTAGTTATCGAAACTTGAATAGATACGTAATTTAATTGAGATCAGACTAAGTATGTTTGCTTGAAATTAATGGATGATTTTTAATCCATTTTGAATAACACTGACCGAGTTATTGGTCGTGCCAGGCACGAGTAGCACTAGTCCCGTCTCCGCCCCTGATATATATATATATATATATATATATATATATATATATATATATATATATATATATATATATGGGGTGGGAATTTACTCAATAAAATAAATAAATTTAAAAGTAAGACCACTTCAAGCAAATCTTTAATCAAGAGTTGTTTCCCTTTAATTACATTATTTGGGGTTGTTTCCCTTGCATAATTGTTTCCCTCATTTTAAAAGGAATATCGACAAACTGATATTCTAATAAAATTACCGGTTAATTAAATACTTTTTGTTTGTATTTGTATTTGCATTTGTTTTTGTCTCTTTTTGATATGATATCAAAAAATCAAATGATTTTTTTATTCATAAAAATGTTCATATTTGAAAACTTATTGCGTGGATTCATTTTCTTCGCTTTGGGTTCATCTTTTGGCTCATCTGCGGCTTTTAATTGAAAAAAAAGCAATAATAATGTTGTCATCGAATTAATATTATCATTATACCATATCGTTGTGATTACTCTCTCTGCTGAGCTTGGATATGTTGACAATTTTCCAGGAGACCAGGGTTCAATTCCAGGTCGAGTCATACTAAAGACTCAAAAAATGGTACTTGTTGCGGCCTTGCTTAACACTCAGCATTTTAAGGTACGGATTAAGGGTTAAGTGGAGCAATCCAGGGAATGGAGTAACGCCCTCCTCTACACCTTAGTGTAGTAGCTATTGAAAAGGAACGACTATAAATGCAGATTTTACTTTTTCCGGTATTATTTTTTTTTATTTTTCAGTTGTATTTAAATTTGGGGTAACGGTTTTTTGGTTTTTTATAGGATTGTATAAACATTCTTGCAAATGCACCCGCTCAAGCCGAAACCCTACTGCTTAGTCTGGAACGAGCTGCTACAAAACAGAATATATGTGCTTTAATCAAACAGGCGACACTAAACGGTAGCTCTCTGAAACTAGTAGACAAGTTCACCTACCTAAGAAGCAGTGTCTCATCGACCGAGACAGAAATCAACATGCGACTAACAAAGGTATGGACAGATATCAATAGGCTATCGGTCATATGGAAGTCTGACCTGACCGATAAAATGGAACACAGTTTCTTCCAAGCAGCGATCGTGTCGATACTGCTATATGGATGCACTACATGGATGCTAACAATACGGCTGGAGAAAAGGCTTGACGGCAACTACACAAGAATGCTGCAAGCAATATTGAACAAGTCCTGGAGGCAGCACCCCACAAAGCAGCAGCTGTACGGCCACCTACCACCCATCATGAAAACTATCAAAATCAAACGAACCAGACATGCTGGACACTACTGGAGAAGTAGGGACGAGCTCATAAGTGATGTACTCCGATGGACCACTTCACATGGCCGAGCAAAAGCGGGGTGACCAGCTCGAACCTACATACAGCAGCTCTGTGAGGATACGGGGTCTAGTCCTGAGGACCTGCCGAAAGCGATGAGGTGACGAGAAAGGTTAAAAAATATGAAAAAATATATTAAAAAATTATTTTAATTATTTTAATTTAAAAAATAAAAACAAGGTTTTTTTTTCAAATCCTATTCTCGCCATAAGCAATATAAGAACACCCAAATAAAAGCTTCCTTTCGTCTATATCTGATGATCGTATCACAACCAAAAATAAATCTATTGTGACACCAAAGAAGTGGAGTTTTTATTTTTATTTTCATATAAAAACATTTTTAGGTCAGCACGTGGAGTGTTGATGAATAAATAGCCATTATCATTGAGCACTCCAAGTGGATACTCCTACCCCTTGGATTTCCTCCTCGTATTATATATATATATATATATATATATATATATATATATACATGACGAGAATCTGTCAGATTAATCTGACTCCTAAAATTCCTAAAAAGACCTAATTGCACTGAAACTGAAACAGAACCGAAACAAAACTTAAAATGTTATGTAAAAATTTTGCAAATGAAATCAAATATCTTTACTAAAAAATCGCAATAATGGTTATAGTTTTCTCACAATATGAAACAAAAAAATTACAAATGAAATCAAATGCTATCACTAAAAAGTGATGGCATTTATTTCATTTGTAATCTTATATATATATATATATATATATATATATATATATATATATATATATATATATATATATATATTGTGTGTGTGTTTGTGTGTTTCACATATAGATTTTGTTAACTTTTTATTGTTTCAGATTTAACATTATTTTCAAGACTTTTTATTGCTTCCCAGTGATCTTTACTTGGATATTGTTTTCTACTTTTATAATACATCTCTAAGGAAAAAATAAAATTGAAACAAGTTATGTTAAAATCAAAAACCGTAGAAAGATAAAAATGACAAAATGAGAAAGAATAACGTTAACGTGTAAAATGATAATTCTTTTTGAGAATTATTATGTTAATCAAATCTGTTTCTTGAATTTATTTATGAGTAAAGATTTATGTTGAACTTTGTTTCAATTTTTAGCAAATATGAGATTGGCAGTAATGCGCTCTTGATTGCTTACGATTTTCTTTCTCTCAAAATATTCTCTTTAAATTGTATTCATTGAAAGAAGATCAATGAAACTCTTTTGATTATGCGTAATTAGAAGAAATGTGTTCAGTTCAGAGGAATAAACCAAGAATAACCAGAAAATTCACTTCAGAGAAAATAATCATGAAGAACGAGAAAATTCAGTAGAGAGAAAGGAATAAATACGTACCAAAATTTTCTTTTTTAAAAAAGAAGGAATCAACAAGAAAGAGAAAAGTCATTTGAGAAATAGGATTCAAGAGTAACGAGAAAATTCAGTTGAGAGAAAGTCATCGAGAAGAATTAAGAATATTATTTGAAAGGATCAAAAAGAATCAATCAAACTTCAGATGAGAGGAAGGAATAAAAAAGAATGAGAAAATTCAGTTGAGATAAAGAAATCAAGAAGAACCATAAAGTTATGTTGTTATGAAGAAATCAAGAAAAAGCAGAAAATGCTTTTGAGATGGAGCCATCACAAAGAAGCAGAAAATTCAGTTAGGAGATAGGAATCTAGGAGATCCAGTCTAAAGAAAGAAATAAAAAACAACCAAAATATTTAGTCGAGATGTAGGAATCAAGAAGAATCAGAAAATCTACATAAGAGAAAGAATAAAGAAAACCGAAAAATTTCCGTTAAGATGGGTCAAGTACACAAGAAAATTCTATTGAAAGAATGAAGAACCACCAGAAAATTCATTTTAGATGAAGCAATCAAAAAGAACGAGAAAATTCATTCGTGATATAGCTATCAATGAGAACCAGAAATTTTAGTCGATGTGAAGCAGATAAGAAAAAGAGAAAAAATCAGGATACCCGAAAAAATTTATTTTAGCGGAAAGATTCAAGAAAAACCAGAAATTTCATTTGAAAAAAAAAGAATCAAGAAGAATCAGAAATTTCGATTGAGAAGAAAGAATCGAGAAGAAACAGTTGATTAAGTTAAGACAAAGGAAACAAGAAAATACACGAAATTCAGTTAAGAGGAAGAAATTCAGAGGAACAGGAGCATTTAGGTGTGGGGAAAAAATCAAGAACCGGAAAATTCATTTTCGAAGAAGGAATCATCATGAAAATGAAAATACACGGAAAAGGAAAAAATCAAGAATAAACAGAAAAGTTAGTCAAAAGGAAAGAATCAAAAAGACGCATGAAATTCTGTGAAAAGGTATGGGGAATTTTAACGACACTCCCAATGGGTCATAAGAAAGAATAAGCAACGCGGTAAGACGTTTAAATACGTTTATATAAGACGTATGAAAGAGTTGATAAAGCATATTCCTTTAGTTAAAATTATAATACACTTATCTGTGGTTGGTGAATGTCCTGTCGTCTTTCTGTATATTTTCTGGTTGTGTTTAAGACTATTTTAAGAGGGCTGTGGGCGTTTGGTTTCTGTTATGTATGCGGGTGTAGAAACATCATAACTAATAAATGTCTTGCAGAAGATTTAATCCCAAGACGAATATTGTGGGGGTGGGGGTGTAACACATTGATGACAGACATAGTAGTGAGAAAATGAAGAGAGTACTCACAGTTTGACTTGACGAGAACATTTATTTACAAAAGACAAACACATTTGGATAGTACAACATACATCTACCAATATAGGTTGAGCTGTGTGTCACAGTTCTCTCGGGAAGAGGTAATTTATTTCCACATTTGTTTTCCCGAATTTGAAGACATCCTTCGATCGCGCTGCCACCCGTAATCTCGTCCCGTTCTCGCATGTTCACGCGAGAACTCAAACAGTAGGGGTCAAAAGAGGGGGTAGCTCCGCCTGAAACAGAAAGGGTTTAGCTCCCTTCGACCGTTAGATCGTCCTAACATCTCCCCCTTTAAATTTTGCCTCTTGTACGACTTCAGTTGGGGATCCACCTGTAAGTGTTGTGTTAGACAGCGGGTGCAAACCGACTTCCGGATGTTCAGTTCCTGTGTTTCGACTTCTGTGTTCTGGGAAATTTCTGGGGTTTGCTGCGGCAAGTCAAAGGTGTCCAGCAAGATATTCAACGGAATGGTAGGGTCTTGTTGTATTTCTACTGGAAGATGTGATGGTCTCAGTTGGTTTGAATGTCGAACCCAAATGGAATTTTCGACATTTACATTGTAAGTGACATTTCCAGTTTGTTGTACAATATGTCCTTGAGTCCATGTTTCTGTGTTGTAAGTAGTCTCTTGCCAAGACTTGTTGTCCAGGTAAGTATTTCCTTTGAACAGAATCATGGTGGCAATTGTACTGCCTTTCCATTTTTGTGTTTCTCCTGGAGTGATGTTGTTTTGGACGTAAGATGTCGATGTGTAATCGGATTTTCCGATTCGTCAAGGATTCGGCAGGTGAGTACCGTTTGGTAAGTTAGGATTTGTTGTTGCCCTATAGCTTGTCAAAGGGGTTTCCAGTATTTCTGACGTTGTCCTTACTCCTCTGAGTTTTAAAAGGGCTCTTTTGAAAGTATCCACAAGACGTTCAACCTGACCATTTGACTGTGGATGGAATGGTGGTGTACGAATGTGGTTGATACCATTTTGTTGGCAGAAAGTGGAAAAATTGGCTGAACTAAATGCGGTGCCGTTGTCAGAAACCAAGGTCTCCGGGAGGCCAAATCTGCTAAAACTTTTCTGAAGTTTGGAAATCGTTTCTTCAGAAGTGATGCGTGACATTGGAAAAATCTAAGGGCCATTTGCTGTAGGCATCTACAACAACGAGAAAGGATTGTCCATTTGTGAGTCCTGCAAAATCTATGTGGAGGCGTGACCAGGGGGAATCTGGAACAGGCCATGAAGAAAGTGTAGATTTGCGAGGCGATTTAGCTGCTAGCTGGCATTTAGAGCAAGTGCGTGCGAGGTCTTCTAGCTGTTTATCCATATTTGGCCTATAGACGTAACCACGTCCTAAAGCCTTCATGCGGCTGACACCTTGGTGTCCAAAATGAAATTGTTTGAGGATCCTGTTTTGCAAGGATGAAGGAATAATGACTCTTTCGGCAAAAAGTAGTACACCATCAATCTCGGACAAGGAAGATTTCCGTTGGAAGAATGGTAGTAACTGTTTATTCGGGGATACTGTTGGCCACCTGGTACGGTGGTAGCTGATGACTTCCTATAGTAAAGGGTCAGAAGCTGTGGCTTCTTTAATCATGTGGGAAGTAACTGGTAGTTCCCTTACTGTAGCTGTGAGCATTGAAGAGATTTCTGGCTCCAAGGATATTGCTGCAACAACTGAATCTTCTGGTTGTTTTTGGTGTGTATTTTTGAGTTTCGATAAGGCATCTGCATGTCCAATCGAATTGGTTGAAAGGTACTTTATCGAGAAGTCATAATCCAGTAGAGTGGTAGCCCAACGTTGTAATCGATTGGCGGTGTACACGGGAATACCTTTCTTGGATCCAAAAATGCTTACCAGAGGTTTATGGTCGGTGACCAAGGTGAAATGACGTCCATAAACCATTTTATGGAACTTCTTTATGGCAAATATTGCCAAAGCTTCTTTCTCTATTTGATCATAGTTCCTTTCTGCGGATATCAATGACCTAGATGCATGAGCAATAGCTTTCTGACTGCCGTCAGGAAAGATGTGAGACAGCACGGCTCCAACGCCATAGTCAGAAGCATCGGAAACTACAACAATGTCCAAAGATGGATTGAAGTGTGTAAGAAGATCTGAAGAAAGTGAAGTTTTAATTTTGGCAAAAGCAGCTTTGCATTCTAGTGACCAGTTCCATGTAATCTCTTTTTTAAGATTCAATGGAGATCGGATGGGATGTAACTCAGGCAAAAATGAACTGTTGTGGCTTACTAAACCGAGGAAAGAACGTAGAGTTTTGATGTCTGTTGGAGCTGTCATATTTTTAATGGCTGAAATGTTCTCAGGGTCCAGGCGTCGGTCCGTTTTATCAAAAATAAATCCAAGATATTTTATCGATGTCCGGTGAAATTGACATTTTTCTACGCGTACATGGAAACCATATTGTTGGATACGTTCAAATACGGAGATTAGCTGTTGTAAAAGTTCATTCAGGGATGTGCCTGAGACGATGATGTCGTCAAGAAATGCTGTGGCTCCCGTTATACCTGTGAGCATGGCATCCATAGTCTGCTGGAATATAGATGGTGCTGTCTTGGCTCTAAAAGGAAGACGATTGTATCTAAATAACCCTTTGTGAGTGTTGATTGTAAGGAGTTCCTTGGAGTCCTCATCAACTTCCAATTGCAAAAATTCATCCGAAAAATCATTTTTGCAAAACATATTCCTCCATTTAGCTTGGCAAAAAGGTCTTCGGGTATAGGCAGGGGATATTGGTGTGTATCTAGTGCATTGTTTAGTCCTGTGGAATAATCAGCACAAATGCGGACTTTACCATTTGCCTTTCTAACTACAACAATAGGGGCTGCCCATCAGGAGTTGGAGGCAATCCAGTTCCTTTTTGACTATGTTGAGAGCTGCATAAGACACAGGGCGTTTAGGTCTAAATATTGGCTGACTATCTACATTCAACTTGAGAGTGGTTTTGATCTTCGTGCAACATCCCAGATCCTCTCGAAAAACATCACTGAACTTAGACTTAAGCGTCTGAGTAAAGTATTTTTCAGTGTCCTGAACTGACTTGAGGGAAAATGTATTGAAAACAGAGTTCAATGGGACGGGGAAAAGATCAAGTTCTTCGATTCAGTCTAAACCAATCAGATTTAGATTTGCATCTGTCACATACCAAGTTCCAGTGAATTGTTTATCTCGAAAAGAAACAGAGCAATTTAGTTCACCAGTGAGTCGAATGTCATTTCCAGATGCGCTTTGGGTAACATGTTTTGGTTTTAGTAGATCAGGTTTGCCAATTTTTGTCTATGTGTTCCGAGAAATAAGGGTGATATCAGATGTTGTGTCAAATTGAAAACGAACTGGGATTTCGTTTAAACCGACACTGATATATTTCCTACGGGATTTGAAATCTACTTTGAAAGTAGCAGACACTGAATGTGATTTTCTTCGCTGATTCATTTTTTATAAGTTTGGTGAGCAGACTTACTGAGTTTGGTGATCAAGATATTTGACGTTTAGAGGACGGCAAAAATTTTCACACCTGGCACTTATGTTTTTTGAATGGACAAAACCGTGCGTAGTGCCATTCGCCGCAAGACCCCAGCATGTGGACAGTGGAATTTTATTTGATCCTTTGGAGTTATTCGAATGGATGTGGCTTACTTGTGATGGTTGAAAAAATAAGGAGGATCGTTGTTGGACTAACATGATGTCCTTCTTTAATTTTAACAACCTGCAGTCAAATCTTGTCAAATCTGCTGTCATCCAGCTGTCAAATCTTGTACTGTCACCTTTTCATCTGTTTCCAGCTTTACTAACAGTCGGGAACGTATTTCTGAATCGTCGGGCAAGTGGAGACCTGCTATAAAGATAAAGCATTTGAATTGGTCTTCTGTCAGTGTCTGAAGATGGAACCTCTCACACTCATGATTCACATGCCCGGCATAGGAGACGTAATCATCTGACTGGTTTTTGGCTATCTTGAAGCAGTTGTAACGGATGTTGAAAAGAGATTGTTGTTTACCGAAAATGTCCGTTAGAATAGCAATCGTCTCAGTGAAAGACAAATCGGAAGGACGTTTGGGTAAAATAAATTTTACGAACCTTTGGTTTTCTTTTGTACCCAACTTTTGTATGAATAACCGCTTTTTCCAGTTGTCATCTTTGTCGGGGAATTCATGTTGGGTAGTGTCATGTCGTCGCGAAAACTGTGTAGCCGTTTTCAGCGTCATAGGTAAATTCTGTAATAGTACTCGCAAGGTCAACGCTATCTAATTACCGGTGTCTAGGAGCTGAAATTTTTGTGCCAAAGTGGCTATTAAATTCAATTGTTCTTGCAGTTGTAACAAAATTTTTTGAAAAACCTCTGCAGGGACTGATATTATTAATTTATTTTAGGTTATTATTTTTGTTTATTCATTCTTTTAAGTTCAAATATCTCGTCGCCAGTGTTATGTATGCGGGTGTAGAAACATCATAACTAATAAATGTCTTGCAGAAGATTTAATCCCAAGACGAATATTGTGGGGGTGGGGGTGTAACACATTGATGACAGACATAGTAGTGAGAAAATGAAGAGAGTACTCACAGTTTGACTTGACGAGAACATTTATTTACAAAAGACAAACACATTTGGATAGTACAACATACATCTACCAATATAGGTTGAGCTGTGTGTCACAGTTCTCTCGGGAAGAGGTAATTTATTTCCACATTTGTTTTCCCGAATTTGAAGACATCCTTCGATCGCGCTGCCACCCGTAATCTCGTCCCGTTCTCGCATGTTCACGCGAGAACTCAGACAGTAGGTTGCCCAGTCAGCTGGGGCTGTAAAATACCCTAACGAGTGTCCTGGATATGACACTAAACAATCTGATAGTGAGGTTCCAGCAGTGCTGGAGCTTTGGGGAATGCGGAGTACCCCTTCATTGCCATCGCTCCCAGGTCCACCCTGGCTCGGAGTGGTAGCACCTGATAGGGCCCTATCTATGGGTTAAATAGAACTAACAGCATACTTATGCTAAAATGAATTGAGTAAACTGAATAGCTTGAAATAGAAACGTTTTTGACAATTAAACCGTACTTACACTTAAACTGCGTGCTAATGCTTAACTGAATTATTTCAAATAGAACTGTTTATCGACATTAAAACTGTATTTACACTTGACTGAATTATTACATATAACTGCTTGAATAGTTTGAAATGGAAATGTTTTTGACAATTAAACTGTGTACTTATGCTAAACTGAACTGTTTTCAATAGAACAGATTATTTTCATAAAAATGGATTCGGCGTTAAATAACCTACAAAGGTTGATATGCCATAAAACCAAACAAACCAAACCAAATCAAACAGTAGGGGTCAATAGGGGGAGGTAACTCCGCCTGAAACCGAAAGATCGTTCTAACTCCGCCTGAAACCGAAAGATCGTTCTAACTCCGCCTGAAACCAAAAGATCGTTCTAACAGTTTCCTAGGGCTGAAAATTGTCCACTGTGTTCTGTTTGTCTACTAACACGCTTTTCTGGTTGTGTTTAGCCACGTCTCGCCAGGTGGAGACCCTAGTCGCCTCTGCCTCGTCTCGCCGTGTCCAAGTCAAATTCTCCAGTCCCTTCCGTCCTGATTTCTCACTCTACCCTCGGCCTCTCTCCATCCGGGTACACAGCCGTCTGAAGGATAGCTTTCTTATAAAGGAAATCCAGGAGTGTGATTAAGGAATCATGTAAAAACAGAAAATTCTGTTGAGATGAAGAAATCTATAAAAACGAGAAAATTCTATAGACCAGGAAGGAAGTGGGAATAACGAGAAAATTCATTTTACACGCGCTTACACACACACACACACACACATATATATATATATATATATATATATATTCATTCAGGCATATATATATAATGTCATCCACAGAGATACTGTTTCGTTGTATCAAAACTCTTCAGTATGACTAGACATGCAGGACGCTTCAAGTTGGGATCGAAACCGGCATAACTTTACGCTAGTTATGGTATTTAAACGACATACCTCAGCTTAAGAATTTTAACGCATATTTATTAGCTTTCGTTTATTTATATTTGTGCTATCGGATACCAAAGAGCTCAATTCGTTAGAAATGTATTCATGCATAAATACATACGCGAACTCGCGAACTTCTCTCTCTCTCTCTCTCTCTCTCTCTCTCTCTCTCTCTCTCTCTCTCTCTCTCTCACACACACACACACACACAACAAAAATAAAAATGATGAGGTAATTCAATTTTTATTTTCATGTTATTTCTTGGATTGATTGCATTTTTTCAGTGATTTGTGTAAAAGATTGTAAAAAATTCATCACTCAAAAAAATATTTTCCTCTTCCAAGACGAAAGCAAAAACACATTACAATTTTTTTCGCTTTCAACACTGACAATAATTTTAAAAGAATCCCTTCCCTCTGCATAGTAAAAGAATTCCTATTATTCGACTTTTTCGACTTTTATTCGACAATTATTTGAGTTTTTCAAATCCAATTACTTGACTTTTTCAGTGCTAACTGTTCCTGTAACTGGTGATCATTCTTTATCGACTCGTTAACCACCACAGATAAAATGTAGGATAATTTGTTCTTATGAAAAATGAAAAATGCGGTGTTTGAGGGTTTAATTAGTTCAAATTACAAAAGAAAACTCATTAAAAAAATTTTTTAGAACTTGAAGAATAATTGTGTAGAATAATAATGATGAACCAATCTTGAAGAATCAGAAAATTCAACGTTTCTAAAATCTCAAACAAAATTCATAAATTTTTTAATGAAAAGTTCACAGTTAATCCATTGTTAGTGTTAGCTATTAATACAAAATGAAAATATTGATTGTATTTGCTAGAAATTTCAAAATCAAAAGCTGTTTGAGTTCAGAGGCATCTTCCCAATGCAGAGTTTGACATCTACATTTGTTTCAATTGTGTTATTAATATTTCTATGGATTATCTAAATTTCCTACACCAGTAACAGATGATAGGATGGAGACTTTTTAAACATTTTAGATTTTCTATTTTTTACTTGATTTAAATTTTAACTCCTCAAACGTGTTTAAAATCTCTGACAAAATAAAACGTAAAAATTCACTTAAGAGGAGAAAGATATTTCAGTTGGCACTTATCTGATATATTGGGTAAGTTTATTCTCGAGCTATAAATATCATTTGTAATTTTATTTTACTAGATTTAAAGGTCTTTAGGCAATTTTATTTGCTTTGATAGGTGTTGTCTATAAAGATGTAATGTGAGTCGTTTTCAAAGGGTGAAAAAGAAAAAATGAAACTTAATATCGTGATGAAAAAATTTGAATAATTTTTCGAAGACTACGAATCTTACAACTTCCACTTCCGGAAGCAAGAAGCATCAGAATGCATCGAGTCCTATGTAGCTGCGACAACTGCAAAAAAAGTGAAATTTCGAATAGTTGCAAGGTAGACTAATTGACGACCTATTCGTTGTTAGAGACGATACTGTCAGGGAACAACTTACTTTAGACACGTGCTAACAAATAGGTGGAGCCCATGAGTGCTCCAAACAACAGACATAAACTATTTTTTGGTGTTGATGCAGCCAATTTTCATATCAACTGTGTTACTAATAAGAGGCACAATAGAAACAATTTCAATAGACCTCAAACGAAACTGAAACCAATACCAAGTAAACGCATGCATGCGTCACGGACAATTTCCAGCCCACAGTAGAAATGACTGCCCAGCAAAAGAAGCACACGGTAGAATTTGGTCGCCAAAAGGGCATTATTCTAGCGTTTGCAGAAACAATAAGTCAAGAATCAGAGAAATAAGAGTCGAAAAAGAAGAGCAACAATTTTAGGTTCAGTAACTCTGGAAAACGTATATGCAGCTAGAGAAGACGATACTACAAATTAGTAGGCTAACTTTTGGGATAGATACAGGTGCGGGTGTAACTGTAGTCCCAGACCCGTATTATCTTTATTCATCCAACCGACATACAAGAGATTGCACGGACCTGGTCATCAGGAAATAACGGTCATTGGATGCGTGGAGGCGACATTGACCACAGAAAAAGCCACCTCACAAGTTGTAGAGAACCATCACTGGGAGGACCATCAATTAAAGCCCCAAATCTGCTGAAAGCCGTTAGTCCGGTCAAAATCGAAAAGCATAAATGTAAGAAAGATTTGCTAGAACTGTTCACAGACCTTGGGAAACTGGAACATGTGTTCCAGATACGCTGGGATGTAGCATCTCAACAATTCTCCTCTGCTGTTCCTAGAGGATTGCCACTGCCTATGAAACATAAAGAGCTACGTTTAGAGAAAGAGGACATAATCTGTTCAGTGAAATCACCAAAAGATTGGTGTGCCCCACTAGTCGTAGTCCAAAAAAGTAATGGCAAAGTTAGATTGTGTGTCGACTTTACCAAAAGTGTGCAAAGAGAGAATTTTTTTCTACTCACCACAGACCATCTACAGGCTGAACTCGACTGAGCCACAATATTCAGCACGAATGGCAAACTGCAATAGCGGTTTCTAACGAATTGTCCCTCCGAAAAATCATTGAAATTCCCAATGTTCATTACACCTTTCGGAAGTTGTAACGTTTTAAACGTCTTCCTTTCCGGATAAGTTCCGGATCAGAGATTTTTAATCGGGAAATGACTCATATTTTTTCTGGGATACTAGGAGTCATGTAGGCAGATAAGCAGAAGAAACCAGCAAGTGCACGACCAGCTACTAAGAGCGATACTTCGGAAAATGAAAGCAGCAGGAGTCACATTAAATGACAACTGTGTATTTTTTAGTCGGGACTATAAAGTTCCTGGGACACATTATTTTTAAAAAAAGGATTTTAAATAGACCCAGAAAAAGTAAAAGTCATCATGGATATACTCCAACCATAGAACATTTCTCAGCGAGAGATAACCGCTTAGGAGAAATCAAATTCAAACAAAATGCTGACAAGGTCTGCAGTCGGGTCACCAATTATTACAAGATAGACCACTGGTCTGAAACATTAAAATGAGATCCTGAAATAAAACAGTACTGGTTTGTTAACCAGGATTTAACTGTTTACTAAGGGAATTCTACTCTACCAGAACAGACTCGTTATCTCTGTCGACAGAGCATCTACACGAAGGACACTAAGGTATCGTCAAATGTCGAGCAAGCAAGTAAAAGTGTGTGGAGGCTTGGCTTTTCAAATTTAGATACACAAGGTAGAAAAATGTGGTATCAGTGAGCAAGAAAGAAAATACACTCCAAAACTACTAAAACCCAGGAAATTATCCGAATACTCATGGCAGAGATTAGGAATTGATCTACTGACAACTATTTCAGCCAATGTGATAAAAATTTGCTAATCTATTCGGTGGACATAGAATCTCAGAGATAACAACACATAATGGTCCTCAATTTAGTTGAATGCAAGAGAATTCATGAACTTTGCAAATGTTTTCGTCTTTCTACATTATATAAAAGGAAACGGAGAGGCTGAATTCGCGGTGCAGTTAATCAAAAAGGGACTCTTACATAGCAATAATTGATAATCACAACACTCCTTTACAGTGTGGTAAGAGCTTAGCAGAGCTACTGGTGAGATGAAAACAACAAATACAGATGCCAAACATTCCACAAAGCAATCTCTTCAATAAAAAGTGTATCATGGAACACAGAAAGCGATCATTAGGCTCAAAGCCAAACAAAAGATTAATCATCACAACTTAACTATACAGCATCCCTACTTTGACAAAAGACCGTTAGTTTGGATAAAGACACCTCAGACCAATCCAGCGATAGTAAACAAGACTGTCGGCCAGGTCGGTTCTAGTTACAACCGATTCAGACCTATACGAGCGCAAAAAAAAATATTTTTGCTAAAAAGCGAAGAAACCAGCTTCTTTTAAGAAGTCATTCCACGAAAAATGAAAATCTTCCTATGAATCCCAAGATACAGTTTTATCTTCAGCCACGACGATCACACAACGGAGCTGCCCAGTTAAGAAACAAACCTTCCACCAACGAATTCTGGAAGACCCGATGAAGCAAAATATACGAGAAGTGTTGGCCAATACCGGCCACCCAAAAGACTGTACAACTGAGAGGGCATTGTTGGGTTATGTCCTTTGTCTCCAAAGAGATTGGTTACTCCAGTTCCCTAATTTCTGGGATTAAGTCAATAAAGGTTTACTGCAACTATAGAAAACATGTGTCCATCTCTTGTCCTTCATCTTGTCTTACTAGTACACAAAACACTAAAGTTTTCAGCCTCAACACATATCAAATATACTAGGAGTATTTCTCCTCGAGTTATGAACACTATTTGCCGTATTATTTTACTAGGATTAAAGGCCTGTAGACAAGTTGATGTTTTTTAGGTAGCGTCTACAATGAATCAATATAGGTCGTTTTCAAGTTGTTCCATTATTTTTTAACTCGTAGTGATTTTTATCAACCATGATAAAGTTTTCATCCTTGACACTTATCAGATAAATGGGAGTGCTTATTTATAAATGACATTTGCAATGTTATTTTACTAGATTTAAAGGCCTGTAGAGGAGCTTATGTGCTTTAAGGTAGCATTTAGAAGACCCATATAGCGATATGGGTCGTTTTCCAGTTGTTACCATCGTTGTTCAGCAGGAAATAAGCTATATATATATATACATATATATATATATATATACATTATCATATATTATAATATATCATCATCATCATCATCATCATCATTATGTCGTGCTGCAAGCACGGATTTCCCAGACTCTCTCTCTCTCTCTCTCTCTCTCTCTCTCTCTCTCTCTCTCTCTCTCTCTCTCTCCATTCATGTCTATCGTCCATCACATACGGTAGGTCCTCTAGACTATATCCTGTGTCTGTACAGAGCTGTTCTAAATTAGTTCTTGCCGGAGGTCCAACACCTGCTTGTCCGTGTTAAGTGACAGTGTTAGGTAACCATATAGCTGCTATTTTCGGGGATGTTGCTTCCAGGATGTCTTCAATATGGTTCGTAGCATTCTTGTGCAATTACCGTCAAGCTTTTCTCCATGTACTTAGTATGGACAATACTAGTATGGACAAAGGCCGCTGCTTGGAAAAAATTGTGTTTTATTTCATCGGATAGGTCTGACTTCCAAGAACTGTCCACTACTAAAAAGACCACCTCCGCTGTCATTCAGGCAGTATCTGGTTCTCGTGCTAACATGTAAATAAAGCTCGCGGTTCTCGTCATCTCATTTCATAATGGTCGCGGTGTAAACACATTTACACCGCGACCATTATGAAATGAGACAAAATAGATCATCTCAAACTTTCGACTACGTATGAATGAACTGGGGCAACTCCAACAGAGCAGAAACAATGAATTTGTTTCGCATATAGTGTGAAATGATATTTACACGGAGGAAAATAAATGACCCACAGGAGCAGGTGGTTGAAATCCTACGTATGTATAGATGAGATAGGCATTCTTAAATTTTATCGTTAGTAGTTTATCGAACGCAGATAGGGAACAGCTTCACGTAATCTGATCGACATTTGGGGAAAACGGACGTTTGAGACAAAATTTGAGAGTACCACTGAGAAACGTGAAACAGAAAACAGATGCCAAATCAAACGAATCCAAACCGTTTGACGAATTTGTCTCTAAACAACAATTACAGACAGCACAGTGAGATTTTCGGATGCCGACGTAGGGGAATAAGACGAACTGTGAGTTCTTATATAAAGAATATTGCTTGTAAGGAATTGTAATGGAGCTAGAGTCTGAGTTTTGTTGCTATCTAGATGTTTGAAAAATGGTAACTGATGTCTATTAACCCTTTCTTTGCAACATTTTCCAATTTTTAATCGCTCTCACTACCGCATTTTATCGTATAAAAAGTCTATTTTAAAAATGTTATTTTAAAAGCCTATAACTCATCATAAAATGTTGTAAATTAACATAAATCTCATGAACTGTTGTTAGAATAATAAAGAGAACATTTCTGAATAAAATCAATAAATTTCTAACCTTAGTTTTGTTTTTGTTTTCTGTCTTTTCTCAATAAGAATTATCTGTAATGCCGAATCTCTGTAAAATGCACGGGCTGCATTTACCTTTTCCAACTTTACAATCATAATTTCTATTTGAGTTTAATACGAAATGATTGTCATAGTTTACATCAACAATTACATGACGACAAACTGAATAATTAATTTAACAATGATAAAATAAATCTCCTTAACATCCACTGGAGTGACTTCATCACCAACACTGAAGTTCTTGAAAATACGAAATCATCAGCACTGAGGCCATACTACTGATATCCCAGCAATGTTGGACAGAACATAAGTATAGCGAGAAACTTTTCTGCAAATACGGGTGGAAAATACGAACCAACTGATGGAACGAAATTCGATTCTTGTCACTTTTCTTGCATGGTACCGTGTGCACATATCACACATGGCACTAAAAGTGTTAAAGTGCAAATTGGTATTTCTGTAACTGAGCTCGCAGCTGGAATGATAAAGGAAGACAACTTTTCTTCAAAGGTACGACTGATTTTTCGAGGTTTTCTTTTTATTAGCATTATTATATTTATCATTTTTATTCCAGTGTACCAAAATGGTTTTGTAACAGAAAAATGTCCCTAAAAGAGGGAAGATTTCGAGGAGATGAGAGATAGGATTTTATTTGTGGGCTATTTTATTAAATAAACGATACACAGTTTCATTGTTGTCGGTAGAGAGATCATCCACATCGGCCTCAGAGACGGGCTGTTTGCTTCTTCTGTGGTGGTGTGATCGTTTGCGTGAAAGAAGTCAGAAACGGAACACAACGTATCTTTGTGCCATAAGATAAAAAGTTTTCATTGTATTTTCTTAGCGCTTTAGTTTAGTTTTATCGTCCTCGCCATCTTCCTAGATGGCTTAGAGTCATGGATCACTTATGGGCACAGCTTACGTTTCCTCAAACACTTTCACAAGCTCTGCATCTCCACTATCCTTAACATCCCCTGGAGTGACTTCATCACCAACACTGAAGTTCTTGAAAATGCGAAGATCATCAGCACTGAGGCCATACTACTGATATCCCAGTAATGTTGGACAGAACATATGTCCAGGATAGGGAATCATCGCATGCCCAGGATCATACTGCTCAGTATGCTCTCTGGCCATCGTGACCGAAGTTTACCAAAGAACTGATTCAAAGACTGCTTGAAAAAATCCCTTGCTGTCTATTACATCGACCATTACCGATGTTGCACTCTAGCTGAGAACCGTGACGCTTGGCGTCTCATCACCGATCATCTTTTGAAAACATCTACAGGGGCGCTCTCACAAGAATAAAAGATGCAAGAACCGCAACATTATGCCATCAAACTCTGGTCAGACCTTCAGATGCAGCCACTGTGACAATGCCTGCCAGTCCCGCATCGGCCTTATCATGTCGTCAGCATGGACCACGCTCTTCTTCAGCTTCGCTTTACGAAGCCAAGACATGATGATGATGATGATGATGATGATGATGATGATGATGAAATTCTACAGATGGTATGATTTTAATTCGAGTCCTTTTTTAATCCTTTGGTGCCTCCAAGCTCTAGCTATCTTCAAATGCCAACTGTGTCATTCTTGCTGACTCCCCCTGTCCAACTTTATCTCTTCAACTATATGTTACGAAGTCAATTCGTTCAGCTGCATATATAGGGAGAATAGACAAAATTCAGTCACTTTCCTGCTGACCAATTAATGGAGTGGAGAAATAGAAAACGGCGGGAAAACATCACGAATAAGTTGACAACAAATTTATTGTAACATATACAAAATGGAAATCTATTACCCGAGGGAATAAATGCTTCGACTGTAAATAAAAGTTTCTTATAAATAGATGTAAGTAAAAATGTTCTTGCAACAGAAAAATATTTGTTGAAAGACAATGTTATATGTGAGCACGAGGTATGTTTTACAAGCGATAACAGTGGAGTGACTCGCTCATAATCTTGCTTTGTGAAAGTGTCTCTGTCGGTGTTCTTACGTGTGTGGAAGAATGATAAAAAACATGTTCGACTGGTTTGCCTAACAGCTGTCTAAAGTGGTCAACCATGTCGTCTTGGTTGCTGTGAGCTGTGTGAACTGTCACGTCTTCTTGATGTCTGTAGCTAATAAACTAACAGTTCACAATATTTTATGGATGGTTTTGTTTATAAGCTGCGTTTAACCAGTTGACCGAACAGAATTCAGAATTTTGGTCTTTTATTGCCATGGATTGTTGTTTTTGGAATCACGTGGAAAAATAAACTCATCAGGCGTCTTTGTAAAAAGATTACCACTATATCCGCCAGTCTGGCTGTAATTCTACTTCTATACTTGATACAAAGTTTATCTTTCATTTACTTATTTTTTAAAGCGCTCAGCATATATTTTGATATTCTTGTATCTGCACCTCGTCATCAAAGGTATGTTTGTATTTACAGCTCTTTAAATTTTGCATTAAGTGCCTTCGCAACGACAATGGCTTGTAACATAATTTTGAGACTAGTCTTGTGCCTAGTAGCACTAATTGAAAAAATTTTCAGAGTAAGAATACTTTTTCAGTAACAAAGAAGAGCACTAAAATAATATGAACCATTTTCTGTGAAATTCTTTGATACCAGAATCTCCCGAATAGGTTCAATATTCAATATGTCGTAGTCATTTTTAAAAGGAAAAAAAAAAACAGGATAAAAAATGCCAATTTCCAAGGCTCTAATTTTGATACAATACAATATTTCTACGGTCATTTTCCTCTGTGTTCGGTTAAACTAAGGCTGGTTGGGTTTCTTTGTTTAATATCGCTGTCCAGGACGCAAATGGTCCCTAAGATTAGTGAATATTTGAAAATGAAGGAATTAATAACAAATATAATTTTTGGATGTATTTTCTTAATCAACTTAATGGATGGCAATGAGGTTTAGAGGTGTCAAAAGAAAAAATGAGAATGTGTGTGTGTGTGTGTGTGTGTGTGTGTGTGTGTGTGTGTGTGTGTGTGTGTGTGTGTGTATAAGACAGAGACAGAAACAGAGTCAGAGACAAAGACTGAGAGAGTAAAATTTGAGACGAAATCCAGCAATATGAAAAAGAAGTCAGTTTGAAAAATCAGATTTTCGTTTTTTTTGCTAGTAATCTTGCGTTATCAGAATGTAACCAAAAACAAGAAAGGAAAACTTGATGCAAAGATACGAAATTTTGGATGCATACTTAATGAACCTAGGATTATGTTAAAAAAGGATATATTGTGGAGTTCAGTAAAAAAAGATTGGCTTTTTTTGCGAATTGTTATGACATCAGTCAGTCTCGCGTGCCTATAGATCGACGCTCGAATCTCTGCACAGGCTAGGGCAAGGTTGTATCGAAGAACAGCTATTGCCCATGCAGCAGGTCTCCATTCTTTATAAACGATACCTAAAATATCCGGTTTAGCAAAAATGCTGAGTCGCCCGTGACGTCAGACAACAAAACGTTGTATATACGTCATGCGGAGGACTTCCTGTGTACAGAAATACTTCCTTTGACCTGCAGAGTAGCAGTGGCTAACGCTATATAAACACAGCAGGCAGCAACCAAAAATCGCTCGGCAACTGGGCTTCGGCTCGGCACCGCGACCTAAGATCAAAGACACGTTCGGGTGGGTGATAATGTCTTTAAGAGCATTGTATAGCACTGGACCTCTTGGTCAAATTTAAGCTATAATCAGGCATCCGTGCCAGGACTCACGTTGGAAGGCTCACAAGGCTCTCATTGCACTAAGTGAACTGATGACCAGCAGTCCAGCAGGGCTCGAGTTCGACCCCCCCCCCTTCCTTCAACCCCCACTATAAACCAACCTTCTGGTGGGAGGCAGAGACAAATATTGCTTGGCAGCCAAGCCGTGCCAAGAGGAGAGGTAGGATCTGTCACCTCTCTCAGTAGCATGGGGTCAGCGTTCTCACCACCAAACCAAGCTGCCGAACGTGGGGTCTGTGTCCTTACCATTAGCCCAAGCAGAAGACGTGGAATCCAACCAATCACAACCGCAGACCCAGTACAACCTATTTGACCAATCACAGCTGCCTTTTTCTCATTCAAGCAGCTCTTTTCAGAGCTCATCTCACAATATCTAACAATCAAACACCTCTTCTAAGAGCTAACCAACTGTCATTTGTCCAGTCCTCTATCAATCAACCACCTTTTCAACATACAACCTTTTCGCGAGATTGACGTATTCATATACCGGTCCCGAGACAATAGGTTACCTTACCGAGAATAGAGAGCTGAGTCTATTCTAATGTTAAATGCTAGCGGGGAGAAGAGAGGGATCCATGCTATTCTCAATGCAATGTGAAACGCAAACAACCCCATCCGAAATTTGAAGTTGGTAATTTGGTATTCCTGATTCAACAAAGAAGAAAGATACATTTGTTGTTTTGATATTTGTTTGAGTTTTGTTTTTTTTTTTGTTTTTTTGTTTTGTTTTATTTTGTTTTTTGTTTTGTTTTTGTTTTTTTTTGTTTTTCTGTCTTTTTTTTTTTTTTTTTTTTTTTGGAGGGGGTCTTTTTATTTTTGCTTTTTTAATGGGGTATTTTATTTTATTTTATTTTATTTTAGTGGTTACTGAAATAAAAAACCGGTGACTGGATTACACACACACACACACACACACACACACATATATATATTCGTATCTGACGGTTTGCCTCCTTTTCATTGAGAGAATAATTTTTCTATCGAAGCTTACAAAAGAAGAAAGCTGCAGTTGACAACAAAAACAAATGCTTACTTTCTATTTACACCAGTGTCAGCGTTTTATGCATGCTTCTCTGACGTAAAATCCGGACGAAAGCTCTGATTTCCGATACTCCTCCTCCTCCTCCTTCTGCTCTTTCTCTTCCTCATGACTTCTTTTCTGTGTTTGTTGAAGTCGTTCGGCATTTTAGAGAGAAAGGTTCCCTGCCTCTGTCTCTGCAGCACAGCGCTGTGTTCTAGTGTTGATCATTACAGCCACTCAGGTTCACTGCCACAATTCAGACACGATTGCCCACCAACTTGAGCTGAAAAGCACTGAGCAGATCCGGCTGCTTTCTGTTATTTCTCAACGTCGTCGTAATCGTCGTCGTTGTACATCTGTTCTCAAAATTTATACGCTGAGATAATGGCGACTCCATACCGAATCAGGGAAGGAACAATGGAAGATTTGGACGAATTACATCGGCTTATGCAGGTAAGAAGAAAACAATTTTGTGAACAGAACGGTATGATATCGTTCAGATTTACACTTCATTGATAATAGGCGTGGTGAAAAGCAAAAAAGTATGAAGAAATCTGCGCTTTTGATAAAATGAGGCCAGAAAAAAAAAAGAAAAATTTTTTTCTTTTTTTTTTTTTTCTGGCCTGAAGGAAATAGTATTGAAATGCTTCAGTCAAGATAAATTGTTTGTATTTACAGGACCTATTCTCAGATACAATATTTGTTATTATTTCATATCATAAGTTATCTTCATCTTCCTCGCTTCCCCTTTTCTTCTATTGTAGATCTTTTGCTTCTCACATCTTTTTTCGATTATGTCTCAAACAAGGAATCAAGTGACAGCAAGTATCTTCGAAACTTCCTGACATAAAGAATATAATTTCTCCCATTCTTCTGATCATCATTATTGTTGTTGTTGTTGTTCGGGATATATCACACCAGTATATCTGCAGAACTCTGGCTAAAGCTCAACAAGGAAAACAAGCTAAACTCAAAACTCCTATACCTCCGTATTCTTACTACTATCGTTTTAATAGTTTCCATAGTTTTAATAGATTTTATTCTTCCAGTTGTTTTTTAGGTGGGGGGTATTTGTTGTTTTGGTTTTTTTTAACAATATTGTCCAGGCCATTCCAAGTGCTTTAATAACAATAGACTCAGCAATCAGGTTCATATAGTCTCTTTGTGTATCACGTGACTTTAGATGTGTGGCCATCGTTTTCATGAAACTCCGAGTTGTGAGTAGTCTTATTTTTTTTTATCCCTTGAATATTTCAATATAGTTCATTTTTGTGCATATACTAATTTTACTGGTTGCTACCGTTTTAACCGTGAAATACACACACACGCGCGCGTGCGCATATATATATTTAATATCAAATAATCATAATTACTTAATCAAGATTCGGATTGTAGACAATGATTCTAACTGATTGACTCAAAATCTCTTCTACTTATTCAATTTTTCTAAAAATTGACAATTTTATAGTGTTTGCAAAAAAGTTCTGCTAAAAATACGAAAATCTACACCGAACGGTATTAGTAGCAATAAATAAATATATAAATAACAAAAAAGCTTACCAATTATATTTTAAATATCACCGGATTGTTAGTTAGTACTAACAATCAATAATGCTATGTAATTATCATACGTTAAAAACATTATGAGCCAAATTAATAATGTTTAATCAAATGGGAATAATTATTGTAGTAAGACAAATGACTACTTCTTTTTTGGTGTTTTTTTAATAATAGAAATCGAAATTATGTGTAAAATTTGTGGGGTATGTTGTTAAAATGCAAATGATATAAACGACGTAGACAAAAGAATATTCACACCCAGCCAATATAAAACATTAATATTCGTGTGTGTGTGAGTGTGTGTGTGTGAGTGTGTGTAACAAAAACGAACATTATGGTGAATGAGTATTTTTGCTTGAAGCAAAAGGTTAGAATGTCAAAATCATTACTTACGTTTATGTACTGTTATGTAGGTATATGCGAGGAATTAAAATATTAAAAAGTGTCATGTGCGACTATATGTATGGGTTAACATAGTATTCCACGTGAAGTACTAATACACATGAGAATGGCAACTTATTTTTGAGGGCTGTATGTTCCCCCACGTTGACTGTTTGTCTCTATTAGGATGTGACAAAATGTCTGAGGCCGTACGCGTGTGTAAGACGTCCAGCCGGAAGGCAGATCGAAAGAAGAAAAAATGTATTTGTCATATGTCCAACCGACACAAGGCCTTTTTTTAGGTGTATCCTGGCGCAAGGCCGTAGCCCAGACACGCCTGGCGGCTCCAAAAATGTTTCGTGCACCTCAGGCGCCACGCGATAAACTTAGCCCTTCCAAAGAAGGTTAGAGCCTGGGGGACGGCCCCCTTAGGCTCAAGGCTACCGGTTTTTGCGCACTCGACATGAATGCCAGCTTTCCGAATCCAGAACGAGAGAGGAAAAGAGGACGAGTCCTCTAAGTCGCAGACTATATAGGCAGCCATGTCATGTGATCAGCTTCAAAACGCAAGATTTTCTTTGCACGGGACAAAATCAAAAGCGCGGACGTTATTTCTCTTATATAAGGCACGTTATTTCTCTGTCCAAAAGGTTCTCGAAACTCATTAATTTACTGACGTCCACCAATGTGTTTCGGGAACAAGTGAATCATGGATCCTATTTTTATAGAATTTTTTGCACCACGTAGCCATCGACGGCCATTTAGAAATATAGGAGTGTAAATTCTATAAAGTCTTCAACAACATATTTATTGTTAGAAAAACTTTCTCAAAGAGAACCTTTCTTTCCTCATAAGGAACAATTTGGACAGTAAAACCTTTACTGAAATTAGTAAGTAGCATACTAAATTTGATAGTTTCACATCAAATCGTGTAGCCGTAAAGCAGAGGACAGATAATCACTTACATATATATATACAAAGACAGACAGATGAGGTCCTATATTTTTTTTTTTTTTCCTTTTTTTTTTTCAGTCTCAGTTTCACTCTTTGTATTCATTGCGTTTCATCACTATAGTATTTGCTGGTTCTCGATTGAGATCAAGTGACAATAAATCTTTTCAATGTTATTGCACTCTCCTCAGTATTTTTAATGATTCTGTAAATGCTGTCGCCAGGATGTTTTCCAATTCTTCCAACCTTTATTTTGTTCATTTTTCCTCATTTACGGTTTTCTTAGTGAAAGTTTTTTCTAAATATGTATTCACCTAACCCCCTCCGCTATAAGCAGGATGCGACACAAGGTCAATTTTTTTTTTTGTTCTGGCTTGAATCCATTGTTTTTCTTCTCTTAAATTGGTAGTTTTACCAAAGTTGAAAAAAAAAGTTTACCCAATTGATCTATGACTGGTCAATGATGAACAAGCGCGAAAACAGTATTGTCCAGGTTTCGAACTCGGGTTGAATTCCATTTCCTACGATGAGCGCGAATTTTTCTAAGTATATAATATTGAAAAGTGCACTATTTGTAGTAATATTTAACATAAATAAGGGACTAGTTATCTCCCTTTGACCTTGGACTTTTGTTTTTCAAGTTGTTGAAGGTACATGGACATTTTTTAAAATCTTCCTTCCTTTTTTTACTCGAGTTAGCCACGCTGAATAAATATATTTGTTGCCGTGTTTTTTTAAACCATACCGATGTCTTGTTTTGTTTATGCTTCGTATACGAATGTTTGTTTTGTCACCAACAAAAGGTTAAACTAGGACGGTTTTATTCTTTTATTCTACATGGAGTGGACCCACTGAGTATTTCATTCAATATATAAACAATTATCAAATTGTCAAAAGTTCAGTACGATATTTTGTATTTCCTGATATCCTCAATTTGTGTATCAATATTCTTTTTTAATCATTCCTAATGCTCCTATTATAATTAGAATTGCGGTTTTATTTAAATGCGACTGTTATATAGCAGGATTCAGATCTCTCCCGATTTACGATTTCATTCAAAAAACATACACGTGGTTGGAGAAAGGTAGTATTCGACCGGATGTTAGCTTGACGGCTGCTGCCGAGACAATGAATAAAATGTGTCTTTGCGCAAGAGGCTCCACGCAGGGCTTCCGGGCGAGAATGCAAGAAATTAATTCACATTAACAAAATACTCTTTTTCAGCCAATCATAAATCTTCCCCCTAAAAAAAATTCCCAGAACCGACTTGATCCAAAGGGTAACTACCTAAGCAGCGAAAATCTTTAAAAGCGTCAGGGATGAAGGAAGAACACGCTACGGCCATAAGAACTCATCTGAACTCTGACAGATTTTTGTCACACCACCTGCTATGAACAACTGCTGACTTAGCTACAACGCCACCCTGTCCACGACTGCTACTACCACCAAGATTATCTGATACCCTTACTACCAACATACCAACATACCCACCAAGTGAGTTTCTTAACTTATAACATATGTGACCGTCTATGAACTCTGGCTTCACCCACACACCACGTTCACTCTTTCACTGTACAAATTTGTAGCGTACAATAGTACGCTACAAATTTGTCCAGTTGATTCTTCGCTTTATCGCCTTGTTTTTCCTTTTTGTTGATATAATTGTTTAAAAACTTTCAACCTGTGTTTGTCTTTTCCTTGCTACCTTACGCTAAATATAACACGACATTCTTACAATATGTATAACCAGGTCCTTATATTTTGCAAATTTATCTAATTCTTTTCTTGATATGTTTTTATTAGACAATATGGTCATGTCAGGAAGATAGCATTTGTGAAGACTTTTATTATTATATCAGGTCTGTCAGCTTGTAGTAGTTATGGTGAAATTCCAGAACACAAACATTTTCACCTTCTAGCACTCGTGACGATTATTATTATTATTATTTACTCATTAGAGTTCTTCACATCAGCGTAAGCTGATGGTTTTTCACTGGAGATTGAGTGACAGCAAGTCTCCTCAAGTCTCCAGGACTCTTCTCAGTATTCTGGCTATTTTCAGTAATGCCAAATTTGCCAACTTCCAAATCTTCCAGGCCCTTTAATTATCCTTTAGTTACCGTACCAAAAGCACCAATCACAATTGGTATAATTGTCACCTTCATATTCCATAGTTTTTTCAATTCTCTAGCAAGGTCGAGGTACTTATCTCTCTTTTCACATTCTTTCAGTTTTATTCTGTGGTCAGCCGGGACAGCAAAGTCGACAATTTGTAGGTTTTCTTTTTTCTTGTTTTTTTTTTTTTTTTTTTCTTGTTGATTATTATAAGGTCTGGTATTCTGGCCGAGATTAGGTGATCCGGTTGTATGTCAAAGTCCCATAGGAGTTTGTGTGTGTCATTTTCTAGGACAGGTGCTGGGTTGTGCATATACTATTTGTTGGCATGGTCAAATTTAAATTTCTTGCTCGTTTCCCAGTGGATCACCTTGCCCACCCAGTCGTGTTTAGCCTTGTACTCCTTCTGTGCTAATTTGCTGCATTCGTTTATTATGTGATTGATGGTTTCATCTTTGTCACTGCATAGTCTACATTTGCTATTTTGTTGCGTCTCACCTATCCTCGCCTTGATATGATTGGTTCTTATGGCGCTGTTTTGTGCTGCCATTAGGAGAGATTCTGTTTCTCTCTTAAAGTTTCCTTTTCTTAGCCATGTCCAGGTTTCGTCGTGTGAGATGTTGTTTATTGGGAAGGAAAACAACTTCATGGGCGTTTTAAACAAACGCCCATGAAGTTGTTTTCCTTCCCATTTTTGTTTCCTAGTTTTTGTCATTCTATCGTGTTGTCAGTATTGTTTCTGATGGCCGTAATCAGTCCTCGTTCGTGTTTTTCTATGTAGTCTTCGAGTCGTTGTATGGATGTGTCAACGCTGTCTTCGATGCTGACAAGTCCTCTTCCTCCCTCTTTTCTTGGTACGTCGTCTCTGGTATGTAATGCCTTGTGCATGGTCATTAGTTTTCTAGTTCTTTGGTCCATTTGTCTAAGTTCATCTCTGGTCCACTTGAGAAAGGGTCCCGAGTATCTAACGAGGGATACAGCCCAAGTATTTATTCCTTTGATAAGGTTTCTGCTAGAAAGCTTTGTGTCGAGTAGTTCCTCTGAGATATTATTTTTGAATTTTGTTTTTCATTTCCACTTGTTTGATGGTGTCAGCCTCCAAGATTCCTAAGTATTTGTAGGTCTCGTTTTCTGCGAGTGTTCTGATCTTGTCTTGATTTGGTAGTTCTATTCCGTCAGTTAGATGTCGTTTGCCACTTTTCATGAGTGAATTTTTCAAAGCCAAATTCCATCCCTATGTTTTAACTGTGTGTATTAGGGTTTCCAGTTCTTTTTCATTTTTTGAAAATAGTTTTATGTCATCCATATACATTAGGTGGTTGATTTCTTTCTTTTTTTTTTTTTTTTTTTTAGTGACATCATGGCAATTATAAATAGTAGGGTGACAGTGCATCTCCTTGGAAAATCCCTCTTTGGATCTTTGTTTCAGCCAAGCTTTTTCCTCCTGCTGTTAATTCAACTCTACAGTTTTGAATGGGTTTTTTTCGATGAAGTTTATGATTTCGTGTGATATTTTGTACATTTTGAGACAGTTTATTATCCAGCTTATCAGAACCATATATGCCTTTTTGTAGTCTATCCAGGCCATAGCTAGATTTTTCCGTCTGTTCTTGCTTTCATTTAGGATGTGTTGATCTATGTAGAGTAGCTCTGCTGTGCCTCTGGAGCCTTTGCGGCATCCTTTCTGTTCGTCAGGGAACAATCCGTGGCTTGTTAGCGAGTAGTATATCTCTTCCCTTATTTGTGCAGTTAATATTTTCCACATCATCGGTAAACAAGTTATGGGTCTATAATTGCTTGGAGCAGTTCGTTTACTTGGGTCCTTTTGTATAATTGTGGTCCTTCTTTTGGTCATCCAGTCAGGTACTGGTGCATCTTATAGGCATCTGTTCATTTCTAGTCTGTTGTGAATGGAGGTGAATTTCTTGAACCAGAATCTATGTATTTCATCATATCCTGGCGTTTTCCAGTTTGATATCTTTTTTAGTGTCTTTTTTAGTAGTTCAATGTGTATTTCCGCTTTGGGGCCTTCCTCGAGTCCTTCTAGTTCTCTTGTCATATCGTTTATCCATTCAGCCTTTTCGATATGCTTTTTCGGTTGCCATATTTTCGTCCAAAATTGTTCGGTTTCTTTGGCGTCTGGTTGTTGGTAGTGTCATGCCCTCCCAATTGTTGATAGAATTTTCTTTCGTTGTTTTGGAATGTCCTGTTTTGTCTGTATTGTTTTACCCTTGGTCGATATCTCTTTAGTCTCCCTTCTTTCGCCAGAACCTTCTGGTTTATTTCCTCAAGTTGTACTGTTATTTTTCTCGTGTTGTCTTTTCCATTCTCTTCCCACATATTCCAGGATATTTCTGTTTAACCATTTTGGCCTGTTTTCGTAGATTTTTTATCTGGGTTTCCAGTCGAACTTCCCATCCAGGTTTTGACTGTTTCTTCGTGCTTTTTGAGGGGACCCCAATTTTTTACACACTAATTTCGCCCCTGCATAGATTAGATTATTTAACTCAGTTATATTATTTGTTGATATGTAAGGTATTATTTGATTTATTTTGTTTGTTTCTGTTTTAAGTGTTCTCCATTCTATATTTCTTAATGATGGAAGGGTGGTCTTCCCACTGTTCATAATTCTTTTTAGGTTTCCTAGATTTGTCTGTTGTTCTTGTAATAGTGTTTCTGTAGGGTTACTTGGTACTGTGGCGTACTCATTTTCAAGAGTTGGCAGTTCATTTCTGATATGTTGTTTTTAGTTGGCGCCACTTGATGTGTTTGGAATTGTACTGCCTTGCGTCTGTGTTTTCTGGTGTATTTCTAGTATTTCAAAGTCAGAAAACCATCCTTTTTTATTATTGTTCTAACTTAATCGGCAAGCCTTTGGCTTGTAGTCTGAAAACTAGCACATTCTTGCCAGATCTCTATCATTCTTTTTCTATACCCTCTTTGTGGAGAGTTGCTCCTAAAATAGCAGTGTCGTGCAAGATGATTGTCTTCCCGGGTTCATGTTTTGAGTTTTGGTCTCTGATCGTTGTGGTTGCTAATGTCGTCATTCATGTACCTGAAAAGAGAGCAGCTAACATTCGCATTGTTATATTTTGACCTTTTGACCCGGCCCAAAATGCCATTCAAGGTGATGCACCGGAAGGAAGTGACACATTCCAATGGCAGTTAGGAGAGGAAATCGCGTGGGCAGAAATTGGCTGATGAAATGGGACTAGCTAAAAAAATTCCCATGGTACACTCATAGACTGATGCACTGGAAGAGAGTGACCTGTGAACTGCATGACAGTTATTTCCGCTTGATGACGATCAAACATGCGATTTCAAAGATTGAGTGGGCGTTGAAGCATTATGTAACTCAGTTGAGTTCGAGTCCGAGTAGAGTTGCGGCCAGTTGAGTTGAAGATCGGACGGAGTTATAGACGAGATGTGGTAGGGAAAGCCACATCAGGCCGAAGGGGCCTTTGGTCCCTGATGAGTTGGGGTCCAGAGAAGATGCTGATAAGATGCAGTAAAGAAAGCCAGCATCTAGCAGAGTGGGCCCTGGGCCTCCGGTTGAGCAGCCCTACAGAACAAGAAAGACACAACGTGACGGTCATAACAGTGGGGTCAAGATATTACAGTTTATGTTCGGTCTCCAGCTCCCTCTCACATGCAAACCTTGAACAACCCTTTCGAACCCTTGCAATAAAGTGAGAGGTAAAATATTGTTAAAGAAGTCTTCCTGTGTCTTTATCATTGCGTCGGTATGTATCCAGCATATATATGAATATTTCTGTATGAATCAGCAGATGACAATATAACAGCAGGATGACGATCGTATCCCCCATGCTGGCTATCAGGAGAGCACCTGCCGATCATGACACCCAAGCCTGTTGCCTGGGTCCCACGTTTTGTAATATTGAGAGTGGACATTTTTATCATAGGTGGTATATTGTGGCTATACCAGACCCAGGGGTTGTTTTTGAACTGCGCACCTGACACAGACGTGATCGAGAGCAGTCATATTTTCAGTTCATAAACAGCGGGTCACAAAAAAAAAGAAAAGAAAATGGGAAGTATAACTAAACTTAAGTTTTAACTTAATTAAAGTCCGTTGTCTTACTTTTTTTTACTTCCCAAGCAAATAGCGTGGACTGCTTGAGAGATTATTTCCATGCCAGCTAAATGGTAATATCTAATACTTAACCTAGTTTTAAATGTGCTGATGATAACCTTTCACATGAGATTTCTGATGATTTTACGGCGAAATACCGTAACATCTATCGATTGAGAAAGTCCTTGGGCAATATGGAGGGTGGCGAGGTAAATTTAAACAATTCTTCAGTTAGCTCGAGATAATTGCAACTGGTAAAAACATTTAGCCGATTAGTGACACTCTTCAGTTAAAATATAACAAAAATTCACCAACAGATTTTACAAGTCATCGAAAATCTAGTGTTTATTTTAAAAAAAAAAAAAGAGCAGTTTGTACTAACCTCTACCCAACGAGTGTTACTGGAGAATTATTTAATCTGTGTATTCATTATGTGTATTATTATTATTATTATTATTATTATTATTATTATTATCTGCGACCTTTTCTTGATAATTACCGAGGTTAATTCAGTCTGCCACAAGACTAAACTGGACGGCAACGAAGAATGGGTTGTTACGATATTTCAAGTGGGAGAGACATTGCCGTTTCAAAAATTAGTTATTCGAAAATTCTTACTTTTTACCTGGGTTCGAACACCGATCAGTAAGTAATACAAAACTATCTCAGCAACAACTTCCGAGATTTAGATAAATTGCGGTTACCGTAGAAACTAGATATTACGTAGAGGAATAGAAAAAAGAAAGCGAAAGACCTACAACGTTATTCAACAAATAATAAAGATTTCAAACATGAGTTTAAAAAGGAACTGTGTAAGAGTTTTGAATTCTAATTTATTTTCTTTTTGGAGTTTAGAGTTGTATACAATGTTATCGTATATATATATATATATATATATATATATATATATATATATATATATATTTCCCTACTAACAAAAACTATAACATGGTGGCAGCGGTAAAAGAAAAACATGGAATAGTACATGGAAAGTAAAAAGACAACAGGAGAGCAGTTCTAAAGTCTGGCAACATTTTATTCTTCTTAAAGGCTTTTGCGAAACAAGAAGCACCACGTGTGTTTAAAAAAAGACACCATATTGGAATTTTTTAGCAACAACCGTAAGTTGTCTCGAACTTCTTTCCAAGTGCTTGTACTGTTTAAAATAATAATAGCAATGATGTCTATCCACACATGTGCTGGGAAACGCCAAATTTGGTGGAATCCCCGAAATTTTTCAAGCAACGGTGTGAGTTATTCTTCTCTGTGAAAGGCATTGCAGGGAACAAACAAGTGCGCCACATTCTTTTGTTATCGGGAAAAGAAGGTTTAAGACGATATAACTCATGGTCATTCGGAAACGATGCCGACAGACGCAACCCATCGGTGATTTGGGAAAAGTTTCAAGAACAAATACAGCCACAAGTTAACTTTCGGATTGCATGCTTTTGCTTACAAAATTACTCGCAGAAAGAAACAGAGAACATTGACGATTTTCTGGCGAGATGTAGACTTCAGGCGCAAAAATGCAAGTTCAGTGACGAACGTGAGATAGAAGAAAAAATAATTGACCAGATTATTGCCGGAACAAAATCCCCAGAACAACAGAAACAGCTTCTCAGCAAAAACGAGACAATGTCCACGTTAGAAGTACTCAATACGTGTAAAAGTTACGAGGCTTCAATTAACTACATGAGACAAATGGACGAGCTACAAGGAAAATGTGACAACCAAATAAGTGCAATAAAGCACAGACTTGAGGACACAGACAACTGTGGCAAATGTGGACTTAACCATAAAAATGGGAACTGCCCTGCTCGAGCCAGCACGTGCTCAGCATGTGGACGCAAGAACCATTGGGCTAGGATGTGCCACAACAAAAGACTCAAGAAAAAAACGGACAGGCAGTCACAAACGAATAGTCTGCCAAAATAAAAAATAAAAATCACACCAGTGCAGTATGCGCACAAAAAAACTCCAGAACTCTATTAACGTTCCGGAGCAGGAAGCGGACGAGTTCGAGAGAATGTCCAGTCCAACTAATATTACAATGGAAGACTGCGGAAAAAAGTACTCTCGGACTGAGGTATTCGCCTCATTGGACATTATTTTACCTAACAGGAAAGGTGTCCACGAATTAAAAATCAACGTGGACATAGGCGTGGAGGGAAATACACTCCCCTTACGCACATTCCAGCAAATGTTTCCAGAACATGTAGACCGGCATGGACAACCACGTCCTGGCACAACACAGAAAGAAGCAGCAGTACTAACGGCATAAAACGGATCTAGTATACCACAGCACGGATCCATACAAATTCATTGTGCCTACAAGGGTGAATGGGGGCACGGGAAATTCTACATATGGACCCACCATACTAGGTTTACCCTCCCTTCAGGACTTAAGACTGGTTACCCTACATTATTCCATTCAAAGAACAAAGTGGGCCCCAGTCAATCATGAGACCATTCCCCCAGTTACTCCATCAGACAATACACCAATCAACTCCATGAAAGACCTGATTGAAGCATATCCGGATCAATTTGATTGAATTGGCAACTTCGCTGGGGAATACCACATCGTACTTCGACCAAACAACCATCCAATAGTTCATGCACCCAGGAAATACCCCCATCCATATGAGGGACGAAGTAAAGGCAGAACTAGATGAGATGGTATCACAAGGAATAATAAAGAAGGTCGATAAACCAACAGATTGGGTTAGCAGCATTGTGTATGTGCGCAAGAGCAACGGCAAACTCCGCCTATGCTTAGACCCCAAAGATCTAAATAAGGCCAACATGCGTTGTCACTACAAAACTCCAACTATGGAAGAGCTCTCGCACAAACTGTCCGGCGCCAAATTCTTCTCCAAGCTGGAGGCAAAAAATGGCTACTGGTCTCTCAAGCTTGACAGTTGCTAACTACTTTCAGTTCACCTTTTGGAAGATACTGTTTCCAATGGATGCCCTTTGGCCTAGTTATGTCTCAGGATGTGTTCCAGCAGAGGATGGACATGATAATAGGAGACTGCACTGGAGCTTTAGTGTTGATCGATGACGTGATTATCCATGGAAAAATCATAGAGGAGCACGACCACAACTCGCGAAAGTTAATGGAGACAGCACGTACTGCAGGACTAACATTTAACAATAACAAATGTGCTATCAACCAGGAACAAGTCAGATTCTTCGGTGCTATATTCGACAAGAACAGTATACACCCAGATCCCCAAAATGTGGAGGAAATAAAATCACTGACCAGTCCAACTAATATTACAGAGCTACAGAAGGTACTAGGAATTATTATCTACATGGCACCATTCTTTCCTAGGCTGTCAGACCTCACAGCAAACCTCAGGAAACTCCTAAGAAAAGATATCGACAATGATAGCCACCAGAAGTCGCTGCAAGAAATAAAGGACTTAATATACAAGGAAATGCTACGACACTATTACGACCCTTCTAAAAAGTCCGTAATACAAGTAGACGCATCATCTAGAGGTTTGGAAGCAGATTTTGAAGCAAATGCTATAGAAGGCAAACCTATAGCATTTGCTTCAAAATCCCTGACCGAAACAGAGCAGCGCTTCGCCAATATCGAGCGGGAGCTCTTAGCTGTTGTATTCGGCTGCGAACGATTTCGCACATACATTTATGGGTGTGCATTTAAAGTTTAGATTGACCACAAGCCCTTGGGAATGATCTGCCTCAAGAACCTAACAGCAGCACCTCCTCGACTCCAAAAGTATGACATGGTCATCAAATATCGACCTGGCAAACTAGCAGATGGACTATCCAGACTTCCCAACAGAAAAAACAAAGAAGTCATTGACTTATATGTCAAAGTAGACTTCGTACACCTCTCAACTGAAAAATTAACTCAGATCCGTCAAGCAACCAATGCTGACCCAATATTGTGTGAATTAAGGGTACGGATTCTTCAAGGCTGGCCAGAATCTCGCAGAGAACTACACAAAGGCCTTCAACCCTACTGGTCATATCGAGATGAGCTCCCTATTGAGAATGGCATTTTGCTTAAAGGAGACAGGATACTGATTCCCAAATCAATGGAGACTGAAACATTGGAAAAATTCATTATGGTCACAAAGGAAGCGACAAATGCAAGCTCAGTGCAAAAACATGTTTTCTGGAGTGGCATAAACAGTGACAGAGACAAGATAGTGGAGCAATGCGCCATTTGTCAAAAACTCCAGAAGTCCCAATCTGCGGAGTCCCACATGCAATACCAGTACGTCCATGGCAAATCTTGGCTACTGATATTTTCAACCTCAACACAGGGCAACTGGTGAGAGTACAAGACCATGATACGAGGAAGTGGACTCCAGCAATTGTCAGATAAGCATGCGCTGAACATCGATCCTACATCATCGAAACTCCAACAGGACAGGTTCTTCGCAGAAGGAAGATGTCAGCAACTCTAATAAGACACTGACGTCTCTCCATAATACATCCACACATCACACTGAGCCTCCACCCTCCAACATTCCAAACACACATCCTGCAGAAAAACCCAACACACACACTGATATCTGCACACCATCTGAAGTAACACACAGATACACTCACCAAATGCAGCCAAGCGGTAACACACCATCAGAAACAATTACTAGATCGGGTCGTGTCATAAAACCTCCCAAAAGGTACAACCTACAGAAAGTGGTCATACAAAGCTTTTGTTTTTCAGTGAGCTAACTGAACCCTGCCTGAACCATATTTCTAATGAAAGGGGGATGTCAGGACATGAGTTACCTTCCCTTGGAAGAACCAGTTACTTCCCTTGTTTAAATAAATAGCGGGCCTCGTCAATATACATACACAGTGTATACAGCGTTGCGTTTACAAGCTAAACATGCCTCGTCGTTGTCTATCGCCTTTCTTATTTTCCTATTAATAAAACCTATAACAGAGGAGTCTTACGTTGAATAAAATAGTCAGTGGGAACATCACTTTATAATCGAATGAATGAATGAATGAAAAACATCTTACCTTAAATTTTTGGTGGTGACAGAACGAACAACATTCATAAAAGAAGCAATAACAAACGAGACATCATTATGGTTTTAGAATACGGTAAGTAATCTATTTATTCAGCATGGCTTTCTTACTGGAACTGAGAAAAAAGGGACGGGCAGATTAATAAAAGGGTTTATGCGCCCCCTAGCAGTTCTAAGTCAAAGGGAGATAATAAATCCATTATCTACAAAGAACGCAATTTTCAACATCTTACCCTTCTGCAGAGATGCAGCCGATTGGGCAAATTTTTGAATTTTCATTCATTTTACTGTCACGAGGAAATGGAATTTTTCAGGTAAAATTAAATTCACAATTCAATAATTATAAACACATAATATTATTTTGTTCTTTGCAAGTTTTTTTTACATCTGTAGCAATGGGTGGTTTTCGCTGAAGTCCGAAGGACCGCAAGTCTCCTTAACTCTCCAGGACTCTTCTTACCAACTTCATCAAATCTTCATCAGATTTTAACTTCCCCATTATCTTGTTTTTTAGTATAGTTTCGAGGAATCCAACTATGAGTGGTATTACTGCTACCTTTATATTAGTATTATTATTATTGAATTGTCACACATACATTCTATCAGTATTTGGTAGATCTTGATGAGATCAAGTGATTGCAAGTATCCTCATAACGCTAACATTTTCATATTATTATTATTATTATTGATTAATTGACTGATTTAAAAGAATTTTCACACGATTAATATCTATCCGTTGAAATCATTTGACTGCAATAGCACTCTAATCAGTATTCTGGTTAATTTTAGTAAAAGTGTAATGCTATAAATTAATGTTAAAGTTGGTGACCGTAGTCGTGAGCAACCCGAAAGCTTCTTTTTTCATTAAGCCACTCCTTTCCCTGGATTGTTCCATCTTACCCTTGATCCGTACCTTATAATACTGTTAAGCTAAGTTGCATCAAGTACCATTTTTTTAGGTCTTTGGTATGACTCGACCTGGGATTGAACCTCGGTCTCCCGGACAGCGAACACTCTACCAACTATTTTCTCGGGTTTTCAATTCTTTCAACCTCTTTTCAAAGCCCTTTTGAACTGTTTTAAGTGTGCCAGGGATAATGGGTTCATCAATTTCCAAACTTTGTTTTCCATTTTCACTCTGTGGTTCGTTGGAATCTCAATCTCCTAAAACAACTTCTGGTTTGTGCATGCACGATTTTTCCACAATGGTTTACACTCTTCCCAGTCGATCACCGTTCATAACCAGTCATATTTGTATATATATATATATATATAATGCGTCAGTTTTTTTATTAAACTTCTTTCATAAGCTCTAACTTTCTTTTCTACCTTACTTCCAGATAAATAATGTCAGGCATCAGTTTCCCAGTAAATGAAAAAGCACACTGTAACCGTTACACAACATAGTAATAAATAACCAACTTCCTGAAAGTTGCCTGATCCTTTGTTGTCAAAGTTCGAAAGGAACTGGATGCTGTTGATAGGGGTCCAACATCAGCAACTAAATGCAAAACGCATGTACAGAACACATTACTTTGAACGAAAAGTACAAGAAATAATCAATGCCCCCCCCCCAGAAAGTCAATCAGAGCGATTGCAAAAAAACTCAAGGTTTCTGAATGCACTATCAGAAAAGTTGTGCATGTGGACATCTAGTATAAGTTGTATGTGATGTGGAGGGTTCAGTTTATGATGGACGTGATAAGAGAGAATTGTTCGATCCGAGTAAAGCGCTTGCTAAAAATATTAAAACACTAGATGATGAGAAAAAAATAAAAAAAGTAAACCGAAGAAATGACAGTTGGACATGTAGAGACCCAAATAAGCTTCTAACAGTCATGCATACAAAGTTTCTTGCAACTGTCGTCATGTACTCTCTACACAAAGGTGTTTGAGAAAGTTGTGAGGTCTTGGATAGATTACACAACCAAAGACAATATGTCTCCTAATAAGACTCTGCAACGTCTCATAAAGGCTCGGACAACCCAAGCGTGAATGTGCGCCAATATCCCTCAATCATATTTTTCAAGGCCTCTTAGCTGACCAGATCTCAATCCACTTGACTATTATATTTGGGGCGTAGTTGTGTGTGAAGTCAGTCAACACCCTCATAACACTATACAATCTCACAAGACCGCCATAACAAACACTAGGTCCAAAATTGATAAAAATCATCATAATCAGGCATTTCAACGTTTCCGAACCCGTACTGAAACATTGATGCCAACGATGAATTTATTGTACAATAGGATTCTCTTGTTTGTTCAAATTTCTTTTCAAATACAGCTTTTTTCTTTCTTTTTTTTTTTTTTTTTTTTTTGCTGTGCGATGCATTTTTTATAGGAAAAAATTCATGCAAACTGACACAATCCATTCTCTCTCTCTCTCTCTATATATATATATATATATATATATATACATATATATAAGCAAAAATGTTAAATTTGAGGAATTTTAAGCTTTTAGCAAGTGACACTATGAAATCTTTTGTCTCTAAATGCACACATTTAGGTGCACATATTTATATGCAATGATGCCTATGCATGTTGGTGCGAGCGTATGTGTATGAGTGCGTATGGGTATAGTTCTCGCATATATGTATATGTATATGTGTGAGCATATCAGTATGATTATGTATAAGCCTAGGTGTAGAGTATACGTATGTACGTGTATGTACATAGGAGTGTGTGTGAGAGAGAGCGAGAGAGAGATATAGTATTAAACAAGTTAGGTCGGCAAATTTTTAAAGGTAGATAATAAACTAGAATGAGAAGGATTTCTCTATTGAAATTAAGTTTATTTAAGAAACTGTTTTCTTCGGCGCTAGCGCGCTCAAAGATCAGCTGACAAGAATCTCATTTTATGATGTCTTCAGTACAGCTTGGTCAAAGTGGAAAATACCCGGTTTCCAGTAGTTAAACCCCATATATTTAGCGGGAAGTTAGAAGAAAAGCAGCAGTGAGAGCAGTTGACTGTTAATCACAACTAGACAGATTGAGGTAAAGAACTAGTCAAAGCCCACATATCATCCACTGTCTATATCAATATACTTAGTGTCTACTCGACATAGGCTAAAAGGCTAAGCGTCACACGCCTCCCCACCCCCGCCCCACAATCCCCGGATACGTTCGTAGAGAAATTGTCATAAATTATAAACGACAATACGATTGCATTTTCCGATTCGTTTAATTTCTGCATACATACGTGTGTGTGTGTGTGTGTGTGTGTGTAGGAGAAATTTTTAATGCCTTTCTGAAGACAGATGAACACAATACGTATTTTTCTATGTTCTGCTTACAACAGAACAATAATTAGTTTGTTCACTACCATTGTGATCTTAAGCCTGTCGGAGTTAATCCTAGTCTTCTCCACTACATCATGATAGTTGATGTCAGTCTTGCACTGGTGTTCTCAGTTCGTTCATTAGAAACAATAAAAGTCGAATTTATTGGCTAACAAAATATATAACTCATTGCACGACATAGCAAACTCCCGTTTATGTCTTGTCTAACGCTACCTTTTTTGAATTTCAGTATTTTAATTCCTAGATTGAAAAATAATTGGGCCCCAAAAATAATGATAAAAGTAACAAGGAAGATGATGCTTGTAAAAAAATGTGTGAAATGCGAAGCACGATTTTACGATTCTCTGGCGCAAAAGAAGGAGGAAGAATATATTGGCCGAAATCAATTGAAAAAAAAAAACGTAATTTAATTTGCATGAGTCTAAGGGAGAGCCTATATAAATCTCTCACTAAGAATAACGAGGGAAGTTTGATCAGTCTTTGCTTAGTGCAGAGTCTTTTCAGCAGACTGTCTAATTTCGTCGAGCCTCAGGGGACCGTCCCACCAGGTTTTAACCCTCATGGGAGGGATTAGGTTTATTGCCTGGCGCCTAAGGGGCCCCTCTTTAGGGGAATGCCAACGGGGCCCGAGGCATTTTTGGGATTGCTGGACGCGTGTGGGCTTCGGACTTGTACCACACTTGTACGCTTGTTGAGGTGTATGACAAATACCAGCTTGATCAGCCTTTGCTTCATGCAGGGGCTTTTCAGTGGACTGTCTGGCATTCGTGTCAGAGGGTTAATTTCCTCGAGTCTCCGCTATCACACCGGGGTAAAGGAGAGGGCGCTACTCCTTTCCCTGGATTGCTCCACTTTACCCTTGATACTTACCTTATGATGCTGAGTGTTAAGCAAGGCAACATCAAGTACTATTTTTTGAGTCTTTGGTATGACTCGACCTAGGATTGAACCCTGGTTTCCCGGACCATTTGGGAACACTCTACTCATTAGGACAATGGCCCGGTTTAACATGAAATAAAAAAAGGAAAAATGCCCAGCATTTGGAAAAACTTGTACAAATTGCTTATAAAGAACCATTTTCAAGCAGTATGCAAATTTAAAAAAAAACGTTGAAAGAGTTGAAAACGAAACTAACATGGAAGTCTTTTCAGTAAAAAACAAAAACAAGAATGAAGACATTATACTAAAAGTTAAAATCAACAATTTCGATTTGGATATGCAAATGGATACCGGCAGTATCCATTAGACCAAAAAAATCCTGGGAACGCATTGGAAAGAGCTGATTACGACTCCGCCAATTTGATGGGTCAGTCATAAAAACTTTGAAGGTTCCTTGGAATTAGAAGATAAATTTGAAGTAATACCAATAATTGCCACAATTTGTATAAAGGACTTTTTGGAACCGATATGCTTAACATAAATTCTACCAAATTAATAAACGAGATAAAAATGGAAAAAATAGAAAGTTAAAAAGCTATAAAGCGAATAGATTAAGAAAGGCTGGAATGACAATAAATGAAAAAAAATGCGTAAACAATAGTAGTAAAATATCTTTTTTAGGTTATTCCATCTCAAAAGAAGATATATCACCAGACCTAGCCTAGATAGAAAAATAAAAAAAATAGCTACACCAACAAATAAAAAAGAACTTGAATCGTTTTGGGGATTGGTGAATTTCTAGAGGCGATATGCACCAAAATATACGGACCTGACTGAACGGTTTGCAAATTTCAAAAAAAAGAATGTTGAATCTATCTGGTCAGAGGATCAACAAAAAGCTTTTGATAGATTAAAAGAAATTATGGCAAAGAAACAATGAGTGAATATTTTTTTATCCAAAAAAGGACATTACGTTAACCACAGTTGGAAGCGAACATTCAATATCTGGAATATTATCACAAGAAGGACATCTGATAATGTATTTATCAAGAAAACTAACGAACACTGAATTTAATCATTCAAATATAGAGAAAGAAGCATTGACCATGATGTGGACAACCAGTAGAGCCCGACAATTTCTAACTGGAAAAAATTTCTTTTGAGAAGTGATCATAGACCATTAGAGTTTATATTCAATCCAAGAAAAGAATTACTCAAAGTCACGACATCGAGAATACTAAGATGGGCAATAAGATTAATGGCATTTGACTTTGATATAGAATAGTGGTTTTCAAAGTGGGCGGTACCCCCCCCCGGAGGGACGATATGAACTTTCAGAGGGGCAAGTAAACAGTCGGATGGGGGCATTGAAATTGTGAAGGGGGCGTTGGAGCTATTACAGTAAAATGTGACGTTGGTGTTGATAGAAAGGCCAGAAAAACGGGGCGATTTAATTAAGCGTCCCCCAGTCGCTGCAACTCGACGTATGTGCCACGTCTATATCCAGAACTCTCTTCGTAAGGGACAATTTTCCTCTGGTCCCCGCTTTCCCCTTTGTTTACTTCCCGTTTCTCGTTGCGATGTTAAACTTTCTACCCCTTTTTTAACTCCGTTACTTTTATTTCTCATTTCTTCTCCCCTTCTTAATTTCTCTTCCGGGTTGCCTTAAGCTCTGCTCTTGAGAGTTTATCCTCTCTTTATTAATTAATCCCAAACTCTCGGCATCGCGAAAGCTACGAGACTTATTATTCTCGGCGGGACTTTCAACCATTCCGCCAGACATTTTTCTTCCCGACAACACGCATTCTTTCCTTCCGCTTCAGTCACCCCTTCAACATGACTCTGGTATGTTTCATTTCCCATGTTTACTTCCTACTTGTTGCCTTCAATTTAAATATTATCGGAATATTATTCCTATTTGCCATGCTTCTTGTCTCGCTTTTACCCGCTTTATTACTTAGTAGTAAACTAAAATTCTACTTGTTACAGTCGCCTAACTTTTCCTCCCTTCCTCTCTTTCTTCTTTGCCTTTCTCTTTATCCCATGAAATTTCTACTTATTTCTTCCCCTTTGTCGCAGTGAAAACTTCTTTGTTTTTATTTTTTCTTTCAGAAATTTACCTGTCTCACGCTGGAATAAATTTCTCTTTCATAATTTTGGAATTAGTGTTCCTTTATGGGTGAGTCCGAGTTTATTCTGGCTGTCTAAGCAAGGTGTTTATTAACATTTGGCGAGGGCAGCATACATACATGGCAACCCCAGGAGCATCGAAAAAGAAGTGTAGGCAATACTCTGTGGAGTACTTGAAGTATGGATTTATACAATCACCGACCAATCCACAACAACCTATGTGCTTGGTTTGTGAGAAAAACTTTTCTAATGAAGCAATGAAGCTGTCTAGGCTCCTCGAACATTTACAGAAGATTCATCCCGATAAACCTGGTAAAATACTGGCGTTCTTTCATTCCCTTCGAGATCAATTTTGAAGCGAAAAGCAATGAATATGTTTACTTCCTCATCGAAAAATTCAGATGACGGTCTGAAGGCTTCTTACAACATCTCTTTGCTGATAGCGAAAGCTGGCGAGCCCCACCCTATTGGAGAAGAACTGATTCTGCCTACGGTTAAAGATGTTATTAAAACATTCTTGCACAAATCTCCCGAACAAGTCATAAAATCGATTCCTCTCAGCGACAACTCAGTTCAAAGAAGAGTAGACAAAATGGCTGAAAACGTCGAAGAGACTCTCAGTAAGATGTTGATGACAACTGAGTTCAGTTTGCATTTGGACGAATCCACTCTTCCGGGAAACGAATCGCTACTTCTCGCATATGTACGCTTCATCAAGGGTGGGTCACTGTGTCAAGAATTGTTGTTTGCACGTCTTCTGGAAACAGATACCAAAGGAGAATCAGTGTATCGAGCTGCGGAGAAGAGAATCAACCAATTCTTATGACATTTAACATTACCGTCGTTCTAGCATTCGTTGGAAGAGGGGGGCGCTGGCATTTTGATCCGGCGGTGAGGGGGGGGGTGACAAAAAGTTTGAAAACCACTGATATAGAATATGTCAAAGGAGATTCAATTCCACACGTAGATGCACTATCAAGATTGCGATTTTACAAAGAGTCAAAAGATAAAACAGAAGAATTTGAAGATACATTTTTACATTGGGTAGAGACTGATGTTTTGTCTTTAGATAGAAAGGCTGGTAAAACTAGACACGATCCAGTAGGACTAAGTAGGATAACATCGAGAAGAAAAAACATATGGAGAAATTGCTCCCGGGCGGAGAGACTCTACAAAGAAATAAGACATAAGTTGACGATAGGACATGGAGTGATTTGTAATGGGGATCTGATAATTCCCTCAGAAACACAAAGAAAATTGGTGATAAAAAGTGTACATGATGATATACACTGTGGAGTACCAGCCACACAAAAAGGATAATATTAGAAACATGGTGGCTGGGATATTCATGAGATGTCGAAGAATATATAAAAAGGTGCAAAAAATGCAAAGAATAAAGAAATTTTATACAGACTACTTTACATTCATGGCCAAGAGAAAATGGGCTCATTAAAACTCGTAGACTCTTTTTCAAGCTGGCCTGAAGTAATCCGAGTGCTAGACAAGAAAAGTTCTACCATAAAACAGATTCTAAGGGTCATATGTTCTAGAAACGACATACCCCAAACCCTGGTATCCAACGATGCACCAGAATTTTGTGAAGAAGATCTTAATTTATGGTTGAAAAATAATAGAGTGTAAACCGTATAAGACACCACCATATCACCCTCAATCGAATGGGTTATCAGAAAGAATGGTGCAGACCGTAAAAACGGGACTAAAAGCATGTTATCAGCAAAAAGAAAAAAAATTGAAGTTTTTCTACCAAGGCTGCTTTTAAGCTATTGCACAATACCACACGCCGGAAGACTAGAAAGCCCATTAGCTTTAATGGGTAGGCAAATTATAGCTCTGCTAACGATTTCGTAATCCACAAATGAAAAAATGTTGTACAAAAAACTCAAAGAATCAAATTCAGAAAGGGCAGAATTTATCATGCAAAAAGACCACAATGCTTAGAGAAAATAGAGAAAAGGGGAACAGTGTATTAGCCCATGCAGATCAAATGAGTCCCCAAGGCGAATATGAAGAGCAAAATGAAGAAATCTCTACGACTCCTTCTGATACAGGCAAATTAATCTGCCTAATTAGCATAACTGTAAGAGAGAGCCTATATAAATCTCTCAATAAGAAAAACTGGGGATGTGACAACCCCTCGCGACCCTCCGTACTTATCAACTTCTTTAAAACAATTCTGTCTTGGCCGGTGATTCATCTAGTGCTCCGCCAGGGTATCTCACATTTCTTTATGGCCACAAGAAATACAACCGAGGAAGTGCAAGATGGGTAGTTTTGTGACACTGCATTCCCAGTGCATTTGTAGACTAACACCGGCGTGTATTTGCGCGAAACTTCTACAAGCTACAAGGGATGCCAACTCATCTTTGACCGTCTTCCTCACTGCCCCTGGACTCTATCTCGCGCCGACTGGTCTCTTCTGCTGTCCGTTGTCGACTGCCCCTCTGCGTCTCCCTTTGCCAACTGCCTCTCTTGTTTCTCTCGGACCTGCCTTTCTTACCCCACTTCCGGTCGGAGATCTCAAGTCCAAACCCTTTGTCTGGTTTCGCGCCAAAACAAACAAATGAATCATCTGCTTGGCGGACCACCTACATAGTGTCACAGGGAAGCTTGTTTAGCCACTGGCCTAAGGCATTTTTGGAGCTGCCGGACACGTCTGGGCCACGGCCCTGTGCCCGGACCCACCTAAAATGCCTTGTGCCACACTTGTACGCTTGGTGGGGTGTATGACAAATACCAACTTGTTTAGCCACTAACCAGTGCTAACCTTTCACATCACAACAAAAACATAGAAATAGTTGTATGAATAATACTTATGATTCTATGTGGCTTTCCCATTGAAGCCAGATTGATTTCCCAGCACAAGTAAATATCAGGATTTCCAGTGCTGACAGGCAATTTTCCCACTTTGAAGATCAATGTAACGCAATATTTTCATTCAGATTTGGTCTTGTGCCGTACCAAGTTTAATAAACTGGAGAAATTATATTAGATTTAAACTTAAAGCATTTGTGATCCTCCCAAGTTCATTTACTATGCACTGACCAAACATAACGCAGTTTAATTTCCAAGTACTTAAAGAAATATTGAATATACAAATAATTCAAATTTTGTTTTCTTGCAGGAGTCTACAACCAATGGAGCCAAAAATGCAACCCTTATTCCATCTATAGAAAGTAAGTCTTTTTCTTTCTTACCATACAAATCAAGATTTTTGAAAAACGGCTCCCAAAGAAGCTTCAGACACATAAAAGATATTTCAAGTCACAAGAGAAAGAATTAGAAATTGTTACTCAACTATTTATAACAAAATATCACAATTTACTCAATTTGATAGAAATATAAGTCTTTCTTTTTCAGGAAATTTTTTTTAAGTACTATTAGCCCAACTACATAATACTGTATGTAATTAAATGTGAATGAAGGGTTCTTATATGTCATTAAATACGGTAACCAGAGGTGTACTGACAGCGATCTGGGGCTCTGAGTTATAGAAGATTTGTTCGGTCCTTAATCTATCAACCATCCATTCGATACAGACACATATCTTAAACAGGCATTCCTTTCTGGAGGTTCATGTCTCAAAAAACAGAGATCTATATGGGTGTTTATTTCTATAGCCATATACGGCGGGAAATCATACTGTTAAAATATTTTATGTATTTATAATTACTGATTTATGTTGTCTCTTCTGAATAACAGCAGACATGTATTTGATTTGTTTATCGTCTATACACGTAACTTTTATTTATACATGCTTGATACCTTTTCGGATATGCATTTGTTGTAGTCTTACACGTCAGAATATTTTCAGTAACCTACTACAGAGGAATATTTGCCAATATGTATGATGCAAAATGCTTTTCAAAGATTGGTGGTAGATGGTTGTTGATAAGGATTTTAAAAAACTGCTCACATTTAATACCCCTTTTAGACGTTATATATTTACTCACCTGCCATACATAGCGCAAGTGAGATATTTCAGATCGAAATTGGCCGTGTCATTGAGGTTACCGAGGAATCCAAAAACGTTCAGGATGATTTGTATGGTCGTCAGACTTAGAAAACACAACTAGAGATTCAAATTCGTATTTGAATGTATCTGGCAACATGTTCTGAAGTTCAGTCAAACCAAATCTGTTTTTCTCAAAAGTGACCTGATCTACTTAAGGCTCATACCTGACTCTTCCCAGATGGAAGCAATTGTAAAAATGTTCAACACAGAAGAGTAGCAATTTTTTCTCGACATGAACAACTACTTATATAGATTCACTCTCAACTACTCTAAAATCACTGTTCTACTATGTACATTGTTCGAAAATGACGTTGAATCGTCATTGGATCAACCACAGCAGAAAGCCATTGATAATTTGAAGGATCTGCTCCCAAACCAACCCTTACTTCAATTTTACGATACTTCAGTCACCAAAAATCTTAACTGAATCAAGTAAATTTGGTTTTGAGTCATCCTTTAACAAAAAGAGTAAGAGTTCGTAACATATAGCATATGCATCGCTTGCCACTCCAACTGAGAAGAATTAGTGTCTTTTGGAACGAGAAGTCCTTAGCCTCTTATTTGGCTGCAAAAGGTTCCACGAATTTGTATATGGACATCACTTAGAAGCTGAAAAAAAGTCACTTACCGAAGCATCTCCACGTATCAAGAGAATCATGTTGGCACTGTAGCAGAATGACTTCATTCTCAATTATGCTCCCGGGAAAGATGCAATAGTTCCTGACACACTATCATGCGCATACGTAAATGACTGCAAAACCGAAATCTTCATTGAAGACATGGAAGCCCATCTACACCTCATCAAAAAATCGCAGCCAATGACTAACAAGAAACTCAACCCTTGCAGTGAAAAATAGCAACTGACGAGTTACTAAAACTCCGAGCAAAATATTCTCTTTATGGATAACCCGAAAAACAAAATGTAGAATTGTTGACAAAACTTTTCTACAATAGCAGAAAAGTGAAATGTTTTTAATTTATTTTGTCCTTGTATTTTTGCTACTTTATGTCTTTGCTGCCTCTGTTGCTTTATTTTTCATGTCAATTTCTTTCGATGTGGAATCAAGTTGATTAGAAAATTTATTACTTTTTTTTCTGATTGAATATTTATTCTTCTGCTTCTCGTGTGTATTTACTAGCATCCAATCTGTTGCAGTGTCTAAGTATCCCTGTAATCCTATAGTGGATGCTTTGTAGGTCAATTCTTGTTGGATCAATCCTCTTCCACTATTTTATCTCTTCTCGGATGATGCATTCTGTGGCATATTAAGTATTCATTATATTTTAGCCCTCATGTAGTATCACAACTGGTATTGCCAGGGTGTTAATTGCTATAACTTTTTCTGTTCTTAATATGACAATGGAAAACTTTTCTTACTTTTTTATTTATAGTATGATTGATACTTATCACTTCATTAATTCCAAAATAATTATAAATTTTAGTGTATTCTAACTCTGTAATTTCTGTATTTATATCTTGAGTGATGTTTTTTAGACAATACTAGTACATTTGTCCACACCAAATTGCATCCCTATGTCATCACTAAATCTTTTTACTGTGCTTAGTAGACTTTCTAAATTGTCATAATCTTAGCACATAACTTTAAATCGACATATCGATGAGATGTTTTATTAGTAGTAGTTTTATGGTTTCATCTAGCTACGTTTGTTACTCCAAAATAATTTCAATTCTTTAATCATGGAGTTTTCCTTTAGCTTTATTGTCTCTTTTCTTATTTCCCTCTGAATTTTTTGGATTGTCATAAAATATTTTGTTGTGTCTAAAGAATTTTGTTCATTTTCATATCTTCGGATACTCTCGGCCGTTAGATGGATTTTTTGCGTCAACTTTTCTTTTGTTATTGGGATTTTATCAATTGATATTGTTTTTATTATCATATTGTGACACTATTATACGGGCTTAGCTCTATGTGAGTTCATGTATGTGTGTATGTATGTATGTGCGCGTGTATACATGTGTATGCTTGTGAGTTGACCAGGGGTATGTGTATGCATATGCGTGTATAAGTGTGTGTCCATATAGGGACTGAGATAAAGCACAGATGGTCTGATAAAAGTATTCTGCGGCTTAAAAGATTTTTATTATCACTCTCTTTAGGGTCTCCAGGAGACATGTTGCCTGCCAGTGTTTATGTCCAGCCTGTGGGTTACTAGGGGTCCAGAAATGGAAATGTTCGCCTCTGCATATATACAAATGGGTCAGTCGGAAAAATGAGTTTGCTACGAGAAGGGATAGATGAATACAGACACAGAAGTGACTCGGGAGGACAGCTAGACGGGACCACAGATACAGAGATGTGCTGAGAGAATAGATACAGAAGAGATAGGGGGACCAGAGAATGGAGAACAGAGACAGACATGCTGATAGACTGAAAAGACAAGAACAAATACAGAGCCGAAAATCCAGCAGTCAGTCTTAGTTTTTAGTTAAAGGAACTACGGAGCCAAAGTGAGGACACCACAAACCGTCTTTTTTTTTTGTGACATAAACTTTCTCCTCTCTTTAAACAACATTTATTCAATTCTTTTTGTCTTCACCTTGTTCTTCTTGGTGGAATCAGCTCAGACTTATGCATTTCATCGGCAAACACAACATGGGATGAGATTTTCATTCTGTGAAATGCATGGCCGATTTGTATCTACCAACATCACAGCTTGCAAGTTTTTCACACTAGCTGAAATCTGAGTGACAGCAAGTCTCCTCAGATCTCCGAGATTCTTCTAAACCAATACTATAACCTGGTTGGTCTCAATTCTTCCTTTGATTTCCAATCAGGGACCGGTTCAAGTGCATCAACTACAATCGGTATCACTGTCACTCTCATGTTCCAGAGTTTGTTTTTTTTTTTAGTTCTCTGACATAGTACAAGTATTTGTTTATCTTTTGAATTTCTTTCATTTTCAGAACGCCAAAATCCACGGGATGACAATTTCTTTTTTCTTCTTAATTAACAGTATACCATTTCGTAGTTTGATGAAATATTAATCCCTGGCACAATTGCAAGTGCATCACCTTTTCCACCCAGTCGTACCAAGTGATTTTTGTGCTAGTTTGCTGCTTTCGCTTATATTTGCTACACTCGCTTCTCTGTTCCGTAATATCAATTTTAGCTTTAATATTATTGGTTTTATGGGCTTATTCTGTGCTACTATTAAGAGAAATTCAGTTTCTCTCTTGAAGTTTCCTTTTCTGGTCCATATCCAGGTCTCCACATGTGCAATCTCCCCAATTTGTCGCTTGAAGTATCCATACAGTTGTTTTTCTTCCCATTTTTGTTTCCTAGTTTTTTGTTGCTTTTCTCTTTATTCTTCAGCTGAAATTCTTTTATTGTATTTATCGAGTTCTCGTACTGTTGCATTTACGCAATCCTCAAGGCGAGCTAAGTAAATGCTCTTCCGCCTTCTTTTCTTGACACTTGTAGTCTATCTGTGTCATCTCCAGAGTGTAAAACCTTGTCCTTGGGTCCATTTGTTAATTCCTTTGATGAGATTTCTACTGCAGAGCTCGGTTATCTTATTCTTCTGAAGTACAATTTTTTACTTTTTCTTTCATCTCTGCTTCTGATATTCCCAATTTCTTGTAATTTTCTGTTTCTCCAAGTGTTCTGATGCTTTTCTGATTTGGTTCTTCTATTCCCTCTGGATTTTTCTCTTTTCTCCCTTTTCATTATGAGCATGACACTTTTTTAATACCAAAATTCAATTCTGATATCCTGATATTCTTATATTTGACAAAACGAGGATTTACACTGGCGTTTGCCAGTGTAAATCCTCGTTTAAGGAGGAAATAATTTTTTTTCAGAAATCCTCGTTTAAGGAGGAAATAATTTTTTTTCAGAAGTAATTTCGTTAAAATAAAAAAAACATATTAAACTCATAATTTTGTGTAAAATTTAATTTTTCTGATTAAGTTTACAAATTCAATCAAAGATCATAGGAATTTTTGAGTTGATAAATTTATCAAAGCTTGTGCTACCCACAAACCCATGAAAATTGCACTGTCTTTCCAAAATTGTACCCGGCGAAACCGAAATATCAAAAATGTCAAAGACAGTCAAACACATGCTCTCTATTAATGAATGAAAGTTCGGTCCTCATTGTGATATGATATGATCCATGATTGACTGACCGATGGGAATGTGATACAAAAACGTACTGCCCATCCAAAAGTTCAAAAAGAGGTCGAGGGATGTTTTTACTCCTCTTCTCAATCTCAGACTAATACTGATGAACTTTCTTCTATAAAATATGGATTCCAAGACTGTATAACGTAGACCAGAGAAGAGTTGCCAAGGAAGAAAGACAAGACCCCGAAATTTGCCGATAGAAGAAAACTCTGTCGAAAGAAGTAATGAAGTTCGACCTATAAAATTCTTCAAATTGCACCAAGACCATCTTTGCCATTGAAGAACTCTATACAAATTTGTAGAAAGCAAAAACGCCAGCCAAATTCCTCACTGTATCTTTTCTTTTCTACCCAGTGTTCGAAACTTTTTTTCTTTTACTATTATATGTGGTTACATAATCATATTGCAATAAAAACTTATATTGTAATTGTTGCCAGTCTCGTTCTTGGTGGGTGTTGCCAACGTCTTCGGCGACTCATTTTTATTATCCTCTCGATTCGTTACAAAGTGCTCAAACCAAATTGCGTCTATCCCCATTCTGTAGATATTCAAAAATACAATGTGGGCGCAGAAGCATCGCCAAAGCAACCAGTTGGAAGACGCATGTGATCATACCAGGGATAGAACCACATTTAATTTGTATTAAGGTTTCTTGTTCTTCTTCATCTTTGGTAAATATCTTGATATCATCCATTTAGAAGGTGTTTAATATTTTCTTGTGATTTAGTGGCCCCCTGTACATTTCCCAAATATATAATTTAGCGGCATCATTGCAATAACAAATAGCAGTGGCAAGAGAGATTTTCTCTGGAAGAGGCTTTTTTAAATTTTTTACCACTCAAAAGTTTTATCCTTTTGCAGCTCATTCCACTTTCCAGTTTTCCGTGGCTTTCGTGATGAAGTTTATGATTTTGTCGGATATTGAGTAAATTTTCAGATATTCATATTTACCAATCCCTCCGCTCGGGCAGGATATGACACAAGGTCAATTTTTAAGCGGAGTTTAACAGGTTTGAATTCAGAGTTTTCCTTTTACTAGACTAGTTGCCTCACCAAGGCTGAAGAACCTTGTCTGCCCTACTATTTACCCATAGCTGGAGGGAGAATAATTGGATTCATACCTTTCCCAAGGGTATTAGTGCTAAGTGAAATGCAATCAGTCTCGGCCGGGATTTGAACTCGTGTCACCGTGTCCATTTCCTACGACGATAACCATTACACCACGGGCACCTCCTAAATTTTCAGATATTCTATTATTCAAATTTGCCGGACCATATCATAGACCTTTTTGTTGTCAATACATATCATGGCTAGATTTTTCCGTCTTGTTTTAACCTCCGTGAGGATGTGTTGATGTATACTGTTTTAAGGGAACAAGTCGCATATATGACCTACTATATATATATATATATGTATATATAGTAGGTCATATGTGCGTCTTGTTCCCTTAAAATAGCCAATAACAGTATTAGCAACATAAGAGTGGATTGCCTTCCTCACCCAGTCGTGTCTAGTCTTCGACTATTTTCGCGCTAATTTACTACATTTGCTTTTATTATATGGTTGATCATTTCGTCTCTATCGCTTCATAACCTGCAGTGGCATCTTATCTATTTTTGCTTAAACGTAGTTGTCCTTTTGGCGTTGTGCTGCTGCTTGATGAGATTCAGTTTCTCTCTTGAGGTTTCCATTTCCTAGCCATGTCCATGTCTTCTTGAGTGAGATTTTGCTTGTTTGTCGCATGAAATGTCCATGCAGTTGATTTTCTTCCTATTTTTGTTTTCTAGTTGTTGTTGTTCAGTTGATTTCTGTGTTGTTTGTATTGTTTCTGGTTGCTATAATCAGTATTTCTTTGCTCGCTTTAGACGTCTTATCGAGGTATTGACTCTATCTTAAATGCTGGCGTCTCCTCTTCTTCCATTTCTTGACACATAGTCTGCCTACATCATCTCTAGGATAAAATATTTTCTATAATGCCATTGAATTTCCGGGTTATTGTCTTCATTTTTGTTATTTTTAACATACCGCTTTAATTTATGCATTCTTCAGTGTTCCTAAACTTGCAATGTTGCAATTGAAATGACATGTTCTTAGCCGAAGAAAAGACGAAAAAAAGAAAAAAAGGCCTTTTAAAGACGACCACATTAAAAAAAATCAATGAATTTTTTTTTCTCTTTTTTTCTTTCTTTCTTTTCTAATGCTGAAGCTTTTGTCTTTCAGCCTTGCGAACATATGGCTTTACTGACCCCAGATATTTCCATTTTTTAGTTACAGAGAATTCAACTGATCAAGGTTTGTTGTAACTGTTCATTAGTCTTCTAAAAATTTTAAAACAAATGACTTAATAGATATTTTCTACGGTTTATTTTCTTTAAAAAACTAAAATAAATGAAAACAATAAAGATATTTTTCTAACAAAACATTCTATGCAGGCTTTTGTAAAAGTAGATTTTTTTTTGTATTAGTAGGAATTTAACTACCTACAACTGGTACCTGTGATAAAAATATCGAGACTGGATCTCTAATTTTATCTTTAATTTTGAAATGTTAAATTCTTCCATTAGACTTCCCTCTGATCTCAGGTACTGATATGTTTTTCTTCACCAAAGAAAAGTCTTTTTACTTTCATGGGACAAGGATGTGCAATTAAGTCTCGAAAATCAATTCTAAAGAATTGATTTTCGACAATGAAAGTCACAATGAAAGTCACAAATCTGGTGCACTTAGTGAGAATGCATCAGACTTGTGACTTTGTGCCAAAACTATAACATAAGCTAAACCCGGAATGGATAAATTTTATAACACAATCATTTTTTGATAATTTTTCCTCTGAAACAATAAATATAAGAATTTTCGTCATACTCCTTTGAAATATAATATGTTGACTCATGTACATTTACCTAGTAGGTTGTTGAATGTATTCCAACAATCCAATCAAAAGATTTATTTAATCGATTCTTTTAATTTCTTCAACTTGATAAAATAATATTTTATCAGGAAATGGTGCTACATGTGAAGAGAATTCTTTGATTGGTTACCTTATCTTCTGCAAATCTTTTTCCACTGAAGTTGGCAAGATCATCATTCTCAAAGACCTTTATGTAATGCCAGAATATAGAAGGAAAGGAGCCGCAAAAGATATGTGGAAATCCATCTTGAAGGTAAGTCTAAAACTCTTTTCCAACTCAAAAACTCTGTCCACTAATCTGATTTAATTTCCCAAATTACCACACAAATAACCAAACATTTCTTCTAATATTTTCGTTACGTTTCTTTCAAAATGTTTCCAAAGGAGACATGGTCTTCGTTATTATTATTTAACAAATATTCCTCCAGGCTGACGTTTACTATTTAGTTTGCTTGTTGTTTGTTGTTTTGCTTTATTTTGTTTCTGATTATTCAGAGGCATCTTCTATCTGAATTTCTCTGTAAGACATGTTGAGTTCTTATTCTGATTGATTTCTGGTGTTTTAAACGTTACAAGGCTGATTTCTGGTGTTTTAAACGTTGTAGACTAAAAATGTGCCTGTCTTTGGCTTCCTTGTCTATATTTTATATGGATCTGTCGTAATTTCATGTCGTTGTTTTCAACTGCATCAAAATATACAGTTTATGCTTTCCATTTTGAACAATCAGGGAGGAAATCACACAAGTTGATTTGTTGTAAATCATCAACATAAATCTCTTCATATAAGACATTTTTACCTTCATATCGGACAGAAAAGGAAAACATTTTATTTTCTTTAATTTTACGATTTGGAGAAGATTTAAACTTCTTGTAAAAAGAGCGTTTAAAAAGAGCATTGTAAAAAGAGTATTGTCCACAATAATCTTATAAATTATTTTATATTAAATCATAACTTCATGACATGTTGATGTTTTCTAAACAAAACCATGAATACAGGATACACAGTAAGAATCAGATTGATTTTGCCTGTTAGGGTCCAGTCGATGGGTCAAATAGAACAGTTTAATCATTTACTAAGGATTATCATACAACTGTGTGCCAAATATTTATAAATAGAATTGCTAATGTTAAATAGCAATTCTTGAAATCATTTATGTGCAAACAAATGATTAATATTGAATAGCATTATCCGTATTCGGAACATGTGAAACCATGTAGCTGATTTTATTGTGGGATTAATTATTTGTCGAACGTCAAGTTGTTACAAATTTATTATATACCAATTTGTTGTAATGTAAAACAAAATGTACCAACTTTGAATGTGCCTATTTACGAATGATTTAGGAAAACACTTTCTTTTGTGGTAATGGTCACGTTTTTGTTTTGGTGATAAATAGTTTTATCTCTTTCTACGCGTAAACTACACTTGCTATTCTGTTGCGTATCATCGATTTTTGCTTTAACAGAATTGGTCTTTATTACATTTTGTGCTTCTATTACACGAGATTCAGTTTCACTCTTTAGATTTTCCTTTCTTAGCCACGTCTCTGTCATCTGGTATGCAATCTCGCAAGTTTGTCACTGGAAAAAATAGGAAGAAAAAAACTGTATGGATATTTTCTATACAGTTTTTTCTTCCTATTTTTTCCATCAAGATTTTGTTTTTTCGTCGGTACTTAAGCTGTTATTGGCTGTTGTAATTAATCTTTCTTTTTCCTTTTTTAATGCAGTCCTTAAGTCCTTATATTGATGCATCAACGCTATCTTTAATGATGGCAAATTCTCTTCCTCCTTCTTTTCTTGACACAAACTATCAATGTCCCGGCTATCAACTTTCTTGTCTTCTAATTCATTTGTCTGAGTTCTTTCCTAGTCCATCTTAACAAGGGTCCTGAGTGCCTTACGAAGAGGACTACCCAGGTGTTTCTCTCTCTGTACTTATGTTGCCAATTGACTGTTTTAATTCATCTTTCTTTGCTCTTTATTATTATTGTTTACTCATTAGAGTTTTTCACATCAGCGTTAGCAGATGTTCTTTCACTGAATTTTGAGTGACAGCTAGTCTCCTCAAGTCTTCAGGACTCTTCTTAGTATCCTTGCCGTTCTCAACAATGGTGTAGTCTGGATGGTCTCCACCCGTCCTCCAGTCCTTTAGTTACAGTACCGAATGCACCAATCACAATTGGTATAATCGTCACCTTCACATTCCATAGATTTTTTTAATTCCCTGGCAAAGTCTAGGTACTTATCCTTCTTTTCACTTTTTTTCAGTTTTATTCTGTGGTCAGCCGGTACAGCAAAGTCGACAATTTTGCAAGTTCTCTTTTTTTATATATTTTTTTAATTTTTTGTTGATTACTATAAAATCTGGTCTTCTGGTCGAGATTAGGTGATCCGTTTGAATGACAAAGTCCCATAGGAGTTTGTGTAATTCTCCAGGACTGCTGCTGGGTTGTGCATATACCATTTGTTCGTATGCTCAAATCTAAATTTCTTGCACATCTCCCAGTGGATTACCTTACCCACCGAGTCGTATCTAGTCTTATACTCCTTCTGAGCTAATTAGCGGCATTCGCTTTTTATGTGATTGATGGTTTCGTCTCTATCACCACATAATCTACTTTTGTTATTTTATTGTGTCTTATCTATTCTCGCTTTGATTTGATTGGTTCTTATGGCATTGTTTTGTGCTGCTATTAGGAGAGATTCTGTTTCTCTTTTAAAGTTTACTTTCCTTAGCCACGTCCCGGATTTCTCATGCGAGATGTCGTTTATTAGTCGTTTAAAGCGCCCATAGAGTTGTTTTTCTTCCCATTTTTGTTTCCTAGTTTTTGGCATTCTGTTGGTCACTGTGTTGTCAGTATCGTTTTTGATGGCCGTAATCAGTCCTCCTTCGTGTTTTTCAATGTAGTCCTCGAGTCGTTGTATCGATGCATCAACACTGTCTTCAATGCTGGCAAGTCCTCTTCCTCCCTCCTTTCTGGATACATATAGTCTGTCAACGTCGTCTCTGAGATGTAATACCTTATGCATGGTCATTAGTTTCCTTGTTCTTTGGTCCATTTGCTCAAGTCATCAGGTCCACTTCAGAAAGGGTTCCGAATATCTAACGAAGGTAACAGCCCAGGTATTTATTCCTTTGATAAGGTTTCTGCTAGATAGTTTTGTCTCGATTTCTTCTGAGATATTCTTTCTTAATTTTGTCTTTCATCTCCACTTGTTTGATGGTGTCAGCCTCCAAAATGCCCAAGTATTTGTAGATTTCCTTTTCTCCGAGCGTTCTAATCTTGTCTTGATTTGGTAGTTCCATTTATTATTATTATAATTATTATTATTATTATTCATTAGAGTTTTTCACATCAGCGTAAGCTGATGGTCTTTCACTGGAGATTGAGTGACAGCAAGTCTCCTAAAGTCTACAGGACCCTTCTCAGTATTCTGGCCGTTTTCAATAATGCCAAATTTGCCAACTTCCAAATCTTCCAGGCCCTTTAATAATCTTTTAGTACCGTGCCAAAAGCACCAATCACAATTGGTATAATTGTCACCTTCATGTTCCATAGTTTTTTCAATTCTCTAGCAAGGTCGAGGTATTTATCTCTCTTTTCACATTCTTTCAGTTTTATTCTGTGGTCAGCCGGGACAGCAAAGTCGACAATTTTGCAGATTTTCTTTTTTTTTTTTGTTGTTGATTATTATAAGGTCTGGTCTTCTGGCCGAGATTAGGTGATCCGTTTGTAAATCAAAGTCCCATAGGAGTTTGTGTGTGTCCTTTTCTAGGACAGGTGTTGGGTTGTGCATATACCATTTGCGACTTGGGTTGCAATCCGGTACCGTGAGAAGGGACACTGGATGATAACTTTCGTATATAATTATTATTACTTATAGATGACTCAGAATGGTGGTAAATTTTTAACAACAAAATAAAAAAATTACAAACCCACAAGCAGACATAATTGTTCTAGCTACCAATGCCCTACTACGAAACCGCATAGAACCCAAAATCGACAACATACTTAGGAAAAACCAAAATGGCATCAGAAGAAATAGATCCACGACCTCACAAATATTAACCATCCGTAGAATCTTTGAAGGTGTACGGGCAAAAAAACCTACAAGCGACATTAATATTTGTCGACTTTACCAAGGCCTTCGATTCCATTCACAGAGGAAAGATGGAACAAATCCTACTAGCGTACGGCATACCTAAAGAAACCGTAGCAGCAATAACGATTCTCTATAGAAACACCAAAGTAAAAGTACGATCACCAGATGGAGACACAGAATACTTCGACATTGTAGCAGGAGTACTACAAGGAGACACGCTGGCTCCGTACCTCTTTATCATTTGTCTAGACTTAGAAACCTACTTAGAACATCGATTGACAAAATCAGAGAGAATGGCTTCGAGCTGACGAAGAAAAGAAGCAGAAGGTACCCCGCAAAAACAATTACCGACGCCGACTACGCAGATAACATAGCGATACTGGCAAATACACCCGACCAAGCCAAAACACTACTGCATAGTTTGGAACGAGCAGCCGCAGGCATAGGCCTCTATGTTAATGCACACAAAACGGAATATATGTGCTATAATCAAACGGGGGACATCTCCACTCTAAAAGGAACCCCTCTTAAACTAGAAGACAAATTCACTTACCTAGAAAGCAGCGTCGAATCAACCGAAAAGAACATCGACATGAGGTTAACGAAAGCATGGAAAGCTATCAATAAGCTATCGATTATATGGAAATCAGACCTAACCGATAAAATGAAACGTAGTTTCTTCCAGGCAGCGGTCACATCGATACTGCTATATGGGTGCACTACATGGACGCTAACAAAACGGCTGGAGAAGAAGCTAGACGGCAATTACACAAGAATGCTGCGTGCAATCTTGAACAAGTCCTGGCGGCAATACCCCACAAGACACCAACTGTACGGCCACCTGCCTCCTCTCACGAAAACTATTCAAGTTAGACGAACCAGACATGCAGGACACTGCTGGAGAAGCAGGGACGAACTCATAAGAGATGTACTCTTATGGACCCCCACACATGGCCGTGCAAAAGCAGGACGACCAGCTCGAACATACATTCAGCTGCTATGTGAGGATACGGGATGTTGTCCTGAAGACCTGCCTGGCGCGATGAACGATAGGGAGGAGTGGCGATGAACGATAGGGAGGTCAGGGATATCCGTGCTACCAGCGCGACATGATGATGATGATGATTTATAGATGACTCAGAATGGTGGTAAATTTTTAACAACAAAATAAAAAAATTACAAACCCACAAGCAGACATAATTGTTCTAGCTACCCTTATTCAAGTTGTCAACAGTACCAAATATACAAAATGTCATTCATACATATTTGATTGATTTATAACACTGGTTTATTAGTTGGCCTTTTCTTACATCGTGGAAAGATGTTTTTGTACACAGAACTATGAGGAAAACGTATATGAGTTCAGTCAAGATACAAAGTGTATGCTCGTACATGTCACATATAAAGCATGTTACATGAATTCATTATACAAAATTATTCTTTGCTAATGGAATTGCAAAAATACACATCTGATCTCTTCATGAGATCTGTGGGAAAGAAAAAGATTTATTTGCTTTTGGCACTAAAACTCAGAACGAGGTACACGAGGCATCTTGGAAATTTTGAAGGTGAATTTTGTTTTTTTATTATTAATTTATTCTGTTTAAACAAGTTTTTCACACTAGCTTTTGCTTATGGTCTTTCACAGGAGTCTTAGAAAAACTTAGTCCCCTCATGTACCCATGACTCTTCTCGGCATTCTGGCTGCAGTTTGGATGGTCTCGGCTCGTCTCTTGGTTTCCAACTCTTCGAACCCTATAAAGAGGTTCGAAGAGCTGGAAACTGAAATTGGAAATCCCTTTTGGGTACTGTTCCGAACGCAACAATTATAATTACTATCAGCATCACTTTTATATTTCATTGCGTTTTTAGTTCACTTGCAAGGTCCAAGTGTTGCATAGCAGAGAAAGATAATAATGATGATCTATTAAAATATAATCCGCTTTTTTACTTTTCCTTTTGTTACCCGAAATGTACTTTTGAGTAAAGTGCTGATTTTACACACACAGGAGCGAGATACGAATCTTCAGTGAAACCAGTTCTCTTCTTTCTGGTACAGGCTCATCACAAGGAATCATTTTTGTTTCTCCTCGCTTCTTTATTTTCTCCAATCTCATATATCTCAGGTTTTTCTCTACCTCTCAACCCTGGGCAGTCTGGCGCAAGGCCAGAGCTCAGAACGACGTGAAGTCCAGTAGTTGTCTTCTGCAGTCGTCTTTCCCTCTGGTCTCCACTTGTCTCTGCTGGTTATATGATATTCCAGACGCCCACGCAAATTCACTTCTGCCATCTACACATTGCACGTGGACATGTCTCCTTCTAGAATGCCAACCACGCAATTTACGTGGCACTTCCGTTGGGGCACAGTCTGGGTCCTGTTTACTTTCGGAAACAGATTCATTTCCTGTTATGCAACCCACAGAACTTATGTGGTAAGTCAAAAGGGATCTTCCAGTCAATATTTAGTAAATTTGTGGCCTCCTGGGGCATTTTCTAAGTATCTCATTGAGTGGCATCATCACTATGACAAATCCTTCGGAGATAACTCTCTGGATTTTCTCCTCAGCTAAAGTTTTTCCTGCTGGGATCAATTTCCCTTTCCAATTTTCATGGCTTCCAGTTGGATTTTATGACTTTGTTGGATTATTATCATTATTTCATATTTATTATTATTCATAACATATTTCTTATTTATAACATTTTTCTTTTTCTTTATTAATTATGTACTTGTGTTAAGTTTAGATTGTAGTTTTGTTTATTTTACGCATATGAGTTACTACAAGCTCGCAAAAAAACAAAATTACAATTTACAAATCATATATATATATATATATATATATAAACAGAATTTGGCATTGAATAATCCACAAGAATTGATATGCCTCAACTCACCAACAAACCAACAGTAAAAATCAAACTCACTATAGTAGTAATCATCTACAAGATTATCTTGTTAACCACTGCTCAAGTTATTTATCTAGAATAGCTTAGTCTGACACAAAGCCAATATCATGAGGATCAAACTTCCTATGTTTGCAAAAATAATTGCAAAGTTTGTAAAAATAATTGCTAATTATTGCTTCATTGATTGATTTTAATGGTATCAGGATTATTTTATAACTTGTGATAAGAGAATTGCATTCATTGAATGTCTATTTTTATGGAGCTGATTTTTTAAAAGTTTTATCTGTTTATCTATTCATTTCTGCACACAGTCCTATCAAATAAAAATAATTTTTAAACAGGTGTTTTTAACTCATAGATGGGACCCTAACACATACAACCAGTCCAGGTCAGAGTGGACCTAGGAGTAATGGCAATGAAGGGGTACTCTACAATCCTGAAAGCTCCAGAACTAGTGCAACACCATCTAATATAGTTTAGTGTCATTCATAGGATATCCTTTTTTGTGGGGTTTTATCCTTCTGCAAGAGATACAGTCCGTATATTTTAGCCCCACCCACAGGGCCATAAACATTACTTTATGTTGGAACATTTTAGTTGTTGATTAATTTTAGTTTGTGTGGCACAATTCGATTTGAAGCATTAAATATGTCATATAGGGAAGAGATAGGCACAGTAACCCTCATTGATCTAGGAGATACAATGAAGTAGTGGGATGACTCGGTATGCTCCCATCCTACAGTCATGAAAAAATACAAAATATCCAACCTCTTTCTGATATCAACAAAAAATTCATTCATATGAAAATCAAAACAACACATTGAAAAATATTATAAGGTTTCTTTACATACTTCTGGGGCAATGTTTAGAAAGCTATTAATAGTGAATTCAATCTTTCCTGGTTAAATTACTTATCATAATTTTGTGCCAGACAAGCTACGACATTTTCTATAGAATGATGGTTAACAACCTCATCATACAAGCCTGTTGATAGTAAAGTTGATCCTCATTGTATTATTGTGGCCTTGGGCCAGACTAAGCAAAGCCTAGCAAATATCTGGGATATTTTCTATAAAAAACAAGCTTGTCATGATAAGTTACTCTCATTGGTATTAAGTATGAACTAGATTCAGTATTCCACAAATGCCTACTTCCAAAAGTTATAAGTGTCATAGATTACCCTTTAATTAGACAGAACATCAAAACAAATTTGAAACTTAGAAGGTCACACTGAGGGAGTTAACATATTCCAGTTTATAAAAAATCTACATCCAAACTGGTGACTTCAAGGGTGAAAAGAGTAGTGCATTGCGAGAAGAATGAAAAACATGAGAAAAGGAAATGAAATCTAGTTTCAAATAAATTTCAATTGCCGGTGAATTATAGCTCATGTAGATATTATCTGGATTTCTAAACTCATTTCTAATTCTTTATTTGAATACACTCACACACACACACACACACACACACACACAAATATATATATATATATATATATATATATATATATATATATATATATATATATATATATATATATATATAAGATATGAAAAATGAAATATCTACATGATGTAAACATTTGTCTGCTTTGTGTAAACATTGCAAACAGTTTTGTCTATCCAACTATTATCAACTCTGTACAATTATTTTTAAAGTTTCATCAGAAAAAAATGTATGTGAGCATGTGTATGAGTTTTGGGATATATATATATATATATATATATATATATATATATATATATATATATCTGCATGTGTTTGTCTCTTTGGACATTATATATACATATATATATCAGAGTGATCCCATATAGTTATCAGCTAGCAATAAACTAGATAAGTTAGCAACAAAAAGTCATTTCACCTACTTTCAACCATGACAATGGCTGTTTTTATTACTCTAGTCATTGTTATATCTAAATATATAACGAATTCAAGTTCTATAGTTTGATGTTTGTGGTTCCAAAGTCAAATAAGCTATTTTGTCATAAATGAATGTCAAAACTTTGATTATACAAAAACAACTCAGTCAAAACTACTGCATATTTACAATATCATTCCACTTGAAAGATTAGTTTAGTTTGACCTGAACTGGTTTTAGCAAATATTTGACTTGTTTGACCTCTGGTTCCAGTTGTCAGCATTCAAGTTCAGCAATAGGCTAGGATTTCTGACAAACCTTCTTTCAGAAGACTGTCACAGTATGATCTTCCTTCTTCCTTTTTATGAGACCCCATGTCCAATAAAATACATTTAGTTAATCTATAAAACTTTGACAAAAAATGTTGCATTTCTTTTTCTTTGCTTTCATTTCAGTTTGCTGTCATGGAAAAATTTGGAAGGGTCCAGTGGTCAGTAAAGAATTCAGACACTGAATTGTTAAAATATTCACAAAATTATGGCCTGACAAATTTGATACAAAAAGAAGGGTGGTATGTATTTAACATGAATAAGACAGAAATACAGTGTGTGAAATAGATAGACAAGAATGCCAGCTGAAGGAAATATTCCAGCCAGCCAGTCACACAACTTTTTACAAAAAATGAAGACTTGGCATGCACAAATCAGTATACATTTATATATAGGCACACGTGCACAGATTGAATTTATGCATGTGTGGTTATATATAGATATGTACATACACATATTCACAAAAATATATATATAGATCACACACACACACACACACACACACACACATATATATATATTCATATTTATATTTATATATATGAATATTTGAAAATATAAAAGACAGTAGTCTTTCTTGTAACAGTGTTTGATATCCAAAATATTGTTATTGAATTAACATACATATATATATTTTAAAATGAGTAGGTCCACAAAGAGATTTGTATTTTTTTAGGATTTATTTATTTATTTTGTTCTTACATATGCGTATGTTTCCAGCTTGTTGCTTTTGTCAGAGAACTCATTTGTGTTTGTAGTTTGAATGGTTTTCAGTTGGCTATTGGTTTATATGGAGGTCACTCCTTTCTTTTTTCAAAGTGTATTTACCTTAATCTGCTTTCAAAGAAGACTCAAGCTGCAAACAAGAGTGAGTTCAAGTCTCATTGAGTACCCCATTAAAAAGGCCTTGTGCCATATATGTTCTCTAACAAAAGCAACAAGCTGGAAACATACACATATATAAGAACTGAATAAATAAATAAATCCTAAAAAAAATACAAATCTCTTTGTGGTCCTACTCATGTTAAAATATTTCTTTCTCTCTCTGGACCTACCACAAAAATCTTTTTAGATAGATAGATAGATGTGGGTGTGTATTTATACTCTGTGTGTGTGTTTGTGTGTGGGGGGGGATTTATGTATTCACATATACATATAATAAAACATTCAGACAGATATATATATATATATATATATATATATATATATATATATATATATATATATATAAGAAATTAAATTGAATTGATTCACTGCATTTAAAAAGTTTTCTGTATTTAACCAGAATCAAATTGATATTTCTTTCCTCTCCTGAAATAATGAGTCTTTCAACAAATATTTTCTGTGGCTGCTGATTATATCCCTTACTTTCTGATGATTTATGATTTTTTCCCAAAACAAAGAAGAATGACTCAGCAGAAAAAAAAACTATAAAACCCACAAGCAGACTTAATTGTTCTAGCAGTGCCAAAGAAACAAAATGTCATTGATACACATTTGATTGATTTTTAAAACTGGTTTATTGTTTGGTCTTGTCATGGACAGATTTTCTTTTTTGGGCACATAACTAATTTTTAATTCATTACTTGATAGATTATGTTTTTATTATTCACTGATGTATTCAGTAAATGATAATCCTTCATCTCAGTGATTCAAAGATTATCTTTGGGTTATTTCAAAACTTAGAAATGAAAAATCCATCCTCTATATTCACTGAAAGGTTATTTTAATTATGAACTTTTAATTATGTACTTTGTCAGAGATATGTGTAAATGTGTGTAGTTTAGTTTGGTTTGGTTTGGTTTCTTTGGTTAATGGTATATCAACCTTCAAGGGTTATTTAATGCCAAAGCCATCCTTCTAGAAGGACAGTAGTAGTACTATTTAACCCATAGCTGGGAGGATACAAGGGTTCATACCTTTCCCAAGAATATTTGTCTGAAAGTGAAGGAAATAGCATGACTAGAGTTTGAACTCACTAACTCCAATCCCGCAGTCCAGCGATTTAACCAATACACCACGAGGACACCCTCAAATATATATGTGTGCATGTGTGTGCGTGCGTGTGTGTGTGTGTGTGTGCAGGTAGGTTTTTATGAATATGAGTATGCATGTGTGCGATATATTGGTAAGAATGACCGGAATAAAATCAGATAAAATGAGAAAAAGAAGAAAAGTAAATCGTCATGTTTCACTATGAGGATAGTTTCATCCAAAATGAAATGACATTTCACTAAAACAAAATCTGCACATAACAAGGAGCAGAAAAGCGAGCTGATTTTTATTGTTATTCATTTAGCTTCTAGTTTTTGGCAAGACATAATGATTTGTAAAGATAAAAAATTTTACAACTTATCAAAAAGTCATGATCATTTTGTGAAGTATTTCTTCAGACATTTTTCTTTGATTTGAAAGCAAAAGAATAATATGAACCTCTTACTACTCAGTTCGTAAGAGTTCTCCAGCTGTGCAAAGATTATAATTTGACTAAAAAAATAGTAGTGAAAAAAAATTGAATAAAAAAATAGTACTGCAAAAAAAACGTTTTCATTAAATGGAAACAAATCATTTGTATTATTGTATTTACATGATTTTATGCATAAGTACCCATGCTAACCCACCTCCCACAGGATGTTTACTTCCAATTATTAGATTTTACTTATTGATAAACTCTAATGACTTGAAACTATGTAACATAAAATAAAATTGTATAAATATATAAGTGTATTTATTTTTGGAATGCTTCATATTGACTTTCAGTTATACTCTTGTTCAGCAGCTTTTACAGGAACAGAACAACTTTTTGAGTAAAAATTGCAACACAGATATAACTGTGACGAATATAAGTATATATATATATGTGTGTGTGTGTGTATTTCAAAAAGAGATTTATAGTTTTTTTAAGAATTATTTATTTCATTCTTACATACCTGTATGTTTTCAGCTCATTACTTTCGTCAGAGAACATTTTGAAATTTACTAGGTTTTTTGCTAAGATGTGGCACAAGGCCATATGAATGAGACTCGAACTCACTATAGAAAAAAAATTGTTACATATATATATATATATATATATATATATATACACATACATACATATATGTGGTGGCTTCAATAAGTTTCCAGACTTTTTTTGTACAGGCATTTAAAATTGTCATATACTCTTGAAAATTCAGTATCTTATTGCTATACATCTTGACTGACCAATTTTTATGATTCCAGGTTCAAATGAACAGCTACAGCAGCAACTGGAGTACACCCTACTAAAGCCTCATTGTCACAGCTGGTGAATTTCAAAAATGCAATCTGGACGTAACGACAGTTTTAAAGAATGATATGCAATAAAATTGTGTTTTAAACTTGGAAAAAATGCCACAGAAACCGATGGAATGCTTCAGACTGCTTTTCGACCATCTTGCATGAATTGAGCATCAGTTTCTGAGTAGCATTAGAGATTCAAGGAAGGCAGGGAGTCTGTGAGGGATGATGAGAGGTGTAGAAGGAGGAAGGAAGTCAATACACCAGAGTTGATTGGCCAAAGGGTTAGAGTTATGGTTACTATGTTGAGGTTTTAAGGGAGTTCAGGAAGAGATTCCATCGGAAGAGGCCAGCACTCTTCAAATCAGGTCAGTGGCAATGCACCAGTCCACAATTCCATCCTTGTCACAGACTATTTGACCAAGATGGGCATCAAGACAGTTCCTCAGCCTCCCTATAGTCCAGACCTTGCTCCCTGTGACTTTTGGTTATTCCCTAAGCTCACAGGCTGTCGTTATGAGACAATTGAGGAGATGAAAGAGGCTGTGACGAAGGTCATTGACACACTCATACAAGAGGACTTCCATCGGGCCTTCCAGAAGTTGTTGGAACGGTACAACAGGTGCATTGCCGCCGGAGGAGATTACTTCGAAGGAGACTAGAGTTTCATGTGTGTACTATCAATAAAAGTGCCCATACAAAAAAATCTGGAAACTTATTTAATATATATATATAAATATATATATATATATATATAAATGTACTTATAGTAAAAAACCCACTATAGAAAAAAAATTACATATACACACGCGCGCGCGCATATATATATATATATTTATATATATGTGTGTGTGTGTGTGTGTGTGTGTGGTGATAAAGGAAGGAACTATATAATGTCCCTTACTTTCTGGGAACGAATTGTTCCCCTTTTGTTTAGTTTACAGGTGGATGGCCATTTTAGCCGTGACTACCTCCAAGAACAGTTCTTAGTTGAATAAACCTTTTCTTCAAGCTTATCTGACTGACTTTTTCAATTAATTGCAAGCTCTAACATATCATTTATAACAATTTATTCAACTAAGAACCAGAATGGGAAAGTACCTCAAGCCGGAACGACTGGAATTAGACCCATCTAAGCCTGAAGCAGCAGACACGTGGAGACATTAGAAAATGACTTTTAATATCTTCCTCGAGGCCGTCTGTGAAACTCAACAACCTACCTCCATGACAGACAGATTGAAATAGAAACTGTTAATCAACCTCCTTTCTCCGGCTATTTTCAAACAGATATTTGACATTCACGACTACAGTACGGCTATGAATGCTCTTGAAGAAATCTTCGTGAAGCCTAAAAACAGCGTCTTCTGTAGACATTTGTTGGCAACTCGTCGGCCACAAACGGATGAAAGCGTAGACCAGTATCTACAATCCTTGAAAAGACTCGCTAAAGACTCTGATTTTCAGACCGTTACGGCAACACAAACGAGAGACGAATACATCAGAGACGCGTTTATCAATGGAATTACGTCCAACCATATCAGGCAGAGGCTTTTAGAAAATAAAACTCTAGACCTGAATACAGCCTATGACCAGACTCTCACGCTAGAAATGGCCCAAAGGCAACTAGCGTCGTATTCTCAACCGGACTCCGTAACTGCTTCGGACCGAAGAAACTAACGATTGTATATGCGTGTGCGATGAGCAACCTACTGTAGCTGCTATTTCCGGACAGAAATGTTTCTTTTGTGGAAACTAGAGACACAACAGACCCAGATGCCCAGCCAGAAACTCAATTTGCAAAAATATTTAAAAGAAAGGGCACTTCGCTCGTGTCTGTAAGATCTCATACGACGACTGCTACCAACTACGGTAAGTCCTTGCTTGCTTCGTCTACTCTTAACTTCTCAGTCTCTCTCGTTCGTCCGCGTGTGGAGAAATTAAAGGAGAACCTGTAAAGATACTTGTTGATACAGGAAGCTCAGAAAATTTATCCACCCCGATAAAATTAAAAAGCTCGGGTTGGCAGTCACGCCAAGTTCTAAAAGAATTTTAATGGCTAGCAGTTCCCATCCTTCTACTACCCTTGGACATTGCATAGTATCTCTGCACCTGAGTGGTAGAGAATACAAGAATATCAAGTTATCAGTGATGACACTAAATTCATTCAGTCTGAGATCTCCCAGATGCTTAAGGAAGGCATTATAGAGCCTTCTCAATCTCAATGACGCGCCCAAACACTTGTAGTAATCCCCCGAAAATCACAAAAAGAGACTTGTGGATTACTCCCAGACCATAAACCGGTTCATTCTCCTGGATGCTTATCCTCTTCCGCGGATAGAGGATATGATAAATGAAATTGCCAGTTACCGAGTATTTGGCACCCTTGACTTAACCAGTGCCTATCACCAGGTCGCTATTTAGCCAGAAGAGCGAAAATACCCTGCATTTGAAGCTGCTGGATCTCTATACCAATTTTGCCGAATCCTATTCGGAGTGACCAATGAAGTAGCAAGCTTTCAACGGGTCATGGACGACATCATCAAGCGAGAAAACCTCAATGGAACCTACGCCTATATCGACAATGTTACCATCTGTAGGCAAAATCAGGCTGAACATGACTTAAATCTGAAAGAGTTCATGAATAGCATGGTAAAGTACGGTTTGACACTAAACAAAAATAAGTGTCTTTACTCGCTTACCTCCATAGACTTGCTGGGGTATACGATAAGCAAGGGTTCGGTAAAAACCGACCCTGATAGACTCAAAGGATTGATGGACTTACCGGTACCCCAAAATCTTCCTTCTCTTCGACGAGCTATGGGGATGTTCTCTCACTTCTCTCGGTGGATCCCGAACTTTTCCGAAAAACTACATCCCCTAACCAAAGTTACCCATTATCCTCTCACTAAGGAACAAACAGAGGCCTTCCAGTGTCTGAAGCAGGAGATTGCAAAATCGTCCCTGGTAGCTATAGACTCATCTCTTCCTGTTGAGATCAAAACTGATGCTTCAGAACATGCTATCGCTACCTCCCAAAACGGTCGACCTGTAGCTTTCTTTTCAAGAACCCTAACTTCTGCTGAGCAAAAGCACTCGTCGATTGAAAAAGAGGAGTACGCTATTGTAGAAGTGATTCGAAAATGGCGACACTTATTAATTGGAAAGCATTTTAAGCTGATCACCGATCAAAAATCAGTCTCGTTCATGTTCAATCCTAAAAGTAAGAGCACGATAAAAAATGAGAAGATCACAAGATGGAAATTGGAATTTGTTTGTTTCAGTTAGGATATAGCATATCGTTCAGGAAAACAGAATGCAGCCACCGACGCCACATCCCGGATTTGCTCTTCTACTACTACTGCGGACAAGTTACACAGCTTGCACGAAGATTTATATCATCCTCCTGGATGACATAACTCGAATGCTACATTTTGTCAGAAGCAAAAATATGCCGTACTCCGTATAAAATGTAAAAACAGTAGTCCGGCCGTGCCATGTCTGTTTTGAGATGAAGCCTACATTCATTAGAAGAGCACCTCAAACACTCATAAAAGCGAGTCAACCCTTTGAGAGATTGAGTGTAGACTTCAAGGAACCTTTACCTTCAAGTTCCCGCAATCGCTACTTACTAACTGTGGTTGACGAATACTCCCGTTTTCCTTTTGCTTTCCCTTGTGCTGATGTTGCTGCTGCGACCATCATTAAACATCTAACTAATCTATTTTCTGTTTTTGGAAATCCTTCTTTTGTGCACTCAGATCGAGGAACAGCCTTCATGTCAGAGAAACTAAAAGGAGTCCTACATTCTCGAAGCATCGCTACCAGTCGAACAACTGCTTTTAATCCTCAAGGACAAGTAGAGAGACAATGGCATCATCTGGCAAACGGTGAGTCTGGCTCTGCGATCAAGAAATCTCTCTATTGTTAATTCGGAAAAGGTACTGGATGTGGCTCTCCACTGCATCCGCTCATTACTTTCCACTTCCACTAACTGTACTCAACATTATCGCCTATTCAAGTTCCAAAGAAAATCAGCTACTGGAGATTCCATACCTACGTGATTAACAAGATCCAAATCGGCTCTTCTGAAGCGCCATTTACGTGGAAGTAAATATGAGCCCCTGGTGGATACTGTTGATATACTCGAAGTCAACACAAACTATGCTCATGTACGCTTCAATAATGGGCGAGAAACAACTGTGTCCTTGCGTCACATAGCTCTTCTTGATGATGGAATGAACAGTTTAGATACAGAACCAGACCCTATACCAGGGGACCCCCAAGAACTGGATGTCCCTAAACCGTCTAACGCTCCTCCCCTTCTACAAAATACTACCGAAAACTCTGCTGCTGAGAATTCAGTCCCTGCTATTTCTCTTCCTCCACTCTTGGATGATTCTCAGGGTACCTTGTCAGAAGATGATAACTCACTAAATCTTCGACGTTCCAGTAGAATATGTCAAAGACCTCCTTATTTAACTGAGAATTATCAGCTTTAAACTTTCATTTTCATTTCTTTTCTGTTTTCGTGTTGATCAAAGGCATCTACGGGACCCATTTAATTGGAGAGACCCTTTTGAGAGTCGCTGAACTCTTCCTCCCTCGACAAATTGACGAACCCAAATTTTCCTGGGTGGTGGAGAATGTGGTGGTAAAGGAAGGAATAATATAATCTCCCTTGCCTTCCGGGAATGAATTATTCCCCTTTTGTTTAGTTTACTGGTAGGTGGCCATTTTAGCCGTGACTACCTCCAAGACCAGTTCTTAGTTGAACAGTGGACGGTTCGGCTTCAAAGTGAAAGGACCTAAAAGAGTCAACTCCCTCAGACACTAATGAAAAAATAAGTCGCCACTCGCTTCCAAGAGCAAACCTTAAAAATGAACTAATTCAACTCCAAGACAACCCACGAAATTATATCAACAAAACACCCTTCAACAATAAGGAATTTTGTAGCACAGCAACCTTATTGTCACAAAGAAAACCACGAAAGAATTAATCTACGACTGAAGAAATCTTCGACATCCCTCCGAAATTTTCCAACTTGTTAACCGGACTCTGAGTAAAGTCTCCGCAAATCACACCAAAATTTGCAAGAACTATCCCTTCATCTGTCTTTCCTTTTTTCTTGTTTTTTTTTTTTTCATATTAAATTTGCTGTAGAATTTATTTGTCTTGTTTTGTCTTTTCATTCAGTGTCCGAACTTGAAAATTGCGGTAATTTCCCCCACAAGCGAGAATTATTCCTTTTACAGTTCTAATCCTCATATATTGCAAATTTTGTTTGTAACGTTCGGATACCTGTTTGAGAAGATAAGAGCAGCATTTTGCTAGCTTGTCTGAGAGATAGGTGTTAGTTTTTTATGAGATGAACTGGGAAGTCCCTTTAAACACTAAAATGGAAAAATTAGTCCAAATAAAAGGAGTTAAAGCTCTGGTTGATGCCAGAGAAAGTTGTAAAAGAAGAATAAATGTTATGCTAGACGTATTGGCTAGAAATAAAAATATGACAGTGTCTCTTTTTATAGTCAATGAACCTAACGTCAAAAAATGATTGACTGAAATTGGCAATTTTTCTATTTATAGAAAAATTGGAGACTTGTGTAACAGAGCAGCCGATACAAAAGAAAATGGTCAAGAACAAGACGAAATAAAAGAGAGTATTTATAATTTAACGATCACCTCAAAGATGCACGATATGTTGATAGCCCTAGAACAAATAAATATTAGCAGTAATCCATCGGATGAAAAGTTTGATAAGAATTCTACGACTATAGAAGGTTTAGGTATGTTTATTCAAGCACCGAAACTGCAGTGCTCAAAATTTAGCGGAAAAAACGTAAGCAAATTCGAATTTTAAAATTTTCTAATTCAATTTTCCAACTGTACATGTTCGATTTAGTCGAAGAGAACGAAGTTGTCTTTACTTAAAGGTTATCTTACAGGATACGCGTCGTAAATAATTTCTCATCTAATATTAGAAGACGAAAACTTCGACGTAGCCTTAGAACTGTTAAAAGGAGAATTTCTACATATACCATTTATCATAGATGAAGTATATAAACAAATAATAAATACCTCCCCAAAGTTTAACACTAATTATAATAACATGAATCAGTATTTAGCTGAAATAAAAGCTGATTTAAGCGAGTTAAATACTTCCTATGACATAAATTTTTTCGAAGAAAGTGAATCAGGATTTTTATTGATTAGTCATATATTTAGCAAGCTACCTGGAATACTTCAAAAAGACCTAATATCTAAAGTAGGGAATAATTACCCAACGATAAAACAAATATTCGAGAACTGTTGTGACATTATAAAAACTTGTTAAAACGAATACGTATAAAAGAACATCCGAGTCTCCTTATCTCTCGAAAGATTTCAGACATTTGGAAAGGAGAAATAAGCCCGTAGTTGACGAAACCCCTGCTTCTACATTAGAAAACTTTGCTACGAACGCAGGCAAATATAATCTCCACTGCAGACTATGTAATACTGACGGTCACAAAATTAGTTATTGTACTAAGTATCATAACGTTCTGTCCAGAAAAGGTAGGTGCAGAGAAATGAATCTCTGCATACTATGTTCTAGCGCAAAACATAAAAGTGACTGTCCAGGAAATTTAAACAAGTTAGCCTTTCAATGCGAGGAATGCAAAACGAGGAGACATAACACTCCTTTATGCGAGCCCGAAACAAAGAGAGATAACTCTGCTACATTTTCAACGGTTTTACACGAACTTAGAATTAAGGGAACAATCATACATTCTCCCTATAGTTGGTGTTACGATAACCAGGGGAAAGGTAACCTGAAAGTTTAACTGCTTATTTGACCCTGGAAGTCAGAGATCTTATTTCTCAAAACGAGTCATTAATAAATTGGGTTGTAGTGAATCTGATCTTGCCCCAGTGGAATTTGATATAAAAACGTTCCTAGGTTCTAAAGTTAAAAAATTAAATCAAGTTACCTTTGAAATCGAAGTAAATAGAGAAAAAAATTGCCCTTACCTGTCTTGGTTGACGATGACTTTGATATTGAATTCAAATTTGGCAATTACAAAGATGTTTTACTCAACTTGAGATCTAAAATACAATTTAGCCTTTACTAACAACAACGAGGAAGTAATTAGCGTTCATGGTCTAGGAGTAGACATAATACAATTCATGAAAAATGTAAAGATTGTAAATTGTATGAAAGGTTCTGCTTGGATGTTTCCCAGTAGTATCGCTCCTTTTGGAAATAGCCAACATTTTCTTCACAAAAATCAAATAAGACCTGTAAGAAATAAAAAGGTAAAGCCCCTAGAAAATGATTATTATACAATAATATCCAACTACTCCCATTGTTCAATCTCTCGGGTAAATTTCGTATTGAACCTGTTGCGGAGCCGATAAGCACGTCGACCACGCAAATGAGTAATATGGTTAAGCGTGTGAATAAGAACAGCCAAAAGACAATGAAGGAAACAAAGGCGAGGTAACAATTATAACAACTGGTGACAATTTATTTGTCATATTTACAAATAGTGTAAAGTTAGTGATTAAGTCCTTTAGTGATTAAGTCTCAGATCAGTTGGTTGATGATGTTAATTGGTAATGGTAGAGATGGATGCAAAGTAGCTAGATGATTGTGCGGGTATTTTGGTGTTGATCGAATCGTGGATGTATGTAGTTGGACGAGCGTCGCTGGTAGCTGGTATAGGTAGAGTTGAATGTGTGTCTGGACGATCGTCGCTGGTAGCTGGTGTAGGTAGAGTTGGATGTGTGTCTAGACGAGCGTCGCTGGTAGCTGGTGTAGGTCGATGTCGAAATTGGTATATATCAAGTTGGCATATGATCGAAGTAACCGTCGGCTAAAGCTACCGCGGGCTTTAGCGCTATGTAACCGAGCGGACAATCGAAGTAACCGTCTGCTAAAGCTAGCTCGGGCTTTAGCACTGCGAAACCATGCGGACAATCGGAGTAACCGTCTGCTAAAGCTAGCTCGGGCTCTAGCACTGTGCAACCGTGCAAACGGATGAATGGACCCTACTGCAAAAGCTAGCTCGGACTTTAGTGCAGCGTAACCGTGCGAACGATCGAGGTAATCGATCGAGTGTTTAAGACCGGATGGTCTTAGGGTCCGCTTCGTGGTGCCGCCAGGCCGTCTGCTTCAGCGAGTCAATAAAGACCGCCAGAGATACTCCGACCCGCAGAAGGAAACCGCTAGTAGAGCGCTACTCAGTCGATTCCCTCGACTGAGTGTTTAAGACCTCTATTGGTCCTTAAAAGGACCTTTGTGCATACCAATGTAGGTGGGAGAAAGGCTGATCTACCACGAGAAGTGGGATCTCAGCCGGATGGTAAGGTGAATGCAACCACAAAAATGCAGAATTCGACCTTAAACCCCAAAAAGAGTTATTCAGATCCTATGGGAGAGTTAATTGATGAAATTTGGTTGAGAGAAATTTAGAAAAAATGTTTAAGGTAGATAGTTTAGGATCCTCCTTTAATGAGGATAATTCTGTCAGTGATTATCACAAAGCTAAAATAAAATAATTTGAAAATTTCGTTCACTACAGAAATAATGCGTACTATGTGGACCTACCGTGGCATGAAGAAAAAATTAAAACGGTCCCTTCGAATTTTCCCGTAGCACTTAAAGTACTTGAAACAACTAATAAGTACTTTGAAAGTAAAAATTTGATTAAAAAATATAACGATGTTTTCAACCAACAGGAGAGTGAGGGAATAATTGAAAGACTTAAAGTAAATCTTCATAATATTGCAACATATCCTAAATTAAAACCTATCATACCCTTTGAAAGATTTTCGAAATTGGCAAAGCTGATTAAAGCGACAGCGTTCGTATTTAAATTTATAGATAAATGTGAACACAACAAGGATTGTCTTGAAAGTTATCACAGAGCAAAGTTATATTTGTTCAAGGTTATGCGAGAACAAACCTTCTTTAAAGAAATAGCCTATATAAAAAATCCTAAAGAAAATAAAATTCCTGATCTAGTGAGAAGTCTTAATCTATTCTTGGACTCTGATGGATTACTGACAACTGACGGTAGGATTGCTAATACTTCAGGTTATGAATATGGTTTGATCTACCCCATTTCAATTGCTAAATATCATTCCTTAACCGAATTGTTAATAAATGACTGTCATCATAAATGTAAACATTTAGGCATCAATGCTACCGTAAATAAATTGAGAATGTCAGGATTTGGGGTACCTCAAGCCCGACAAGCAGTAAAAAGTATAATATCTAAATGCTTCACATGCAAAAAATTTAATAACTTAGCTTTTAGATATCCTAAACTAACTAACTTGCCCAAGCATAGAGTTAATTTCTATAAACGGGCATTTATGGGTTAAATAGAAAACTGGTACTACAAAAATGTACATGTTAATTTACACTTGTCTCAGTGTTAGAGCAGTTCATATTGAACTTGTTGAAAACATGACTTCTACAGCATTTGTTCAAACATTGATAAGGTTCACTAATGTACATGGAATACCCTCCCACATTTATAGTGACAATGAAAGATCATTTAGCACTACTCTCGGAGGTGATATTATAGAACAACGTGTACATTCCGACAATTTTGATAAACAATTTGAGAACTACAAAATTAAACATATTAAAATACCCTGGTATTCCCATTGGGTAGGAAGTACCTGAGAACGCCTTATAGGAGTTATAAAATCATATCTCTATAAAACTATTGGTCGTTCCAAAATAGAATATTTTGAACTACTAAGCCTGCTCTTTGACATACAAAATGCTATTAATACTAGGCCCCTTACATATAGATGTTCTTCAACAAATAATAACCCCTAATTGTTTTTGCGCCCTAATGTTAACAGCGAACTCATTCTAAAACCTAAGATTCAAGAGATTTATTGTGAAGAACCATTGAAATTCGTGACGAGGTGTTGGTTAAATTTCGAGAAATGTGGTACGAACAATACTTATTCAGTTTAAGAGAAAATTGCAAGGATTTGCACGAAACCAATTATTCTGAAAAAATTAAAATATAAGAAATCCAATCAAGCCAAGATCTTATTGGCAACTTGGGAGAGTTGTTGAACTTTTCCGAGGAGAAGACAACAAGGTACGTTCAGCTAACGTGAAAAGGGGAAATGGTTTAACACAAAAACATTCGCTAAAACATCTCTATCCATTGGAGTTGACTTTGTCGGGGATATTGCGAGATGTGTCGAAAGTATAAAATAAAGTTTGGAGACAGTACGTGTTCCTCGCAAGTAATTTCCCTAACAAAACAAAACCAAAACCTGAATAACTTTAAAATGAAGTTTTATTCAGCTGGAATAATGTGCCAAGGAACTCGCAATGTTGTTGTTGTTGTTGTTGTTTTTCGCCTATGTGGTTGTTGTTGTTTTCGCCTTTGGTGTAAGGAGAAGTGGGAATGTCTTTGCTAGACAGCGTGGTGCCTCTCAGGTTTTGGTGAAGTAAAGGAACAGTCCAGTGGCATAGTTTTGTTGTCGTTAGCAGCGAACTCTGGTGAATTGGTTCATCGCTTTCTTTTTATAAACCCGAAGAGGATCAAAACGGGTATGAATGTTTTTTTGGGGAAAAGTACTTGATTGGTTAAAAAAATCTATGGTCGCGAATTTTCTGTATTGTGGTTTGGATCCTTTTTTTCTAGAATGTTCTAACGATTGTTGATTGGTTTTAAAATGTGAGTGCGAATTTTGTGTATGTATATGAAATTTACGCTCCAACTTTAACTCATGACTATCATCCTCTCTCCTGAAACTGACAACTTAAAATCAACGGAATCTAATGTTCAATCCTCATCACGACCGAAAAGAAAGGCAATTACAAGAATGAGGAAAAGACCCGCAAATGATGAATATATATATTTTTGTAAAAAAAAAAAAAGATTTGTTTTAAAATGTGGTCGTTAGACTATTAGAAATATTGAAAGCTTGGGAGAAAAATGAACTGTAAATGTATGTTCCCAATGCAATGAAATTGCATTTTTTCTTGTTGTTGGGAATATGTGAAAATTTCCTTAATATTGATATTGGAACACGTGTAGACTCGAAATATACCTCCAGACTTTGAGGGGTCAGATTCCCACAAACTTTGCCTCGTGATTGACTCCCACTGTAAATGGGAAAACAGCCAGTGGACGGTTCGACTTCAAAGTGAAAGGACCTGAAAGAGTCAACTCCCTCAGACTCTAATGAAAAAATAAGTCGCCACTCGCTTCCAAGAGCAAACCTTAAAAATGAACTAATTCAACTCCAAGACAACCCACGAAATTATATCAACAAAACACCCTTCAACAATAAGGAATTTTGTAGCACAGCAACCTTATTGTCACAAAGAAAACCACGAAAGAATTAATCTACGACTGAAGAAATCTTCGACATCCCTCCGAAATTTTCCAACTTGTTAACCGGACTCTGAGTTAAGTCTCCGCAAATCACACCAAAACTTGCAAAAACTTCCCTTTTTTCTTGTTTTTTTTTTTTTTTTTTTTTTCATATTAAATTTGCTGTAGAATTTATTTGTCTTGTTTTGTCTTTTCATTCGGTGTCCGAACATGAAAATTGCGGTAATTTCCCCCACAAGCGAGAATTAATCCTTTCACAGTTTTAATCCTCATAATATTTTTGTCATTGGGTTACCGTTGTGAAAACAAGCTTACAGTTGAGTCATTTTTGTTCTTGACTACACATATTACAGATAAATTGATTGAAAAGATGTATATTCATTAATATATGTTGTGACGGTTACTGTATTTTTGTTCCGAGGTTACATTATCCTCGAAAGCCGGGGAGAATCTACGTCGACAGTAACCGTACCACCCAAGCTCTAAATTCTCCGTAACTAGTTATATTTTATTGATAGCTTTGAAAGCCCATATAACTAGTTAAGTATAAAGATTGCGTATAGGTTTAATTTTTTTTTTTAAATCCAAAAATTTCCCGGACGAAGTCCCATGTGACTGACGCGCTGCCTACTGCGCTACCGAGACCACGGACGAATGAGGATGTGTCAAGGGTAAAGAGGTCGACGTGATATAAATGACCACGTGGGGAATTCCGAACCGGACAAACAATATGACGCGTAGTTGTTTTTCTTCTTTTCTTTATATATGTATCTTTCTTACATATTTTATTTTACAGAAAGCACAGTTGTAACAACAGAAAAACAAAAAGCACAACAAATACAACAACAAAAATACATAGACATGTGGAGGGCAAGCCGCTTCCAATAGTATTTGACTATGTCCTTCCAATAAGACAAAGTTCTCCTTTTTCTTTCTTTCTTTTTTTCTTTCTCAACTTGTTTTAAAATTATATCCGTATCTTGTTGCTCCCTTTACAATTAAAGGGAGGGAACTTACTCGTTCTTTCTCCTCACTTTTACTTTTTTTTCTTCTTCTTCTTCTTTTAACGAAGAACAAAAGTCTCCCCTCTTCGTCTTTAAAGTGGGTATACAATTTTAAACAAATATGTTTTCCGCCGAAACTAGCTGCTAATGAACAACCTCAAAAATGTTTCTTTGGATAGTCTTGATACGGACCTTTATTTAGGTTGCGTATATTATTTGTAATAAAATTTTTGACTAACCTTTTTTTTTTCCTTTCCTTTCTTTTGTTAATTTTTTTTTCTTATATTCGTTAATCTCTTATTAACGAGTCGCAAGGCACCAGTTTTTGTTTTTCTTTTCTTTTACGTTGAGCCTCAGTTTCTTACCCAAGGGACTCGACGCCTTCTATTAGGCCATTCTGTTACTAGAATTTCACCTTCCACCGGACCACGTGGAAAGGCGACCTGTCTCTTCCTTGGCGAAGCTTGGAACTGACTTTTTGGGTTTCGTTCTTTTGGGCGGTAAAACGCCCTCCCTGCCTCAACCAATGGCATGTCTTTTCCTTCTCGGCTAGTCCTTCACTGTTGCTAGGGGCTCGAAGACCCGCCGATCGCCTGCCCAACTTCCGGTCCTCATAGTAGTCGTTGCTTTCCTGCATTATAACCTTACCGTGGCCGATGGCCGTAACAATGTACATATATATATATCATATGAGGAAAGTAGTCTAAGGATTATCAATTGTACATATGTCATTTCATTGCATTGGGTTTTAAGTAGGGCTTTCATGGAGAGAATGCGAATTTTTTGGTGATTGTGGCGTGGTTGGCGGTTGAATGGATTTATTGTATAGTCTGACTGAAATAAAAACGACTGAATGTTGATTGTCGGCGATGAGTGTGACTAGCTAGGGCTGCATAGGAAATACAGTTCTCGCCCCCTCCCCCTTCCCCACAAACTTTTGGGCCATGTGCCCACTGGAATACATTTTTTGTATATTCAGAAATAAACAGTTGGGCTGGGGGACAGCCGCAGGTGAGGGAGAAAGCCAGATTTCTCCCTGGTCGTTCTTCGACTGAAGCCTAATCAGCAGCAGCTGCCCATGAGGACTTCTCAAGGCTTCCACTGAAGCAGACGTCCCGATTCCGGCCAGAGACGACGTACGAAGATTGCCAGCCTCTCAGCTTAAAAGCCCTTTTCAGGGCTACTCAGAAAGTCTTTCCAAACACCTCCTGAAAGGCACAATGCAGTAGACACAACTACCAGCCTGTCAATCTAACAGCCCTTTTCAGGTCTAATTCAGAAAGTCTAATACTCTTTGAGACGGCACCAGCAGCTACCTTTTTGCACCGGCGACCACTTCACTGCAGCGGCAACTACCACTTCTGCACCAGCGACCACCTCACTGCACCGGCAGCCACTTCCCTGTAGAAGCAGCTACCAGTTCTGCATCAGCAGCAGCCAGTCCTGCACCAGCGACCGCCTTCCTGCACCAGCAGACACCAGCGGCTACTTTCCTGCACCAGCAGATACCGGCAGACACCAGCGACCGCCTTCCTGCACCAGCAGACACCAGCGTCCACTTTCTTGCACCAGCAGATACCAGCAGACACCAGCCACTACCAGTCCTTAACCAGCGACCACTTTCCTACACCCGCAATTACCAGTCCTGAACCAGCGACCACTTTCCTACACCAGCAGATACCTGCAACCACCAGTTCTGGACCAGAGACCACTTTCCTGCACCAGCAGATACCAGTCCTGAACCAGCGACCACCTATCCAACGAATACCAGGCGTGTACCAGCTGTCCAGACCTGCTCCAGCGACTTGATCCAGTTCCAACGATCACCATCCGGTGGAGGTGCCCGTGGTGTAGTCGTTATCGTCGTAGGAAATGAACACGGCGACACGAGTTCAAATCCTGGACGAGACTGATTGCATTTCACATAGCACTTGGGAAAGGTATGAATCCAATTATTCTCCCTCCAGTTATGGGTAAATAGTAGGACAGACTAGGTTCTTCAGCCTTGGTTAGGCAACTAGTCTAGGAGAAGGAAAACTCTGAATTCAAACCTGTTAAACTCCGCTTAAAAATTGACCTTGTGTCATATCCTGCCCGAGCGGAGGGGTTGGTAAATAGTACCATCCGGCCACGGCGATTATTCGCCGAACGCTTTTTCGATTTACGATTTGCCATAATAAAATTTGGCCTTTCGAAGAAAACCCTTGTTTCGTTATTCTTGCCTAGTTCGTTGTCAATCACTTATATTTCAAAAGTTTGCGGGGACCGGTATATTTATTTGAACGAGATCATTTTATATGGCTAAAATAAATTCATAATGGAACCACAAATATATATATATATATATATATATATATATTATTAAGTTAAACGAAAAAATTCAATTATATATATATATATATATATATTAAATGAGTAGGTCCATAATGAGATTTGTATTTTTTTAATTTATTTATTTATTTGTTCTTACATACGTTATAAAAATTTATTTCTAAGAAAAAATCAAACCGACAAAGTGTAGCGCTTGATTTGGCCAGAGGGTAAAAGGGGGAAGTAATTCCAGACAATACGGCACCAAAAAGCTACCTTCCATTATTTGTCGAGAACTTTAACAAAGGCAAATTGAATGTCTTACCCTGTTACATTAAGAAATGAGTAAAACAAATGAGTGGACGAGAATATTGATGAGTTCCAAAAACTTTAACGTCAGCTTCAGAGATAACCCTGTACTGTGAGTCGTACAAAGGGAAGAAAGCAGTTGTGGATCTTAGAGCAGGAATTAAGCATCCAACTTGAAGCTTCGAGGATCAGTTTGTCTAGAAGGAATGAATAAATTATGAAGGAATGATTTTCTAGAGAAAACAATGGTCCGAAAATGGATGCGCTCTCTCCATGTTGAAGTTGGTCTGTTCTGCTGCAAGAATGAGTGAGGAAGAGACAGAGAGAGTGTTTGCGCAGCTTTTATACTACCCGGGAAAATCATCCGAGTAGAATGGCATAAATCATCCTCATTGGACGAAAATATAAATCGAAACCTCAACAGCCAAAATAATTCCCGCACTAAACAACAAACTTGAATTTATTTATTTCTGCTACAAACTACTTTGGTCCCTTAGTACGAATTCGGGGACCAGACTGTAAAGGCAGGAAAGAATAGCCAGCGGAAAGGTTTCGTCGGTCGCTTCTTCAACAGCCAATTAGTATTTCAAACAGGTTTCCCAAGAAATAAAAGTAAAATGAAATGAAAGTCGACGACTGAATTTATACCAAATTAAAACCAATTCAACCCTAGAATTCCGCTGAAAAGATAACTTTACAGAAGGCTCAACATTAAATGAAAACTGAAACATTTCGACAAAACTAAAAAGAAAAAAAATACTCAAATTCAAAGAACTCTGTTTCCCGGACAATCTGTTTCAACCCTAATTGGTCTTTGATATTTGATGTTTTTGTCGTTTTACTCTAGGTAGTTGTGTGTGTGTGGTTTCGGATTTCACTTACATTAATTCCTTCTTCTCTGTATGTGTGTGTGTGTGTGTGTGGTGCTCTTTTTAGATATGTGTATGATAGTGTGGTTTAAAATTTATTGGTAATTATTTTTTTACTAATTATTTTTTCTAATAATTTTTGTGTGTGCGCATATTGTGCAGGTTGACTGTAGTGGTGGGATAGTGGTAAGATTCGGTCGGTTGATTCTTTCACCTACTTCTCTCGCTAGTGGCAACTTGTTGAAAACCTTTTCCACTTATTCTTCTCCTTCTTATTCATTTCACTGTCGTCGCGTGTTCAAGAAAAAACGTCCTTTCGAATATCTTTTTTTTATCAATGTGGGTGAATATCGCACAAAAAAGCAATAAAGCTGGTTACGTTTTTTTTCTTTTGTTGTTGAATTCACTTGTAGAGTGTTTTGTTTTTTATGAGTAAAAATCCAGCTGTCGGACATTTTTGACCGAAAAATGGTATGACAACTCAAGGCGGTAGCATTGATTATTTTTTTCCTTGACTTTTCTCGTTAGTTGTATGTTTTCTGGTGTTTTTGTTTCTTATTGAACTGGTTAATTCGAATATATTTTTTAAAGTCATGTTGGTGTCACCATTATGGGGTATAAGAGGTTTGGGTAAGTTGGGATAGATTATGTAGTCGGTCACTTTTCACTTTTTCTTCTTATGCCCATTCACTTATCTTCTTTTGTTGGCTGTTCAGGCTGAAAAGGAATGAATGACGGAAATGAGGGATACTTTCAAACTCAACTTTTATTCTTAGGTTTACAACTATTTTGTGCATGAACCAGTAAAATAACCGTCCTTCCGGTTGAGAGGGGTGGTCTATAGGAAATGATGCAATTTCCTTGTCAAAAGAATTTTCTGGAAAAAACGGATCAAAATTGGCGCAAAGATTTCCAACTAACGCCCACGTAGATGTTTAAAAAAATAAACAATTGAAAATGGCTCTTAGGACCAATAGGAGGTCTCTAAAATACGCACCCAGAGAATTTTCGAGAGTCAACGTGAGTGCGCGGGATCCACCTTGATGCTCTAAAAACACACAATTTTCCAGGCAACACAAATCAATTACTCACACCAACCCGGAGTGATACGTAGTAACTGCTTTCGCAGCGGCGCCGTGCTCGTTTGATCTTCAAACAACGGTGTCATGTTACAATTTCAAGTTGGATAAAGATCTTTATCCACGCTGGTCTCAGGACTGGCATTTACGGTCGTGACTTGATACATAAATCGCTGTATATCCTTCTACATTTCAGCTCCCAACAAAGAAATACATTTCTTTATTTTTGTAGCACTATTGTTAATATTGTCTTTTCATTCATTAATATTAGTTCTCTAGTTTCTTTTTGGCACCAGGAGCCTCATATTTTCAAGTATAAATTGTCCTTCCTATCAGAGGCCCCCAGGGAGTTTGCTATTTTTTGTATTTATTCTATTTTGTGTTTATTTTATTCATTTATGTTATTGGATTTTTAAAAATAATTATTCAATCAACACTTTGCATTGTTGAACAATTTTGGGAATGTCGTTGTTGATGCCATACCAGAACACACACATTTTTCCTCTCAAACTGCATTCGTCCGCCCTTTGATGACTATAGTAGATGTTTTAATTATTTTCGGCTGCAGAAATTTGGTATGTTTATCCGATCACCTTTGAGGAGAATTCCATTTTCAATAGCGAGTTCATCACGGTAGGACTTGTAGGACTGCAAATCTGGGCTAATATCTCGTCTCCAGTTGGGCCATCTTGGAAGGATCTCAATTAGGTCAGCGCTTGTAACCTAGCCAATTTTTCTGTTGAGAATTGCACGAAGTTGACCTTTATATCAGGGTCTATGGTTTCCTTTACTCTTTTGTTTGGAAGCCGTGACAGTCTATCTACGAGAGTCATGCTTTTCTCAGATCTATACGTGATGACCATATCATACTCTTGCAAGCGTAGCAGCATTCATTGAAAACGAGGAGGTACTGCAATGAGATTTCATAGAAATATCATCTCCAGGGACTTATAATCACTTTCAATGATAAATGAGGGGTCATATATGTATGTTCGGAATTACTCGCTTTCGAAAACCACTGCCAATAGCTCCAGTTCAATGTTGGCAGAATGCTGTCATGTTTCTTTGGGGGATTTGGATACAAACTCAGTGGGTTTGCCTTCTTGTACGAATGCAACTCCAAGGCCTTTGCTTGAAATGTCTGCCTAAATCACTGACGTCTTTACTGGGTCGAAGTAAGTGAACAACATTTCTCCGTTGCTAATATCCTTTGTTGGCTGTAGGGTTTTTTGATAGCCCCTGTCCATTTGTACTCTGAATCTTTTTTTTAGCAATGGGAAATTTCCTGGTTACACAGATAACTTGGTTACTATTTTTTTTTTTCAGTACAATGTGGTATTCCCCAGTAAATTTGCTAACTTTGTCAAAATGGGACACTATATACAAGGCTTACCTCTAAAGCGAGTACATGTATGTGCTTATGTATGTATGTATGTGCAGGTATGTACATGTGAATGGTTATGAGTTGACTGTAGGTATGTTTATGTGTGCATATATGTGTGTCTCCATGTAGAGACCGAGACATATTTGCGTGGGAATCACTTATTGAGCCCAGCTAGTATAAAACACAGATGTCAGATAAAAGTGAATCAACGACTTTTAGGTTTTCCTAGAGACTGGTTGTCTGCCAATGTCTTTATGTCCAGTCGCTGGATGGCCAGGAGTCCGGAAATGAGAATGTTCAACCTAGGATATATACAAGTAGAATGAGTCTGATACTGGAAGGGATAGAAGGCAGACACAGACTAGACGAGGAAGGACAGATAGATGGATATCAGTTATAGAGATGGGCTGAGAGAACCGATACAGAAGAGATGGGGGCGGCAAAGTCAGAAGAACAGAGTCAACGAAGAGACACGAACAGTGTGGCCAGAAGAGAACACATACAGTGGGTCAGCCAGAGAATTATGGAACTACGAAGCCACAAACCATCATTTTGTCAAACATGCCGACTCCCTATTGAACAACATTGATTCAGCTTTTAATTTTGCCATCTTTTCTTCTTTGACACATGCATTTCGACTCGACTAGCTGAGAACTAACAAACACAATATGGGATAAGATTTTTATTCTGCGAAGTACATGGCTCGTTCACACAAAAATAACTAAGATACATTTCCATGAGATCTCTTGTAGAGTTAATTGGGCATTTTATTTGTTGGATGGCACAATGTACGGTTACTAGCTACAGCTCTCTGAGAGAAGAGAGTTCCGATATAGGTGGGCCTTCCGAGGTAACTATAGAATTTGATATTTCTCCATTCATGGTTCTATGCGCATTTATACTCACAGACCCATGTTGAGATATGGTTGCACTAAAGTGGGCTATTTGTCAGGAAGAGGCAATCTTTCTGGGATGATTTTTTCGGGGAAAAATATGCAAGGGGAGTGTATTCCCTTCCGTGGCTGTGTCAATTTTTGCCTTAGGCTTGTGGATCCCTGATCCGTTAAGGAGTGTTATGTTTAAACTAGCAAAACCTTCAGTTCGGGTGTTCCTTCTATTCAGTGGATCTATCAAGTGGAAAGACATTTAGCATCATGTATTCTTATTTATCTACAAGATTGTTTTAATTAGCAGCTGGTATCATTTCACCAAGTTAACCCATTCTATTTTAAGAAAAGATCAGTCAATTTTTTTTTTATTATTTATTTATCAAACTTTTCTTTGATTACAAAGATTGGGGGGGCTTATTTCTATTTAAGATTGAATTTTAGTTTTTCTTTAATTAATGTATTGCTATTTTTATGTATTCATCTCCGAATATTGCTGATTTAATAACCTTTGAAATCTTTACAATAATATTTAATGCTTGATAATTATATCCCTAATAATCAAAATAAAAAATATAAAACAACTGTTACACTTATAGCCAATTTATATTATTATTTTACTCATTTGAGAGTTTTTCACACTAGCGTTAACTGATGGTTTTCTACTTGAGTTTAAGTGACAGCAAGTCTCCTCTAGTCTCCAGGACTCGTTTTAGTATTCTGGCTGAGCTCAACAATGCTGAAATTTGGATGGTCTCCACTTGTCTTCTAATTTCCGAATCCTCCAGTCGCCGTATCAATATTTTGGAGACTGTACAGAGCGCATCAGTAACAATTGGTATCACCGTCACTTTTATAGCTTGTTTTTTTCTCTAGCAAGGTCTAGGTACTTATCTCTCTTCGCTTTCCTTCAGTTTTACTCTGTAATCAGCCGGAACGGCAAAGTCATCTACTCGATAGGTTCTCTTTTTTTCCTTTTTTATGTTCACTATCATTTGGTCTGGTCATCTGGCCGAGATTAGATGATTCGTTTGTGTCTAAAAATCCCAAAGAATTTTATGTCTCAATTTCTAGAACTGATTCTGGGTTATGCATATACCAATTGTTTGTATGGTCAAATATTAGCTTCTTGCACAATTCCCAGTGGATTACCTTGTTCACCGAGTCGTTTATAATTATTATTGTAATTACTCTTGGTCGGTGGAAATAAATTCATAATAGCCAAATGACTGCTGAGTTTTTCTTCCAATTCTATTTTATAACTTTGTTCTGGATGATATTTTAAAATTTGTATATTAATAATCAAACATTGTACATTCCTGGAGAGTTATAAGAATCCTATCATAGAGTCTCAATTTGAATAATTCCGCAATCATCTTCTCTGGATATATGATATACATAATATAAATATAATATAAACATATATGAATATAAATAACATATATGAATATAAATAACATATATAATATAATATACATAATATAAATATATTATGTATACATACATACATAGTATAGATATATGCAAAAATGTATTCATATATATATACGCATACAAACATATCTATATGTAAATGCTTATATATATATATACACAGAAATATATGTACTTATATATATATATATATATACCTAACATCATCATCAACATGTTGCGCCGTCAGCACGGATATCCCTGACCCTCTCCCGTCACCCTTCTTTATCGTCCTGTAGGTCTTCAAGGCTACATCCTGTATCGGCATAGAGCTGTATGTTCTTGCTGGTCGTCCTGCCTTTACTCGTCCATGTAAAGGGGCCCACAGGAGTACGTCCTTTATGAGTTCTTTCCTACTTCTCCACTAGTGTCCCGCATGTCTGGTTCGTCTAACTTGGATAGTTTTCGTGATGGGTGGTAAGTAGCCGTACAGCTGCTGCTTTGTGGGGTGCTGCCTCTAAGACTTGTTCAATATTGCTCGCATCATTCTTGTGTAGTTGCGGTCAAGCTTTTTCTCCATACGTTTAGTTAGCGTCTATATACTGCATACATACAACAGTATCGATACGACTACTGTTTGGAAAAAACTGAGTTCCATTTTATCGGTAAGGTCTGACTTCCATATGACCGATATCCTATCGATAGCTGTCTATGCCTTTGCTAGTCACGTATTGATGTCTGTCTCGGTTGATGAGACACTGCTTCCTAGATAGGGGAACTTGTCTACTAGTTTCAGAGAGCTACTATTTAGAGTGGAGATGTCGCCTCTTTGATTAGAGCACATATATTCTGTCTTGTGCGCATTGACACGGTTTCGGCTTGGACGGGTGTATTTGCCAGAAGCGCTATGTCATCATAGTCATATATATATTATATACACGTATAAATATACGTAAACATATGTATACACATAAATATATGTACATATATATATATATATATACACAGACACACACACACACGTATATATACATATAGTATGTATGTACATATATATATATATATATATATATAGATGTATATTATACATCTGTATATAAATCTATATGTAAATATATAAATATGTACACGTTTGAATACATCCTTTAAGTCCTTCCTTCTTTAGGGTTCTATATGAAAATGTGTGCATATGTATACGTTTGAATATATGAATAAATATACGTATATACGTACACATTTACAGGTATATACATAGCATTCTATATATACATATATGTACAAATAAACATTTACTTATATATATATAAGAATACATACGTATGGATACGCAAATATTGACTCATATGTAAACAAGTATATATACGTATTGATACACACACACACACATATATATATATGTGTGTATGTTCATGTATGTACGTTCAGTTAAGCCCGAAATTATTTGTACTCCTGTACAATTTTAGAATATTTTTGAAAAAAATTTCGAAGCGAAATCTTTTTTTGATAATGCTTCTACCAAAATTTTGTAAGTTATTAGAGAATAATACACAAAATCAATTTTTTTGGAAAAATTAAATTTCGTTGAAATAACGAACAAGAATCAAAACTGAAGCATGTTCTTATTTATTTGTACCCATCTCAACCTGTTGCAAAGCCTTTATTTTTAATAACTGTTCAAGCCGTTTCCTGTAGTTAACTACTAGAATCTTGCAATCTTCCTCAGAAATATTGGACCACTCCTCTCAGACAGTTTTTTTCTAATTTTACAAGATTTGGGGGATTCCATAAATTGACATTTTTCTTAACAACCATCCACCAATTTTCGATTGGGCTTTGGCTTGGCCAACCAAAACGTTTATTTCATTATCTCGCAACCATTCTTTAAACAGATTTGGCAGATTGTTTTGGGTCATTATCATGTTGAAAGATCATTTCGGATCCCATATCGAGAGCTTCAGCAGACTTTTCCAAGTTCTCACATACAATTTTTACATATTGCCCTTGTTTCATGATTCCTTCAACCCTCACAAGCCTTCCAGTTCCATTATAGGAGAAACAACCCCTCAAAAATAAGACTCCCACCACCATGTTTCACAGTTGGGATAGTGATTTTAAGTTTAAAAGCTTCACTATTTTCTCTTCAAACAAAAGAAACGTCCCTATGACCGAAAAGTTAAATCTTTGTCTCATCTGAACATAAAACTGATGCCCAGAAGCTAGTCTCTCTATCAATATATTTTCTGGCAAAACATAATCAGGCTTTTACGCAGTAAGAAGAGGTGTTTTCCTTGGTCTACATCCTTTAAGTCCTTCCTTCTTTAATGTTCTTACTAGTGTTGATCTCGAAATTTCTATTCCCAGCATACGGAGATTTTGCAAAAGCATTTTTCCTGTTATTCTTGGGCTTTTACAAATTTCTCGCACGACTTGTAAAAGTTTCCCCTTTCTTCCTCGTCCAGTAAGGTTTTAAACAGTGTTAAACTTTTGAAACTTCTGTATGATGCTTTGAACAGTTGATTTTAGGATATCAAATCGCTTCGAAATGGATTTGTCTGCACGACCATTCTTATGAGCATTTACAATTTTTGTTTTAACTTAATACTCCTTTTTCTTTATCATATTATGTTTACGCGGCTAAAGTGTGAATTAGATATTTCACTGATGCTAACACTTAATAAATGAAGTAGAAATGCTCCATAATTAGCCTGAATATCACAATAAATTAATCAAAATCCACTAATAATTCAATAACATTATTTATTTTGACTATGAAAGCTTTGCAGCAGATGATTGCAGGGGGTACGAATAAATATGAACATGCTTCATTTTTAATTTTTGAATCTTATTTCTACAAAATTAGATTTTTTGTAAAACATTAATTTTGTGTATTATTAAAAAATAACTAAGAAAATTTCAATATAAGCATTATAAAAATTCAGTTGAAATGTTACATATATATATACATAAAGATATGTATAAACATACACACACACACACACACACACACACATATATATATAAATCACAAACTGCACCAAAATGAAGATGAACGAACGTCCAATGTAATGTCTGCTTTTAATTGATCTTGTGTATATATAGATATATATTTCATTTAAATACCCTGTCCGGTGGCAAAAGCTGCTTGGTAGTGCCGGGAGTGGCAGTACCGCCTTGAGCTACCGAAACTGTATTATCACCCTGGTTGGCGGCTGATGAGGTTAGGGTATCGCACGTGCTTTCACACGTTGTATGATGAAAAAAAAATATATGTGTGTGTGTGTATGTTTATACATGTTTTTATGTATATATATATGTAACATTTCAACTGAATTTTTATAATGCTTATATTGAAATTTTCTTAGTTATATATGCATACGTATGAGTATGCGTAAGCATGTACACATTTAAGCACAGTATTAATGTACTCAAATATCTTTAGCGACTGCTGCTATTTAATGAACCAAATTTTAAAAACAAACACTACAAAATAACAAAGTGGTATTTGCAAAGGTTTTCGAATTACCCCGACCTTGTCTTCCGTGGGTTCAAAAACAAGGAAAGGGAAGTTAAACAAAACCTCGAATGTTGCCGTCTAAGACAGTCGTAAGCCGAGAATCTTCATAGAGAAGAGAAAGAAAAGGTGTATAAAAACAGGGAAAGAGGAGGAGTAACAGAATGAGTGGATATGTCATTGACCAATTCCAGGCGAACGTCTCTGATATTGAGCCACGTGAACAACAAAATGTAGTTTTCGCCTTTCTCCTTCCACCTGTATCCACAAATGGCCAGTGAAATTAATTCCAGGATGCAGGGTCTCAAAAAATTTACTCTATGTTTGGGTAAATTGGTTTCTTGAAAGAAATGGCGTTATACCTCTTACAAAAGCTACAGGAGGATATAACTGCCTTAATCCTTTGTCTGGCTTTATGACCCCAAGTCCTGACAATCAGAGTTTTAAAACGGTAGATGCGATGCCCAAATTTTGTTTGTAGCAGTCACAGATCTATTTCCTTTCGTGAATCAATGCCCCCGCCAAGCGATTCGGCTATACACTGACCAATCAGAGACAGAGTGCATTGATTCCTTCTTCCTCTCGAGAACTATATTTTGTTGTCCTTTTTGGTAGTCGGCCGACGTCCAGAGAGCACCTAATTAGCAGCCAAGACAGACCTCTCTCGCGTCCACTTCTACGGATTCGATTTGGAACCCCTTCGCTGAAGAACACGCAGCTACTAGCTTCACACACAGAAGAACCAGCCTTGCGGTCAGTCACACGAGTTATTTGCTACAGTGACACACACTTCCTACAAACTCAAGGACCAACATACTAACCAGCAACATCAGAAGGGACATTTTCTCACTCTGACTCTTTTACTTATGCTAAAATAATAAACCTTTCGTTGTTGTGTTTCAAAAGAAGTTTCGTTATTTATTTGTGTTATCAAATAATTTATAGTGTTATGGAAACTAACCATTTTCAACACTAAATTGGTGACCCGGACGTGATGAACACAGAACTTTCATATACGAACATACTGCCTTTACAAAACACGCAACTTGCAGACTTGAAAAACGGAACGGGATTTTTATTGTTTTTAATTTTTCCGCTAACCAGTTTAAGACATATTCACCACGAGGAAGAAACTATAGACGTCATGGCAACCAACCCTCCACCTCCAACTTCCGCTATTCAATTACCAAGGTTTACTACTATGAAGTCTGGACCAACAACAAACTCTCATTACTCGTCCAAATTATTACTACTGCTTCTGCTCCTGATGCTACCTTTCAACCTCGTCAATTTTTTTCCAAGTGACATTTTGTTTAAAAAATGCACCACGTGGTACACAAAAAAAGGAAAATTTTGTAATTGCATGAGTTTATTTTATTTTCAGAGGACTCTTTTCCTTTTCTTAATAACATAGGTCAGTGTCAGTTTCGTACACCACCCTTTCTGATTTTTATTGTGACGTATTTTCTTACACTTTCAAGTCTAATTTAACCGCCATTATGTAGAATACGCCAGCATTGGATTTCATTAGATTTGTCTACTGACGAATATTCCCGCTGTACATTTTCATACCTACCACTTCCCGTCTCGGAAGCCTATTTTTTCTCGCACCCAGTTTCACGGTTTTGGCAATGCAATTTACTGCCCCGTTTCTTTTGTACTAATTTTGTTTTATCTGGTCTACTTTAGCAACTATTTTTAGACGTTTCTCCGGTTCATGTAATATAACTAAAAAAATGGGACGTCCAATCATCTAACAATTTCATCTACTGTACGAAAATTTTATTTACCTGGGATATTTTCATTCTTGTCGGCTTATTTGGTTGTGACATCATTAGTTGTCGTTCATGATACAACCAAATTTTTTTAGCCCTCACAGACTATTATTCTTTCCATACTATGCAAGCCAAATTAGAAAGGATGGTACAATAAGAACTGACTTGGACACTTTATTGGTTGTTACTTGCTTCTATGTATGTATTTGTTTTCATTGTATTTTATACTTTTGTGCTGTGAAACTCTTAGTTCTTTTCTTTCTGTTACAATTAATGTTATGTATCGAATATTAGGTACACCGCACCTTCATTCTGGGGCGAAGCTCTTGTAGCAGAAAGAACTTCGTATTTTTGTTTGGCGCGTAAATTAATTTGACCGTAATGGTCATCGCATATTTTCACCCAATGAGGATGACTTATCCTATTCATCCCGGGCCATTTTCCCGGGCAATATAAAAATGGTGAAAGCCCACCAAACTCTCTTCCTCAGAACCTTTCGAGCTGGACGGACGTACTTTCTGTCCGCTCCCTTCATAGTAGAAGAATCACAAAACCATGAGGAAAGCCGTCATATTTATGGACCTTTTGAGTCTACCCTCTTAGACCAAGGGTTCCCAGTTGAACATGAATTAGATGCATGTAATCCACCACTTACAGGAACACCTTTATGTTGCCTCTAACTTTTGCTATGTCTACAGCGACGCGCAATTTCGCTCAGACATCCAACAACCTCATTCCTGGGTAACATTTTCTGGAGACTTTCATGCCTCTCTCCTACAGCAACCAGGACCACACATTTATTGGTGACTACCTCATTCCAGTCCTTAAACAGCAAACACGACTTTTGCTATGTCTATAGCGATGCATATTCCGCTCAGACATTCAGCATTGCCTTGACAGTAGCGACGCACGTTTCGCTCAGGCATTTAGCTGCTACAATTCCTTCTCAACTCAATAACTCCTTCCTTCCTTCCTTCCTACGAGACTTGCAGTATAAAGGTACCCTTTATTCTGGCTGTAGTTAAACCTTCTTAAAACCTTTGTATATCTTGGTTCAACTCATTTATTCTCCTTCGAATGTAGTGAGGAACTAACGTAACATTTTTCCTCGCTAAACATTTTATATGGCAGTCCATTATGATTATCACTGTGAGATGAGAAAATCTGGGTAATAAAATAGGAAACAAAACATCCTGAGAGTGGAATTCAGGTTTACCTATCCTACCACAGGAGCGAATAAGCCCTTTCACATCCAAAAAGAGGTTAAGGCTAGCAACCAGAAAAGGAACTTCGTTACTTGTAGGGTTCAACAGGAACAAACTTCCCTTAGTTAAACATAATGACGACTCTACTTTCAATAAATGTAACCTGACAGCTAAACCCGTGTCGGAAAAATATTCTTCAAATTAAACTCAAATCAGGAAACGTAAATTAGCACCTCAGCAATTTAGCCAGGGACGAAAACCGTTCCAATTTAATAATAGCAGCACTTGCAAAACCTACCGTAGAAATCACAACAGCGATGTTTAAAACTAACATGAGATTGTAAAAGAAATAACATGAAACCTCACATTTACCGCCACTCAAACATCGCCTGTTAAGAGCGTGTGTGATTGGCCAAGAGCCATTGTGGGCAACCAATCAGAGCCCACAAGACATTCGACATTAGTTTCTTTTTTAAAGTACAAATACAAACACTAGAGGACTATCGTTCCCTTGCACATGCTGCAAACCGTTCAAATGAGACGTTATCACGCCAGCGACTAATAAGGACATCCAACTACGTAAGTCAACCACACAGAAGTAACAGACATTTAACAATCCAAGTGATAAGATAAGTTCGCCGGTATATTATTTTGCAACCCATTAAGTTCACTTAACAGTTCCTTAAAAACTCTCGCTTTTCATAACATTTTACACTTCACTCTCTGTATTACGCTTGTAATTGATATTGTTAAGAATACATTGTTTTGTTAAAGTGTCGTGTCTGTTTTCCTTGTCACGATCTTTCATGCTTATTTTGTCCGTTTAATTGCAACAACTGTCCGTACTCAGACAGCCCAGCAAGTTGGCTGGTCATTGGAGGGCTTCACCAACCAACTAGGGATGACCGTAAAGCCAAAATAGGAACTGTGCCTCAAACTTATCAAGAGACACACCGCTTGTGTTCAAATCAGCAGGATTATCATTTATATTCACATACTTAAATTTAACGTGAATGCCTCCTTCTCTCGACTTAGTAATCCATTCGTCCTTAAGTCTATTCTAAGCAAAGATATTCTCGGTCTTAATATCATTCGTCAACAACCAAGACAAGACCACCTGAGCATCTATGTAACAACATGACCTAAAACATTCAGGACCACTTGGTGGTTTGAAGGGACTTCTAGTAACTCGTACTCATTCCAATAAAGATTCACAAAATAACACCCATCTCAAAAAGTTATAGAGCTGCAGAAAGAATCTATTTTATCATGGCCATTCCTTTGTCTCTAAGCTGAAAATCTTTTCTACAGTCCTCTCCATAGAGAAATCTGCAAAGCAGTTCAAGGAATCCAGATATTTAGACTTAGGCTCTAATACAAACTATAACACCCATCTCAAAAAGTTATAGAGCTGCGGAAAGAATCTATTTTATCATGGCTATTCCTTAATTCGTCTCTAAACTGAAAATTTTTTCTACAGTCCTATTCCATAGAGAACTCTGCAAAGCAGTCCAATACAAAATATATGTGGATAACTAGGCCATCAGAATACTGAGAGATGACCTGAGAGTAATTCATTCCACAAATCTGAGGATCAACTTAGGATTTCTAAGCAGGCCGCAAATCTGTGTTGCCAAAGGGTAACAAATCCCTGAGCTAATTCGGATGCTACACCGTTCATCAAACGAGACAGCTTAATAGGTGTCAGGTACTTTAGCAAAACGACACCTAAAAGACCGCTCATTGAGAAAGAGTCTTCATGAACACCCGAAAAATCAGCTGCAAGCTTACAACCTGCACTACTGAGCTTCTTTCCCTTAAAAGTGAGATCCATATCTCTGTCCACCAGGAAAGAAATAGAAGTCAGAATCAGACAATTTTACTAACTATTCCAATTCCTTCAGACGCTTCTGAGCAGACCCCAAGAAAATTTTCTTCGCAAATTCTGAATGGGCAATGAATCTACTCTGTAATTCAAGGCGTCTTGTAAGGAATCCGCTAAATAGAAGCGCTCACTACCTGAGTCAATCAGGGCATTCAACCAATATTCGACTACCTCACATCTTGTAACAACCTCCATGACACACAATAACAAATTGTTACCGCCATTATCATCTGTGTAATAAGTATTGGTCTCCAAAGCAGACTTATCCAGACCAGGACATTTAGCAACCGCATGGCAGTTACTCTTGCAATCCCAGAAAGGTCTGAGGAGTCCTTATTACCATCGCAGTTAGCTTCTGAATGATGAGAATCGGTGCAGAGCGTATTCAACCCAAGGAATTTGCAATCATCCAACCTGTCCTTTACAAAAGCATATTTATTACAACTATAAGCAGAATGTGTATCAACATGACAAAAACTGCATCTCAATTTATCTTGTTTAAAAACAATACTAAAGTTCTCGAGTGTAGCAGATTTTTTTATTAATCACTGGAGACTTTGATTTCCGGGGGGGGGCGGTAATATTTCCCCATTGCACTACTCGTTTTGAGCTTAATCAATTCCATAATGCGATGCACATTGGAATACGAATCCAATATCTCTCCCAACGAAGGATAAGTGTGACCCACGGATCAAAAAATATATTTTCTTAGAAATATAGGCAACTTGTGAATTATTGCATGGCTAAAATAACGGTTGCCTGGCGTGCCTCTTCCAAGAAGTCCAAAGAAAACGAATTCCTTAGATCCTAAAATAGAGATTTCATCTCAGCAAAAAATCCCTAATACAGAGAAATCATTGTCGCGTGTAAGCCTAGCAGTATCTATGGTCACGAATATCTGTTCTACCATATATTTTTCGTCTAAATATTCACTACTGAGAATCTCCAAGGTTATATCAAAACTTTCCACCGAAATGGAGAGGTGACTAATAATCTTCAAGGGATGACACCTGAGATGGTTCATAAGTGCTTTATCGTGCCTGAGGACACGCAATTCTCAAATAACATTAAAAAAAATTTATTGGCTAACCTATCACCAGCCAGACTACTAAGGTCGAACACAGGACACTATAATTTAAGAGCCATGTTATTCTGTAGATATAGTTGCTTAATTTTAGATTGTGACCCACCCCCACCACAATCATTAACAAATTTCTCTTCGCAAACAGGTCGTCAAGAATGCGAAGATTGAATAAAACCTCTTCTTCGTTCTCCTTAACGATAAGTTCTACATCCGCCTCACTTTCAATAAATGCGTCAATAATTTGTTCATTTAAATGAGTCACGGGCGAAAGCAAGGAAGGAATTTTTTACTAAATCTTCCCCTGCCTTAATACAACTCATAGCAGAAGTAATTTTCCTCTTATAAATGTCACTTTTTAATAAGAGTAGTCACTATCGGAGACACAGACATATCGGAAAGAAATTTCTAAATAAATTTGCCTTAACTCTGAAAATTCAAAATGGCCTCCTACTCTCGCGCCCGAAACCAAGAAGAACCCAAATTCAAGATAGCTAAGCAAATGCACACCAAAAACAAATGCTCACTCAAATGCTCACTCATTGTAGAGTGACTATATTTCGGAGCTTATCCCGATGCTGGCTGAAAAGCCAGCATAGGGATAAGCTCCGAAATATAGTCATTCTACAATCAAACTTAAACAAGAATTCTCTTAGCTTATATTTTCATAGAACTTCAAACCCCTGCCCGTGACAAGAAAGGCCACTGAATAGACCAATTTGTGCAAAATTTTCGAATTATCCCGAGCTCTTCACCTGTGGGTTCAAAAACAAGAAATAGGACGATAAACAAAGCTTCGAATATTGCCGTCCAAGACAGTAGTAAACCGAGAATCTTCGTAGGGAAGGGAAGAGAAAAAATAATTTTAAAAAGTGTATAAGAACTGGAGAAGAGGATTAACTCAACTAAACAAGACCACGCGGCAAAAAAGCACCAAAGCAAAGCTAAAAGATGTTGCAACCAAGCAATCGTTTGTTGAGGCCTTAAATGAGCGGTTTGATACTATCGTTTTGGACGAGTAAGATTTGGAAGCAGCGTAGATCACTTTCCGGGACACCGTATATAGCACAGCTATGGAGTGTTTAGGACCATCTACGAGAAGACACAGAGACTGGTTTGATGAGAACTATGCCGAGATCATGGATCTCGTAAGGAAAAAGCGCTCTGTCCACCTGGCGCACCTCCAAGATCTTCAGTGTACTACCAAGAAAGACACTTTAAGGAGCATCTGCAGTACGGTTCAGCTCAAGCTACGCGAAATGCAAGATTCCTGGCTGAGCGCTAGAGCTGATGAAATCCAAACTTATGCAGACAAGAATGGCAGTCTGAAGGATGTCTACGGTCCAACCAGTGCCGGCTCATTTCTGAGTGCAGATGGAACTAAGCTCCTATCAGAGAACAAGATCCTGGAGAGGTGAGCTGAACATTTCGATAGTGTACTAAATAGGCCATCTTCTATCAACGACAAGGCCATTGAACGACAGCCGCAAGTCCCAGTGAACGAGTCACTCGATGTCACTCCAACCCTGGAGGAAGTTCAGATAGATATCACTCAACTATCCAGCGGCAAAGCACCCGGATCTGACAATTCCTGCGGAAATCTATGAGGATGTATCAGCGTTTACTGGTAAACTTCTAACTCTCATTCAGCTGATATGGGTGAAAGAACAATTACCGCAGGATTTCCAGGACGCCGCCATCATCCATATTTACAAAACGGAAATGGAACCGACAGGTATGCGATAATCACCGCGGAATCTCCTTACTTTCAATTTCGGGAAAGATCCTAGCCAGAGTCCTTCTGAATCGCCTCAATAACCCTCTCAAACATGGACTCTTACCGGAGAGTCAATGCAGCTTCCGTAAGGAACGTGGGGCTGTTGACATGGTATTTACTGCAAGACATTTGCAAGAGAAGTGTCGGAAACAGAAGACTGACCTCTACTCGACTTATGTTGATCTGACCAAGGCATTTGACCCGATCAGCAGGGACACCCTTTGGAGAATCATGGCAAAATACGGCTGCCCCGAAAAATTCATCACCATCCTTTGACAATTTCATGACGGCATGCATGCAAGGGTGCAAGACAACGGAGAAAGCTCCGTAGCCTTTCTCATCACAAATGGGTTAAGCAGAGATGTGTCCTGGCCTCCACTCTTTTCAGTATCATATTTTCTGCGATGCTGTTTAATGCATTTGGTGGCTCGGATAATGGAATCGACAGTCGATACAGCACAAACAGCTCTGTCTTCAACCTCAGAAAAGTTCACCTATCTCAACAGCACCCTCCCTAAGTCTATCGTCATGAATGACAAGGTGAACACCAGACTTGCAAAAGCGACTGCAGCCTTTGGCCGACTCAACAGAAATGTGTGGAATCGGAGAAACACCTCGGAGGCAACCAAAATCAAGATATACTGTGCTGTCGTTCTTACCACCCTCCTTTATGGTTGTGAAACGTAGACAACTTATCAACGGCATGTAAAGAAGCTAGACCTGTCTGAGGAAAATTCTCGGCATCACATGGCAAAAATATATCCCCAACACCGAAGTTTTAACTCCGGCTTTTCTTCCCAGCATCTACACTATCGATGCAATCACAGCTTCGTTGAGCTGGTCGTGTTGTCTGCATGTACGATCACTCGCTCTACGGCGAACTGTCTCAAGGCAAGCGCTCCCAAGGAGGTCAGAAAGAGCACTTCAAAGACACGTGGAAGGTCTCTATGAAATCTTTCAGTATCGCCCCTAATTGCCTGGAATATCTGGCACAGGACAGAAACAAGTGGCGTGAAGTTGTCAGACGTAGTCTATGAAACCAGAAAAAAAAAACAGCAATTGAGCTGCGCTGGAAACTTAGAAAAGCCACTGCCATCACCACATTCCTTGTTCTAACTGCCCAAGACTCTTCCTCTCATTAGCCATCTGAATACTCCCGGATGCCTTCCTCAATCATAAGATTGATCACATGGTCCTAATCGATTACGATGGACAAGAAGAATAATATGGGCATGGTTTTGAATTGTCGTTGCTACATTCGTATAGGTCAGGGGTTGGCAAAATCTTTGGCGAGAGGGCCACATCACTGGGTTAAAATGATCAAAGGGCCACATGTTCTGAAATCAAAAGAATTTTGTCTCAACTCAAGTGCAAGTGTTTATTTTTTATTTTTTAGAGGCACCTGCGAGCCACACTGAACAGAGCAGTGGGCTGCAGTTTGCCCACCCCTGGTATCGGTGTTTCATCATCATTTATCATGTCACGCCATCAGCACGGATATCTCTGACCCTCTCCCACCACCCTTCTCTATCGTCCATCGCTTCCAGTAGGTCTTCAAGGCTTCATCCTGTATCAGCACAGAGCTGTTATATGTAGATTCTAGCTGATCGTCCTGCCTTTGCTCGTCTACGTGAAGGGGTCCACTGGAGTACGTCACTTATTAGTTCGTCCCTATTTCTCTAACAGCGTCCCACATGTCTGGTTCGTCTAACTTGGATAGTTTTCGTGATGGGTGGTAAGTAGCCGTGCAGCTGCTGCTTCGTGAGGTGCTGCCTCCAGGACTTGTTCAATATTGCTCGCAGCATTCTGGTGTAGTTGCCGTCAAGCTTTAACGGCCAAGATCAAATAGTTCGATTGGGGAACTACTGCTGCTCATCTATAAGGGTGGCTTCTATAGATGAGAATAAAAACAGCCATCGAAAGATTACCATAACTATCGGTGTTTAGACGAATTTAATTTTCTATTTTCTGGTAATTTAATATCGTTTTTGTGGAGTGATATTCTGATATTAGGAGCTTGTGTCTATCCTATGTATACTTCTTTACATTTGTTACATTCGATCTTGTAGACTACGTTTTTTTGAGTTGCATCATAAATTATCTATCATGAATTTTGTTTTTGGGTTTATGCAGGTATAGGATTTTCCTTCAATAATTATATCACATACTCCACGTCTTTTGATCTTGCATTTTCTTTCTCCTTGTGTTGTGTGTAGAAGAGGTGAGAATTATTTTTTTAATTTTGGGGTTGTTTCTAGCTTTTAATAATTTTTGTTGTCTAGTATTTCTTTGAGTATTAATTTTATTGCGGCCTTTTGTCCTCATTTTGGTATTGTTCTTTTTTTTTTTTTTCTCACTACGTTTCGGCCAAGTTTCACCTCTGGCCGTCTTCGGGTGATTAACTGCGACCTCGGATAGGAATGCTGAGTCTTGTAACAGTATCCCCAGTAATTACTGCCTTCCATAGTTGTTGTCTATCGTACCACGTTTTGACCAAGTAACCCTCTGGCCGGCTTGGGTAGGAGCTGAAACCGCTATCTTCTGACAATGCTCACCTGGAACTGAAGAGACTCAACACCTCTATCCGCTGCCCCACGGGCCTCGAAGGGCGATCAAGGTTGAAAAAAAGAACTACCAAGATGAGGACTAAAGTCCACAATAAAATCAATACTCAGATTAAGAAGCCTCATCTCAAAAAAAGATTCCCAATAAAGACAATTAGTATTTCTTTGTTTTTAAGTTCTTCTAGATCTTTTATTATTTCTGTGAATAGACTTTTCTTATTATAGGTTGCGACGTGTACTAAGGGGTTTTTTTTTGGTTTTTTTTTGTTTTTTGCGGGGTCGTAGTTCTTTTGTGATATTTTTCTGCTAATTTGAATCCCTTATTATTTATTGTTCTTGGATAAAGGGTTGTGTGTAACTCTTTGAAGCGAGATTTTTTCTGTGGTTTTTATTGGTGATAATAGTGCATATTCTACTTGCTAGAGTGTAAGAGATGGATTTTATGCAGTTTTTAAGATGTTGACAATTAAAGTGGATGTATTGTTGCGTGTCTGTGAAAGATATCTGTGATGATTTAGCCATTTTTGTTTTTAATGTGTAGGCTTTAGAGTAGGTTGTGTAATTCGTTGATATTTCCCCATGGGCATTTCCAGAATATGAAACAGTCATGTATCTTTTCCATGACTTAGTAAATTCTCTTTTTATGTTGTATTTTTACCAATAATTTCGTACAGAACATACGCCACCATAACCTTAGCATATTTATGCTAAGGTTATGGTGGCGAATGTTGGTGCCATTTTAGTTCCCATAGTGGTTCCTTGGGTATGGATGTAATTTACATTATAGAACTGGAAGGAGTTATAATTAAAGATGAGACAAGCCTTAAAAATATACAGGAAAACGAAAATATAATTACAAAAGGGGCAGACATGAGAAGCATTGTTGTCATTTTAAATAAAACATGACAGAACAAAAATCCAAGAAATACTAAGGGATGAAACTAACTACAAAATAATTGATACAAACATAGACAATAATATCCTATCAAAAATTATAATATTCTGCAAAACACACAATGAAACACTAGAAAAAAAAAAGATTTCTTATCTAACTACATCCCAAAAACTAGCAATTTTTACGGACTACCAGAAATTCACAAGAATTGAAGACATTCCTCTATGCATGAACCAAAGAGACGATATAATCCTCGGAGGAAAAGATAGAGAAGAACATAACAGAACCTTAAAGAAAGTAATACTGAGTGCCAAAGAATACGGAGTCAAATTCAACCAAGAGAAGAGTGAATTTGGAAAAACCGAAATTAAGTTTTTTGTTTACTTATTTACGTCAGAAGAGCTAAAACCAGAGCCTCGGAACCTTGATAATTTTATAAGGAATAATGCGACACTGAGTGCACCACTGAGAAATCTGACAAGGAATAAAACAAGATTCAAATGGAACAGTCAAGAAAAAAGTAATTTGAAAAGCTAAAATTATCGATATCCAGCCCTGAAAAAAATAGCATATTTCGACCCAAACAAACTACGCTAAGGACAGAAGCGAGCTGCATTATTCCAGAAAGGACCACTAGGACAGCAACCGATACACTTCCTCAGTAGAAGGCTATCAGACACGGAAAAAAGATACAACCAAACGGATAAAGATATTTTAGCTGTAAAATGGGAAGTAAATAGACTAAGAAACTACCTTATTTGGAGCACCCAAATTCACCATAATAACAGCCCACAAACCTTTAATTCCAATGTTAAATTAAGTCAAGCCTACACTCCCACCATGCATAGAAAAGTGGATAATGGAAATAACATAATTTGACTTAGAACTTAAATACGAACCAGGAAGAAATGAACTAGATCTATTAAACTACATAACGAGACAACACAGAACAAGTGATAAACTACATCTCACACAATGAAAACGCGGAAACGTTAGAGAGAATAAGGACGGAGACAAAGAAAGACAATATACTAAGAAAATTGACATCACACGTTATCAATAATGACTGGATCAAAGCTGAAAAGGACCTAGCGATGGCACCCTACATAAAAGAAGAAATCAGTATAATTGAAGGAATAGTATACAAAGGAGATAAAATAATTATCTCAAACTCTCTACAAGAAAAGGACAGTACCTCGGACACCTGGGAAGAACAAAGACCAAACAAGGAAGATATTGGTTCCCTAAAATGAACAATATAATTGATAGAATCATAGACCAATGCTACGAATCTAAAGTAGTATCAAGCGATCCATGACTAGAACCAATAAAACCCAGTTATACCCAAAAGAAGCTGGGAGATAGACTTTGGAGGACCATACCCAGACGGACACTATAAGCTAGTTATGGTTGACCAGAGATAAAGATACCTGATAGTGGAAGAAATGTACAACACATCTTTAAAAAAGACAAGAATCAAACTGAAAGAAATATTCACAACCTATAGGACTCCACGAAAAATACTAACGGCCAATAAACCACCAGTCCAAGAGAATTTGCAGAATTCACGAAAGAAGAAGGATTCTATCACCACAGGATAACTCTATTACACACACTAGCAAATGGGGAAGAGGAATCATTTATGAGGATGCTAAATAAAGCAGAAAAAATCGCCAACCTACAAAATAAAGACAAAGACAGAAAGAAGAATCAGCATAATAGAAATGTTAACGGCATACAGAGCCACACGCCACCCAGCAATGGATACAGAACCTTATAAATTTATGGAATTAGAGAAATCTGGATTAAGTTAGATTATAACAAAACTAACATAACGGAATCAGAAAGGAAAGAGATAAATGAGATAATTGAATCAAACGATGAAAGATACAAAAATAAATTCAATGCAAACAGAAGGACTAAAGCAAGAAAATTCAAACCTGGAGACTATGTACTCGTAAAACAACCAAAGAGAAACAAATGGTCTACAGAATACGAACCAACATTTTACATTGTAACCGAAACGAAAGGCTCTCAAATTAGAGCGAGGCGAATATACGATGAAAGGGAGATAATCAGCGATATTAGCCAATTCAAACTTACAAACCAGTGAATCAGAGAGTAGGAACTGACATTGATTATAGCACTGAGAAAACTGAAATGAATGAGACAAGAAATAATATAGACAATTATGATGTTTACAACGAAATACGCACTAACTACACACCAACACCAGAGACAACTACAACAAACGAGGGCACACCAAATCGAGCAGAGGAAATAATCACATAAAGATCAAACAGCAATAGCAACAACCACAGTAACATACGAAAATGAAACTACAAAAACAAACGAAGCAAGAACAAAAACAACACCAAGACATTCACAAGACTATATTGTTACACACACAATCTTTTAAATAAAGTCAGTTCGTTATCTGTTGTCAGAGTGTGTCGACTTGTTTCCTTTTTCAGCGAAGAACTCACAGTTACCCTTTATAAACTCAATTTACGAAAGGCATAACCAAAACACTCATTAAAAACGAAAATGACTAAATTATTACAGTCATTTACCACAAACCCACAGACACCTAACAATACTTCCCCTTCAAAAGTCACCACCCCAAAAGCTACATAAAATCCATATCTTACACTCTAACACGTAGAATATGCGCCATAGTCACTAATAAAAACCATAGTAAAACTCGCCAAAAAATTGCAAGCAATTGTCGTGACCTGTTCCCAAACGTAAACAAATCGGATTACTCAAACCCTTAAAAACCCTACATCCAGCTACGACCGGAAATGGTGAAACCTTCCATAGCCCTGACCTGCCGTAACGGCTAAAAAGGGAATAAACTACATTTTACAACATTAATAGAGCCCGTCTTTCAAAAGTACCACTATTAAAATAAAGTGGATTATCTTTCGAAGCATATCCAAGGCTAAAGAAGGACCCCATTTCCACTTCTATTTCTGTCTACGCAGCCTTATTAGCATGACATAGCTATCATCCTGTTAGACAAGGCTCCTATCGACAGTCCGGAAGCTCGCACGTTCCGGAGCTCGCGAGGCTCTGAAAAAGAACAATGGTAGACTTGAAGCCGAAATGCTCCCAGCTTCGGCTAGGCTACCTCCAGGTGGGCGAGCTGTATTATTGACTCCTTTTGACAGGCTTCGGCTCATCAGGCTCACATTGCACTAAGTGAGCCGATGAGCAACATAGACCAGCAGGGTTCGAACCTCGGCTCATTCCCGACCTCCCCCCCCCTTATCCCCACTTTAATCGGCCTTCGAGCTTTTGACCTTGTGTCAAGCCTTGTCTTGTGAGAGACATTGGCAAATAGAAAGCTCGCACGTTCCTTCGGGCACAGCTCAACAAAGGCAGACTTGAGGCCGTAAGGCCCTCGGCTTAAACTGGGCCAACTTCGGGTGGGTTAACTGAATTAATGGCATCTATGTTACTTTTGTATAGCACTGGACCTTGCTGTACAGTTTAAGCTATAATCAGGCATAGTTGGGTCCATGTCCAGCTAGGCTCATCAAGCTCACATTGCACTAAGTGGGTCCATGATCAGGAGTCCTGTCTGATGGGAGGCAGTGACAAATATAGCTCGCATGTTAATTCGTAACGAAGCTCTCGTGGTCGCATTTGCTTTACCTCAACAGAGATATGCTAAAAGATCCTTTTAAGGACCACTAGAGGTCTCCTTCTTCGGGTTGGAGTATCTCTAACGGTTCTTACGAACACGTCGAAGCAGACGGCTTGAAGGCAAATACGAAGAGGACTCTAAGACCATCCGGTCTTAACCATTTTGGTTGGTTTCCCTGTCCGTTCGTTCGCTCGGCTGTGCAGCGCTAAGACACAGTTAGCCTAAGCTATTGGTTCCCAGTCTGCGCAGCGTTAAGATACGGCAAATCTTAGCCACGGCTTCCCTGTCCGTTTGCTCGATTGTGCAGATCTAAGGCACGGTTAAGCCTTAGCCACCGTTCCCGATTTCTTTGCTCAGCTTCGCAGAGCTAAGGCACGATTAAACCTTAACCATCGGTTCCCTGTCCGCTCTGCTTCGTATACGCTAAGGTAAGGCAAACCTTAGCTACAGTTTCCCTGTTCGTTCGCTCGACTTCGCAGCGCTAAGTCATGTCCGTTCACTTGGTCCGCAGTGCTAAGACACCGTCGTCTTAGCCACAACATTTGCTCGCCCGTCCGTTCAGGTCCGTAACGCTAAGACACGATGGTCTTAGTTACTCGCTCGTTCGTCCGTTCTTGCCGACGTTGAGCAAAGACATGGCGGTCTTAGCTACCAACACCTATTGCAGACCAACTCCAGCAATGCAGCCTCTAGTCCACGTACGACTCACTCTATTGAATAGCGACCACATCGACACCCCCCTGGTTAAACTAACGTACTACAAAACCGAGACACCGATCATCTAGCTGTCTCTCTATCATCTACGACTATATCACGATCATCTAGCGGTCTCTCTAACAACTACAACCATACTAGCTACTGATATCAATCATCTAGCTGTCTCTTTACCAACTATGACCATACCAGCTACCGTCATCGATCATCTAGCTGTGTCTCTATCAACGACGACCATACCAGCTACTGATATCGATCATCCAGCTGACAACACTAACGACGACCATACACACCAATTAAAATCCTGTAACCTACGATAAATAAATTGTCATTTGTTATACTGTTATCTCGCCTTTGTTTCCTTCATTGGTCTTAAGCGTGTGAGTAATTGACAGCCAAACTCAAAAATAATATCCGGGGTCGACGCGCTTATCGGCTCCGCAACATTACTACCCTTAAGAGAGGATTCCTAACAACACTAATGAATTATAGATTCGAATTAGATAAATATCACTAAAAGAACTACGAAAAAAAAAAAAAAAAACAATAACGAAAAACTTTTAGCATACAACTCAACCTACAAAAAAAAAAAAAAAAAAAAAAACAGAACTATACACGGAAATAATTTTAAAAATCTCGAATTTAAAAACAATGACAAAATCAAAGAAATACGAGATGCAACAAAAATCATTAAAAGCCAGAGATAACCCAAAAATCTTTTTAAAAATACTCACTTCTTGTACATTTGGGAACACACTATGATTTTACCAATCATAGTGAATGATTGAACGGTTATATGATCTCGTATGGGATTTTTCCACCTATCCCCTTTCTTAAGCAAACTAGTCTTGAATAGGTACAATATATTAAAACTTTAATTTCCTTCCATGTATATTTTACTTCTGTTAGCCCCATGTACTAATCTTATCCAATATTTTATCCTATTACACATTCTTCATGATCACTTTGTCTTACATACACTTTTTTTCAATTTCTTCCTCTTTCCTTTGGTGTATATATATATATATATATAAATGTGTGTGTGTGTGTCCATTTAGCTATGCTGTTTATTAAAACATTCACTTAAATTCTCTTCCTCTTATACTGTGTTTCTACATTTTCATTAATAGTCATAACAATTTACGTACGGTCGGTATTTATATGATATAACCCTATTTATCTATTTACATATGGTATGTTTGTCTATTTCCTTTTTCCCCCTTTTCTTTTCTATTATTTTTCTTCTCTCCTCTCTTCTTTCTTTTCACTTTTTTTCCTGCTTCTATATTTCCCTTTTCCTTTCTTTTCCTCCTTCTTTTCTTCTCGGTAAAAATGTTTGAATTAATAATCAAAATATATCATCAACTACACCAAATATATATCTTTCGTCCGTTTACTTTTTTCAACATATATATATATATATATATACACACACACACACAGAGAAATACATGTCTATACACTTACATACACAAATATATATGCATAAACATATATACACTTCAATGCATCTATACATATGTGTGTGTGTGTGTGTGTGTATATATATATATATATATACGAACATATGTATACATACATATAATATTTACATATTGAACTTTGGTATGGCAACTGCTTTAGAAGGAAAACACTGAATTTAAACATTAAACTCTCTTTAAAAATTGACATTGGGTCACATCCTACTCGTATGGAGGGGTTAGGAAAATATAAGGACACAAAAATGAGAGTCTACAGTAGTCGTATCTGTTAATATAGTTATAAACTTATTTACCTCCTCTTTTGATTCTAATATCTATATATGGGTGTAAAGTGAAGGCTAGCTTTACTTGCTTATGTTCACCCCCCACTACAAAAAAAAGACATGGAGGACAGCAAGAGGCAACAGAAGGAACTAAGAAAGGATTATTACCGAGCAACTCGAGGGAGAATTTGGTAGCAGATCATATACCAATTTGCAGAGAAGTTCTGCCGTTTGTCTATTTTTGGCTTTTGGTTGCTTCAATGTTGATTTGACATGGTGATGTTTTTAAAAAGAAGAGCTTATGGGTTCACAATGAGATATTATTCTATTGTCATATATGAGATATTATTATACATTTAAATAATTCATTTTCTTCTGAGATTGAAAATCTCACCATGTTCTCACGTTGTCAAAATAATTAAATGAAAATTTTTCCTTGCTTTAATCCTGTTGAGAAATTCAGTATTTGAAAAACATTTAATAGCAAAAAAAAAGAGTCAAATATCAAAAACCCACCATTTTTCCATCCCGAAGAAAATGATTATTTAACAGTTGGAAGAATATCAGCATCTAGAAAATTTACAGATAACTTAAAAGACAAATTTAGAGCTGCAGCATATCTCTCATTAAAAGGAAAATCAAAAGAAGTTGTGCAAGAGATAAAACCAGAATATATTGGGAGGGTTGGCACTTATAAACTGATAATAGATAAATAGAATAAAGTATATTTACAAGATCAAGACACATAGGTATATAGTGTATTTAATGAGTTTTATGAATATAAAACTGGGCCATTAGCCTAAGGGGTAGAGTGCTTGCCAATGGTCCGGAAGACTGGGGTTCAATCCCAGGTTGAGTCATACCAAAGACTCAAGAAATAGTACTGGATGCCACCTTGCTTCACACTCAAAATTATGAGGTACAGATCAAGGGTAAAGTGGAGCAAGCCAGGGAATGGAGTAACACCCTCCCCTATACCTTGGTGTAGTAGCTATTGAAAAGGGAGCCTTTAGGTTGCCCTTTTTAGAATTTAGTAATCAAACATGAATAGAGATATGAGAAAATCAAAAAGCATAAAATGGAGTTCCTTGAAGACATTAGAACCTTCTTTTTCCTTAAGGCTACCAATCTTACTGATGAATCTGAAAAATTGGCCAGAGCAACAGTAACTCTCATCAATAAAGACATGCGAGATAAAGTTATGAAAACATTCAGTGACTTTCAAGTGTTAACTAGGAAGGATAATGTACCTAAAGTCAAGAAAGAAAGAGTTGTTGCATAGTGATGGTTTCATTAAAGGAGGAAACAACAGAAAGGATAATGGAGGATCAAGAAGAGGATATTTGTCAGACAGAAACAGTCAAGGAAAATGCAAATGGCATCAGACATTCTGCTAGAAAAACACTGAGATGCTATTGACTCAATCAATTAAATATCTTATAAAGGACTGCCTACATTAACTAGACTCTGAGGAAGTCCACATGAATGTTCACATTACACTTTGCAGTTCTAAGCAGGGCTCATCTTAATCTAAACTGATTCTTGAGAATTTGAGTAAAAGACTACTTGATAGTAGTTGTTCAAAAATAGTTGCTGGCATAGAATGAATTGATGAAATCTTGAAAACACTGTCCTCAGATGAATTAAAGTAAATGAAAGAAGTTTGCAGCCAACCAGTATTTAGATTTGGTGATGGCTTTTGAAGCTAAATGTTTAAAAAATATTACTCTGCCATTGTTGATAGCAATAGAAAGGATATTGATAGATATTGAGTAATAAAAAATGAAATACCTTTGTTGATAAGTAAAGGTGCCATGAAACAGATGGGAATTTTCTAAGATTTTGCAAAAGACATGATGAATCTAAATCGAAATATTAATTTACATTGCACATTAACAGGACATTACTGTAATGCTGTAACCAAAAACTCTCACTAAAGTTAAATGTGACATTACACTTCTTGCTAGATGGCTTCAGCATTGAAAAAAAAAATTAAAAGCTGTTAAATTGTACACAAGCAGTTTTCAGATGCCAAGAAAGACAAGCTTTTAAAACTGCTTTAGGATAGAGAATTCAGGATAAAACTATATTCTGCTGCTTGTATAATAAATTCAAAGCATTAAGAAGTTTTTGTTAGCAAAGTTTTTAGAATCTGGGTTGTCTACTTTGAAAATCATGTTATGAGAGATATGAATGAAAAATATGGAGTGGAAACAGTAACTACAAGATTCAGTAACAAGATCGTAGAATGCCACAATGTATGAAACAATGTCCAAAATAACTGAATATGTTAGGGTGCATCTAAATTGGCTTTGGCAAGAGCAGTAAGTGCAAAAAATGCATAGCACAATCAGTAGAATTATTCACCAAATCTGCTGGTATTTGAATGTAACCCAAACCTACCAAGTATTCTTCCGACTTTAGAACCAACCATTTCAAGTGAAATTGTAAGAAACAATCTAGAAATCTTGCAGTACAAGGCAAGAGAAAATCTCATCCAAGCTGAATTCGGTTTAAATATTAAGAGTATTTAGACATACTCGTAAAACAACAACTTTCAACAGGACAATGGATGATTTATGTCACGAACTTGAAAACAGTTTTTATGATGACAGTTCAGGCAGCACTGATTAAGTAATGGTATCAGGTGATCTGAACCAAGGAGCTCTTTAATCTCTAATCAGAAAAGATTATTATAAAAGTCTTTTGTACAGCTTAAAGTGAGTAATGACACCACAATATCTGTCAAGGTATAATCATGTCAGCCAAAACACTAAAAGGATGGAGCTTAGCTAAATGTACATATTCAAGAAAATACTGAACTTAACAGTGTTCACTGGAAAGATGTAGTATCATGAAATGATTTAGAAGAAATAATTTTTTTCTTCCATTGTTGATAAAATAAGTCAAGAGAAAGAAAATCAGAATTTAAAAAACAATGATGCATTTGAAATTGTGGAATACAATAACTAATTATCAGTTTCATGCAAATGGATGTTTATGGAGAAAATCGAGAATGGTATTAATGTTGTCAAGGCTTGTCTTGTTGCCAGGGGCTTTGAGGGAAGAAAGGCCAATCAAAAGACAGATTCTCCAACTTGTAGAAGGCAATTATTAAGAATGGTGTTTGTTGAAAAATTAGTTCAATTAACATAACTTCGGCATTTATGCAAGCAGACACAATTGAGAGGGATGTATACCTACATGCTTTAACAGAATTCTGTTATGCCAGCCAAATTTAGAAATTAAAGTGGTTTATTTATGATTTACGAGGTGCCTTCAATAAGTTTCCAGACTTTTTTTGTACAGGCATTAGAAATTGTCGAAGACTCTTGAAAATTCACTATGTTATTGCTATACCTCTTATGAGATGACTGACCAATTTTTAGGATTTCAGGTTCAAATGAACAGCTACAGCAGCAATTGGAATACACCCTGATTGTCACAGCTGGTGAATTTCAAAAATGCAATCTGGACATGAGGACACTTTAGAAGAATGATATGTAATAAAATTGTGTTTCAAACTTAGAAAAAATGCCACAGAAATGTATGGAATGCTTCAGACTGCTTTTCGACCATCTTGCATGAATCAAGCATCAGTTTTTGAGTGGCATAAGAAATTCAATGAAGGCAGGGAATCTGTGAGGGATGACAACATATGTGGAAGGAGTAAGGAAGTCAGAACACCAGATTTGATAGGCCAAATAAAGAATTTCATGGATAAGGACCATCTTGTGTCTATAGAGACAATAACTGCACAGTTTGATGTTAGTGTGGGAACTGTACACACAATTATTCGCGAGAAACTGAAGATGCGGAAGATTTGCGCAAAGTTTGTCCCAAGGGTGCTCAGAGAAGATCAGAAAGAAAGACGTTGTCATGACAGCAGGGAGATGGTCGAGCTGATCAATTCAGATCCTGCAGTTCTTGATGCTCTGGTGACCTGTGATAAAAGCTGGATCTGCTGCTATGACTCAGAGACCAAGAGACAGATCTCCCAGTGGAAGCATGCTGGCTCTCCTAGACCCAAGAAGGCTAGACAGAGAAAATCCACCCACAAACTTTTGATGATCCCTTTTTTTGACAGCACTGGTATGATCTACATGCACTGGATTCCCACTGAACAGACAGTCAACAAGGAATACTATGTTGAGGTTTTAAGGGAGTTCAGGAAGAGATTCCGTTGGAAGAGGCCAGCGCTCTTCAAATCAGGTCAGTGGCATTTCCACGAGGACAATGCACCAGTCCACAACTCCATCCTTGTCACAGACTATTTGACCAAGATTAGCATCAAGACAGTTCCTCACCCTCCCTATAGTCCAGACCTTGCTCCTTGTGACTTTTGGTTATTCCCTAAGCTCAAGGAAAAACTTAGAGGCTGTCGTTATGAGACAATTGAGGAGATGAAAGAGGCTGTGACGAAGGTCATTGACATGCTCACACATGAGGACTTCCATGGGGCCTTCCAGAAGTTGTTGGAATGGTACAAGTGCATTGCAGCCGGAGGAGATTACTTTGAAGGGCACTAGAGTTTCATGTGTGTACTATCAATAAAAGTGCCCATACGAAAAAAGTCTGGAAACTTATTCAACAAGCCTTGTAAATGATGCACCCCATATATGGTATGAGCATGTTCACAGCAGGAACTAGTAAATCTTTATATTGAAAGTTAAGTATCTATGATGACGCCATGTTTTTGTTGCACAATAGCAATAAATTGAAAGGGATCTTATACTGTGGCATGTAGAGGATTTTATTCATACAGCTACATTGGAATGGGTTCAGAACACAGTCAACCAGTTATTGAGTATGTTTAAGATAAGTTATCATGCTCAAGGTTCATTTAAATATGTTGATTTGAATATAGTGCAAATTGAAACAGAGGTTCAAGTTGATTAGCAAATTTATATTCCAAATTTGAAACCAATCCAACTAACAACTGAGGAAAAATCATCACTTTTTTCTTTAAGTAGACAACCACTATGGACCTCAAAATAGACCACTGCTTATGATGAATATATTATCAACAATTATGGCAAAGCCATCAGTTAAAAACATTTTGATTGCAAACAAGGCAGTAAGGAAAGTCCAATCAAGTAATGTTCAAGTGACCTTTCCAAGACTGGGAAGGGTTGATAGAATCAAGATTCTAACATATTCTGATGCTACTCATGTAAGTCTTCCATCAGGAGCTTCAAGTGGAGCCTTGTTAATGATAAAGTTTTACCAAATCTGTGTCAAATAAAAAAGTTAAATAGACTTACAAAAAGTCCTCTGGCATCAAAGACCATAGTATTAGTAGAAGCAGATGCTGGATATTTAATAGTTGCAATGGTTCAAGAAGTCTTCTCACTCTCAGTTCCTCCAATAGTAGAATGTTTCACTGACAACTGCTCCATAACAGACTTTCTCAAGATATCACATGTCATTAAAGATACCTGACTTAGGGTTGATGTGGTAAAGAAAAATGCTGAATCTAAATTAAATACATGTAAACTGGGTATAGAATGAGGAGCAGTTGACAGATGCACTGACAAAAGCAGAAAACTCTTTAACAAAGTTGCTGGAAGAACTTGAAAATGCCAAATTTCCATTGTAATTGAACATATATAGATGCATTGTTTTGTTCTGGTTAAGATAAAAAATTCTTTTTGAACTGTGTTTGTAGAAGGATGACAATGACTATGAACTTAATTACTTCCCCTTTAGATTCTAATTACTATATATGAGTATAGCTTTACTTGTTTATGTTCTAAAATCAATATATGGAGGACAAAAACAAACATCAAAGTTTTTGAAACAGCCAAAGTCCTAAAATCAAAACAACATTGCCCAAAATATAGCTGCTCTGGGCAGGTCACATAGCCAGAATGAGAGACTACTACTTCTTAAATATTACACTTTCTAGAGAGCTGTCTAACAGCCACCATGTCAGATGAGTGTCACAAAAGAGATACACAAAGACACGATTAAAAAGTTTCTTGTGAAATCAACTATTAAACAGTAGGTAACATTATGAGCAGCCACTTCTTTCTTCAAAAACTATAAAGTCAAAATAGAGGGGAAAGGTAGCAGCAGAAAAATCAGTGCTACAATAGAACTAACAACTTCTCAGATTTTATCCAACTGTTGTAGGTTCTGCCTATCTCACATAAACTTGATCAGTTACTAACATACCTACACAATCTATATAAATCTTTGTTCACAAGGCCCAAGCCAGAATTAATACATTCATTATATATATATATATATATATATATATATATAAGGGTGGATAAATAAGTTTGTAGATTAACACAAACTTATTTGCCAAATTTTTATTGAAGATTTTTACAATATTCAATCTGAAGGATTAATATTTACTGCTGAGTATGAGTGTTCAGAGGTATAAAACAAAATTTGGTGGATTGTCCTAGAGTGGTTGTATGTGTTAGGGTTTCAACTATAGATCAAAAAGAGCTGTTTAAAAAATACTTGTATTAGTGCTGCATAGGCAGACATGTGCAACAGGTGTGTCTGAGTCAACTCAAAAGACATTAACGTTATTAAAATTAACTTTTAAACTAGAAGCTATTTCGACTATATACTACCTTTTGGCGATAGAGGCAAGATGTTTGATGTCCAGCTGATTCCGGAGTTTAGTGGTGCTGCGATTGATATGCCCATTGTCGAGTGGACTGAAAATGTGGAACTTTTGTGTGAGCTTTGGACTATGAAGAATGTTGAGCGCGTCCTGCCATTGAGATAGCAAGGTGGAACTTTAGCCATATACAGACAACTTAGTGCAGAACAGAAAGCAGATGCAGGAGTATAAAAGGAGCTGTGGAGGGAACAGGGGGTGAGTTCGAAGAAGGCATGTTGCGTAGGTAGACACGAGCAGATTGTCTCAGTCAACTCAAAAGACCGTAACATTATTAAATCAACTTTCAAACTTGAATTAGATAGTAATTTTTAATATCATAAATGATTATTATCAAATAGGAATAGTTACTTAAAACCATATAACTGCAAGCAAATTATGCAAGTTTCAGTATTAATGGTAATAATAATCCCAGAAAGAATTGGTAAGAATTGATAAACAAATAAATGAAACCAAACTCTGAATTATATGAATTGAGAAGAAAAGAGATTAAGTCGGGAAATAGAATTTTTGCATAAACTGAATGCTTTTTTTCATTATCAGGAAACAGATTTATTGATGTCATTATTGTACTTAAAGTTTACAGAGAGCATGTTCAATATCTATCCAAGATATTGAGCATGTTTTGGCAGAAAATAGCCTGTATAGAGAGAGGTCACATAACCAGGAGTGGTATGTGGTCTAAAGATCAAGTAAGGCAGGAAACTAAAGGTCAACATGCAATGTTGATTTCTGTTTATATTGACAAACACATTATCCCTGATATTAAACATCGTTCTCTAATCAATGACACAAATCTTAAATGTAGTAACTATATATAGCATGCACTTTTTCATTTTTTTTTTACAATCCCACTAAGAAACACAATAATTTTCTCAGAATATTTTATTATTTCCTGTGACTTTTATTTTAAGGAATGAATTTTCTGATTTCTTTAGATATGCTAAAGACTCCTAAACACCAACAAAATGAGTCTGCATATTCACTTGGTTTCCTCCAAAAGAAAAATTGTGTCAATTTATTCTAGTGACTGAATTCTTCTAATTAATCTACAAACTAGTCTAGTTTTGAAATTCATCTTTACCTTCTTTTGTTTTGAACACAATTGGGAATGGAGAAGCAATATTGTACTCTCAGATTATAAACACAACAGTGTCGTAAATTTCTTTTTTGAGGGATACACTGTTAACCTGCTTTTGTTACTTAAAAAATAAAGAAGTACAGTGAATTTCTGAAACAAAGGATTATATTTTTTCCATTTTTTTTTCCAAATTCAATTTAAACATTTTATTATTTTTCTTTGTGTGTATGGTTTTTTTTTTTTTTTTGTAAATTAAAAAATATAAAACAAAATATAAATGAAAGACTTGAAAAAAATAAAAAAGGTCAATTCAATAATGAAATAAATTAATTTTTAAAAGTCAAGTAACACCAATTTCTTTGTTTAACTGATTCTTCAAAAGAATCCATTGTGTCATTAGTTTGGATGATGGTTCCCACATGATATTTTCCTCAAACCAGGATTCCAACATTGGGTATACAATGCAAGGCTCAAATGGATATAATTTCATTAAAATTCTTGTGCAGCACAAATGGACATCAGAGGAAACTGAAAGAAATAATATGAATTTGTATTAAATAATAGTCAAGTCCAAATAATTTTTGAAGAAAGAACTAAACATACTTCTAAATACAGAAAGTGCTGAAAAATTCCCAGCCTGACAGGAAATATAAACACTATTCTATATATTAATCCCACAATGCAACTCACTTGGGACATTGGTTAAGGTTTTTAATAAAAAAATAAATTTTTAGACAGGTTAACCTACTGAAAACTTATTTTTTCATAAAACAATGTAAAACAAAAGAATGTAAGAAAAAACAAAAAACCAAAGACACTGAGAAATGATAACAGACTGAAGCACTTGGTAGAAATAAATGAGTACAATAAAAATGACATTTATTGTCCACAAACAAGAAAAAGGCAGCATGATTTTGTTACAAATACATTAAAATATAAAAGTCAAGGGATTAAAACAGCTGAAAACAAGTGGAAAAATATATTAAATAATTAACAGAATTCTTCACAAACCCTAAATATCTCTGAATTATCATTACTTGATAAAGCAAAAGATATTTTGCCACTTTGTGGTTAAAAGTGTTGGTCTTGTTTTCTGGAAGATATAAATTTAATCCAAGAGTAAAGCAATGCCGTTGTGTCATCAGGTCTGTGAAGAACATAGATTGGCAACAAATGGAGGAGGGTGATAATTAAGAAATCTGAAATCCCTACATAAGATAACAAACATTAAGGAAAGACAAATCTGTTTCTACTTACATTTGTTAGAAATCAGGAATGGTTTCAGTAATGAGTTGATCACAAATGTAATTGTTTTGTCTCTCTTCTTGTATTTCATACACAAATTACCTAGAAAAGAATGAAAGTTAAATTTTCTTTTTAAATAACAATGAAAGCAAAAAGAATTGAAAATAAAAAGAAAAAAAAGATATAACTAATTTCTCAATCTCCACAAAAATAAGTAACATATATTGGGCTGAGTCATAATTTCTGTTTTAGTAATGAATAATTTAACAATAAATTAATTTCAGTCATTAGTATATTCACCATTATTTTTAATCACCTCTGGCCATCCACTAGGTCACTTGTGGATTCCTCTTAAGTAAAATTTAGCTGGTTTTGAGTGTAATGAACATAATGGTGACTTACTGAATACTAAACTTATGCGCCGTCTTATCTGTCAAGTCACCATTTGAAGAGAGTCTGGCACACAAATTTGAAACTGCCTATTTTATACAGAGGGCTCATTTGCATGAGAGACCAAACAAACACTTTAAAAACTAGGCCGGGGTTGAGTTAGTAACTTTGAATTTGATGAGCATGAATGGAGGAATTATCACAGCAGCTGGGTCAATAACTTCTTTGGGTTGGGTGAATGTGAACAGTGGATTTACGACAGTATTGAAGTCCCTGATTCACAGCAACTTGATCAATAACTTCTTTAGATTCGGTGAACATGAATAGTAGAATTATGATTGAAATTTACATTATAAGCATCTACATATCTACAATATATTTTGTCCTACAATGGCAGAAAAATTCAACCCGAGGTTAATACTTGTTTAACAGTGTCAATCTCAACCAATCCATAATTGAATGGATTGTAAAGGCGGAACTAGTGGGCCAATTATACTCTGTGAAAAAAAATAGAATGTGTGATTCCTCTGCAGTTGATGGAAGGTGCATTGCTGTCTATCAACATATGAGTGAGAAACAAGGGACTTTGATACTATAAATGACATACTTTTCCCTGCATTTGCCATGGACTCATTTGCGACATATGCACAGTTTGTGGAATGCTGCTTGCACCTGGGAGAAACTGTGGATGTATTTTTGTTGGATTTGAAAAGGTTTTCTGTGCTGTTTGGTGGCTTGATAGAACAAGATCTCAAAGCTGCTTTTGTCCATAAGTAGCTAAAACATGTTCAGCAGTTTCTGCGCACATCTCAAATGGAAGAGATGCACATTTCCCAATTTTTAGCTTAAGCAAAAACCACACTGAAAGACCACCTTCTTGAGTTTAGACTAATTACAGCAGCTATTTAACTGACACCTATCAAAGAGAGCAAAATCTCAGCCACCAAGATGAGGTGCCACGAATGCAACAAACTTAACAACTTTGCCATATTTCTCAGGATTGTCAGGGAAACAGGTCAGGAGAGGACAGTTATGCACCAACTTCTTCCTCAGACAAAATGTAAATTTGACATTGGCAACAGTTTTAGTCCATGTTTTTGGAAGACAGTATTGTTGCACTTGTCAATTCTAGATGCTCTTGCACCATAATGAGCTAAAATGTGTGCTGAACATAGAGAAAACAGGGTGTTGATGTGACTATGGTCACTGGTGGAATGCAAACATGTGGAGTTAGGCATGTGAGTCTTCGACTGAAAAATGGAAAGGGGTCCTGGAAAATTATAGGGCTCACTTGGATTTGACTTAGTTTTAGAAGTGGACACAATTAAAGCTTTTGGTAGAATGTCCATTTTGAAGTCAGGAGAGGAGCAATTTCCTTGCAAACTAGTTTCAGCCTCTGTCATGATGCCACTACTTTCTATCGATGAGCCTGATTTTCATGCAGAATTTGATTGGCAACAAAATTGCATTATGGAAGTGGACAGAAGGTAAAGCACCCAGCAGGTTGCAAAACCTCATTGCAGAATATTCAATGTCAATAACAGTTAAAAAGGTGTATGTGAAGGAATTAGAGCAATAGATTGAAAAGGGCTGGCTCATTCCTTATGACAAACAAAAGTTTGAACTTCTTAAGGGATTAATTCCTTTGATGGCTGCTGTACAACAGAATAAGTCAAAGGTCTAACCTGTAATAAATTTCCAAATTGATGCATACACTGCGGATGCCAACATTTGTGCCTGCAAACTTAGAGAGTGGAAACAGCAAGGGCCAAACATTACACTATTGGATCTTTGATCTACTTATTTGTAAGTGCACATTGATGAACAACTTTGGCCCTATCAGATAGCCGACTTCCGAGGAAAAAGGTACAGCCTAACAAGGCTGGGATTTGGCTTGGACATTGCTCTTTTAATAATGAGATCCATTGTTAATGTGGCCGTCTCACAAGATGACCAAATCAGGAAGGCAACTTCAGTGTATATCGACAACCAATACATAAAAGAAGATATTGCATCTGCAACCAGCATTGCTGAACACTTAGTGCGATTTAGGCTGGTTAGTAAAGCTTCAGAGTGGCCAAAGAACGGAGCCTGGATATTTGGCTTGGATGCCTAGAGAGAAGACGATCTCTTATTGCAGGAATGCACTTCCAAACATCCCAGAAATAATTACTAGGAAAAAAGTGTTTTCTCTTTGTTGGAAACTTATTGATCATCTTCCAGTGTGCAGCTGGCTACGAGTCGAAGCTGGCATTACCAACTGAAGAGCAAGTGCAATGACAGAGATGGGATGTCAGAACAGATGATGCCCCTCTTCAAAGAAAGATGTGAACTGAAACCATCAACAGTCAGTCAGGCAGACCCATGCAAGGGTAACTAGTGTGTCAACAGTGAAGAGCTTAATATAATAGATAGACGCAATAATAGATAGAGCATTTTGTTTGAATCATGCAGAACTGTTATCAAAGACACATTCTGGCCCTGACCAGAGTCAGACACATGAAACATTAACTTTGCAAAGTTGGAAACAGTCATAAAGGGTGTGAACTTATACATATGCTGGGAAGCCAAGACTCTTTGTATGAAAATGGATTATTTGTGCATTTATGGTTGGTTGGTTGGTTGAGTTTCACGGCACATCAACCACTATGGGTTATTCAATGCCATATCTGGTTTACATATATGAATTATATATGATTTGTAACCATTTTTTATATAAACTCATTTGTCTTTTAAATTCATGTTTTGATCCATTCGACCCACAAGTAGGACCCCCAACAGGCACCATCACTCCAGGTCAGAATGAACCCACTACAAGTTGTAATTGTTGAGATTTATGGTTTTGCGTAGGGTTACTTGACAAAAATTTTTTATATTTGGTTGATTGGTAGGTTGATCCATTGAATATTTTGGATTGTAATGATGTATTATATTTTTAGGTACAACTCTGCCTCTCTTAAGAAAGAGAGGACATCATCTATGTTGATGTTCTCAAACGGATCTCTCATGTTATCCGCTTAGAAATGTCACTCTCTGGTGGTAGCTAGTACACCACATTCCATTACGATATGTTTAATGGTGTAAGGCGTCTGGTATGTCAAACATGGATGGTTGTTCCTGCTTGAGGATGAAAGAGTGGGTGAGTCTTGTATGACCTATATGCAGTCTGGATATAATGACTTGTTCCATTCTGGATTTTCAAAATGCTGGTCTCCATTCTCTCAAAGTGGGCTTGATTTGGAAGAGCTTATTATTAATGCTATCATTCCAGCATTGTTGCCATTTTGTAACAAAGAATCTATTTATTTGTGGTTTCAAGTCGGTATATGGGATGCTGGTATTGTCAGGGCTCAGATCTAAAGCTGATTTTTCCTGCTGAGTCAGCTCTTTCATTGCCACTCACTCCAATGTGGCCTGGAATCCAGCACATGATTATTTCTTTATGGCTGGACATCGAGTCTAGTCTGTTCAGTAGTTTAATAATTAACGAGTTCTTAAGTATTTTATTTTTTAATGATGTTAATATGGAGACGAGTTAGAGAATATGATATATTTGCTATATTTGTTCTTTGATATTATATTGAGAGCAAGGTCGATGGCACAGATTTCAGCCATAAAAAAAATGGAGCTTTTCTTAGGAAGGCCTTTTTTGAGAATTGTTTTATTGAGAACAGATGCACACACTGTTTTATTGTTATCCTTCAAGCCATCTATGAATATATATTGGTGGTCAGGATGATGCAGGAGGATAGTGTGAAATTTTTCTATATAAGTGCTAGGATGTGTTTTTGTTTTGGGGAGTTCGGATAATTGGAGGATTACTTTTAGTTTTTTAATTATCCAGGGGAGAATTCGTGTGATGATGCTTTTATGTACATTTGCAAGGGAGATTGTTGATTCTTTGAGGATAGGTTCCATCTGAAGGCCAAATGGTTTATTGTTCTTTCCTTTTGTTCAAATTGTTGTTTATATTTACTTTGGAAGATGCAGTCATATGCTGGGTTGGATGGGCATGATTTCAGTTTAATGCAGTACTGGAGAGCCAATTTTTCGCTCCTGAGTTATAGGGGTGCTTCATGTGCTTCGGTATATAGACTGTGTACTAGGGAGGTTTTGAAGGCTCCTAAGACCAGTCTTAAGCCTTCATGGTGAATTAGGTCAAGCTTTTTGATGTAGGACTTCCTGGCAGAGCTATAAATAAAGCTGCCCAATCTAATTGTGAACGTACTAATGTTCTGTATAACTTAGGGAGCGTTTGGCAGTCAGCTCCCCATTTTGTGTGTGCTACTACTCATAGGAGTTGTTGAGCTCAAGTGGTTTTAGTCTTCAGGTATTTTATATTGGGAATATATGATAATTTCCAGTCGAACATAATACCCAGAAACTGGTATTCATCAATGACAGGTATATCAGTGTGTTTGAGTTTTATGAGAGGGTCATTGTGCATTTTCCTCAATTAACAAAAATGAACACATCTTGTTCTGTTTTTGGATATCTTGAATCCATTGGTATTTGCCCAATGTATGATTTTATGAATACATTGTTGTAGCTGGCGTTCTGCAGTCCTCATATATTTTGATCTGGCAGTGATACAGAAGTCATCTACATATAGGTATCCATCAATTTCAGGAGTCAGACACTTTGTAATGCTGTTGATTTTTATATTGAAAAGTGTCACGGATAGAATACTCCCTTGCGGAACTCCCTCTTCCTGTTTGTACAGATTGGAAAATGTTGACCCTATTCGAACTCTGAACTGTCAGTCCAAGAGAAAGCTCTTTATGAAGTTCGGTAAATTTCCTCGTAGTCCAAGGTTATAGAAATCTTTCACTATTCTGAACCTCCATGTGGTCTCATAAGCTTTTTCCAGATCGAAGAAGACTGCTATAAGGTGTTGTTTCTGAACATTGGCCTCTCTTATGGAGGTTTTTTTAAATTGACTACATGATCAATTGTTGATCGCCGTTTTCGGAAACCACATTGAGTGTTTGTGATGAGTTTATTGGATTCAAGATACCAAACCAGTCTTTTGTTTACCATGCGCTTCATTGTCTTACAGAGGCAACTATTTAGGGCTATTGGGCAGTAGTGAGATGGATTTGTGTTGTCTTTTCTAGTTTTCGGTATAGGGATGATAGTTGCTATTTTCCATGATTCTGGGAATGTCCCATTCATCCAGATATCATTAATTATTGTAAGGAGATAGTCGCATGATTTTTTTGTAAGTGTTTTAGAAATTCATAATGAATTTCACCTGGACCAATTGCTGTATTGTGAGATGTTTGAATTGCGTCTTTAAATTCTTCTATTGTAAAAGGAATATTGTAACTTTCAGTTTTATTTGATTTAAAGTTCAATTTCAGCTTTTTGTTTAAATTTGGCAAATTTTTAATTTCCATTCTTTGGTGATGAGTTTTTTGAAAAGGTTATTGCTAATTTGTCCGTTTTATTTGTTATTTTGTTGTTGTTTTTAGAAAGGTGATTTATTGCATGGGTATGGAATTTAACAACTATCTTTTTTATCATGTCCCATACGGATTTTGTTTTTGTTGCTGAACTAAGTTTGCTAATATAATTTTTCCAGCTTTCTTGTTTATTTTCTTTTATTGTTTTTCAAGCTTTTGCTCGAAGTTGTTTAAATTTTTGTAAGTTTTCTGTAGTTGGTTCTTTTTCAAATTCCCTTAATTCTTTTCTTCTAAAAGCCTGATAGCATCTTTACATTTATCATTAAACCAAGGCCTATTTCGTTTCGTCTTGATTTTGTTCTTTGGGATGCATCTAAGTCCAATGGAAACCAGTGTTTCTGTGAATTGTATTAAGTTCTTAATGTTTGGACCATCTTTTAATTCCTCTGAGCATAGTTTTTGAAATTTCTCCCAATTTGCTTTATTCAAGTTCCATCGTTTGGGATTTTCGTCACTTAACTCCGAATTTTGCAAACAAATTGGGAAATGGTCACTGCCATATGTGTCCTTCATTACCTTCCAAGAGAAGTCTATGAAGATAGATGGATCACTCAGGGATAAGTCTATTGCAGAATAAATGCCAGAGAAAGGGCAGAAGTAGGTTGGGGACTTATTGTTATAGATGCATAGATTTTTATTGTTTATAAAAGTTTCCAAATTCTTTCCTTTCTGATTTGTATTTTTACAGCCCCATAAGGTGCTGTGAGTTAAAATCCCCTAGTATTATAAAGGGGGCAGGAAGTTGTTTGATGATTTCTTGTAATTTATTTTCATTTATCTCTTCATTTGGTGGAATATACACTGAGCATATGTTAATAGGTCTGTGTAAGGTTGCCTTTACAGCTATTGTTTGTAGGTCTGTTTTTAAGTGTATCTGAGTTTGTGGTATATCATTCCTAACTAAGATAGATATTCCTCCTGATGCCCGAAAACCAGCATCTTTTATATAATTGAATTGTTGATATTCTCTAATATTCATTTTGTTGTTATGCTTGAGGAAGGTCTCCTGAAGACAGATAACTGCCAGACTCAGGTCTGTAATCAACTAGAATAGTTCATTTTTATTTGCTTTCACTCCACGGCAATTCCATGGTAGTATCTTATATGAATTGTATATGATTTTCTCTTGGAGAGCCGTAATTCAATTTTTGGGAGGTTTATTTAGAGGGTAGGTTTTTTATTGTATTTTGTCTTGGTGTGGGGTTTCATACTCTATTTCCATTGTTTCCGAGGCCTCAAAACTGTTTTTGGTTGGGGTAGTTCTGGATCTAGATCTGTTTTTTCCTAGTTTAGGGCCATGTCCCTGTTTGTCAGGTGGGGAGTTCTTTGTAGTGTCCCTTTTGGGTGAGGTCTGTGGTGGCCTAGTAATTGAGTCTACTTCAGTAAAGGGGGCCTTTGGGTTCTCGTTGTTCTTTGTTTGTTTCTCTTTGTTGCAATTTCAATGTTTGTGTCTTTTTTAACTGGTGGTTTATTTTCAGTGACTGCTCTTATAATAATTTTTATTTCTTGTATCAGAGCCTTCATTTTGTTTACAAGTTGGGCAACTACTTCAAGTTTTGTGGTTGTTTCCGTTTCGCATATATGATAATTTTCTTTGTAGGTGATAGGGATTTTCTTTTTTGTCACTTCTGCATATTTTATTGTTTCTATCATTCTTCTTGCTTCTGGATATGTTATTTTTTGGGTATGTTTTAACCTGGTAATTTCATTTTCTTTCTTCCATATTTCACAATCTTTAGACCCGGCACTGTGGTTTCCTTGGCAGTTGGCACATTTGTAAACTCTTTGGCAGTCATACTGGTGGTCGTGTACACTGGTCTTGATGGTGTCCAAACCAGGACTGATTGAGTGATGTGTTATTTATATCAATGTTAACTTGAACCACCCTAGATCTATAATCAGATACCTAACACAGTCAATTTAAGAATTAATAGACTATCTTCTTCCAAAAAATCTTTGAAAATGATAAAGGAATGTATAATGAAGCGTCATATAACAGCAGTTTCCATCAAAAACTTGAGTATTTAAACATTGGAAAAATGAATACAACCAAACATGAATAAGAACATTTTTATGAATAATAACAATGGAATGGATGAGACCAATAACAATAATAATCATATTGGAAATAATTATAGAAATAAAAATAGAAAAAGAAAGATAATATAGTTTAACCTTCTCTTCAGCAAACTTTCAAATATTAATCTAGGAATTTTTTGTTTAGATTTAATTGATAAGCATTTTAAGAGAAATAACCCATTAAGCAAAATTTTAACTAGAAACACTATAAAAATTTGTTATTCATGCACTAACAATATTTCTAAAATAATTTATAACCCTATAAGAAATTGATAGATAATTCAAATTTGAAAAATAAGGAGACATAAACCTCCTTGTAATTGTATAATTAAAGAAGAATGACCCATGGGAAGAAATTGCAGCCTAGAGAATGTAGTTTACTAGGCTAACATTTTCCCTAAGGAAGGTAATTTTAATGAAATGATATACATAGGAGTGTTCTCACTGAAATGGAAGTTCAGATATTATAATCACAGACAATTTTTCAATAACCCTTTACCCTTTAAGAACCAAACTGCTTTATCTAAACATTATTGGAAGCTAAAAGACCAAGGATTAACCCTACTAATAAATTGGAAAATCATTTAAAAACCCTTTTCAACAAGTAGTTTATATGGTAGATGCAATTTGTCAAGAAGAAAAAAATTTGCATTTTGAAATACTAAAGATACTAAAAATTTATTGAATAAGAGAAATTAACTTATATCTAAATGTAAACATAGAAATAAATTTTAACTATGATAAGTATTAAATTCACACTGTAGCCCTGTTGAATTAACGGATAAATAATAGTTATAATAACTACTCTTAATTATATAAGGATCACATTAAGATAATTATAATAATAATGATATCTTTAAATTAATATATCTTATATAAAAATTATATATAAATTTATACATTAACATTAATAAAAAAAATTAGATTGATTTTCTCTTAAAAGTTTTTGTAATAAATAGCATTGAAATAAAGATTAAAATCAAATAAAAATTTACACCTGTATAAGGGAGCTAATTATTAATGATCCATCTTAGATATAAATAATTGTATTATTTACTAAATTACTAATTAAATATAGTCATATTATTATCTGAAATCTATATTATTAGACTAATGATTGTGATATTAACTGATGGATATGGAATTTAATAACATCTGATGACTTTCAGAAATTAGATAAATCTAAATGTAATTATGAGTACTTTAGGTTAGGTAATCAATAGAGTAAACATAGTTTTTTTTTTAAGAATTAAATAATTAATTAGATCTAAATTAGGATGCACTTAGAATTGAGATAATGAAATTAGGTTCTTATAATTTTTTATATCTAAAAAATATTAAAAAATAAAGGAACTAATCAAAAAAATTTTTTTTTTTAAATGTAAACTTTTTTTATCAATACACTTTTTGGTGCAACACTGGATAATAACACAGTAATATCTAATTCATAATCTATTGGATTAATATCTTATTATAGTATATTTTTCTTTTTCTTTTTTTTTTTTTATTGATTTATAATTCCTTAAATGTCTAACTTAAGATATAATGTATTCACTAGTATAATCAAAAATTGTTCACCATCTGAAGAAACAATCTTGAAAGATTATTGAAATAAATTCATGATGGATTACATCTATTGAGTTTTACTTGATATTAATGATATAATTTGCTCTGTATGTGATTTTTTTTTTTAATATATCTTTATATATTAATAACCATACATTGAGCACTCTATTTGAATATATTGATATTATATATTCCACTTAGATTTTTCATTTTAAGTCTATTCTTAGACTTTATATGTGTGTAGTTAGGCAGCAGTCCTTTATTTAAACATGTTTGATTAAATGATAAAGACACATTTTGTCTATATAATTTTATTAGGATCCTTTCAAGTTTCATGACAAGTGTTTTGGTTTTAGGGTTGGAGTTGGTAGAAGAATTTACCAAAATTGTCCTGAGTGCTTTTGGACTCTTCAGCTAGGGTTTTTGAAATTTGGATTTGGAGAGAGAGTGATGTAGGGCTATAGAGCTAGGATCATTAAGGTGCATAGTAAGATGTCTTGAAAGAATCATAGTGGTAAGACCAACATATTATTTTCATTGGAGACACAGTCTCCCAAGGGACATATGAACATATACATTTGTCCTAACAAGAAGTTCAGTGGAGGGGATGAGTTATTGGAAATAAGTAGATTGAAAGTTTTAAATTTGTTGTAGTAAATGATAAGTCCTATTTTTTTTAGGGAGAACATTTTTTGGATAAGGATTTTTAATATATGTTCATCTATCTTATAATTATTATGAAATTGGTTTTGGTTTGGTTTATTGGTTGTTTATAGTTTAGGATATTATCTATGATATATTGTTTTATAAATGAAATGTTTAATTTCTGTATCAACAATGTAGTTGGGAAACCCATTATTAATAAGTGTCTGTTTTATATTTTTAAGTTCATTAAGGAAGTTCAAAAGGAAGAGATTAGTTTAGCTCTGAAAATAAGTGTTTTTATGATGGTTCATTTATAACGGAAAGAGCATGCACTATGAAAATTGATGGTGCAATATTGGTAGGTTTTTTTTAAATGTAGAGGTGGTAAATTTGTTAATATTGCTTGCATCTGTTAGGACACCAAGAAATGGGATTTTATTGTTGATATTAAGGTCTTGTGTAAAATTAAGAATGGAGTTATTTTGAAAAGTCACTTGTATTATGTTGATTTCATTAGTGCTATTAGTGAGAAGGAGTATGTTGTTGATGTACCTTAAACAAATATTAGGTTTATTAATGATATTCAAAAAACTTTTATTTCAAGGTTTGACATGTAAAAATTACAAAAATAGGTCCCAAAACTGTCCCCATCAAAATTCCATCCTTTTGGATGTATATATTTCCATGGGGATTGAAAAATGTTACCTCAGTAGGACAGAATAAAAGTATTTTGAGCAAAGTATCAGAGTTAATTTTGAGTGGGAGGTGCGTTGAGCGGTTGTAAATATTATTTATAATTATATCAATTGTTTCTAGAACTGGAACATTTGTAAATAAATTTTCAACATCTAGAGAGGATATTATTCCATTGTTAGGTTTATGGGTTTTAAGAATTTCAATAAGTTCTTGTATGAATTTAATATTATAATTATGGGAAAAGCATGGTGTAATTAGTTCGTTAATGGTTTTAGTAAGTTGGTATATGGGTATAGTTACTTGGGAAATAAGTGGATAGTCAGTTCTATATATATTAACAGTTCCATAGATATATCAAGGTTTCTAATCATCTATTATTTTAGGTAACTCTATATTGCAACAATCAGTGTTATTGGCATTAATGAGTTTGTTAATTTTTAACTTGAGTTGGTTGGTTGGATTATTATTAATCAATTTTGTAAATTTGTTTTTATCATCAAGGATGGTCAGTAATTTAGTATGGTAATCAGATTTATAAAGCACGATATAAATATTAGTTTTATTGGATTTTTTTATCGTGATATTTGGGCGTTTATGTAATTGTTGAGCAGCATTTTTTAATTTTGGGGTTAGAAGAGTGGAATTTTTGTGTTTTTGTTAGATCTGTTTTTACTGGCTTCAACTTTTAGAAGGTCACATAATTGAGCTTTAGTTTTGACTTGCTTCTGTTCCTGGAGTTTTCGTATGATTTGTTATAAGATTTCAATTTGAGTTTGTTTTGTACTTGGTTAAATCCTTTAAAAAGATGACAGGTTGGACCTAAGTTGAGGAAATCCTTCTGTGTCAATTCGTAGTCAGATAGGCTTAGGAATTTATCATCATTGTTGGGAAGTAGTATGGAGCCATTATAGAGGTTGCTAAGCTTTTTTGTATTTTGAGTTTATATTGATAATGATTTTTTTCAATTATGTATGACAGTTAGTGTTCTATGACTTGTAAAACTTTACTTGGGAGAGAATTTTGCATTTTGTTATGCACCTTGTGCATAACGAAATGCAAAATTCTCTCCCAAGCATTTTAATGTTTAAGGTGTTTATTTTTCTTTATTGTAGTTAATTTGTCTTTTTACAAGACTACACCAATATTTTCGGGTATCAGTATTGTTGTGAGCTGCAGGATCATGTATTTCTTAATATATGTAGTTAGGCAGCAAGTGCTCCCCACCACACAGTCTGTTTTATTTTCTTAAAATCCCCACCCCAAATAAGCTTAGTTTATATTTCCACCCTCTCCATCTGATTTCCCAACAAAAAATGAAAAAAAAATTTGGTTACACGTCCCTTTACCCCTATCTCTGATCGTCAGTAATGCTTGCAGGTCCGGAAGTAGGTGATCATTTTACATTAAATTTATATAACAAAGTGATGCCTCTCCTTAAATTCTAAAATATCGGTCTTTTCTTGAAAATTTCAACTTTATAGAAATTTTTTCTGGCTGTTTACATGTATTCACCAAAAAAATTAGAATATGATTTTTATTTTTCACTAAAATAGGATGGGTTAAAGGGTAAAAGTTTACCAATGGTTTCATCAAAATATTTTTATCTTATAGTTTTTTTTAAAAATAACTGTGGAATTTCCACAGGTACAGATACTACACTCTGATCCCATGTAGAAATGACCTGTAAACATTAATATTTCCTTTTTAAATAGCTTTAATAGAATAATACATAAAAAGTTAGATTGACTGAAATATACTATTAATGAATCTGTGATTAGTAAAGTGACAGTAGGATAAATTTTTAAATTTATGAAGCCTTATGTAAACGGTGGTCATATAATTCCAAATAAACATTTAAAGAAAAAGGAATTTTTAAAAATTCAATATAATTAATAACATCATTACTCACCTAACATCTGAAAGACATGGCATAGTAGACAGTTGAATTCTGATTGTCTGTCTTCTGGTGGTTTAATCTGTAAACATTTTTTAAGCAGCTGACTAATTCGACTACGAAGAAGGCTCGTAGTCCACAACCATTTTTCTTGCAAACTTAAAAGTTCAACTCCTTTCACATAACTAAATATTTCATCTAAAATAAATGATGAAAACTTTTTTTAAGTATAGAAAGAAAAATAAACAAAAGATTAAAATAAAAAGAATTTGGCTTTAACTCTAAATCTGAAAAAATCTGTTTGTTCAGAAATAAAAAAGACAAGTTTACAGTGTTATGATATTCCTTAAACATTTTACACATACATATGTACACACATTTTCATATAAAACACAAGCATACATCAACTCTTTTGAAAATTATTTTTAAAACTTTCCTCATATTCAAGGGAAAAATAACTTAAAAATAGGAAGACATAACAGTAAAAAAAAATAACTCATAAAAATTTACAGAGAAAAATGCACTATCTCATCCATAGAATTATTTTCAAAGGATTTTTCTTATTATTTTTCAGAAGAATTTTCTTTTTCCAAAGATTTTATAAGGTAGCATAGTTGGTAGGAATATTAAACATTTGTTTAGGATAGATAAGGAAAATATAGAATTTGATAGAAATGTAGTTAGTTATAATAAAAATAGTTATGACATTATCTGTTTTATAGAAGGTGAAGAAGATTATACATTCAGTAAATATGAGATGGAGTAGATTACTTGAATAAGGATTTATTTTTATATAGTTTCAAAATATTTTGATAAATTACTTTCCATACCAGATTCATATGAATTAAGAAAATGTCTAATATTTACCTAATAAACATTTATAAAATCTAACATGAATTTCAATTTTGATATTTGCCTCAAACATTATAAAATTTTGACCTGAAATTTTAATACTTACCTCATAGTTAATATTTATAAAAATAAATTTATTCATGAACAAATGAAACAGATTTGGTATTGAAACTGGAAAATTTATGAACTGAAAAATTGTAATATGTCACCATACCACGCCCATTTTGTGAGTTTGTTTATGTTTTGCTGCAGAAAGCAACTTAAAAACAAATCCAGCAAGATTGGATACCCGATGTTTGTTTATTCTAAACATGAATTTGTTGACCTATACTCTATAAAAATGAAAAAAAAAAAACTTCAAAACAGCATATTCACATTTTTAATAACTTTTTCCATCTTTTTATCATTTGTTCATACTTAATATAAATATACACACACACACACACACACACAAAATAATACACCCATATATAAAACATACACACCTTATATATAAAATACACATACACACATTATATATAAATACACATACATATTTTTTAAAATAAAAATGTAACATACATTCATAATGAAGAAATGTAACACAAATACACACACAATAAACATTACAAATAAAAAATTTTGGAAAATATTTAAATATTTGTTTTTTGTTTTTATTTATTTATTTATTTATTTATGTATATATGTCTTTGTTTAACAGGTGCTAACCTCTTTCAAAGAAATAAAATTATTCAACAAATCTTTCCACTATTTAGTCTTTATTGTTACTGCTATATCTACTAGTTCATTTTTTTAATCTATAGAAATGTGTTTAATAATTACATTGATTTTTTAATTGAAAAAAGTAAATTGAAACAAACCTTTTGTTGCCCCTGCCTCAATACAATCATGAAGGTGATTAAATAGGGATCTTTGAATGTCATTGTTCTTGTTGTTTCCAGAAGGTTTCCATTTGCAATGCTTCACCAAACATTCTAAATACTAAAAACATAAATAAATCAAAATTATTATAACATTCATTTATTATACTGGAGATTCAATGAAGTTTGTTTAGAAGACCGAGTTGTCTCCCTTAATTATGGGAGAAACATCAAGAAAAATTATAGTAATTTAACATATATTTACTAAACAAACTATTAGAGAGGCATTTAGTACAGATTGAAATTACTACACTAATAACGGTCTATGAAATTAGCTAGGTCTATATCAAGATAAGGACTCATAATTTGATAAAATTCACGAAGAGGTTAACATTATAGTTTGCATGGGTGGCTATTGCTTGTATTAGGAGCATGATTTTTTAAGTAATGATTTTCTGATGACCAGAAAAAAATGGGAAAGTCATAATCCTGGTTTTTGGTTGAAAAATTACCAACTAGATGTTCTACTTTATCACATAAAGTAGACATCCAGTTGGAAATTTCTTATTTCTTAAATAAAAAGATTAAGGTTTAATCAACTTGACAGATAGTAAAGGTCCAGTTTGGCATTATGTTTACAGTGTAAATCTCACACTAAAACCTTTCAAAGTTTTTAAATTTTCAGAAACTAATATACTAAAATCATACTCCATGGTTTCATGAGTAACAACAGATAATTTGATCACCACATCTCTAGTTGTGCTTGAGTTATGAACAAAATGACATTTGTGAAATTCTATGTAGTTTTTTTTTTCATTTCAGTGATACTCCCTTTGTGACTATATGCACATATTTAGGTACAGTAAAGCATATATATGTATAGTCATATTGTATGACTATGTGCATTTACATGCATGTGTGTATAATAGTATTAAGTTGTTGTAAACAACTTGGGAGGTAAAGAAGCTTTAAAAGTAAATAAATGATTAAAACAGGATGAAAGGATTATTTTTTCAATTTTTATCATAAATTGAACCTATTGGATACTAGTAAGATCAAAGACAAGAATTTATTTTTCAATGTCTTTAACACTTGGGTGGCCAAAGTGGAAAGATCCCTGGAAGGCCATATATTCAGCAAAGTTATGGCAGTCCCAGGAGGCAGGTAGCAGACACAGGGAGAGAGACAAACTGGAGTCTCCCCAACCACTTTGTTTGCAAGTTCATATGGCTAAATGGGTCTACTTGACTAGCTGAAAGCTATTATATGCTACCTTAATATTGGTCCAAGAAAGTTGTGAAAGTAGTCATCAATAAAAATTGTAGTAGCAAATGAATAATCATTTATAAAGCTTAGCTTAGTTTGGCACAAGAGCAAAAGTATGGTACACCCAGTGAGAATCAAACTCACTAACAATAGCCTGCTAAACTAGCTCACTAACCATTATACTACATGAGGTGTCCTTTTCTCTGTGGGAACTACTGTGGCTGTGACTGCTGCTGCTGCTTTAAGTATGATTTTGAATTTACTCAGTCTCATTTAGTTTAGCACACAGGCTGATAGCACCTGCTTTTTTTAAGTGGGTATCCATTCAAGAACTAAGAAGGCTCATTGCTGCTTAACTTTAGTGATATAGCAAGAATTAGGGCTTAAAACTACAGTAAAAGGGTTGAATGCAAGAACAAAATTATTTTTTCATCTTAATTCTGTTGTTTTTTGTCACAATTCCCAGGTCATCATACTATAAACAATAAGTAAGCAGTAAAGATGAGAAATAGAAATTTAAAAAAATGTCCGACAAGATTTTAAATTTGCATTCTTTATCCTTGAGAGATGTCTTGCTATAACAACATCTTACTAATTAGGCTATGAAGGCTAATCATGAGTCATTTAAATTTAGCCATATGGTTGGATTCTTTTCTTTTGATTTTCTTTATACTACCATGTTTATTTATGATAATAGTATTGGATGTCAAAAATACTAGAAAAAATTAATAATTGACTGTTTCATCTAGGAAATTCACACAAGACTATAACAATAAGGTGTAAAAAAACCAAAGAAATAAGTTGAAAAAATACAAGTAAAACATTAACAATAATTGACAATGTTTCATCTCAGAAATTCAGACTTACTTTCTTATTGTGAGGTTTTTCATTGACAGATTTAATAACTGTGTATTCAATAACACGGAAGAGAGAAACATAGCCATCTGGAAAAAAAGAGAAATATAAAATAATTTCTATAACAGACAACCGTTTTTGTTTGAATTTCTTATATGACAAATTATCATTCTCATTATCCTATACAACTACATTCTGACCAGTGTCTTTGTCTTGGTTATTTTTGTCAGTTTCCAGCCACTGTACCCTTGAAACTTCCTCAAGTATTTGTTACAGTCAATAAATTTCTGTGAATTTTAAACCAAACTGTTCATTCAAGCCATAGAGTGTTCTCATTCTTCTGTCTATACTAAGATATCTCACCAACTCATCCTTATGATGTTGTTTATCCTTACTGAGCTAGCGATTGAATTCATGACAGTCAGGTAACTACAAATGAACTTTTAAAGACTACTGAATGCAACATACACTTGAAAAGAGCAGAATATATCAGCCAAAAATGTTGTTTTACCAAGATAAAGATTAATGAAAAGTTATAAAATAAGGAAATTCTTCAATTCAGAACTTTAGACAAGGGTCTTATAAAGTGTTGATTAAAGTATTCACAGTATTTCTTTTTATCCTTAACAAGAATACTGCAGTTTAATAAAGTCAAAGAAATGAAGACTAATATTCCTATAAAAGAATTATCAACTGCATTTATCATGGAAATATCCTAACTTTGTTCTTTAATCATAAAAAATAGCTGATCTACATTAGTAACAAAGTATATATATATATATATTTTAACATAATTTCATTTAACATGATATTGTCACATTTTCAGCACTTTTCTAATGTTTTCTTATAGTTTTTATGCCAGTATTTTCATATTAATTCATTTCCTTTGTTGAAAAGTTGGTTTTTTTTAAAATAACATTTCTAATTTTTTCATTAGACAGAGTTGTCATCTCTTTGAAGATGATGTATATGGTACTGTTTTCCAAAACATTGGTGAAATTACTATTTTATTAAAAATCATATATAGCAAATTCCACTCTGAAAACTTTCTATCATGATTATACACATAATTCAGAGTATATTGACCAAGAAGTGGTAGGGGTTGGTGAAATGGCACTGATTTTAAGTAAAGCACAGAGATATTCTGAATCTATGCAGAAATGCTGATCCATAAATAAATAATCTTTTTTTATTGGTACTATGCTAGTTCATTAACTTATGACAATATTACCTTTGAGAACTTCTGGTAACACAAGAAGGCTAGAAAAGAGCACACTAGTTAAAATATAATGATCAAAACAAACATGAAGATACTAATTTGCCAAAAAATAACATCAGTAATCTTAGACCTCCAGAAAACAAAAAGGTGCTAAATTTATAAATTTGATAATAAAAAATTTGAATGAGTTGTTTTGAAAAAAAAAAGGAGCTTTGTATATGTCTCTGGGTCATTTCACTTTTCAAGAAAATATATAATCATCATAAACAAAAGTTGACAATTTTACATTACCTATTCTTTCATACGAAAGAACCAATGGCCAAGTACAGGCTGTGATCACAGCAAATGTTATGTACTGATCACATGGGAGGTGACAAAAACTTGTGTAGAAAAACACTCGAACTTCACTGAGGAGACCTAGCAAGTATAAAAATACAGACATTTAAATAAAAAAAAATAGATATTTTTGTTTTAGTTCATATTCTGAATGAGATTTTTTTTTTCATAACTTTGGGTAGGACAGTCTAGAGCCTTTAGCCTTAGCATGACAACCAGTCTGAATTTAAACCAATTGTACACTACTGAAAAACTGACCTTGGGTCACATCCTGTTTGAGGGATGGGTTGGGTTAAATACAAGTAGAAAGCAAATAGAATTAATTTTTGTCCTTACAAAATGTGCTTTAAACAATTTTCAGGTAATGCTGTTTTTCTGCTCGTAACTTGTTTATTACTTAAAGACTCCTAGGCTATGGAAAAATATTGATGAAACTTGGCATGTGACCTCCCTTCACTTGAAAAAGCATTTTAAAACTATTTAGAGTGGGGGCTGGCTTCTCTCTTAATTGATGGCATCTGAAACATTTTGGATTAAAATTGACCAGGAAGATGTAATCCATCCAGAAAAAGCAAATCAAATTGGTAAAATAAATTTTTGTTCCTCATGAGGAAAAGTGGGTTCTTATTAAAAGAAGGTTTTGGATAACAATAGAAGACATGTGCTACAAGACATACAGAATTTAAATTCAAATCTTTAAAAAAATATTGATAAATTGTAAGTCTTATTAAAGAACTTATTCATATTTGATTAAACAAATTAGATTTATAGCTGGATATGTGAAATAATTGCATACATTATTATTTAGGATTAAAACTTCAACCAAAAAACAAAAATCTTTAAATGTTACTTTATTGCTTTATACTCACATATTTTTTTTTAACAAAACCCAATTAAATTTGTTTTAAGGAATAATATTATTTTCATGTGACAATATAAAATATAATTGGTAAATCTCTTTTCAGTTTTATGGATTTGTCTTTTATAGTAATATTTATCATTTGTAATTATTATGAATTTTTAACTGACAATAATGATTGTAAGATAGACAATATTTTTTGAAAAAGGAAATAAGTAAAAAAAGATCTTTGACATTTGTCTGTTAGTTTTATTGTTTGAGTTTTGTTTAATGGCATATCAATCTCTGTGGGTCATTTAATGCCAGAAGGGTTAAATTGGTTTTATTTTTTGTACATGTTTTAGGATTTAGGGTATGAGTTTTGGTTATGTTTTATTATATTTGACTAGATTTTGATGAAGAGGTTGATTTCTTTTAGAAATCTTAAAAATTTCCTCTGGTTTGGAGTTTTTGAAGAGGTTCTTTAAATTATTTGTTTGGTAATGTTTTAAGTGAAAATTTCTGAACCTTTCACAGTTTATGAGAATGCGTTTGACTATGTTTGCATGTTGAGCATACTGGGGGTGGGGGTTTTTCCCTTTTAGGAGGTCTGAATGGGTAATGTGGGTGTGACCAATATGAAGTCTGGAGATTATCACTTCTTCTTTTCTAGTTCTTCTGAAGCCTGCTGGTCATTCACCTATGGTATCTTGAATATGGTGGAGCTTGTTCTGTGTCTGATCATCCCAAGAATTTTGCCATTTCTTGAGTATAAATTTGTTAATAAGTGGTTTTAGATCAGTGTATGGAATTTTTGTATTGGATATATGTGTCTGGAGTGCCTTTTTTTCCAGCTTTGTCTGCCCTTTCATTTCCCTGTAGTCCCATGTGGCCAGGTATCCAAGAAAGAATGATGCTATTATTTTTAGAAAGAGTGTTAATTTTATCTAGTAGTCTTGTGATGAGAGAAGTTGATGAATCTTTGCTCTTTAAAGCTTGGAGAACTGATTTGGAGTCTGAATAGATGATAAATTTAGAGGATTTGTGATTTGCTATAATGCACATGGCTAGGCCAATAGCTATGACTTCTGCACTATAGATTGATGATTCATTTGGGAGACATTTTAACAGTTTTTGGTTTTGGAAGACAGCAGCACAACCAACATCTATATAGATATGGTGGTGGTCTGGGAAGTTGTTTTGGATGTTGAAGGAAGTTCTCTTGGAAGGTGATGGGGTGTGTTTTGTTTTTGAAAAGTTTGGTTAGGTCTAGCTTTATTATTGTTTGGTTTATGGACTCTGGTGCTGTTTTGGGGAGGATTGTATCATGTATTATTTTGGGATTGATTTTTGATTTTATTTAGGAGGGTTTGAATTCTCAGATCAAAAAGTTTAATTTATCTTCAAAAAGGTTTTTGTATCTTATTTCCATGATGCAGTTATAGGAAGTTATGTTGGAAGTTCTTTGAGGAGGGTGTAGTGAATTTCAGCTGGATTGAGTTGTTAGATTTGCATATTGAGTTTTGGAGTTCAGTTAGGGTAGAGGGTTGGTTATAACTCTCAGTATTGTCAGAGGTGAATTGTATTTGTTCTTTTCCTCTTTGATTCTGATTGAGTTAAATTGATTTTAGTAATTTTTTGGAGATGATAGTTGAGCAAAATTTTCTGCAATCAGGTTGGCCATTTGTGGCTTTCACATTTCCTTGTGAGAGGTAATTTATTGGGTTGTTTATGTTTTTATCTGTTATTTTCTTTATAAAGTCCCATATTTTGGGGGGATTTGTGTAAGAATTTATCTGTGAAGTGAAGGTTCACCAGAAGGATTTTTTTTAGCTTCTTTGATGATATGTTAGGTTTTTGCTCTTTGTTATTTGTATTTGTTTAGATTTTCTGATGAATTTGAATTTCCTGAGAGTTGCTTGATGTTTTCTTATTATGTTTTTGCACTCTTGTGTGAACTTTGGTTTATTATGCTTTGGAGATATTGTGGTTTTGGGGATAGTTTTATTTGCTATGGTAATGAGGGTGTTGGTAAAATGTAATATGGGTTCTTCTTGGTTTGTATTTGATTCTGGGATTAGTGTAGCAAACCATAGTTTTTTGTAGGATTTCTAGTTTGCTCTTTTGAAATTCCATCATGGGGGTTTTATTTATGATTTTGAATTTTTTTATTGTGGAGTTTTCCATTATTATTGGATAGTGGTCACTGCCACAAGGGTCTTTGTATACTCTCTAGTTATAACCTGTAAAGATTGATGGGTCACTGAGGGTTAGGTCTATAGCAGAAGATGAACCTGAGGATGGGTTAAGGTGGGACTGATAGTTCTTATTGTGGAGGCATAAATTATAGCTATTGATGATTTTTTTTCTAAGATCTGGCCTCTTTTGTTTGTCGTTTTACTTCCCCAAATTATATTGTGGCAATTAAAATATCCCATCAAGATAAATGGTTTAGAGAGTTGTTCAATTAGATTGTTTAATTCCTTTTCATTAATGGGGTTGTGAAGTGGAATATATATAGTGATGTAGCACTATATGGGTGGCCCGTCAAAGCAGACGATTCCTTTGTCTGTTTTGGCGCGAAACCAGACAAAGGATTTTTGGACCTGAAATCTCGCCGTATCCGGAAGTGGTAAGGAGACGCGAAAGAGTTGATGACAGGACCCGGACGAGAGCAGTTGGCGACTGGACAGCAGAGAGTTGGCGTGGAACCACGGATAGATGAGGTCGACTCCGGAGACAGTAGCAGACAAGATAGGGTCCAGCGAAGAAGATTGAGTCAAAAGATGTCGGCATTCCAGTGCTTGTGGAATTTTCGCTAGTAACCCACACTAGCGATAGTCCGCACACGGAAATGAAGTGTTGCATACCTCCTTCTGCCCTTGGTTAACCCCAAGCTTTGTTCGTGTTTGTTCGTCTGTTTTATTTTCTCCTATCCCCCCGATCGTATTCTTGTGTAGCGGTAAAGAAATGTGCGTTACCCCCTCAGCCACTAGTTGATCACTGGCTGGCCGTAAGAAGTGAAATGGTAGAAGAGACTGATCTAATGTGGAGGGGGTGAGGGCGTAACGTTACAAATGGTGCCGTGACCAGGATGAAAAAAAAACCTGATGAAAAAAAATTGGAATTGATCGGGGAAGTTTAGAGGCTGACAGACGAACGGAAAAAGAAAAAAAGGAAATGCCATAAGGACCTGCAACCAGCGAGACAGAGAGAAAAGAAAAAGAAAACGAAAGAGACAAAGAAAAAAAAAAAGGTGGAAAAGAAAGAAATCTACAAAGGTAGGAATACACATTCCCCCCTCCCCCACTGCACTCGAAAATAAGAACACAAAAAAAAAGATTTTTTAGATTAAGGAAATTTTAAGATGTAGAAAAAAAAACCCAAGTAATCTATTTCGTTTTTGTGTGTTTGTTGTATTTTTGTTAGATGGGAGGAGAATTTCTTCCCTTACCCTATTTTCACACTTAACTTGACCGGTAGAATTCAAATGCTTTTTTTCTTTCCTCTTCGTAGCAGTTTCACATAGTAATTTTTATACTTAAGTGTTAGGACCAGTGGCTTAAAAAAGAAAGTTAGTCCGTTCTGGGAAGTTTTATAGTAATTTTTTTTTATGCTGGAAAGGTGATAAGTCACCGAAAAAAAAAAAAAAAACAATTTTTTTTGCTGTAAGGTTCACTGAAAGAAAAAATTGTGGTATTTTAAAACCCCAGAGAAAGGGTTTGAGTTTGAGTTTTGTTTAACGGCATATCAACCCCTGTGGGTCATTTAATGCCAAAAAGGTTATTTTGAATTTCAGTCATTAAAGTAGCAGTTCTATAGAGATGTTTGGTTATATCTTGCTGAAAAAGTTGCTTTCTTTTAGAAAATTAAAAATGTTTTCAGGGTTTGTATTCTTAAAGATGTCCCTCAGGTTTCTTGCTTGATAGTACTTGGTACGGATATGTTTAAGGTTGTTACAATTTAGAAGGATATGTTTGGTTGTGAGTTGTACTTTGCATGATGGGCACACTGGGGCATCCTCCCCTTTTAACAGGTGTGAATGAGTAATGTGGGTGTGCCCAATACGCAATCTGGCAAGTATTACTTCTTCTCTTCTGATGCTTCTGTAGCCTGTTGGCCACTCTCCGATAGCTTTTTGTATTTCATGGAGTTTGTTTTGGGTCTGATTGTCCCATGATTTCTGCCATTTGTCTGATATAAATTTCTTTATGGTTGGTTTTAGATCTGTATATGGGATTTTTGATTTGCACATATCAATTTGAAGAGCTTTTTTTGCAGCTTTGTCTGCTTTTTCATTTCCTTGGATGCCAATGTGACTTGGTATCCAGGTGAATATGATGTTATTATTTTTAGAGAGGGTGTTTAGTTTGTTTAGGAGCTTTGTGATCAAGGGGGATGATGTATCTCTGTTCTGTAGTGCTAGTAGGACTGATTTGGAGTCTGTGTATATGATAAATTTGGAAGCTTTATGATTTGCTATGATATTCATAGCTAGATCAATGGCTGTGGTTTCTGCACTGTAAATTGAAGCTTCATTAGGTAGGCGTTTTAGGGTTTCTTTTTTTTGAGAAATAGCAGCACAGCCTACTTTTTTTCCTTGTTTGGATCCGTCTGTATAGATGTGATAGTGATCTGGGAACTTATTTTGTATTTTTATGAGTTTCTCTTGATAAGTGATGGGGTGTGTTTTTATTTTGGGTAACTTAGCCAGTTCTAAGTTTATAGTTGGTTGCCTTATGGTCCATGGTGCCGTTTTGGAGAGTATGGTATAGTGTACTATTTTAGTGTTGATTTTGATTTTGTTGAGGAGGTCACTTATTCTTAAGCTAAAAGGTCTGATTTTTTTTGGGTTATTTTGATACAGGTTTTCATATTTTGTTTTGCCGGTGTAGTCATAAGCAGGATTTTGTGGACAGGAGATGAGTTTGATGTAGTACTGTAGTGCTAATTTTTGTCTTCTTAAATAGAGAGGGGGTTCGTTTGCTTCTATGTATAGACTTTCCTTTGGGGAAGTATTAAAGGCTCCTAAAGTAAGGCGAAGTCCTTGGTGGTGTATTGTTTCCAGTCGTTGTAAGTAGGATTTTCTGGCTGCTCCGTATATATGAAGCAGCCATAGTCAAGTTTTGATCTTATTAGAGATCTATATAGCTTGATAAGTGTCTTTCTATCAGCACCCCAGTCTGTGTGGGCTATGGCTCTCAATAGTTGCATGGCTTGATTGCATTTTATTCTTAGCTTTTTTATATGTGGGATAAAGGATAATTTAGAGTCAAAGATAATGCCAAGGAATTTATGTTCATCTGTTATGGGTATTTCAGTGTTATTTAATGTAAGTTTAGGGTGGTTGTGCATCTTGTGGATTTGACAGAAGTGTACACATTTTGTTTTACTATTTGAAATTGTAAATCCATTTTCTGTGGTCCATTTTTGGATTTTATTTATGCATTGTTGTACTTTCCTTTCTATGGTTGTCATGTTTTTTTAATTATAGCAGATGAGGAAGTCATCTACATATAATGACCCTTTGATTTCTGGAGGGAGGCAGGATGTTATGCTGTTTATTTTTATTATAAATAGGGATACTGATAAAATACTGCCCTGAGGAACTCCCACCTCTTGTGGCTTCGAATCAGAGTATGTGCTGCCAATCAGTGTCCTGAAAGATTGGTCTTCAAGAAAGTTTTGGATGAAGATGGGAAGTCTACCTTGTAACCCAAAGTTTTTAAGGTCTTTGAGAATTCCGTATGGCCACGTTGTGTCATAGGCCTTTTCAAGATCAAAAAAGACTGCCACCAGGTGTTCCTTTTTTATGCATGTTTCTCTGATTAGAGTTTCTATATGAACCACCTGGTCCATTGTGCTTCTTTTTGTTCTGAAGCCTGCTTGTAGGTTTGAAAGCAGTTTATTTGATTCAAGAAACCATATTAGTCTTTGGTTTATCATCCTTTCTAAAGTTTTGCATGCACAACTAGTTAGGGCTATGGGCCTATAGCTGGTGGGATTTGTTGGGTCTTTTTGTTTTTTGAGGATGGGGATGATTGTAGCTTGCTTCCATAAAGTAGGGATATTGCCTGAGATCCAGATATTGTTATATATGTTTAGGAGATATTTCTGGGAAATTGAAGGTAATTCTTTAAGAAATGTGTAGTGGATTTCATCTGGACCAGCAGCTGAGTTATTGGATTTGGATAATGAATTTTGGAGTTCATCTAGGGTGAAAAGTTGGTTGTAGCATTTAGTATCGTCAGAGGTGAACTTTATTTTGTTCTTTTCTTCTTTGATTCTGATGGAGTTAAATTTGTTGGAATATTTTTTGGTAGATGATGCTTGGGCAAAGTTTTCTGCCATCAGATTAGCTATTTGTTTTTCACTCAAAGCTTTTGTGCTTCCTTGGGAGAGATGATTTATAGGAGTGTGGACAGTTTTATTTGATATTTTCTTTACAAAGTTCCAAATTATTTTGGGATTAGTATTTGAGTTTATTTTTGCAGTGAAGTTTCTCCAGGAGGACCTTTTAGCTTCTTTAATTGTGCGTCTAGTTTTAGCTCTTTGTTGTCTATATTTGTCTAGATTTTCTGATGAAGGGTTGGTTTTAAATTTCCTGAGGATTCTTTGGCGTTCTCTGATCATAGTTTTGCACTCCTCCGTAAACCAGGGATTGTTATGTTTTGGGATGTTGTAGTTTTAGGTATGGTTTTGTTTGCTATATTAATTAGGGTGTTTGTGAAATGTATTATAGGTTCTTCTTGGTTTGTATTTGTATCTGGGATTAGGGTGTCAAGGCATAGTTTTTTGTAGGCTTGCCAGTTTGCTTTTTTGAAGTTCCATCGTGGGGTTTTTGAGACTGTTTGTGGGTCTGATTTTCCTGGTTTAGTATTTTCTATTATGATTGGAAAGTGGTCACTGCCGCAGGAATCTTCATGTACCCTCCAGTTATATTCTATAAAGGTGGCTGGATCGCTGAGTGTTAGATCTATAGCAGAGAATGTACCTGAGGATGAGCTTAGGTGGGTTTGAGCTTTCCGATTGTGGAGACATAGGTTGTTGTTATTAATGATTTTTTCAAGGGTCTGACCTCTTTTGTTCGTTGTCCTGCTTCCCCACAAAATGTTGTGGCTATTGAAATCTCCCATCAATATATATGGCTTAGGGAGTTGAATTATTAAGTTATTTAGCTGTTCTTCGTTTATAGGGTCTTGAGGTGGAATGTATATAGAGCAGATGGCGGTGGTTTTGTGTAAAGTTGCTGAAATTGCTACTGCTTGTAGGGGGGTGCTGATGTTGATTTTGCTTTGGGGAATGTTTTTCCTTATTAGGATTGATACACCACCCGAAGCTCTTAGTCCCGTGTCATGTATATAGTCATATTGCTCATAATTTTTCATGTTTGTTTTATCATTGCTTTTTTTTAATGTTTCTTGGAGACATATAATGGTAGGATTTTGTTCCGTTATTAACAGCTGGAGTTCGTTGTAATTTGCCTTGTAGCCACGACAGTTCCATTGGATTATCTTGTGGGTATTTTGGTATTTGGCCATAACTATTTATGCAGTGTGTGTCTTGGGTTTAGGGTGTACTATTTAATTTTTGTATTTTCGATTTTAGGTGTCGAGTCCATTTCGGTTTCCATACTTTCTATGTTTCTGGATTTATTTTTGGTTTTTGAAGGGGTGTGTTGTGTAGGTTTTTGTTTTTCTTCTTTTTCTCTGGTTCTTGAGGTTGATCGGTTTCTGTTTTTGATCGTTAGCGTTTCATTTTTTTGGCTAGAGGTTGAAGGGATGTTTTTTGATTTGTCAGTTGAAGTTAGTTGTACATTGGGTATAATAGTTTTAAGGGTTTTGATTAGTTCATGTAGGTCGTTTATTAAATTTGTTAATTCTTCTTCTATTTTTGTTGTTTTTATTTGTGTTTTTGCTTCTTTTTCTACTTGGTTTGAGGGAGTCCTGGTTACCTGAGAGAAAGTTAATTTGTTAAAGGGATTTTCTATGAGTCTTCTTGCTTCAGGGAAGGTAATGTTTTTGGTGATTTTCATTTTGATAATTTCCTTTTCCCTTTCCCAGATTTTGCAGTACTTTAAGTCTGCTCTATGATTCCCTTTACAATTGTTACAGTTTAGGCTGTTTTTGCAGGATTCCTCTATGTGGTTTGGTTCCTGCTCTCCACATTTGACACACACTTGTTTTCTTGTGCAGTGCTGCTTCAAGTGTCCATATTTCTGGCAGTTATGACATCTTCTGGGATTTGGGATATATGTCTCAACTTTAACCACTGTATAGCCTATTTCTATTTCTAAAGGGGGTTTTGGGTTATTAAAGGTTAGAATGTAGGTATTGGTTTCAATTTTTTCATTTTGTTTTTTGATTGTTATCCTTTTGACGTCTATTACATTTTGTTTTTTTAGTTCATTTTTAATTTCCATTATTGAGCATAATGATAGCTCTCCATTTCTTATCACCCCTTTAGAGGTGTTTAATCTCTCATGGGGGTAAGCTTTTATATCTATGTTGTGGATTTTTTTTGCTTTAATATTATTTCAGCTTGTTTTTTTCCTGTCACCTCTATAAGGATGGTTCCATTTTTCAAGTTTTTTACGGTTTTGGGTGATATTAGAGCTGAAATACATTTTTCTATGATGAAGGGGGATATTTTTGTTAGCAGTAGTTTTTCTTTTGATTCTAGAATGATGAACCTTGGATATGGCTCATCATTGTCTGAATCACATTCAATATGGGGTCTTTTTGCTTGGGTTTTTGTTTTAACAGAAGCCATAAAAGTGTTGGATGAGTTTCACTGAACATGCTCCCCACCCACCTCGGAGCCCCATATGGGGATGTGCCTAGGAGGAAACCCATTCGCCTAGCAACACCAGGGCTACATGTTCAGTATACTCATGCTGGTGATAGACGAATTAATTTTTTGTCCCTGGGTTTTCGTTCCCAAGATAACTACTTCCCCAGGGACAGAAAGGACTATGAGTCTTTCCACAGCATGATTGACCCTACAGCCATCGTCCTCATTTAGATTTTAAAAAAAAAAAAAAATCTAAGAGAGTACTGTCATGACCAGCCGATTGATCGGATCGGGTCTCTCCGATCGCCCGTCTAGCCCAGTAAGGGCCAAAGTGGTGTGTTGCAAGAGACTTGACCACTCGATTTTCAGGCCAAGTACTGCTCAACCACCAGGATCCCGTCCTTAAGCATCACGGGTCGCCACCCACGGCCAACAGGTAGCCTCGTTGGGGGGAGGGTTACCCCTCTGCAGAGGTGCAGTCAGCGTATTCTACAGCCCCAGCTGACAGGGCGACCCCAGAGAAAGGGAAGATGAAACGAAAAATAAGAGAGAGAGTGAGATCGCTAAGCTAGGTTAAAATCGACTGGTCAAAGTCGGATCGTTCCGAGTGCAGAGGGTAGAAGGTGGAGGAAAGCTTCTACCACAAAAAAAAAAAAAAAAAAAAATGGAAAATATTAAAAAAAAAAAAAAAATGGAAAAATTAAACGAGGAAAGAGAGATAGGAACAGATAAAGAAATGATTAAAAGAAAATGTAAAATTGAAAAAAAAAAATGGCGGAAAATTTGAACAAAGAAAGAGAAGGAAGAACAGATAAAGTCATGAAAAAAAAAAAAAAAAAAAAAAAAAAAAAAGAGAGAACGAAAAGTAGAAAGAAAGAGAGATTGCTAGGGAATTTTTGTCACTGCATCCATGCCTGTCTCAGTTAAAAAAAAAAAATAATAAAGAATAAGTAAACTTTGGATTTTAGGAAGAAAAGAAAGTTTTCGTTTTTTTGTTTTTTGTCGATTTAAAAAAAAAAACGGTTGGAAGCAAACGCTATCCCCTCCCACACCACCCCCGGTAGAGGGAAGAATTCAAGTGGACAGGAGAGAAGGAAAGAAAGACGCAAAGAGAAATGGTAGAAGTGGGCAGAGATCTCAAGGGAAGAGAGACAAAGGTTAGAAGGTGGATGCGTGACAGATTCCTTCAGAACAATTTTATTTTATATATTTGGCAATTGAAGTTATTTTATTTTTATTTGTCTGTGAATTGTTTATTATTAATTTTTTTTTGTTGTTTAATTTGTGTGGATTTTTTTTTGCTATCCTTTGTTTTTTTGGGGTTTTTTTTTGTTTGTTTGTTTTTTGTTTTTTTTTTTGTTATACTTTGCCTTGTTTTTTGTTAATTTTGGGGGACTGAGCTTGCCTTGTCATTTGCTTTGTTGTTTATTGTTATTTTAAAAATTTTTTTTTTATTTTTATTTATTTATTTATTTATTTTTTTTTACCTTCATGGATTTTCTGGGTTTATTTTTTGTAAGTTTAATTGCTTTTGGCACTTCTTCACTTCGTCTGTTCATGTTCCCCCTGGGGGGTTAGTTGCACGGGGGCCCCGTTTCGGGGACTGGTATCGAGGGGTAGTAAGTTATACAAATGATGATTGGGAAAGCAAGTGGGCTGATTACGACGGATTGATGGATATGGTACCGAGGAAACGGTTGACGATGGGTTGGGAGGACGATGCCTGGGCGTGGGGCGGTGTCCGGTTGCTCCTCCCCCCTGGCTGGTCATGGCTGGATGATCTGGGAGATGGTGTCAATTGCTTTGTCTTTTTTCTTATCTTTTGAAAATCCATGGGGATTGCTGGCAAGGTGCTGGAATGAATAAAAAATAGGTTCCTTGGTCAACTGTTGCTGGGTTGGGAGGTGAATTCCACAGTGCTTTCCGAAACATTATTCCTGTTACGACACCGATCGAACTGCGGAGATTACTGATGCGCCCACGTCGTAAGGAAAGGGGGGAGACAAGTCCAAAAATACTCCTGAATTGTTGGGTAGGGGTGGTTAAAATTCCCCTGTGTTCTGATGGGTTGGAGAATGGGGCGAAATGTTCGAAAATTGAATAACATTGGAGGTGAATGGAAAAGTCCTCTTGAAATCGTTGGGTAGGGGTGGTTAAAATTCCCCTGTGTTCTGTTGGGTGGGGGCGGGGCGAATTGAAAGAAAATTTAATAATGTTGGAGGTGAATCGAAAAGTCCTATTGGAATGAAGAATAGGGATGAGTCAGGAGACCCCAGAATTGTTCACAGGAAAGCAAGGTGGAAGAGCTGAATCCAGCAATATTATTTTATTTTATTTCATTTATTTTTTTTTTATGTGTATGATGATATGGTAAGGGGTGAGTGATCCCAACCACCCCAGTGCAGTGTTGCTATGTTGTTATTTTATTCATTTATTTTTATTTTTTTTTTTAGGGGACGACGGAACCCCTTTAAAATTTTGTAATTTCGGTTGTTACTGCCTGTACATTTTTTTTTGTTGTTGAATTGTGTTGTAATTTATTGTGAATAAATGACAAGGGTAAGAGGGGGAGGTATATGTAGCACTATATGGGTGGCCCTCCAAAGCAGACGATTCCTTTGTCTGTTTTGGCGCGAAACCAGACAAAGGATTTTTGGACCTGAAATCTCGCCGTATCCGGAAGTGGTAAGGGGACGCGAAAGAGTTGACGACGGGACCCGGACGAGAGCAGTTGGCGACTGGACAGCAGAGAGTTGGCGTGGAACCACGGAGAGATGCGGTCGACTCCGGAGACAGTAGCAGACAAGATAGGGTCCAGCGAAGAAGATTGAGTCAAAAGATGTCGGCATTCCAGTGCTTGTGGAATTTTCGCTAGTAACCCACACTAGCGATAGTCCGCACACGGAAATGAAGTGTTGCATACCTCCTTCTGCCCTTGGTTAACCCCAAGCTTTGTTCGTGTTTGTTCGTCTGTTTTATTTTCTCCTATCGTATTCTTGTGTAGCGGTAAAGAAATGTGTGTTACCCCCTCAGCCACTAGTTGATCACCGGCCGGCCGTAAGAAGTGAAATGGTAGAAGAGACTGATCTAATGTGGTGGGGGTGAGGGCGTAACGTTACAGTGAGCTGATGGTGACAGTTTTATGTCAGGTTGCTGAGACTGCAATTGCTTGCAAGTGAATGTTGATTCTATTTTGGGGAACATTTTTCCTAATTAGGATTGACACTCCACCTGAAGCTCTTTGTCCGGTATCATGAATGCAGTCAAAGGTTTTTATTCCGGTATCATGAATGCAGTTCAAAGGTTTTTATGTTTAATTTGTCACTATGTTTTTTTGAAGATTTCTTGGAGTCATATGGTGGTAGGGTTGAGTTCAGCTATTAACAGAAGTAGATTGTCATAATTTGCTTTGTAGCCATGGCAGTTCCACTGAATTATTTTATGGGTAATGCTTTTTTAATCTTTGTGTGTTTGATGTTTATATTATTTTGATGTAGTTTTGGTTTTAGTGTTTTGTTTTTTGATTTGGCTGGATTCAAAGTTTAGGATTTCTCTGTTTTGAAGAGCTTTCTTGGATCTCTGTTTCCATCAGTTCAAATTTATTTTTAGTTTCTATTAGTGAGATTTTTGGTTTATGTTTGTTAGATTCCTTCTTCCAAGGAGATCTCTTTTTGGGAGTTAGCAGTGGGCTTTCAGTGTTGTCCAATTTTTTTGGTTGGAGATTGTTGGGTTTTGTAATGATGGGAGGGATGCCTGGAATTGTTTTTGTTTGGTTTGATCATTTTTGTGTCTTCAGTTTTGTTGCTGTGTGGGTAAAGGTTCTTCTTTAGATTTGGTCCAGCATGGGACTTAGTTGTCAAGTTGTTCAAGCTTTCTCTTAGTAATTCAAGTAGTGTCTTCAATTCTTTTATTAGATTTATCATGTTGGAGTGAGTCATCATTCCTTGATTTTGGGTAGAGTTGTTTGTGAGTTTCACTATGTTTGCATAGGTAGTTCTGGCTAGACAATTTTCAATGAACTTCCTTGTCTCCTGGTAGGATATATTTTTTGTAGGTTTCACTTCTAATATTCTTTTTTCTATAATTCACATTCTTTGGAATCTGCTAAGTGATTTTGTTTGCAGTTTGCACATTTTGGGGGTGGGGGGGTGTTGACAGTCTATATGGTTTCCATTTTCTTCGCAGTTCTTACATGTTGGAGGTCTGGTACACTTTTCTTTGTGGTGCCAAAATTTTTGGCAATTGTGGAATCTCAATGGGTATGGAATATAAGTTTTAACTTATCCTATTTTATTTCAGTAGGTGGTTTTAGAGAGTTAAAATTTAGAATAGATGTGTTTCTAGGAATCATTTGATTATTTCTCTTGATGGATATTCATTTGGCATCATTGACACCTTGTTTGCGGAGGTTACTTTGTTATTTTGTCTAAAGTGCAGACAGAGAGATCTGGGCTTCTCACTACACCCTTTGATGAAGTTGGGGAGTTGTGGGGTAGGCTTTTATTTTTTGGTTGTGAAAGTATTTCTGTTCAAGTAGTAGGGTCAAGAAAGTTTTTCTTGGCACTACTACCAGTAGGGTATTGTTGATTAATTTTTTTACAGATTTCCGTTTTATTAAACTGCTGGGTTTTTTTTTCGATAATGAAGGGAGATAACTTTGTGATTGGGGTATCCTCCATTAACTCCAACACGATAAATTTGGGGAAAAGGGTCTGGTTAGAGTCATTGTCTGAGTCAGACTCTGCACGCAGACACTTTAGTTTTGGTTTTGTTTTTCTTGTATACATAGAGATTTTTACTGAGTTCACTGACTGTACTACCCACCAACCACAAAGCCCTATGAAAGGAAATGTCAAGGGAGAAACCCATTCGCCTTGATAAGTCAGGGATACACATTCAGTATACTCACACTGAAGAAAGGGACCAGCAATTTGGGATCTTTAGGTTTTCATTCCCAAGTTTATTACTCGCCTAGAGATAGAAGGGGAAATATAGGTCTTTCTTCGGTGTGATTGACCCTACAGCCACCACTTTCTGCTTCAGAGACCTACAAAAGTCTTTTGTAGGCCTCTGAAAGAGGGCTTGACATAACCAGCCAATTAATCAAATCAAGCCTCTCCAACCACCTGTCTAGCCCAGTAAAGGCCAAAGTGAAGTGTTGATAATCATGTGGCCACTTAGGCCACTGGGTCACAGACAGCTCAGCCACCAGGATCCCATCCTAAAGCATCACGAGTTGCCACCCACAGCCAACAGGTGTCCTCTCTGGGGGGGGAGTCTTAGCCCCTCTACTGAGGTGCAGTTGGTGTATTAATTTTTTTTACAGATTTTGGTTTTATTAAACTGCTGAGGGTTTTTCCGATAATGAAAGTAAATATCTGACAGAGTGGATTAGTTATTTGTTTGTACATAGTAGTTTTGAGTACTGCTATCTATCACCAACAGTTCAATTTGATATCAGTCACTTGTTTGCTCACGGTTGAATGATCAAACAATTCTATTTCAAACAATTTAATTTTGCATAAGTCATTTGTTTATACAGAGTTGAGATGTCAAATCATTCTATTTGACCCATTGATAGGACCTTGTCAGGTGCTACCGCTCTGGGCTAGAGTGGACCTAGGAGCGATGGCAATGAAGGGGTACTCTACATTCCCCAAAGCTCCAGTATTACTGAAAACTCACTATCAGATTGTTTAGAGTCATATCTAAGACACGAATTGGGGGGAGAGGTCTTACCACTCTGCAGAGATGAAGTCGGCATATTCTACAGCCCCAGCCAACAGGGCAGTAGCGTTGTTGTGTCAGTCTGATTTTGAGCATGTATGTATTCCTCTTGATGAAAATAATGCTCACCAGCTGACCATTAGTAGTAAGGAAATGTTTTACAGACATCCAGCTAAATCCAAGCTTTTTTCTAAAGTGTAAAATACTAATTATTTCTAATTTATTGAAACTGACTTATCTAAACTCATCTTAACATGTTTTTCCTCTAAGAAATATTTACAAAGGTTTTTATAAAATACTTTTAATTTCTTCTGAAAATGAATGAAAAGATTTGTTAAGGAGAAAAAAAAACAAAGTCTCTTACCTTCTAATCTGCACATTGCAATATACATTCGACTGAAATATCAAAAAACAAAAGATGTATAATTTTAAAGAAAAATAGAAATAAAAATTATAAATCAATTGACTATAGATAAGTACATTTAAGATATTGGCTGAAACTAGTTTAACAATTAACTAAACAGGAATATGCTGAAGCAATCTTCCAAATGGGTGGAAGGTCTGCTAAATTGCTCTGATAATCACAGCATTCAAATTTTTGCCTTTCACTTGGGTTGAATTCTAATCAATGAAAATTATTTGTATTTGCTTATGATTTTTAATTGATTGGGTTAAAAATCATTTATAAGCTTCAGAAAAATATTAAATACATGTCTTATAAGCACCAAAATGAGTTGAATTTAAAGTTCTTTGATTGAGTTTTAATACTACAGTTAAGTATTTATACAGTCAGTTTATAGACAAAAAAATTACAGTTCAAAACAAATCTACAAATTTATAACAGTAGATTCAAAATGTTGCCAGACATAGAACACCAGAAAGGTCCAATTATTATCAATATCTTTATGTACTACAGGATCTGGATACTGATCTGACAAATAATTGATATTTAGTTTTATGTTCAGCAACAGAATCATATGACAATATTCGATATCATAACAGTGGAATCATTGAAATTTTAAAAATTCCTCAATAAAATGATACACATATTAAAAGAAATTTGAAAAAAAAAAAAAAAAATGAAAATTTTTTTTTAATTTTCAAAGTATATAAGAAAAATTTACTTTATTTCCATCTTAACCTCTTGGGTTCTAGATTAATCTTTTTAGAAAATAAGATTTCTTGTTAAATAATCTTACCTTGGACCAATGGTTAGTAAACTAGTTTTGCAAATCATTACTATAATAATGAGCTTGATCTTCAATGAGTGCTCTGTGTACAAATCTAAGTTAGTGATTATCTATTGAAAGTGAAACGTTCATATTTTTCTTTTGAGATAATTGCTCAATCACTAACTTTGAAGACAAGCACCTTCACACTGTCATGGACAAAGTTATCAAGTATTTATTGAAAATAAATAAATACTTGATAACTTTGATAACTTGATTTCTTTGTTAACTAATTTGGCATTAAAATTGACAAAGAGAATTTACCATAGAGACCATTTTCCTAAACTTGTTGAATTCCAATCTTGCTTTGTCAGTGCATCTTTCAGACATTTTCGGAATTTTGCAAATATATGATCCTAAAACAAAAGTAAAATAAACTTGACTTGGTTGCATTTTAAAATACAAAAAATAATTAAGATTAAAAGTGACTCAAGACTCTATGACTCCTTTAAGATAATAAAAAGTCAAAGCTCAAGATCTACCATTAGTAATGCACACAGTGAAACCTTTTAACTGCTTGCGACCGGTCCTGTCTTTCTCACTTGCCGCATCAATACACTTGTTCACTCAGTCCTACTGGGAAGCATCCCTCCGTGATCTGATGATCACATAGATGACAGCCCAAGGCAGGCCTCTTGCATCTAGCGCTCCTTCATGGTAATGGTACTTCCTCCTCGAACAAGCCGTCTGCAGAAGTGTCCTCTGTTGCATATGCGTTGTTTACCTCTAGGGGATCACTGCGTGCTTCATTGATGGTGATCATCCTTGCACTTCAGGTTGAGAGTTCATTGTCACTCCCACTCTCCAAGGTATTCACAAGCCTATGACGGGATGCAGGTCTCTTATATGACAGGGCATCCTGTCAACAAGGATGTTCTGTGCGCTGATCACACCTGTTGCACGTCCACGTGTATAAGGGGACGTGCACTGTCCATTTGGGGTTTTCATCCAGACACAGCTGCCTACGTCATATCTCATCTACTTCTGTTTGGGCTTATCTGGAGGGAGTGCATTGATACCTTTCAGTCGGATGCAGTAGCAATGAATCAGGTTGGCAGGGGCAGTCAGTGGCAACACATTATCCTTAGGGGTAACATTGTACCAATAGACTGATTCCATTATGGGGCACTGTTTCCTTGCTGTGATCCGTTTCACACTCCAATGACATCGTTTCACAATGCCATTACCAGAGGGGACATGTGCACAGTGGAAATGCAATCGGACTCCCCATTCACTTAGAAAGTCCCCGAAGACCTTGCTGCAAAATGCTGTGTCATGATCACTGAGCATTTCAGCTAGTGCCCCGCATTTGCAGAACAAGCTTTCTAATTGGCTGATAGCGCTTGCTGCATCGTTTCTTCTCAGATGACACCAGACTGAAAATCATGTGGGCCCGCAGTAAATGAGCGACAGATAGTGTCTACCTTGGTAGTGGGTTACATCCATTCCCACTCTAGACCAAGAGTCGCTAACATCCAACTTTCCCCTCAGCCAACGCATGGCTGGTGGGTCAATCAACTAGCAGTTCTCACAATTTCTTACCACAGCCCTCACCGTGGGATCAACCTGCCTGGTGAAGTAAAATGTTCGCCTTATGCCAGGGTGACCTCTTCGGTGATGGATGGACCTTATCCGGTCAAAGTCATGCTTGTTTGGTGACACAGCACTTGCATAGTACAAAGGCTCAACTGCTTTCTTGACGAGATCAAATCATCGCTGTGGTACTCTCATCAGACTATCCGCTCGGTTATGTTCTGACCGCACCAGGACTGCATCTAAAACAGTCCATACTCTTTGACTAGGCTTGTGAGTGCATCAAGCCACTGCCTGATTAGCATCTCACTTGCCGCCTTGGTGCACACCCTAGCCTTCCCCACGAGGGTGTCTGTAATCCATTTGTGTACACACGCACACAGTGTGAAGACGCAAAATAGTCGCTTTACACATCAGTGCCATGTTTACACCTTTCAGCATAGCATCAAGCTCTGCCAAGTTCATGTGCTGCATGTCCCTCTCCTTCCATAACCAACTCATATCCTCCACACCAGCTCCATCATGCTCCAGTGATACTCCAGTGGTTAGGGAACTTGCATCAACCCAAATGTTGAGCTCAGGACCATCAACACATCACTTTCTTCACACGGGGTCTTCTTGGTGCACTCTGGCAATGACTTCTGTTATCATTTTTGTTAACAGAACATCAGTCGTCCCAACCCTTTGTCATGTCTGCTGCTCTCCTCTTCATGAATGCCTCAGCCACCCTGAGCCATTTAACCACTAGGAAGTGCCCGACTAGCTTTCTACAAAATTAGAACATGCTGTGTTGAGTAAGACCCGTGGCATGCTCAGGACCTCATCCCCCTCATTCCCATATCAGCATGTTGCCCTCTTCCTGAACTGTTATGCCATGCACCATTCTGCAGCCGCTCTGGTTCTTTGCTGGCCAGTTCAAACTTAGCCAAATGTTGCCTCACTTTGGTTGTGAAAGCTATATCTTTGTTGATAAAGACATCGTCGATATATGCTGAAGTTGCCTGCCAGACAGCATCAACTTTCGAGAGTGTAGCCTCAACAATAGCTTACATCATAGATGGCGCTACATAGAGTCCAAAACCTATGCGTGATAAGCAGTACCTCTTTCCTTCGAAGATAACTGTTCGGTATGGCCATAAGGATTTGTACACATGCACTTGTAAATACGTTCTTCAGAGATAGAATACTAACATGTCAGAGCCTTTCTTTCTGCACTCTCTTAACTTTTGTGCAGAGATGTCAGCATGCATCGTGTAGGCATCGATGTATCCATTCAATTCGCAAAAGTCTAATACTGGGTGCATCTTAGACTTATTCTGTTGAAAGACGGCCATTAATGGAATCAGGCCCTTTGCGGGATGAAGTTCCTCCTCAAGATAGGGAAGCAGTTATCCATTGTTCAGCTATGTTTCCAGCTCATGACGGTACTCTTGTCGAACTTGAGCAGACATAGGCTACTCAGGCACCTTGTTTGTAAGTTACCAGGTGGCTGATTACCTGACCATTTCCACAATGCTAAGCCCTGGTCTGCTCATTGAACTCAGCACTGAAGTCCAGTTTCTCTATTCTGATCATGGCGCAGGCACACGGCTCCATCCTTGAGAAGATAGCATCATCGGACTCCACCCAACATCTTAATAATATCCATGCAAATTAGCATGTCGAAGCCTAACAGTACTGTCCACGACCAGCACATCAACTTTCACGAGGCTTACATTCTCTACTACCAGCATGGTAGTCCTGATGCCATTACCACGGAGAGTTTTACCGTTGATTGTAAGGACGTCCAATGCCTGCTTACTCCAGGGGTTATACACCGATCCAGTCACGAGGGACAGAGAACATCCAGAGTTCATCAGTGCCATTCGCTTCTTACCATTAACCACAGCTTCAATCACAGGGAGCACCTCTTTTAATTTGAATGGGGAGAGAGTGGTGCTAACATCTTGTTCCTGTTTCTGTTTCCCGGACAGTTTTTCATTAGGTGCCCTGTTTTGTTGCAGAGATAACAGTGCATGGTAGATCTTTCCCTCCAGTTTCTAACACTGCTGTGCTGCATACAATCTCTAGCCAGATGGTTCGGGCTCTTGCATTTGAAACAGGTGACATCACTCTGACCAGTTTTGTGAATGTTCAGTGTATGCAAGTCCAGCTCAGGTCGAACTGCTGCAGCCAGATGCTCATCCCTGGTGTCCACTAATACAGCGCAAGCTCTTTCCAGTAGCTCTCTTAAATTTCGGTTTCTATCCTAGTTGACGATCAGAAGAGTCCTTTGACATGACTCGGTAGCCCATTGACGAAGGCACTCATCATCCAACATTCAGGCAGCATTTCCCCAACCAGTCATGCCAACCGTTGCAAGTCTGTTAGGAACACATCTACAGTCTCTTCTGGATGGAGGCGGCACATGGTAAATTGTTTGAAAGCCATGAACGAATCCACTCTGTAGGCTTTTACAAAAGCAGCTTGATCTCCTCAATGTCATCTCGTTGCTCTTTTGACAGCTGCCAATATGTCTCTCCGGCCGCGCCTTTCAATCGTAGTGGCAGAATTCGTTCTACCTAGGTTATCTCATAAAGCTTGCAAGTCAATTCTGAGTTTTCCAGTCATTCCATTATTGGTATATCTGTTGACACATCACTGAACTCGGGGATAAGCCGAATGTTGAATTGCCTGGATGCCATGGTTAATAAGGTTGAAATAACTTGAAACCTTTTAACTGCTTGTGACCGCTCCTGTCTTTCTCACTTACTGCGTCAATACACTGATTTGCTCAGTTCTGCTGTGAAGCAAAAAAATGCCACAACGATGCTAAGATTACTTCTTTTATACCAGTTCTGGCTGGCCAAAATTTGCATACATCACAAACCCATCCCACTATAGATGAGACACGTGACCTACAAATTGCACCCCCAAGAACGTCACTTCTTGCTTCTTTCTTTCTTTCTTCCTTCCTTCCTTCCTTCCTTTTGGTGTTGCTATGAAAGGAATTCATTCCACACAGCTTTGTTGTCACATTTCATATCTCTCATTCGTCCGTCTCACCACCTGTTTTTTATCCAGCCAGGGATGGTTGCTAGATTCACATAAATGTTGGCTGTTCTGCCTGCATATACAGCACGCTACTCGTCTCTTTGAACAATGAACCCCAGTTAGCTCATCGGAGGCAGCAGTCTGTGGGTTCTGCCTTTCAATTTCACTACACTGAAATTTTTAATCTTTTAAAATTTGATTTAGTGTATATAAAAGTTGAATTTTTGAATAGACAAAAGGAAATTACTTAAAATTTTTTTTAAATCCATTAAAGTAGAGTAATCTGGATTTTTCACCAGTAACAAATAAGACATTTTTCAAATAAAAATAATCAAAATTTCAGATCTCTTCAAATACCCTTTTCAGAAATAAAATAAATTTTTTCACTCATTCACTTAAGTACAAGTTACCACTGAAAATGAAAATAAGTAGAAAGCACTTGGCAAAAAATTAAATCCTTATCAAAAAGACAAAAATTTGGTATGTACTTTATCTTTATGTAAAAATAAATTAGGTTTTGGATTGTTTTTGTTTTTTTACAAAATTTATAAATTTACATTAAGTTATTTTTCATTAGAAAAAACATGCAATGTCTATATTTTTACCTTACTTATGGAAATTTTACAATCAACTTCAACAGTTTGTCATATAAGTATATTAAATGATACATCATTATGAAGATTTACTCAAGCTCTAATTAGTCAGAAAATTTCATAAAAATATTCTTAGGGGCTTCACTGGAATTTTATTTGAAATGAAGATATCACTGCCAGCAGTCTCAAAAATTTGTTGCAATTTTGAAAATTTTCCTACTTTAAAAGATAATTACCAATAAATTTAATTTTTTTTTTTACAAAATACATGTGAAAAAAATATACTTAAAAATTATTAATCAACATTCAGGTGTTAAAAAGTGATATCTTTATTTATTTTCAAAACCTTGGTAGTCAAATTTAACAGGTGATAGTTACTTTTTCCAACTATCTTATTCCATTATATCATGTTATTTAGTAAAGAGACAGTGTTTATCCAAAGTTGCCAAGCAGTTGATCCAAACAGACTGTGGTTTTGTTAGAAAATAAATGTTTATGTGTTATGGGGGTCAAATCAGTTTTGTACGTTTTCCGTTCTTCCTCACGTTCATGTCACAGCAGATAAAATAACTTCCTTTGCTTCAAAAAACACCTGCCCAAATGATGAAATTAGCTACTTTATATGCAATGAAAGTGGGCATGATCACACTACAAATGAGACAAAGTGAGACCACAACCTATAAATTCATCTTTTAATAGCAACTATAATCTTTCAAGGAAACTTGACATCAAACTGATGCATTTTGAAGTCATCTCATTCATTATGCCCCCACCCGATCTCATGACCACACAGATGATGGGAAGGTTGTGGTCAAACACCTTCAACAAGCACTTCTTTGTAGAGGTGAAGGGGCAATACTTCCGCATCTATATCCTGTGGGTCCTTGGTATTCCCAGCATCATCACCACCATCGTCATTGTCCGATTTTGTACTTTCTGATGCAGGACGCAAATCATCTAACTGCATCACGTAAAGCATCGGTGTCTCCTAATCACTATCAGATGATGTATCTTCACTGTAATATTCTTCTCCTGAAGAGGTGAATTCATGTCATGAGCAAAGATTCTTCACATGGTGTGGCATGCCATTGACCTAGACTGTTTGGGAGCTGATAATTCCATTGACACATCCTCTGCTGAATCTAGTAGTACACCATCCATTTGGGGATTTGACCCAGACAAGATCACCAATTTTATATGGTTCTTCCATATTCTTTGGAATGTCTGTTTGTACCTATAAATCCTGTCATCTAGTGCAGTTAATGCTGTTACATCATCTCTAGGCATGGCATTGTACCAATAGGCAAGCCTGTTGAATGGAGCTGTTAAACTCTTAAGAGGGCAGGGACACTGCTCTGCTATCCCATTACCCTCCAGAGTGTACGCACCTCTGTACCTCACTCACACTCCCCATTCAGCTATGAAATCCCAAAAGTCTTGACCACAAAAAGTCAGGGCATTGTCAACCAATATTTCAATGGGAGGACAATGTTCACAGAAGACAGTTCTTAGTAGTTGTATAACAGACAACGCATACTGTCACACTAGTGGGTGCCACACAGTGAAACACATTAGGCAGCAATCTGTTAACCCTAGGCTGGGTCGTCTTGGTGCACTCTGGTCAGCATTTCAACTATCATTTGCTTGAGAGGGGCATCCTTCACAGTGTCATGCCACCAATTTGTTACCATGCTCACTTGTCTTTTTAATGTGCCACTGACTTCCCACAGATGGAAAATACTGTGTGTAGCTTCAATGTAACGGAGTTCTGAAACTGAGTTCCCTCACTTCCACCATAGTGTGTTGTGCGTCCCCCAGACTTTGAGTCTCAGTACAATGGATCCATCTCTTAATCAAGCAGGGTCTTTGCTAGACAAAACAAAGCTACTTCTGACCTCATCTGCTGAGAGTATGTCCTCATTTACATATGTCATTGATATATGCTGACATAGCTCTTTTTATCAGCTCATCTTGTTCTAACACTGTCATAACGATGACTTTCATAATTAGGGATGTCACATTAAGGCCAAACCCTAGAAACATCAGGAAGTACCTCATTCCTTTGGCGAGGACCATTTGGAATGGCTACAGTGTCTCATGGATCTGTATTTAAAAAAACGCTTTCCATAGATCAAACAAAGCCATGTTGGCCCCCGAATGTCCCCATTCCCTCATTTGTTCAGCACACATGTTTGCATTTGCAGTGAAGGCATCTACATACTGATTTACTTTCCTATAGTCCATCAATGACTGTACCTTAGCTTCAGTAACTTGTGCAACAGCCATCAGAAAGATCAATCCTCTAGGGGGGTGCCTAATCATTCTTGGGACTACAGTATCAGCCAGTCATTCATGATCCATGTCTCCAATTCTGTCGCATATGCAGCTCTGCTTTTATTGGACACCATATATTCTTCAACGGTGTTGTGCAGTTGATCTGGCACTTTGTTTCTTATCCACTTCCACTTCACTGTCCAGACCTTTTTCTTGTGGTCAAAAACAGCACAAAAGTACTGTCCCTCAATCATGATGGCAGTACATAATTCACGTTTCCTCCTAAGCTGCACTTCTCCAGTAGGCCTGATCACAATAAGGCCTAGTTCACATGTAGCATTGATCCCGACCAGTAAATCGTACCCCAGAGGTTTGTCACACACCATCAGCAGGTCCATCTTAGTAGAATCACTTCTCTCTAATAGGATTGAAATAACTCTGACTCTGCAGCATATATCAATCATCTCAACCATCAAATGTCACCTATTCCGGGCCCCACAGCAGTTTGCACTGATTATTGAACAGGGGCATCCATATCTATAAGAGTCGTACATTGCATACCATTCAAAAATACACTACAGACAAATCCACATTTACTGACAGTGGGCAAGGGTGGTGACAGTTCCTTGCCCACGAGTCTATTTCCCAGACTGTTCCACGCTAGGTGGCCCAGACAGTTACAGTGGAAGCAACGTGGTTTGTTCAGATTCATGCTCTCCATATCACTTTGACTTCTATACTCTTAGGAGAAGTGATTGGGACCAGCACACTTGTAGCATTTGAAGCCCACATGGGTTTTGGGGAATCAAAAATCACCAGCAACACTCTTCTGATTTAGACAATATTTCCTCCGTCCTTGCAGCTGCTACTTTAAAATGGTTCAAACCCTAGCCAGCTGCTGGTTTATACTCATCTCACCCAGCTTTAATGATACTCGCAGGAGCTGGCTATTAATGGACAGCCCTTTCAAAAAATGCACATCCCAATATTAGGTCATATACGCCACCAAATGCTACCAATAGCTTTCTTAAATCAGCCAGGTACACATCAACCTTACAACTGGAAAGACTTGTCTCTCTATAAACTACTTTCAAGTGATAGATTGATCCATTCCGAATGCTGTATAAAAGGCATGCTTTATCTTGTCCAGGTTTGCTTTTTCCTTGAGCTGCTGGTAGACTGTGTAAGCACCCACCCTGTTAACCTCAATGGGATGACCAACACAGACTCCTTTACACTGAACAGTTTGCAGACACGCTCTGCCTTTTTGAACCATTCGACAATAAACAAACCAGTAGGGGAACTATCTAATTCCAGGATCAATTTCAAATCAAATCTGTCCATCTTCTAGTAGTCACCAAAATAATAATAGTTAAGAGACAATGTTTATCCAAAGTTGCCAAGCAGTTGATCCAGACAGACTGCGATTTTGTTAAAAAATAAACAACCTTTTTGAGTTATGGGGGATGAATCAGTTTTGCACCTTTTCCGTTCTTCCTTACATTCATGCTGTGGTGGAGAAAATAACTTCCTTTGCTTCGAAAACCCCCAGCCCAAATGATGAAATTAATTGCTTTATATGCAACGAAGGTGGGCACAAGTTTGCATAGCTGCTGCTATGATCACACCATAAATAAGACAAAACAAGACCACAACCTATAAATTTGTTTTTTAATTGCAGCTAGCAAGCTTTCAAGGAAACTTGACATGTCAAAAAGCTGCGTTTTGTGGGAGGTAAGTCATCCCATTTATTACATATCAAATATCAAATTGAAGAACTATTCAAGTTCTATTTTGACAGAAAATTGGATGAAAATATTTTAAGGGTTTTTGCTAGAATATTATTTTGAAATGAGGGTACCTATATGAGCTACATCAAAAACTGATTCTTAGCTAAATAAGAAAAAATTAGTAGCATGGCAGTTTTTATTTCATTATCCAATAACTATAGAAATTATCTTATAAATTATTACATCAAATCAAAGATCAATTTCTGTGCTATTTAATGATATTAGTTTAACTGTAATCTAATGCTTGCCTGTAAACTTATAATTTTACAGCAGAGAGTAGGCCTTAAAACTCAAATTTTAATGTTTTTAATTGTGAATGTATGTATAATGAAAAAAAGCATTTAATAATAATTGTGGTACAATGTTGGGCATTCGTTGTGGTGTGGGTGAGTGCTAGTCAGATGATTCCTTTGTCTGTTTAGGCATGAAACCCACACAAAGGGTTTGCGAGCGAGATTTCCTATGAGACCAGAAGAAGATGAGGAAAGGTAAGGTCCCAGGGCAGTCAACAGAAGAGAAGAGTTAGCAACAGCCTGGGAAAGGCGATGGTCAGAGAAAGGCGGTTACTCAGAAGGAGTTGGGACCTGTGGACCCAGAGGCTGGGTCAGCCGACGCAAAAGGATAAGTCAGCATTCCTGGTAGCTGTGTGGGAATTTTGTTTGAGTTCATGCTCATGATAGCCACAGAAGCACAGAATGCAGGAAAAGTGCCCAAACTTCTCCCTTTGTTCTTCTTTCTTCCACTCTCAGTTGTGTATGTTGTGTCTTGTGAGTTTGTAAAGCAATGTGAAATGCCCCGGCCGGAGATGAAAGAAAATACTAGACGATCGGATGGCCATGAGCTGGTTCAGGAGGGTAGATTGTCACATAATGCTTTAAATATAATGTAAGAATATAGAGTCCAAAAGAAGAATACCCTGTGATGAAACAGTTCATTAGTGAGATATAAGGCTATTTCCAGAAAGTTATACGCATTACAGTGATATGATAGACATAAAAGAAACATACTGCCAAAATGTGAAGAAGGATGACAGAAACAGAGGGCAAGTGCAAAAGCTAAAATGAATGTAGGATACTTACCATGTCTTTTTTTTGCTTAAAGAGACATAGAAGTCTCATTAGATGTTTCTCCTTGTCTGAGAAATATGGTGTTGGTGCATTTGATTTACATTTGGTGATGTACCATGGCAACATATTGTCTGTTGTGGATGACAGCAGCTAAAAAATCAAAGTTTCATTCTACAACTTTCATTTTACAAACTTATGGTCTAAATCATGTTGAAGGCACTGATTCCCACCAGATTACTAAAGTTAAGTAACAATGAACCATCTTAGTACACAAATGAGTGACAACTTACTGATGTGCTAGATTTTGTTTAGTCTAGCACACCAGTAAGTTGTCACTTGATAAATAACAACTTTCATTTTATTTTTGCAAATACATAAACACATTCAAAATCAAATATTGATTACTTTTTTAATATCAAATACTTTGCTCTTTGATACATTGTACTTTTGTAAAAAGTTTAATTCAGTCATTTAAAAGAATCATTCATAATTTTTTTCTTATTTGAATACAATAAAGCTTTCTTTAATTTCTTTGCATTGAAGACAATTTTGGACTAAATTTTAGAAAAAAATACGAACATTAGAAGAAAAACTAAAATGGAATTTTATTCTCATTTTTATGAAATAAACTTTTTCTTATATAGCTTTAAAACAAAGAGAAAAGAAAATGATGAACAATTAGACATTATAAACTCTTAATAAGCATTGTTGAGAGTTTAAAATTTTGTTTAATCTGATAAACAAGGGTAATCACTAGTCAAAATATCCACCTTTTAGACAAGTACATTGGTCAAGAGAAAATACATTGTTTTATCTGAAAATTTTAAATCATAAATTCTTTTCTTGAGTGGTGCTTCAGTTTACAAAATCTATGACTGAGATTTTCTGAGGCTGATAAAGATCCATGTTCCCAGTCTGAAAGGCAAGTTGATTAGTCGGTGGAGACCACACAAATGTGAAGGATTATCTAATGAATCATCTAAATGGTAGGTAGAAATAAAAAAAGGTGAAGTTATTAGATTAACCCTTTTTTACACAATCAGTCAAAAGCTAGTAAATATAGTGAGTTTGGCAAAAGAAAAACACCAGATATTAGTGAAGATGTTTGGAAAAGTAGTTGCTGACAAAGTACTAGTAAATAATTAAAGATTGCAAAGCTGAGGTGATCAAGACAGTTGCTGTTCTTTGTGAAGTCACTATATTTCTACAGTTATAATATTGGGCTGAAATTAGAAGCTTAGAAGATTGCCAGAACTGATTTCAATAAACCTTCTCTGACCAATTTTGAAAAAACCAACCCTAAATTTGCAACATCCTGCATTTTCCCTGTACTAAATAAACTCTTTATCATATGGTATAATATGTTGTTGCAAGTCAGTCAAATCATTTTTTTATTTATTTATTTTATTTATTTTTTTTTTAATATCCTGGTTCATATGACAGTGTTATACCAAGTTCTTACTGCAACACATTTCAACAACCTACACCAAGACCTCCAAATCTAAACACAATGTGGGTGGAGCAGTTCAACCAACAAAGATCAGAGAGAAGTTAATCTTTTTTGGTGATAACAAGGAGCTTTGTGAGTTATAGATATACATGTTTGATATTTTATGAACTGCTTGCAATTTATTTACATTTTATTATTTTGTCATTAATGAAAATAATTTTTTAACACTAAAAATAACTTTTAGCAAGAAAAATAACTTCCATTCAAAATGGAAGCACAACATGAATTCAAAAAATGTCATTATGCTCAAATAGAATCATTTTAAAACAAACATGTCCATGTATTATAACATAGACCTTGATATAAACTGATGCTGAAAATATGTGAAAAAAGGAACTGTCTCAAATAATGAAAATTCCCCAGGAAATACAATGCAAGCATATCTGAATTATTTTAACAGGGGGAAATATGTCTGGATCTACTGAAAATTTTAAACAGCTGCTTAACTTTTTTATTCTCATTTTCTAATATAACAGTAGCATCTTATAAGAAAATTAGTAACCAAGATTTTGCATATAAATTCATGTACTGTTTGGGTGTGTGATACAGCTTCAGTTCTGATAATTTTAAAAGTATCAGAACTGAAACAGTATTTACCATGACAAAAATGAAATGAACAATAAATTAAATTTTAATTTTCTTCAAAATAGTCCTCTTGGCATTCAGCAAACTTATTTCAGAAAGTTTTCCATTGGTCAAATCACTTTTGAATCTCATTTTCTGATATAAAATGAAGTGGCACTGTCATTCTAATATCCTCCACATCTTTAAATTTTTTAGATAAATTTTGAGTTTAGAAAACAAGAAAAGGTTGCACAAAGCATAGAGGATGCCGTACTTACACAATCCTGGGTTTCAATGAAAACTACTGCCCAGAAAGTATCAAGACTAGTGTGACATGGTATGCTACAGAGAAAGGGAAGGGGAGGTCGATTTTCCTACCCTTCTGTGTCTAAATCAACAGGCACAAAGACTGACTGTTAAAAGGAGATATGAATGAAAGTCAACTCCTTCCACTGTATGACCTGCAGCTTGTTGAACAAAAAAAGGTATCCAGGTCACTTGGGTATCGTGACCAGATTCAATAGTGGGAGAAGGAAAAAGTCAAATTGTTGGCCCATTGACCCTTAGCGCCAAAATGCCATTTTTTTCATTAGAGAAATTTGGAAAAGAATCTTCAGTTTGAGGACAGAAGTCGGCAGAGAAAGACGCCAGTTTACAGCCAAACTCCAGGAGGTCCCTTGCCTGCAAAAAGAATCTTTAGTTCTGGACAGAAATCAGCATTAGAAAGATGCTGACTCAGCCGACTCTGCAGATGTCCATCGCCCATAAAAGAAAGGAACCTGAACATTAAGCCTTGTCAAAGATAAGTACAACTTAAACTGTTTTCCTTCTACCCTTCCTAAATATTGGGGAATTATATGTATTTAAAAAAGAAAGAGAGAAACTGAAAGGATTCTGTTTCATCATTAGCAAATTAAAGTATGAACTTTGTTACATGCTTCAGTCCAGCGACTTAGATACTTTCTCAAGTAAAAGAAAGAAAAAGAAAGAAAAAAAGGAGAAAGAAGAAAAGGACTGATGAGAGACATTTATGTTTGATGCTTCCTGTTGGCTTAATATTGCCAGTATTTTAAAAGGAAAAGAGAAAAGAAAAAGGAACTGTTTCTTAAATCTTATCATTAGTTGTTTGGTCGTTGCCTATTAAAAATTTGTTATATTTTAAATGCACCCTTGTGTTGAAATCTATTGGTTGTGTTGTTTCTTCTATCGATTTGTCTTCTTTTGTGCGTATCTGTTTCGGCCTCATATCGCTGTCATTAATTCTCGTTAAACGTCTTATTCACCTTAAAACATTACAAGGGAATTTGGGGAATTTGACAACAGTTAATATTTTCTAACCTTGAAGTCCATTTTTTTCCGCTATCTAAGGGGGCATGAAAACGAAGGACTTGGTGGGGTATGTGAAAATGAATTGGAAACCCCCTTGCCAGCATCAGAGATCAGTCTAGCCCCAAATTAACCCCCACATTATTTGCCAGTTTATCAAAATAGGAGTCTTGACTAGGACTTATTTTGTGGAGGGTCAAGTGCCAGACTGCCCTTGATGTCACATGCGCATAAAATGAATTCTCATTCTGAGATAATTATTCATAATTTATAATGTTAGTTGCTTGGCTGAACTTTGCATTAAAAATCTTTTAGATTTAAAAGGTCCAATCTCAATACTTCTTTTAATTTTTGATTATCATTGATATGTTAAAAATCAAAGTTCATTAATTAAATTTACCTTCTTCTCAATCTGTAATTCCCATTTACAAAATTTATTACAAAATATACCAATTATAAAAGCAATGATTCAAAAGAAAAGTAAATACAAAGTCTTACCTTTACTGCCTGCATTACAACTATTTCAACAATCAACCCAGCTTCTCGATTTGTCTGAAGTAGTTTTTGTAACACTTGACCAGGAGGGCTGCTTGCATATTTCCAATATGTTTGAAACTCCCTATCTGCAACTGAAAAAAAAAAATAATGTAAGAATTTAGGCATGAATTTTCTTGAGTTAAACAATCTAAACAATGCAAAGATCAGTTTAAGTCTTTCAAAATCACAAATCCAAAATTAAATCTATAAACATAAAAAAGTTATTACAATGTGTAATTTTTAAAAACTTCTGCCAATTGTGTAAATAATGCTCATGAAACATTAATGTTCATATTGATTTGTATAATTTTAGACACATGCTACTGTAAAAATCATACAAGTGTGATGCCAAAATCAGATGATTTTAATTAACTAACAATATCAAGATACTAAAAATGTGACTTCAACTGGAAAATCAAGATAATGTTTGACATTATGAAACCACCATTTTTTTCAAAAGTAGTAGCTCATGGAGACAGGGAAAAAATCCTGTATACTGTTATATTTCTTAACAATCAATCAATTTACAATCTCAGTCTGAGATTTATATTGTTGTCAACACAAACAACCAACTTTTCAGGATACTGTGAGAGTATATCTCATTTGTCTGTAACAATTATCAGGAATGAAGGTAATTTCAAAAAAAATATTTGTATATGATAATTATCAAACAAGAATGTATAAGCAATAGATTTGACATTTTCTTTTTTTTCATTGTTCTTTTAAATTAGTGCAATAATAATTGTGTCCCAAAATATATAATGCATATAATGTATCCATTTTTGTCAATTTCAAGAATCTGCTTCTCGCTACAAGCATACTCTTTAGAGCTCTAAACTAGCAAATAATGCAGTGCCATGGGTCAAGATATTTACATGGGCAAGATATCCATTTCATGAAATGCTAGCTGTTGTTCACACACACCTGGATAAAAGATGGTCTTCCTTCCTCACTAATCTCCGGATCACACAGGTGACAGGCAGGAATGGGAGGAGTCACTTCTGTCTCATGCTTCTCCATAACACTTAATGCAAGAGGGTTATCAGTTAAAGTGAATCTGAGAAGAGATATCTTCTCATCCGAATCAGTTATGTCTTCATCATCCACCATGTCACTGGGTGTGTGTGTGGACTACTCACATTCTACTACAATTTTCAGTTCTGATGATTTGCGGAGCCCTGAGGACCAGCTGTCATGGTTGCTAGCTACTGAATCAATACTCTTGACAGGGCAGAAGTCCCTGATGTAACATGGCATCCCATTGACCAGGACTGAATGTAGACTGTGGCTTCCTGCCACCACTCTTTTCATATTTGGATGTGTATTTAGTGTGCAGGGTCTTCACCCACACTACATTTTGCAGGTTGTGACCTCCTTGCATGCTGGTGGACATGCAATGTTGTAGTAGTAATGCCACGAACAATCTTACCTTGAAGAAACAGAGGGTGTGCTCTCTCTGCTACCGGCACATGGAAACCATACGAAGAAAAGGACGCAAGAGGTGTGACTTGTTTTATGGAGGAGAACGAGATAAGCCTCTGTGAAGTGGCGAGATTTGATGAATATAAAAGAGACTAAGTTTGAAGTGGAAAAGAGCAGGATTTTGCTGATGTTTGATTGGTGAACATCCATCAACTTATTTTGCGTGTTGAATAATTTGACTACCCCCCAATTGGTTGATTCCACTTCGACTAGACTTTTCCCAAACCTCGAACAAGCTATTTCGGCATACGTGTAACCAGACGTAAATGGCCAGCAAAGCATTAGACATTCGGCTGATTCCCGAATTTCATGGCGTCTCATCCAACCACACGGTGTCAGAATGGTTGGAACAGGTGGAGCTGGTGTGCGAAATGTGTGGTGTTGACAACGTAGAACGTGTTCTACCACTCAGGCTGAGAGGCAGGGCTCTGTCAGTATATCGACGGTTAACCCATGATCAAAGGGAGGATTTACAGCAGGTAAAACAAGCCCTCCTCGTGGCTTTTGCGCCGGACCCTTTTGTTGCATTTGACACATTTGTCTCGCGCCGTTTGCACCCCGGGGAAACTGTGAATGAATATTTGGGTGACCTACTGGACCTAGCGCATTTGATCGAAGAAAACACCTCTGACCGATGGCTCAGTTGCGCTTTCATGTCAGGACTCCCCAGTCCAATTAGACGACAATTACGTGGGTCCTCAAGGAAGGAACACATGACCCTAGAACAGATTCTTGCTAGGGCTCGAGCTCTTATGACGGAAGAGGCAGAGGTCGATGAACCTGTTGCTGCGGCGGCGGGCGACGCCGAGTTCTTCCTCATGTGCCTGTGGTCCCACTTTCAACCCCCGACAAGCAGAATGCAGTCGCAGTGCAGTGCTACAAATGTGGAGGTCCCAATCACTTTGCCAGAGATTGTCAGCAGCCTGGGGGCAAATCACGAAGAGCACTCCCGGAGATACGCTGTTGTCAGTGCCAACAACAAGGACATGTTGCATTGAGGTATCCAGAAAACTAGGTAAAGGGCAAGAGGCCAGCACTATACTCCCCCACACTTCATGCAGAGTTTGACCAACGCACCAAATCCTGGACAGTATCATGGAAGTGGTCCGCTGATCAGCCACCAGAAAAGTTATATAACAGAGTACCGGAGTACACCATCCCTGTAAGAGCTCATGCAGAATACGATAAAGAGCTACAAAACTGGATTGACAATGGGTGGTTAGTTCCTTACCAGGAAGATAAATTGGGGGCCCCCAAAGAGCACGATCCCATTAATGGCAGTCATCCAGCAGAATAAACAAAAGGTAAGGCCGGTTCTCGACAATCAGGAGTTGGATGATCACGTGGATCCATTTACGCCTCGTGCAGACATATGCACCGAAAAGTTGAGAGAATGGCGACGAGTAGGATCGAATGTATCTGTGTTAGACCTTCGCAAGGCATACCTTCAAGTGCACGTTCACCAATCACTATGGTCCTATCAAACTGTACTGTTTACTCATACTTGGTCGAGTGTAGATTCCATTTACTGGACCTGTGAAGCCGTTATATGATCCTTCAGTGTTATATTGTAGAGGTACACAACCTCCTTCGTGAAACACTGCTTTCTGGTGGCAATGTGCTTGATGGTGTGATGGCATCTTTCCACTATACCATTCCCCGCTAGGAAGTAAGCACATTGAAAGTGCAGGCAGATAGCCCAGTCTTCTGAAAATTTTCTGAAAGCACTCCAACAGAATGCTACACTATTATCAATGAGCAGTTTAGTCAGTGGACCTTGTTCCTAAAATACTGATTCTAACTGCCAGATGACATTGATGAAACAGAGTGCCAGAGGAACAACCAAGTTAAGGCCCTTATGTCTAGCTGCCCAGTTTTTCACTGCACCAGAGTCGGATCTATGGATTGACATGCTAAACATCATTCCACCACCTCTTTTATAGCAGCCTTGATTACTGCAGGATTGACCCGCTTCACAAAATACAGGGTGTGCTTTACACCAGGAAACCCACTTTGTTAATATATATTCATTATCTAGGTCAGATCTGGCTCATGGATGGCTGCAGCACATACTGGCTGTGAAAGCTTTGCTTCTTTTCTTATTGTGTCAAACCATCATTGAGGCACCCTAACCCAGTTTGCACTCAATTTAACCAAGGCCACTTTGACAGGCTGTATTCTTTGGCAAGCCCCTCAAGAGTGCTGAGCTGATGTCTTATAAGCATGTGTGTTGGAGATCCATCAGTGCACACATGCTGAATCAGTCAGCATGCAGAGCACTGTTGCTTTCCATTGGAATACAAGATTGACACCTTTCAGCACTGCATCCAGCTCAGCAAGATCTATATGCTGCGCGTCTCTGTCTGGACACAGCCAACACAGATCTTCGACAATGACCTCGTCAACTTCGCCAATAGCCAATGAACTTGCATTGAACCATACCTTTATTTCTGGACCACACACACAATTGATAAAGTGTTCTCAGATTTGTCTTACTGAAGCTAGGCTTTCATCAATGCAAATGTTATAGATGTAGGCTGATGTGACATGTTTGATCAATTTATCTTGAAACAATACCATATAGATAATCAACTGCATTATAAGTGATGCTACATTCAGCCTGAAATGTAGCTGTATAAGGCAATACCTATGCCCCCTTAGTAGCAGAGTCTGAAATGACCACAATAACTTGTGGATGTGCACATGCTGGTGGGCCTTTCTTAAATTCAGCAGATAGACTATCCCCTCATACCTGCCTCTCTTTTAGCTTGTGCAAAGAGGTGTCAGTGTTCGCAGTGAACACATTGATGTATCTATTCAGCTCCCTGTAGTCCATGACGGCAAACCTTTTTTGTTCTCCTAGATCACAGCTATCAGCGGAATTAAACCCTTAAGCAGTCAGAAATCCTTCTCAGAATATAGCGTCCAACCAGACTAGCAGCTATGCTTGTACTCCTGTAACACCAAATTACACATGGGATATTCTACCACCATGTTTTGTAACACTATTGTGCTTGACCTTCTGTCCACTTTCACATTGCAGTCCAAACCCTTGTCACATGGTCAAATTTGGCACTAAATTCCTGTTTGTCAATAGGTATTACCACCCACAGGAGAGGTTTACTGCAACAGATGGAGTGATTCATATCCCACTCGTCTCATGTTCAGGCCAATCAGCAGTTCATACCCAAGTAGTCTCTCATGAGTCACAAGGATATTAAATTTGATTGGATTGCAACTGTTTAGGCTAGTAATGACAACTCCGACCTCACAGGCATTAGTCTCTCTCTTGATGTTCGTCACACTCACAGACTCCTTTATCTACAACCAGCTATTGATCAGGAGCAACTGGAGTCAAAAAGCACCATGTGCGGCTTCCATTAATTTGGACAGCAATTACAAGTAGTGCTGAATTCTTATCTGCTAGAGAGAAAAACCAGCACTATTATCTACTCCCATTTTCTTTGCCAGACAGGTCCATGTCAGATGACATTTTTTGTGGCACTAAAAACAACACATCTTTTATTGCAGTCCTCTCTCATGTACTCTGTCTTCTGTTTGACAGTTAAGGTAGTCAAGTGCCAGGAGGTTTAGTCTATTCCAGGGTTAGTGTGTAATGTATGTATATGAACAAATAGGGATGTCAGGACACTTAGTCTGTGCTGCTTGTGTTGCTGCTGCTACTTCCACCACAGTTGGTTCCACCATATCATCCTTCAAGGCAATCCTGAGGGATAACACTAGCATCTGATCATTAAACACCTTACCCATTCTCCACAATATGCAATGGAGGCAAGTCCCACCACAATTATGCATCTAAGAATGCAGTCACTCACCCCTCCAAACAACACTGCAATCTTCAGCAACTCTGTCAGATATATCTCAATGGATTCATAGTGATGCATCTGCTGCACTGTAAAATAGTCACATGCATCTGCTGCATTGTGAACTGGTCACATGCCATGAAGTTATCCATCATTAAGGCAACACACAAAGCAGTCTTTATTAGTTTTCTAGTCTCCCAATAGCTGGTAGACAGAAAACACACTCCCTGTCAGTCTCAAGGCAATAACATGCTTTGACCACTTTATGCTGCACATTCTGCAGACAAGTTCTACTTTTTCCACCAACTCAACCACTGATTCAATACCATCAAATAAGAGAATCAGCTTCATATTGAATTCACTGCCCACTGTTTACACTAAAAGAACTTACATCCTTTTTTTTCAATTTCAAGAATCTGCTACTTGCAGCAAGTGCAATCTTCAGAGCTCTGGCGCAGAAAACAGTGCAGCTACTTATATAGTAAGTAGCACATGTCAGTATATTGGTATGGGTGAGATATCCATTACATGAAAAGCCAGCCATTCCATACACTTACCTGTAAACCTCCAGAAGGATATCTGGCCACCACAGTGGTAACTTATATCCGCTTTGTCCATGGTAAGTCATGCTCTTCCTTCTTACAGTTTTCTCAATCAGTAAAGGTAGATATTGTTTTGATGGACACAATAGTGCATATCCATGATGCTCAATTTTACAAAAGAATCAAATATTATTTTATTTGAAAAATGGGAACCTTACCTTTCATAACCGATGTCCAGGCACGACTCAAAATTGCATTATTTTTGTTGCACTAATTAAAAAGAAAGCGAGAAACATATTAGAAGGTCAAAAATAGCAACATTAAATTTATATGATTAATAAATCCAAAGTACTAAAAATTTACAAAGAGATTAAACAGAGTTAATAAGATTTAAGCTTGTGGACCAGTTTTATTTCATATTTCCCGGTGTGATGATGCCCCCATGAATCTATCACTTTTCTTACCCTCCCTTATTATGGGTAAAAAGTAGACGGAAAAACTAAATTCAAACCCCCTACAAGTGTAGCAAGGTAGCTTGTCATGGTGAAGAGGCAAAACCAGGAGCTTGAATCTCTCATGTAGTTTGATATATCTAATCTCATTCACGCAACTCCTGCAGCAGTAAACACTAGTGCCAAGATGTATAGAAACTTGTTCTTCCTATTGACAACAACATTAGTGTTGTGAAGAGGGAAGACCTACAACATAGAAAACTCTCAGCCTTCCATCTTACACAAACTGATTCATAGTTTTATAAGTCTGATGGATGCCATAACAGAGTATATAATGATATGAGTTGTTTCAATCAGTAAATTTGCAACTTTTTGTTGATCACCATTTTCTAGTTTGCTTTATCCCCTCACCAAAAAAATATAAACTTTCCAAATAGATAAACCATCTGATGAAGGTTGTCTAAATTTACAACTGAAGGCAGTAGTATGAGGCGAGACTGAAAAGTCGGGTATGGCGGACCATATATGGAAGGAAAAAGGAAATTATCTGCCCTTATGGGATAAAGTTGAAATAATTGATAGGGCTGAACATTGGAGGATTAGATGCCTTAAGGAATCAGCACATATGTTAGGCTACAATGACCTGGTGAGTAGTCCAAGTATAGAGTTGAATACAATATGCGAACCAAAAGTTCAGGCGGCTAGATGAGGAAAAAAAAAAAAAAATCTGAATATGAGCACAGGTAAAAAATCATACATAATAGTAGTAATTCTAGTCAAATAAGAACATTAAGTTTATACATATTCACACACCCCCCTCTCGGGCAGGATATGACACAAGGTCAATTTTTAAGCGGAGTTTAACAGGTTTGAATTCAGAGTTTTCCTTCTCCTAGACTAGTTGCTGAAGAACCTAGTCTGTCCTACTATTTACCCATAGCTGGAGGGAGAACAATGGGATTCATACCTTTCCCAAGGGTATTAGTGCTATGTGAAATGCAATTAGTCTCATCCAGGATTTGAACTCATGTCGCCGTGTCCATTTCCTATAACGATAACCATTACACCTCAGACACCTCCATTAAGTTTATAAGTCCCAAAAATTCACTCTGAATTGTCCAGCAGGACACATGGCATAATGGTTATAGGCGTTGGTTCCCTAAGCTTCTAAGGAGACAATCATCTGGAGGTTGCAGGTTCAATCCTCACTACAGGAATACTTAACACTTGTACCCGGTTATGGCTAACAGAATCAGAACAGGCGACCCCCGTGGTTTCAATAAAGGATGTAGTTCGAAGTTCCGTGAAGGTTCCCGAGTTCGACAAACACCTGAAGAAGGCCAGAGGACATATCAGCTGAAACGTTGTGGAAATAACGATAAAGACAATAGTCCGAAAACCCTTAATGATAAAAAACATCTGATGAAGGTTGAAGAATTAATCAGTCAAAATGCCATGTTACTAATAAAAGACACAAAAGAAGATGATTAGACAAAATATCTCTGGGAGATTATTTTAATATGAAATAAAAATCAATTAAATTGAAATTATTAAAGAAATTCCTTATTTCATATTAAGTTTAAGTTAGAAGATTACCAGATTTTTAACCCATATGTGTAATGATGTCAATAAATTAAATAACTGAAAGAATAATAATATATCTTAATCTTAAAGTACTAAATAAGAAATAAAATTTGGCTTTCAATTCCTCGAAAAATAATTAGCAATGTTTTAAACTGACATTTTGTACCTAACAAGAGGTAAAGATTTGGGCAAGTTATTTACAAAGATGAGAATACTAATGTAAGTTTGTGGATGTTGGATAATTTGGGGAGATGACCTTGTGTGTGTCAGTTGTCTACAGGTTGTCAGCAAATATTTATAAGCTTGTTGGTTAACACCAACAGCAGATTGGCCAATCGGATGAGACTAAGGCATGTGTGAACGATGGCAAATAATGCCAGCTGTAGATTACCCAATCAGAGACAACTAAGACATATATAAACAATGGCATAATAACAGAGTCTAGACTTAATGCAGCCTTTTTATGTGGGAGTATCTTGTATTGCTCAACTAAAAACAAGATGGTAAACTAAATTCCAATAGTGGAGAAATGAAAATAATCAACCTCAGAACAGACATAAAATTGTCTTAATAATTTAAAACAATTTTATGCCTAATGTATTTGAAAATACATTAGAAACTCACCTGCTTTTTTTCTTCAGGAAGTTTATCACCCAAAGACTCTGTGATGTCCATCTTCCTTTTACGAACTGACTTCTTTCTGTCAACAGAATCTACAAAACTTGATAATTTTTCTGGTTCAGCAGAATTCATAAGTTCCTTCTTTGGTGCTTTCAATTCTTCAACAGTTTGTGTCAGAGTTTTCTCCAAAGATATATTAATCTTTTGAGGATTGGAAGATGATGCTAGCAGTTTTGTATTTGCAGTAGTTTTGGAAATGTCTTTCGGTTCCAAACTTTTGGTTTTTTTTTTTTTATCTGACTTGGTGACAGGTGGGAGGCAAATATGATGCAATGACCTGAAATTTGGAAAAAGCAATATAATATTTAATTGCTTGTAAACATGAGAAAAGCAGAAAAATGAAGGTAATTAGAAGTTAACAATATTTGCTTATCAAACAAAACTGTGCTTAGTTGGTAATCCAATGTCTGTTCAATGGTCAGCAGAAGCATTTCAAAAAGAATCAACAACAGATTTAATTTTTGTAAAAACAAATTAAAAAAAAAACAAAAAAAAACATTGCATTCATGGTAAGCATGAGCCTAGCATTGAATTAAAGGTTTATTGAGAAAAACATTAAAAAAAAATTAGGACATTGCTCTTAATAAACCAAATTTATTTGTTGTAACAGCACTGATTTCCACAGCTTAGTAGTCATAGAAATTGACAATATTCTAAAGGGAAAATATTGAAGATGTAATAAAACACTTAACATTTATGAAATGCAATTATGTCAGTCAAGGTGGTTCATCTGATAATATCTCCATTTTCACAAAAAGTAAGAGATTACAATAAAGCAGGGGTCGTGTAGGCCATCATCAGCACAGTCACCACTTGTACAGTTTGGAATTTCATAACAAGAAAAATCTAAGACAACCAGCAGTGGCACAAATTACAAGTTGCCAGACTCTAATCATTACCTTCATGTAAATGCACCAAGGTTTGTTAAAAGTTGTCTCTCTAAGTCTTCTGTCACCTATGACTAAACTAAAGTGGCAGAGGTTGGTGCACAATGTCATAAGCAGTACCTTTAGAATCTTTTACTGCTTTCTGATTTAAACTGAGGCCACAAGGTACTCAGTTACCAAAGGTTGACATGAGGAGTCAAAAAAGAGTCTTAGTGAGAGAGAGACTTAGATGAAGACTTAAGAAGAGTGAAGACTGAGGGGCAGGTAACTAGTGGAAATTCCTGAAAGTGAAGATTTAGGAATAAGTGTGCACATTAAAGTGAGGGTTACCCTCACTTTCCAGATCTACAGAACATCTGCTAAATGCTCAAGATGAGACATATATGCATTATATAATAGAAAATATAGGGAATATACATAGAAGTTTTTCTTTCTGACATAAAAAAACTGAATTATCATGAATGTTTTTGTTGACCAATCTATATGAAACATGACTATCTTTTTGTCACCTTTTAACTTGCCAACAACATAATCTATTTGCATCTCTATAAAAATTAACATATGAACAGAAAAAAAAGTAACTGCATTTCACTCACCTAGTTTTTCGAAGCAGTCTTTGCTGGAAGTTGAGGCACTTTTTATCAGATTGTGATATATTCACTTGCATGACATGATTTGTTTTAGCAGCAGCAGCAGCAACAATTAATTTGGACTGGTAAGTATTTAAAGAATCTGAATTCAAAAGAAGGCTAGTTTTGTTTTCAGCATTCCCAGAATCTATATCAGTAGTTTTTGGAAATGGTCTTGTCACATCCACAGTAGCACTTTCTGTCCCATCATCAGACACAAACTCTTTTAGCAAACACTTTTTGCTTCTTTTTTCCTGAAGTTTTTTAGGAGTAACAATTGGGGAAATTTGAGGTACCATGTTTAAAATAGATCTGATGTCTTGTAGGTAATCACAGTCAGAAGGAGAAGAAATGGGGATTGATGTGTTTAAGTTGATTTGTTTTTTGTATGGAGGTGAGGAATTGTTATGAAATTGGGAAGCAGACTTTTCTGGAGTCATGGATAGAGGAGAAATAGGGCGGGTGACAAGAATGAACTCTTTAATGAGTTCACCAATATTTTCTGAGTTATTCCTCTTAGATTTCCTTGCAAACAACTGCTCATTAAAAGTGCCAGTTTGCAGTTGTAAGTAATCAGTCTTTTCAGGGAAATCATTAACTATTTTTGAGGAAGGTAAGTGGTTTTGAAAAATTGAATCTGAAGATTTTGAAGTCAGCTCAACAGAAATCTCATCTTTTTTTTCTTCTTTTTTGGACGGAAAGGAATTGTCATGGAAAGCAGGGTCCACTTGGCTGGGTAAGAATTTCTCACTTGAAGCAACAAACTTAATGAAGGATTTTTTTGAATTTATCACAGCATCTTCAGTTTTCATTTGGCATAATTCATCACTGTCAACAGATTTCTTGTTTAATTTTGTGGACTTAATAGGGACAACAGTGGCCATTTTAAAAGTATGTCTCTTTTTCTGAAATTTTGAAAAACTAGATTCATTCTGTTTTTTTGTGTTATCCAATATAGATGCCAAATTATTTTTTTTTGTCCTAACTTTATTTACAACTAATGGTACTGAAACTTGGATTTTGTCACCAACAGAATGATTACAATTATTGATTCTGGAGACAGAGTTATTTGAAAGACAGGAGGTAGGATTTTTTGGTTCTGTATCTGTAACTATTTCTGCAAACCTGGGATTCAGTGAATCATCATCATCTCCAAATAAATCATTAATATTTGCATGACTTACAAGCTTCATGCTTCCCATGGGAACCAATCCTGTTGAATCAAAATCAGTGAATTTTTCCACAGAAGACAGATCACCAGAGAGGGAATATGTTCCTTCAATATTATCATTTTCATGGCTAAAAGTAGCGTTATCATCCCTTGTTACAATATTATCACAACCATCCACTAAGTCATTGCTTTCCTTGTTCTCAGTTACATTAGAAATATCTTTGGATTCAAGATTCACACCCATAAATTGCAACTCATTATTTGTAGATTTCATACCCTTTTTTGATGGATGATCTAAATTTTCAGTATCTTTACAAATACCATTTGAATTGTATACATTCTCAGTAATTTCTTTCATATCATTCTCCAGATTTTCAGATGCCTCAATACCTAATTCCTTGCCATTTTCTTCTTCAATGTTATTTTTTGATGATTCAGATTTCCCAAAATTTTCATACTTCTTATCATTTTCTTCTATACCATTTCTTAAGCTTCTTGATTCCATACATCTCTCAGACAAGTGATTAATATTTTGAATTTTTTTATCATCAACAAAATTCTTTAAATTTTCAGAATCTAGACTGGCACTGATTTCTGATAAGTGAAATCCAATTCCAAGTCCTTTGCTATTTTCAACAATATTGGTTATGTTTGAAAATTTTTCAGTATCTTCAATTAATTTGTGTTTCTTACTGTTTTCTAAATCATTCCTTAAAGTTTCTGAGTCTTTAATGGTTTCAGACAATGAACTGGAACTACTAAGTTTGCTTCCAATTTCTTCCAATTTCTTTGAACTTTCTGGTATTCTAGTATTTTGAGGTAACTTATTGAAGTTCCAAATATTTTCACCATTTTCTTTGCTGCTATCTTTTAAGAGCTCAGAGTTACCACTTTCAGAAAATGAACTTGAACCATCACTGAGTCTTTTTGGAATGTTTTCAGTACTATTTGTTAAACTTTCAGCATCTTTACTACTTTCAGAAAAACTGTTCAAACTATTAAATTTCTTGTCATTTTTCACATACTCACAATCTTCAATTTCTTTAGAGTTGCATTGGAAGAAATGCAATTCCTCATCAGAATTGAGGACAGACTCTGTTTTGCTTGATTTCTTAAACTTAGTTTCACTGGGAATTGATTTGTCAGATATATCTTTCACTTCATTTTCCTTGTCACTTGAAGATGAACAATTGATAATACCATGACTACTAAGGCTTAAAAAACTGTCAGCAGTATCAAATATAGTGTCTGGCTCAGGATATACCTTTTCAGACAGTAAAGTTAACGATGGTGGTTGATCTACTTTATTGATATCAGCTTCAGTAAGGACACTAGGCTTTTTAGCAATATATTTATTTTCTAGATAAGAGTTCAATTTGTCTGACCTCTTGGAGACATCAGCAGATTCATCATCACCTGACTGACTTGTGATTTGAAAGGAAGTAGATACGAAAGAAGCCTGGAAACTGTCACCAAAATGTGTACGCTGATTACAGTAAATCGAATCAGAAATTTCCAACTCTATTTCATCAGTAGAAGGAGCATTTGATGAAAAACTATTTACAGCTACTTCTTTAGAAGATGTAATTTCTAAACAAGGGTTCAAATCAGAGGTAGCAAGAATACAACAATTTTCAACATTTTTAATATCTGAAGAAATGTTCAACTCAGAACAATTTTCTGTTGATTTGTTTTGAATTTCTGCTCGATTTACTGAAATTTTTTTAGCATTTATTGGAGTTGGAAGCAAGTGAGATAAATTTTTTGTGTCTTGACCATTTTCTGAGAATTCCAACAGTTCAGATTCTTTCTTAGTTTTTATTTGAGGTTCTTCAGTTGAAGATGAATATACATCTGCAGAAACAATATCCTTATAACTTCCTTTAAGAAATTCTTTTGATTGATGAAGAGTCTTATTTTCATTATTGCCTTCATTATTAAATTGAGTTTTCTCAGATAATGATGTTAATAGCTCATTTATTCTTGGTAACTTGACACTTTTTTTTATAAGATGGTCTTGCACTAAAGATCTGTTTTTATCACTAAACTCATTTGGAGCTTTCTCTTTTAAAGAAGCTAAATTTTGGTTGCCTTCAAATGAATTCAAGTTTCTTGTCATAGCAACTTCAAGGATTTCCTTGTCAATACCGCAACTCTTTGTAGATTCTAAACATGGTTTCACTTTCAATGAACTTTCTGATAAACTATTTAATGGCATTTTCTTGGAATTTTCTCTACTGTCAGTTACCATGAGTTCAAGAGTATCAGTAGAAGAATTGTTACGTGTTCTAGAATGGTTCTCATTATCTACATTAGACTCTCGATTTTCTTGAAGATCAGTAATTATACTTGCTTTTTCTGGTGAATAAATTAGGTTCCTGACAGACTCTGTTGAATCTTCTGTCTCTGGCAATCCAGATTTTGAATATGATATTTCAGGACTGTCTTGAACATCAGCAGTCTTTACATTGTTATCCAAAGAAAGGTCAAACAAGCAAAATTCTTTGAAAGTTGTTTGATCAGTTTCCTGGGAAATAATACAACTTTCTGAAGAAGAAGGTAAAACCTTATCAGGAGTGTGATCAGAGTTCTTAGCATGTTCGAAACAAGAATTTGTTTCAGCTGTATTTTTGAGATCAGTTTGAAGAATTTTAGGAAAGGCACAGGGATCAGTTTTGAAATCACCGGAATTATTTAAATGATCTTGTTTAACAAGAAAAGTTGACAATTTACTGGCTGATGTTTTCTCAACTACTTCATTATTTAAGCTGAAATTAACTTTAGAAAATTGTTCTTTAGGAAAAGAAGTTGATTTATCAGATTTGCCATTAATAATACTTGTTGGATTTTTACTATCAGTGTCAATAGAAGGAAAGTTTTCTGTCATCTTACCTTTTGGGGAAATGTCTTTGTGGTTAGTCTCTGCAGAAGTAAGGGATTTGATCTTATCCATATAAGTAGGCTGTTCAATAGTCTTCTCTTCATCACTATCACTTGAAGAAGAAAGATACTCACTGCCAAACAGATTAACCATATCTGATTTAAATGAAGTCATCTGATTATGTATTAAAAGTTTTTCTGAATTAATGACTTGTTCAACTGAATCCAAGTTATTTCTAGCTGCCTTACTTTCATCTAAAGAGTTCACTGATTCTTTGCTAGCTTTTAAAGAATCAGGTTTAAAATTTGAGTCCTGATCTTGTTTGTCAAGAACAGTTGTAACTGAATTGCCAGAAGAATTGCCATTAACTTTACAAACTTTATCTTCAGACAAAGGAAAAATACTTGATTTGTTAATACAGGGAGATACAGAGTTACAAAGTTTAAGGGATTTTTGTAGAGGCTCTTTACTGAAACTGTTGAAAGAACAATCAGAGGAAGATTCAAGTTGAGGATGAGTTAATTGTGATGAAATCTTAAATTCGTCTTTTTGAACAAAATCTGAAGACATCTTATTAATAGCAGTAAATTCTGTTTGATACTGACAATCACTTGATCTGTTTTTTGGTAAAATTGGTGCTGATGAATTTAATTTAAATGGAGATTGAATTTTCTCCTCTTCATCAGAGTCAGATGACAGGTGACCAATGTTGGTTAATCCCACCACAGTCAAAGTTTGTTTAGTTGAGGTGTTTGCTAAAGAATTCTTTTTGGAATCAGATTTTAGAAGTGAACTGAACAAAGATGAAGTTGATGAAATGGTCAAGTCAGAATTGGTAGAGCTGTTTACTGGGTTGACAAATTTAGTTTTTGATGAGACAGCTTTTGTCAGGTTCTCGTCAGATTCTTGGTTGGACAAATTAGAACTCTGCAAGAATTCTAATTCTAGAAGTTTTGCCAGATCATTTACTGATTTCTCAGAACTATCCAATGAAGAATCCAGTTCTCCCTATGAAAAACAAATTTTTAAAAATGAAAAAAAAATCATTATTATTAATTTTGATTCACATTTTATTTAATCTAATATTAGTTGCTTTTTATCACAACTCATTCCAGTCATTATTTCTACAACAATGAGGAACATCACAAATCAGAGACAATAAAAAAATTAAGACTCAAATTCATGTCTTCTTTTATCTCAGCTTTACGAATTAAGTAGCAAGGGTAATTAAGCCAAAATCACAGCTATAATTCATCCAATATTTTTATCTTTGATCTGCCAATAGCATATATCTTGTTATAGTTTTTACACATTAACATTGTTTATAAGAGACAAAGGTAGCATGATGAAAAAATAATTTGATGAACCAAGTTCAAATTCTTGCAAATAGTTATTTTGTATTTCCTTTTTTGCTAATAGGAAAGGAATGAATTCATCTCTTCTATACCCAATCTATTGGTAAATAATAGGGTACACTGAGTTCTTTAGCCTTGGTAAGAGAAATCAGTCAAGAAGAAGGAAATTCTGAATTCAAATCCCCAACCAGCATAGTAGAATGACTTTGTGACAACAATTCATTTTTTTTTTTTTAGAAAATGATGTTATTACTGAGAAGTGAATTTGATTCTTGCTACGAGTAAAAAATTTTGTATCCTCACTATAAATCTAAACTAAGTTTAGGATAATAACCATTTGTTTGCATAATTATATGGTTTCAAGCATTCCTCTTCAATACTAATAATTTTCATACAGATTTATTTGACTCATAGATAGGACCCTCACAGATCCTATTATTTCCAGGACTACTCTAGATCAAAGTGGACCAGGGAATAATTTGCAATGAAGAAGTACTCCACACCAGAGAACTCCAGAATTGGAGCCTCATTACCAGATGCAGTTTAATGTTATACAGAGGAAACTTCTGCATGGGATATAGTTGGCATATTCTAAGTCCTGCAGATAGGAAGGTCATACTCCTGGCCAAACTAAGCTAAGTTTAGTAGATGACTTCCTGTAGATCACATAAGTGAACTTTATTTTCACTATTTATCTTAGAAACAAATACCAGAATTTTTAATATTCTAAGTTTGATGATTTTCTGTAAAAATTAATGGATTAATCTTATACAAGAAGCTGTTAATTTTGCCTCAAAATCCTTAGAGGATTAAAATATTGGGATTAAATGATTAAGTTATAAGGATTAAAGATTTCTAATAAGAGAAAAAATAAGATTATTTACAAATCAATTTATAAAAATAAAATAACTGTGTAATAAAATAATAAATAAAAATAAAAATAATTGTGTTGTTTGGTGTTGGTATGACCAAAGACAATGAAAAAATGTAATTAATTTTGATATTCAAATTTAGTTATGAGTTCATTTTCAAAAATATTCACGCTCTTATATCATACTCTTGATAGTGGAGGTATCTTTACATGTTTAATAGGATATCAAGTATACATGGGAAACTTTTAATCATACAAATTATTAAATCATCTCCCATGAAAATATTATGATATCAATTTAAGATATTGATTCATTAATGAAGTTTGTTTGGCTAAAAATAAGATAAGAATTTATCTTTTAAGCTTTGTCACATAACAGGATAAGACAGACTAGAATATATCAAAAAAGGATCCATATTACACTTATTGGATTAAGGAAAACAATTATATCAAAGATATATTTCTTACATCTTCATCAACTGGGAAAAAGGAGACATATGTAAGTTGGCTGACTGTAATCAAGGGTGACCTAAAGGCTCCTTTTTCAATAGCTACTACACCAAGGTGTTTCCCTTGATCCATACCTTATAAGGCTGAAAATTGAGCAAGGAAGCATCAAGTAACATTTTTTGTGTCTTTGGTATGATTCAACCTGGAATTGAACCCCAGTCTCCCAGACCATTGGCGAAGCGAACACTCTAACCATTATGCCAATAGGCATAGTGGTTAAAGAAGACATAGATATCAAAAAAGAGAATCAGATTACCTCATAAAATGGTAAGGGAGATAACATTCGAGGAACTGCACGAAATTCTTCCATAATGCTGTTAATATCAATCAATTGTGGTATTTTTTTTTTTTCCTTTGGTCTCACATCATCTTCATCAGACATAATACCCACTGCAAAGAAACATTTTTTCAAAAAATTAAGTTTATACATATCTGATAATACATTTTTGATATCAATCTTTCTAAAATCCATCTATAAAGTGCTAATAAAGTCAAGACTCTTTTTCACAGCCATCAACTATGTATGCATTGCCAAAAATAGCAGCACTATTAGAAGAGCTAAAAAAAATTCCATTTAGAATCTGTTTATAGAATAAAATAAAATCAGAACAATGTATTAAGACCTTGAATAAGTTCTGGCTGTTTTCCAACAGATGGTATTCCCAGAAATATGGGCAAGAAGTTTCAGATGGTAACGCATCTATTAGGGAATACTAATTGCAAGTTTGAAATTTAGTGGATGTCATTTTACCTTACCATAAAAAACTTTGTTTTTCATAGCATTAAAAATGTATTTCAGGCCAAAGAAAATGTATTTGTGGGGAATTTTAAAGCACTACTTTATACAAAAGAAATCTGCAAATGAAGCACACAGAATTCTTGTTGAGACTTACAGCAACCATGCTCTGTCAGAAACAACATAGAGATTAGTTTGGACCCTTCAAAAATAATGATTATGATGTTGAAGATAAATAACACTTTAGCATACCTAAAAAGTTTGAAGACAAAGAATTGGAAGCATTACTTCATGAAGACACATGTCAAGTGCAAGCTGAACTTGCAGAATCATTAGGAGTTGATCGCACAACAGTTTTGTAAGTTCTAGAAATGATTCAAAAGCAAGTACATTGGGTGCCTTACAAGTCGAAGCTGAGAGACATCAAACAGTGTCTTGTCCTGAGTGAACAACTGCTTCAATGGCAGAAAAGGAAAGGTTTTTTGCATTGCATAAAAAGTGGATACACTACAATAACCCTAAGTGTAGAAGTCCAGCTATGCATCAACATTGGTGGCAAAGTCAAATATACATGATTTGAAACTTCTGCCTTGTATTTAGTGAGATCAACTGGGTTTAATTAATTATGAGATGCTCAAACTGACCAAAGCCATCCTGGGAGATCACTATCGATTACACTGAGCTGAGCATTGAAGAAAAAAATGGCTGCTATACAAGCAGACACAACAAAGTGATTTTGCAACATGACAACACTAGGCCACATATTAGAAAACGGGTGAAAACCTACTTGGAAATGCTTAAATGGGAAGTGCTACAACCTCACCATATTCACCAGACATTTCTCTGTCAAATTATCACTTGTTCCGATCAATGACACATGGCCTGGATGAGTAGCACTTTCATTCTTATGAAAATGCCAAAAAATAGGTTGACATGTGGTTAGCCTCAAAAGACGTGTCATTTTTCCGACACAGAATTTAAACACTGCCAGAAAGATGGGAGAAAAGTAGGGGCTAGCGATGGATGATATTGTTATATTTTGACCTTCGCCCCGGCCCAAAAATGCTATTCCAAGGTGATACACCGGAAGGAAGTGACACATTCCAATGGCCAGTAATCGAAAGAGATCGCGTGGGCGGATTAAGGCTTATGATATGGGACAAGGTGAAGGTCCTATTGTGCCATTACAGTGATGCACCGGAAGAGAGTAACCTCTGAACTGCATGACAGTTATTTCCGCTTGATGACGATTAAACATTCGATTTCAAAGATCCAGTAGGCGATCATGTGGGCGTTGAGTTATTATTTAACTCAGTTGAGTTTGGGTCCCAGAGCAGTTGCCAGTAGACTTCCAGACAGTAAAGACCAGATGTGGTAGGGAAGGCCACACCCGACCGAGGGGGCTCTCGGAAAAGCCCCGATGGAGTGGACCCCAAGATCTCTGGTTGAGCATCTAAGAGAACAAGAAAGACACAACGTGATGGTCATAACAGTGGGGTCAAAATATGAAGTTTATGTTCGGTCTCCAGCATCCTCTCACATGCAAACTTTGAGTAACCCTTTTCAAACCTTGCAATAAAATGAGAGGTAAATATATTGTTAAAGAAGTCTTCCTGCGTTTTCCCTCTTGCTTCCTTTCTTCATGCGTCTTTCTGTGTGCATCTGTCTTTACTATTATTGAGTCGTTATGATACGGCAAATGAGTATATAACATCTATATTGATTTGGTGCTTGTGCCAGCAGAGTTCTTCAAGGATTCAAAACGAACCTGGTTACCGTAAACGACAGTTTTAAGCATCACAACACGACATCAACGAAAAGGACAAAGAAAAATGCTGGAATTGAAAGAAGTAAAAAAAACAAAAAAAAACAAGAACAAACGACCAACAAACAGAAGAACAGACTGACGCAAAAAGAAAGAAAGAAAAGAGGAAGGCAACGTGCTGGAAGAAAAGAAGAAGAAAAAAAAAAAAAAAAGAAAACAAGAAACAAGAACAAACCAGCAACAGAAAAGAGAAAAGAAAGAAAAAAAAACAGGAAATGTAAGTGGATTGCTCATTCATGTAACTTCTATCTCTGTTATTTAAATTGATTATAATTGTGAAAGATTAGTTGTAATGACAAGGGCCTTTCTAGAAGCATAAAATTGGAAATAATTAAAAAAAAAAAAAAGTGTGATCCCTAGATAAAAATTGAAATTACTGCTATGTGTAAAATTGTACCGGAGTGAGGGAGAAAAAAAGAAGGGAAAACAAAAGATGGCTGTGGGACAGTCATTGTCCATTTTTTGATAGCTTATCGTAAACAATAAATTTTATGATAAATTTTATGAATGGGGATTTTTTTTTACCGCAAATAGGTCTTTGTGAGTAAAAAAATTCGTTGTAGCTTTTCATTGGTCCAGACAAGTGGTGATTGAAAATTAGAATTTCAGTCCAAGATCTGGAATCCCGCATAACTGTAGTTAAGATCTTTTGGGCAAGTTTTCATGTTTGGAACTTGTGGATTGGAAATGAGAATTTTAATCCGAGAGATGGAATCTTGGGAGCATTAATGGTTTGTCCGAAAATTTCGCACATTGGTGGTTTGAATAATGCGCATATACTTTTTCGATATTTATGAAGTTGGGAGAATTGATATTTTCGGCGCTGGTAGAATCAGGCCGGTTGTTTTGCTGTGGAAATTGTTGATATCAATTATTGAAGACATAGGTATTGTCTTGAAAACGGTCTTGCCGTGGAGGCAGAGTAACTAAGAGACAGATGTTTTTTTGTGTCTGGCGAGGCAGACAGGTATTTTGTGAGTTCCCCCTGGAGTGAAGCTTTGAGATTGTTATTGGGGAAGATATTTTGAAACAGGGTTTTGGATGTAATTAAGAGATGCGCAGAATTTTGATGGAACCAAGTGTGGCGAAGATTCGCAGATTCGGAAATATTTTGAATTGGGAAATGTTGGCAGAATTTATAAAAGTTTGGGTTGTTTAGAAAAAAACCCGGGATATTTTGTGAAAAGAAAAAAAAAGGAAGAAGAATGCTCGTAAGCTATTGAAAAAGTTGCATTATAAATCAGGCTTAATTTATGGTACTATAGACTGAAATTGAATAAACTGGGAAGCGAACCTATAGTTATCGTGTTAAGGTAAAGACAGAGAGGTAGATATAAGGTTGAAAAAAAAGGGACATTGAATGAGCAATTTATTATGAAAAAAAAGAAAAAAAAAAAATGAAAACAAAAACAAAAACATACAGGACAATAGAAAAAGACGGAAAGAAAAAAAAGAAGAAGAAACTTGAACATTGTTGAACACAGCATATGAAAAAAAAAGAAAGAAAGAACGAACATTTTTTTTAAATAGACAGTACATCACTACATAGATCAAAATATGACAGTACATCACTACATAGATCAAAATATGACAGTACATCACTACATAGATCAAAATATGAAGTTTATGTTCGGTCTCCAGCATCCTCTCACATGCAAACTTTGAGTAACCCTTTTCAAACCTTGCAATAAAATGAGAGGTAAATATATTGTTAAAGAAGTCTTCCTGCGTCCTTTATTCGTGCGTCTGTCGTTTATCATGCGTCTGTTATCATTGTGTCGGTATGTAACCAGTATATATATGTATGCAACAATATTTTCAGTGATATGTTTCTTACTAATTTTTGAAAATCAAATATTACTTTTCATGAAAAATCACTGAGAACTTATTCATGGTCTTCATAGTAATTTTATTTAAAATCATCTTTTTTTAAATTCTAAATAGAGAATAAATAGAAAGGAATAGATGATAAATTTTCATAAGAATTAAAATAGAGTACCAATGTGATGAAAACTAAAATGTTAGGACTTCAATTTATTTATTACATTTATATATTATATAGTGATAATAGTCCTACTCTTATAATATTGCTTGCATTTATTCCTGACCATTGATTATCCCTTCCTTCTTGATTTACCATGCATTTCAACAAAATTTTCATTTATTCACAAAGACTAAAGCTATAGCAAAACATTAAAAATACTTTTACGTTAGACCTATGATAACCTTATTCTATCAGTAATGCTAGCATTAATTGCTGACATTGACAATCCATTTCTTCTTGATTTACAATAAGGAATAAAAAGAATTTGGATTTTTTTTAAATTGTAGATTTTGTTACTCATCAATTTTTCTACAATTTTAAGATTTAAATTAGATTGATTTTAAAAAAATAGTAAGAAAAAGAATTAAGACAGCATTTTGGGGAACTATTGGATGAATTACTTAACAGAATTTAATCTGTATATAGATACTGAATTAACAGAGTATACATTCTGTACAAAGATTCAAGGTTTTTTAAAGTTTGATATGAGAAAATAATAAAAAGCAGAGATGCCCAAGGAAGAATAAAAAAAACAAATAAATAATAATTTGAAATTGTAGTTTTCAAATTAATAGAATAACTGTAAATCCAGTGGACATTTATTAAGTTAGCTTACTTTAGCACAAGTATGAAGCACCCATTGAAAATCAAACTCACTAGCAATGGTCTGCTAGTCCAGCTCCCTAAACATTATATCACACAAGGCACCCATACCAGTAAAGTTAGTGGGCAGTAACAACCATATCTATATATACCAGATTTAAATGCAGTCAGCACAAAAATATAATTGTGATTATTATTTCATTTTCTTCTCTCCTAAATCCACAATTTTCTGCATAATTAAGTATATAATAAAATAGAGAGAATGAAAATTTTGACATATTTGTTTGATAGATGAATTATATCATAGCCTACATAAAAATCTAATCCAATGTCAACAAGGTTTTTTAAAACTGTTAGACTTAAACAATTAATATATTTTACATACGCTTGTTTTTCAAATTTGATTTTTGTAACTGTTATAGATTTACTTCTATAAGTTAAAAATTAAATAGAATACAAGAAATTGCACTATCTCAAAAGAGTTGTTATATTTGCATATAAATTTCAAACACTAAATGTAACAGCTATCATGAGACAGAGGCAGTCTCATTTTATAACTCTATAGCTTGATAAGCTGATGTTTATCTGTTCAAGTTTGAAAAAATAAATAAAACTGCTTGATGGTTGAGATAGTTGCAGATTTCCCACCAAAGCGAAAGGTTTATGCATTCAAGCACAGGTAAAAGCTTGGATTTTGAATACTAATTTTTTAAGGCACAGTGGAATGCTGTTCTCACTTGGAATATCAAGGTAACACAATCTTCTTATTTCCTCTTATTTAGTCTTATGTTTTGGATCTGCTTTAGAGATGAGGCAGCAGCAGAATTTTGGAAATTTTATAGATACTTTCAGAGAAAGAAATTATGAAAGAAAACTTTCAAAGTGAAATGAAACCCACCTTAAATCAATAAATAAATTTTTGAAAACATAACTTCGTCAAAAATACAACAAATGTTTTCTTTAAATAATCACTAAATAAGATTAAGATATTTGTCCATATAAATTCATCATTTTGCATTACCTTTTTTTTTTTTTTTTTTTTTATTAATTCTTAGTTATTGAAAAAAGAAATTTTTAAAGCCAAATAATTTTTAAAATGGCAAAATTCCAAAGATTTTTTCTTACCTGATGAAATGATATTACATAACTGAGTATTTTTCTTTCTGTTTTCTGCCTGAATATCTTTCTTAGGTAGTAAACCTGTAAACAAAAGACCAAATTAAAAATAAGACACTGAGAGATGAGAGATAAATAGCAGAGTTTTACAACTCCTAACCGAAACATTAGTAACAAACATAAATTTGTCAAAATTATCAATATATATATATATATATATATATATATATATATATAATTATTTTCTGAAATTCTAATGTTAAGTAATAGTAATGTTGTTGCAGTTGTTATTTACTAATCACTGATTATTTTGGAACATACATTTTTTTTTTAAATATCTACAGCTCCTAACTGGTCTCCCATCTCAGATTTGAACAGGCTTATTGCTGTTTAGTTTCAAAAACCAGTACTTTCAGTATGAATAAGAAGAGTTGTCATTACTACTACGTAAGGTTTTTTTTAATAATAGCCCTCATGTTTTGTTTTGAAACAATTTTCTAGTTGATATATTATTTGGTTTTCTTGTATTGTCTGAAGTTCTCAGGAAAAGTATTTCAGGTTATTTTTTTTCAAAAGACACTTTTTGATAGATGATTCAAATTTCTTCAGGGGTATGTTGCATCAAGAAATTTGTTTAAATGATTAGGTACTTCAGTCTTTGGTTACATTTCAACAACACCACAGTCGAAACAAATATTACTTTTTGAAAAAATCTAAAGATCAACTACCAATGTAACAAACAACTGAGAAAAATCAAAGAATGATATTAATGGAATCTTTTTTTAATAAACAAAGATGAAGACAGTAGTCTCAAATATAAATAATTCAGCTAATCTGAACAAAACATTGTCATTGGGATAATGATTCATACACAAAACTATTTTTCCTGAAGGATATCCACAATCCAATGCAGGATGGGGTAGAAGAGACAGATAATTACTACTGCAGTTCTTACAACTAAAGGTCCAAAAAAGTCTCCAAAGCAAAATAAAGCTGAGTAAATGATTACTTATTCTTTCCTTCTTAACATTTGGATTAAATAAAAATCGTTAAAAAGTAAGTTCTAGCCCATTTACTTATGCAATCAAATATGAAGGAGGAAAAAATGGAAAAAAAAAAAAAAAAAAAAATTACAATTTTTGTTGAAAGAAAAAATATTTTCAAGTGTTAATGGGGACTCACCATTGTCTAACAAAATCTGGAAGTACTTTTCTTTCTTTTCCTGAAAGAAAAAAAATAACAGCAATATAAGTTATAGGTTTCTGAATCCCAACAATATCTCAAACTCTTCACAATTATGCAACAAAGGAAAACAATATAAGCAGGTATAGAACAAAAAAACTAAAGGTTCCCTCCTAGATGCCTAGGTGGTAACTTTGGTATCTCGGAGGGAAACTATTAGTTTTTAGCACAAATTACAACAAACTTACAAAGGGGTAAAAAAAAACATGTATTTACCAAGTATACAAATGAATTAAACATTGATTTTATTCCAAACTCTTTTGATGTGGTGTGAAACTTCACCATTATATTTCTTAATGAATTTTTAGTTTCGGAAACAAGAAAAAGTCACATGGACCTAGGTCTGGTGCTGCACTTGCACATTTCTTTGTTTTACCAAAACTATTTCTTTTAAAAATGTATTGAGACTGACAATGACTATCTAGACATCATCAATTTATATATAAATTGTTTAATATTTAAGTTTTAAGATTGAAAAATTCAATTTCTTTTATCACATCTTGTAAGCTTTTATTTTCAGAAGTGACATCAATTGTGACGTCATATGATCAAATATGCTATATATAGTGCTTTCAACTGATTAACTGCAGTTTTTGCTAATATTTTAGGTATACAAACCAGCATGGGTTAAATAGAGATTAATGAGGTTAAATCAATTTTTAAATTTAGATTAACCATCAATATTTTTTTTTCTGGTCATGCTAATTCAATTCACAACTAGATTAACCACTCATTAAAAATCAAAGCCAGTTTGCTTCAATTAACTTTTACAAATGAGTTAACAACATCAAAGCAAAAAAATTTTACAAAAGAAAAAGAAAAAATGAGCAATTCTGAATACCTTGAACTGGGAAAGTTCTTTTTCCAAAGATTTTACAAGTTTCTTCATCTCAGATAATGAAGATTTGTTTTCTTCAATTTCTTCTGTTAAAGAAAAAAGTAACAAAAAACATTTTAAAAACAATATGTATGTCAATACTATCAACCATTTTTGCTCCTTAGCTTCACAATAGAAGAATAGATTAACTTCTAAACCCAGGCTAGATCATTGAAGATGCAGTTGTGAACTGGAATAGGAAAACTGAGCAGCCCTAGAGACTCAATTTTTAGTACTGGTCTTTGTTCGACAATGAGAGCAATTCATTTGGTTCATTGTTTGTCACTTAAATCACTCAATTTACAGCCCAAAGAAATATGGCAGATTTTTATTAAGAATCCTTGAGTGGTCTAATAGAATTTTAAAAATCATTTATCTTTTTTTCTTTCAACTATAAATAGATTTTTCTTGCCTTAAACAGTCTTTTGGAGAATAGTATATTAAATAAATAATAATAATTCAATTCACAACTAGATTAACCACTCATTAAAAATCAAAGCCAGTTTGCTTCAATTAACTTTTACAAATGAGTTAACAACATCAAAGCAAAAAAATTTATCTTGAGTGGTCTAATAGAATTTTAAAAATCATTTATCTTTTTTTCTTTCAACTATAAATAGATTTTCCTTGCCTTAAACAGTCTTTTGGAGAATAGTATATTAAATAAACATTCTAATTATTTAAAAAATCTTCTAACAGCCTTATAGGATTTACCAAGTTGAAAATCATCTGTCAACAGCCAAAATCAGTTGGGGTCAGGTCAAAGTTTTTACTTTTAATTTATCTTCCTTAGTTAATTTTAGAATTGTTTTCAAGTCAAGCTGCAATTACATTAAAGACTAATTTCAATTATCTAACCCATTCTTTCTGTATGTTCTCTTACAAAAAGAAATTACATCTCTAGTTTCTAATAAAGAACAAACTTTCTCTCTATTTTAAAATTTTCCAACATCATTTTCTTAGTTTACTTACAGAATTTTTACAAAAAATTCAAACATGGAGTGTGTGTATATAATTAAAAGATGAAACTAACTACAAACTAATAGATACAAACAGACAATAATATCATATCAAAAATCACAAAATTCTGTAAAATATACAATATATCACTAACTAAAAAAGAAAAAGACTTAACAAATTATATTCCCAAAATTAGCAATTTCTATGAACTACCAAAAATTCACAAGTCCAAACAAACAAAAAAAGCCATAGAAACACAAAAATCCAAATATATAGAAATTCCCAACCCCAGTGACTTCAAATTTAGACCCATCATAGCAGGCCAGTTGTACCCGACTAACAGATTTAGCAAACTAATAGACATTTCACTACAACCTTTTCTAAACAATAAAAAGCTCTATTAGAGACAATATACATTTTTTAAACTCTATACCTCAAAAAATTGATCCAAACACACTCATAGTCACATTTGATGTCACAAACCTACACAGTAATATCCCCCATAAATTAGGAAAACAAGCAATCTCATTTTGGATAGATAAAGATCCAGACATATTACACTCAAGATTTAACAAAAGTGTTGGATTGTTTGGGGGCAGAGAACTGTATATGCATCCACCGTCTACAAATTGTCAGTAAATATTTATAGACTTTCCCATCAGTAGAAGCAGTAGATTAGCCAATCAGAGGCAACTAAATCATATATAAATAATGGTAAAATAACAGAGTCTAGATTTAATGCAAAATTGTTACTTAGAAGGAGTATCTTGTATCACTCAACTAAAAACAAGATGGCTACTCGAATTCCTATAAGTTATGCGCCCAGAGCAGCTAAACTTTTTTTTGAAGGCAATGAATCAAAGTATGAAATGAAGTGAAGTTCCTTGAATATCTTAGAATTCAACATTTACATCAAATTATACAGTTACCAACAGATCAGAGTGTTGATACTGACTTAGTAGAAAAGAATGCAACTGTCTTCACTGAACTAACGTAGTATTTGGATGATAAAAGTCTGTCATTAGTGATAAGAGATGTACGAAACAATGGAAGAAAAGCCTTAACAATCTTAAGGGAAAATTATTTGTCAAAAGGAAAGCCGAAAATTATTTCCCTCTATACTGAGCTAACATCTTTGGGAAGATTGGAATCAAAGTCTATCAGAGACTATATAATAAGGAAAGAGAACGTTTCTAACGCTCTGAAGAAGCTGGGGGAGTTATATGTGACACACTTCTGATCACGATGGTGCTTTTAAACCTTTTACAATGGTCATAACTGAAAAGAAGAAAACTTAAACTTTTTCTGAATTTAAAGTATGTTTAAGAAGTCATAAAGAAACAGAGTGTATGTGTCACGTCCCAGATGAATCTAACAACATATTACAAATGAAAACCACATTTAAAAAGATTAACTCAAGAAATAAATCCAGGGTAAGTACACATTTTCACTATGATTATAAATCAACAAATCATAATTACAACAAGTACCAAAAACCTTAACATAGTAGAGAGGACTATAAAATTTCCACCCCAGTTAAGTTTGTGGGAGAAGGGTTCAAAAAGTATTTGACTGTAAAAATAGAAGGCAAAGTGATTTTTGTCATAATATAAGAACCTATTCTAAAGACCAAACCTATTTCTTTTCTTTAGGATATGATATTGTTTCAGACAAGACTAATTCATTAGTCAACAGAGTGAATTAGCTGGCCCCATACAACCCTTAGCTAAAGATGGTTATAAATATGTAATTAATTTTATTGATGACTATTCTGGCCTTACAAAGTTATATTTCTTAAAAACACAAGACTGATGCTTTTCTCACTACTAAGAAATATCTAGCTGACATCGCCCCCCTATGGCCATGTAAAATGTTTATGGATAGACAACAGAACAGAGTTTATTTCTGAACCTTTTCAACAGTTACTTGTACTTAATAGAATCAAACACGAGGAGTCAGCTCCTTATTCTCCACATCAAAATGAGACCGCTGAACAGTCAAGGCGAATTTTATTTTCTATGGCATGGGGGTCTCCTTATTGAGTCAAAATTGCCTAAAAACTTGTGGGTTTATACATTGATGGCTTCAGTGTATATTAGAAATCGCTGTCATAATAAAAACACAAGAAAAACTCCATATGAAAGTTTTACCGGTTCAAAACCAAACTTAAATAAGATGCATATTTGTGTCACTTCCACTGTCTTTGGAATGGCATGTTTGGCCGGGTTGAAGGTCAACATACAACACTAACCTTAGCATATTTAGAAGAAAATCTATACAAAATAATAGGTAGAAAATACAGCAACAACATAAAAGGAGAATTTACTAAGTCATGGAAAAGATATTTAGATGATTATTTCATATTCTGGAAATGCCTATGAGGAGACATTAATGAATGACACAACCTACTACAAAACCTACACCCCAAAATAAAATTTACTATGAATCACAGCTCAAAAGAACTACCATTTTTAGACATCCTTATAAAAAACGTAAATGGCCAAATCATCACAGATATCAACCACAAACCCACCGACATCCAACAATACCTCTACTTCAATAGCCACCACCCCAAAAACTGTATAAAATCCATCCTTTACATGCTAACATGTAGAATATACACCATAATCACAGATAAAAACCACAGAAAAACTTCCCTTAAAGAACTACACACAACCCTACACCTGACAGGATACCCGACAAGACTAATAAATAAGGGATTTGAATTAGTAGAAAAAATACCACAAAGAGAATTATGGAACCCAAAAAGGCACAACAATGAAAAACCCCTAGCATATGTCACAACCTACAACAAAAACAACTCAGAACTATTCACAGAAATAATAAAAAAATCTAGAAGAACTTAAAAACAAGGACAAAATCAAAGAAATACTAGACAAAAAAAATCTTAAAAAGATACATACCTCATCTATATTCGGGGAAAACATGAAACAAGGACAATAAAAGATGTGGAGTATGTGATATAATTATATAAGGAAAATCCCATACCTTTAAAAACCTGGAAACAAAATACAGAATAAATAAAGACTTAAGCTGCAAGTCAAAAATGTAGTTTACATGATCGAATGTAGTGTAGCAAATATAAAGAAATATACAGAGGATCAACACAAGCGCTCAATACCAGGAAATCATTACACAGGAGCAATATTAAAATATCAGAAAATAGAAAATTAACAATAATTACACATCTCTTCAAATAAAAGAAAAAACTTCAGAGATAGATTCAAAACCATGATGAATAAAACATGAATTATACACACACACAAATGGAAATGTACACACACACACAAAAAGTAATTACCAGTAAATTTCAAACCACACTAAAATTTAAATAAAAATGATAAAGAAAAACGAGCTCAAGACCAAAACTATACCCACACACAGAGGAACAATCAAACCCAAATCACACACACAGAAAAAAAAGTAACTTAGTAGAATTCAAAACCACTTTCACACACACACATACAACTACCCTAAGTAAAACAACAAAAACTTTACAACATATCAAATATCAATTACCAATTTGGGGTAAATAGACACACTCTGAAAAAGGAATGGGAGGAGTGACTTTTATATAAACCCATGCAAAACCTGAAAAACATTCTACTAATGAACACAAGTGAATTCAAGTCTCATTGAGCACACCATTCACGTGGCCTTGAGCCACATATGTTTGGTAATTGCAAGGAGGTGCCCGTGGTGTAATGGTTATCGTTGTAGGATATGGACACGATGACACGAATTCAAATCCTGGACCAGGCTAATTGCATTTCACATAGCACTAATACCCTTGGGAAAGGTATGAATCCAATTATTCTCCCTCCAGCTATGGGTAAATAGTAGGGCAGACTAGGTTCTACAGCCTTGGAAAGGCAACTAGTCTAGGAGAAGGAAAACTCTGAATTCAAACCTGTTAAACTCCGCTTAAAAATTGACCTTGTGTCACATCCTGCCCGAGCGGAGGGGTTGGTAAATATTCATATGTTTTCTGATGAAAGCAACAAGCTCTTAAATTACAGATCTCTTCATGGACCAATTAATTTTAAAATATTTTTTTTCTCTCTTTGAACTGAAAACGAAGAAAATTTATATATAGATATATATATATATATATATCATCATCACCATCATCATGTCGTGCCACAGGCACGGATATCCCTGACCCTCTCTTGCCACTTCTCCCTATCGTTCATCACCTCTGGCAGGTCTTCAGGGCCACATCCCGTATCCTCACATAGCTGCTGGATGTATGTTCGAGCTGGTCGTCCTGCTTTTGCCCGGCCATATGGGGGGGGGTCCTTAGGAGCACATCACTTATGAGCTCGTCCCTGCTTCTCCAGCAGTGACCTGCATGTCTGATTCGTCTAACTTGGATAGTTTTCGTGATGGGAAGCAGGTGGCCGTATAGTTGGTGCCTTGTGGGGTGTTGCCGCCAGGACTTGTTCAGTATTGCTCACAACATTCTTGTGTAATTGCCGTCTAGCTTCTTCTCCAGTCATTTAGTTAGCGTCCAAGTAGTGCATCCATACAGCAGTATCGATACAACTGCTGTTTGGAAGAAACTGCGTTTCATTTTATCGGTCAGGTCTGATTTCCATATGATCGATAGCCTATCGATAGCTGTCCATGCCTTCATTAGCCACGTGTTGATGTCCTTTTCTGTTGATGATACGCTGCTTCCTAGGTAAGTGAATTTGTCTACTAGTTTAAGAGGGGTTCCATCTAGTGTGGTGATGTCGCCTGTATGATTATAGCACATATATTCGATTTTGTGTGCATTGACATGGAGGCCAATGCCTGCGACGGCTCATTTCAAACTATGCAGTAGTGTTTCGGCTTGGTTGGGTGTATTCGCCAGAATCGCTATGTCATCAGCGTAGTCAGCATCGGTAATTGTTTTTGCGCAGTACCTTCTGCTTCTTTTCCTTGTCAGCTCGAAGCCGTTTTCTTTGATTTTATCAATCGATGTTCTAAGCACATAGTCTAGACAGATGATAAAGAGGTATGGGGCTAGCGTGTCCCCTTGCAGTACTCCTGCTACAATGTCGATGTAGTCTGTGTCTCCACCTGGTGAATGTACTTTCACTTTGGTGTTTCTATAAAGAATCGTTATTGCTGCGACGGTCTCTTTTCGTATGCCATATGCTAGTAGGATTTGTTCCATCTTTCCTCTGTGAATGGAAAGAAAGCCTTGGTAAAGTCGACAAATAGTAATGTCGCTTGTAGGTTTTTTGCCCGTACGCCCTCTAGGACTCTACGGATGGTTAATATTTGTGAGGTTGTGGATCTATTTCTTCGGAAGCCATTTTGGTTTTTCCTAAGGATGTTGTCTATTTTGGGTTCTATCCTGTTTCGTAGTAGGGCATTGTAAATTTTGGCTGCTATGGATGTAAGTGTTATACCTCGGTAGTTCTTGGTTAATCCGAGGTTACCCTTTTAAGGGAAGGGTAGGATGCATCCCTTCATCCATCTGTCTATTGTATTTTGATTATAGACTGCGTTGCAGTGTCAGAGCAGTATGTCGTTGAATTGTCTGGTCTTCCATATTTCTAGGGGAATCTCCTCTAGCCCTGCAGCTTTCCTATTTTTAATTTTTCTAAGAACCGAGTCGAGTTCTTCTTGAGTGAATGGTCCTAGTTTAATGTCCAATTACTTACTAATTATTCTGGTGATTGGTTCATGCGTTACTTTCAGTGGTTTTCCTAGTAGGTTTTCAAAATGCTGTTTCCATTACAGTAAAAGCAAAACTGAAAGCTGCAAACCAACAGGAAAGAATAAAACTGTGGAAACAGCATTTTGAAAACCTACAAGGAAACCCACCGAAAGTAACGCACACAAGTGAATGAATATATATATATTCTACCAATGTTAAAACATTAAACATCATAAACCAGCTACCTGAGCTCACAGCTTCTGCAACTAAGCAGAATACAGACATCAAAATCCATTAAGGAACACAAGTGAACTCAAACTGAAATACCATGATACTAATAATGGACAGACATTTATCTCAATATCCGGACAAAAAAATTCTGTCAATGCTGTCACTGGAGGTATAGGAAAGCTTCTCAGCCCTCAAGCCTGAAAATCACTAAACATGGTATAGAGAATCTGAGAATTATGTGTACTACATTTAATGGCAACCCCTACACAACAATTGTCACTTGCTACAGTACTTCCCTTGTCCGACACATTCCTAAACACAACTAATTGATGGAGACATGAATGCTTAAATAGGCAATGATGGAAATAATAAATTCTACTCACACAATTCGCTAAAGAGAAATGGTGAATATCTAACAGAGTTTTCTCTTGAGAACAGGCTTGCATGTCTAAACCTTTAATTCCACAAAAGAAAGGGAAAGCTATGAACTTACTCTTACCCGAATAATTCTAAAGCCCAGTTAGATTATATATGTATAAACTTTGAGTGAATTTGGTAGTGATAATGATGATGATACCTATAGAGATTTAAATGAAATGTCAGCTAACACTATCAGTTTTGATGAGGATTCTGATGAAGATTTCTTAGCAAATGATAACTAGAGTATATTATTTGGTTGATATTGATATATTTTTCCATAAAAAACTAACTAATGAATTCAACATTAAATCTAATTACAACCAGTCTCACAATTTAAACTGTACATTTTGATAAATGATTGTTTTATTTATTATAATATATATAATCTGAAATAATTGATGTGTATCCTCTAATTATATTATTCTTTACCTTGTTGATTTATCCTAATAAACTTTTAATTGAATTTCTCAAGTTTGTGGTATTTGAAATTGTATTGATCATTATTATCTTACATTTACACATCATCAATTACCTAATTTATTACTCATGACAACAATTTATAATACAACTATCATCATCCTATGAAAGTTTATTAAAATTGGTCAATCCAAAAAGAAGTTATTGCTTTGAAATTTTTTCCTCTCTCAAAAATGAAAATTTTTCATGCCATTCAGGGGAGGTGTTAAAAACTGCTGCAGTTGGTGAAGTGCAAATGAAAATATTTGCTAGTAACATGATTTTATTGTTTAACAAGACCCAGAGCTATGGGAAAATATCAATCAAGTTAAGTTCAGGCATGTAAATAATTGGTATGTAATTGTTGCACTTGAAATGAAGATATTTTCACATTGATTTTGTTCTTCTGCCTCAAGGGAAATCATTATTTGCATGAATTTTTAAACTACAATGAGATTTGGGGAAAGAATCATTATAACCCTATAAAATACCACCAAATTTACAGAAATTGGACAATCCAAAGAAAAGTTATTGGCTTTAAGGTTTCCTCTCCTTGCAAATCAAGATTTTGTTTGGAGGTGGGTGTCTGGTATATTACGAAAGAGTTTACTGCTGGTAAAATTTTATTTTTGGTATCACAGGACTCAGGGCTACAAGAAAATAGCATAGAAGTTTAACTTCAACAGCAGGGACATTTCTCTCCTAGCTCATTGACTATATGTAGTTTACTTAACACTTAGAGAATAAATGTAAGAATGACCAAAGAATCACGATGAAAAGTAAAAGAAGATATAATGACAATACTTCATTGAAGCAATGTGGACAAGATTAATATTTAACAAACAACTTTTAAGAAAGAAAAATATATTAAAATACAAAGTGAAAAGAAAAAAAAATTGAGAATTCATGGAAGAATTTTTCCAGTATACATTATAGTTGGAAACTAATTATCATGATATATAAAATAAAGGTCTACAGATGATTGTCTTTTTTTTTTAAAACAACAGCAGGTTTCTGTAAACAGAATGAAAAGAGGCAGTATTGTACATATCCTGTGAACCACTACAGAAGATAAGTTGATTGGTACAAGTGATCATAAAAAGAGCTACCTAATATCTGATAACTAAAACAACTCAGCAGAGTGGGAGAAGTTACCCACAGATACATAAGTGGAGTAAAGAAAGAAGTATATATATATATATATATATTTCTTTTTATCAAATAAGTGGTTGGTATACAAGATACTAAAACTTCAGCAACAACTGTGTGCTCATTTTATATAGTTGGATGTAACAGAAAAATTTAGTAGTGAAAACAAGGTGAGTGTTTTTCACAATGTACAATCTGAAAATGCTTACAGCTCTATGATCCTAGTTATTTTAATGGGGTGGATGGTGGTTGACATGGTGAGGTGTGAAAGATATCTTCAAAGTTTGGATTTGCTTTCTGAGAAGAGGAAACTGCCAGTTATGGAATCATTTACTGAATGTTTCTCAAAAGTGTTTTATTTTTGGATTGTTGCAGGAAAAGTAATCTTTATTTGATCATGTATCATTCTTTTCATTTTACTATGAGTCTCTTTCACAAATGGACAGATTTTAATAAATAAAAAAAATTACTGACACACTCCAACACTTGTATTATGCAGATATTCAAAGTAGCCAGGAAAATATAGAATTTTCAATAATTTTATAAAATTTACCTTCAGACTGACCATGTTTTATATATGTATATATATTTCACTAAAATTCTCATGTTGTGTGTGAGTGTGTGAATGTATGTATGTAGACATGTATCTGCAAAAGCAACACATCATAGCTAATCTTTTTATAAGCACAATATAATTGAAATGTTATAACTTAGAAAATAAAGCAACTTCTAGTCCAATTTGCAACTGAATGATAAATTTGTGTGGTCTTTATTTATACGGAAGGTAATTTTTTAAACATCCAAATTTGTGATGTAATGCCAATAAATATAAGATACTAAATAAAATCCTTTACATTTTCTGAAATAAAAGTGTCAATATTATCAGGACTACTGTGATTGATTCACAGGTCATTTAATAATTACCAGCAATTTTTAAACCTTTTTAGTTCACAGGGCATTGAATAAACTTATTGATAAAATTGTCAAGAAACATTATCAGCCATTTGTTTTTTTCTTTATAGGAAACATTTGTAATTATATTTAAAAGTTAATTATTCTATTTAAAAAAAATAATCATGAAGGATGTTTTTAAAGATCTATGTTCATATTTATTATTTCTTTCAACTCCTACAGAATGCTTATGGAAAATTAATGCACAATATCATAAGTAAATGCTATTAAAAAATTTTAGTATATAAAATCTAATTTTATTTTATATAAAAATAATTTTAAAATACATATTATGTACAAGGTATAGCCATATCTACCACACACAAACATGCACATGACTGGGCATTGTCAAGATTGTTACTTTTGTCCGAGGTGGATGTAGATTAGAAGGAGTGATTTGTCCAAACAATCATTCATACACCCACTCCTCTCCATCCTGGTAACATTTTGATTAAGATATCTAGCAAAAGGATAAAGAGCATGAAGAAATGGATTCATGCCTTTTCTAAAGGTACTAGTACTAAGTGAACACACACATCTTTAATTAGAATATGAGCAAAGCTTGATGCTTGTTTCCCAAGCAGAAAACAGATACATCATAATATACATACATATCAACAAATATATAAATTGGTTCAAGCCCACACATCCATACACCCAATTAATACCATCAAACAGATTCAAACACACCTATGTAAGGCAAATGCACAAATCTACATATGTACAGACTCGCACACTTATAAAAGCACATAGATATTTATAACTAACAGAACAAAACATACACCGAGCACACACACACTACAGTGTTCTTCAATGCTATAACCATATAGAATATAATATTCAATCTTCATAGCAAAGAAAAATATCTCTATTAAGTCAAATTTTGTTTTCTGTCATTATTATGAAAAATTTTGCGAATTTTTTTGCCTTGATATATGTAAGGATTATTATAGTGTTACTATATTTTTTTTCATGCCATATCCAACCTATAGGGCTTTTTTTATTCTGTATGTTAGCAACAAAAAAATCACTGATGCATTTTTTGCTTTACCAGAAAAAGACTGACATATTACAATAATTAAATTGGAGAACCAAAAAATTTATAACAGCACTATACAAGATAGTTTTGTTTTCCTTCACTTATAGAAATGTCAATTTTTAGAGAGGGAAAAGTAGGTCTGAATTTAGTTTTCCTTTTCCTAGACTTATCAAAGTTAAAATAACTAGTCTGCTATAGCAGAGGGAATGACAAATGGATACATACCTTTCCCAAGGGCATTAGCATGAAGTGAAACACAGTTTTGTCCAGGATTTGAATTGACACCCACAATTCCATTATATGCACTTATCCAACTTCTATGCCATGAGTAGAATGTGACAAAGTCAATTTTTTAGTGGGATACAGCAGATCTGAATTTCAAAGTTTTCTTTCTAGACTGGTTGCTTGACCAAAGTCAGAGAAACCAATCTGCCTTACCATTTACTCATTGCTGGTATAGGAAGAACATATGGATTCAGGTTTTTCCCAAGTATACAAGTACAAAGTGAAATACAAATAACTTTGTCCAAGATTTAAAGTTGGGTCACGATTTTTTATGATAATTAGACTAAATATGCCTTGTAGAAATGTATCATATAATTGGTAAAGAGGCAGTGTAGTTGTGGCAATATTCTTTAGCAAAAGTAGCATCTGAATTTCAAACAGACAGCAGCAGCATATCAAAACTACAGGGACCTACAGATGATAAAAGAGCCAGATCACCAATGATCAACAAAATAGATAACCATTCAACATTACATCAAATTATACCCCAATTCAATGCAGGTGCTGCTGAACCCATCAATACAGCATATACATAGGTGCCCTTATTACCACCATGACATCAGTTAATGTATTTCTCTTGGGTCAGAGAACATTACCAATGAATCAGCAAAGACTGACACCATGTCATCTGATCAAATAAATAATGTTTCCAGTTCTTTCAGACAAATGGCCAAATTTATGTGAAGGACGAGGAGACTATATGAGGTTATGGATGCAACCCAACAGTAGGAGACTGTGAAAGCTACTGGCAACTCTGTAACAGTGTACATTACATTCTGTTGGAATTCACAAGAACCACAAGTGAAACCAAAGTGTCTTGATAGGTTTCATATACACAGATCATGTTGCAGACTATTTTCACCCCTTCATGCATACCATGATTTGTGTCCACAATTCAGTTCACCTTCATGCAAAGAGGAGACATAATTGCTTTCAGGAAAACTCAGTTGATTTTCAAACACATTAACCAGTGATTTAAACACCACTAAATTCTGTGCAAATACACCCCAATAAACAGTTATGCACAGCTATAGAGTGAGCCTAGATTGATATACCCACACAATAATTCCAATATCTAAGAGGCTTTATACCGTTTTGTATAGCAGCCATGTATTCAGGCAATAGGAACTATGCATTATTAGGTAGAAGTCTACAATTCTTTAGCAGTTCAATTCATACACACATACACATAATGTGTATATGACATTAATTCACATTATATGGTCTTGTGCAATCAATCAATATTTTCTAATTCAGATTTCACTAAAGTAACCAGACAAACAATTCCTGAGCAAATTTTACAAACTTTTATAAGATTAATCTTCTACAGATTTTCTAAATAGTCATGGGCCAAAGTTGACCTTGTCTAGTAAATACTGAATTCACATGGGATGTTTCAAAAACTGCTGACTTTTTGACAATTTTAAGTTTAAAGTTTTTGTTCTCTGTTGAAATTAACAGAGGAACTCAGGAACAAAGGACACATTTCTAGTGTTGTAATCTTCAACTTTTTTCCTTAAGTTATTCATTAACATATATTAAAGTAATAATACAATATGGTCAAGTTATGCTGAAAGCACTAGTTCCTGCCAAATCACCAAAGTTAAGCAGCAATGAGTTTTAGTTGGACCAGGTACTGCAAGTAAGCTAAGATCTATATGTCATGTTAAGTAATTTAATATGCATTAAAGCAATATCACTGAACCATAGGAAAGGTTAATGTAAAAGGGGGTCAGTCATCTTTCCTCCAATTTTTGTGTTCCAACTTCATTTTAAGCTGTTTTGTTGATTATCTAGTATTATTATGAATAAGAGTATTCTTAAATTGTTTCATGATTCTGAGATTATTTTCATTTTTACATTATTTTCACAGTTCTCTTCAACTATTAAGTTGCTTCTTATAACTTTTAGAAGCCTGAAATGAAGTCGCAGAAAAACTGAGTTGCCTAATGGGTTAAAGAACTTTTAATGAATGATGAGAATCCTGAAATAAGAGTTGCAACTTCAAGTTAGGTCCAAGCTTTATTCCAAATTCCTAGTTTAATCTAATGGATTAAGAAATGATCAGCTCAAAATGTGAATAAAGCCAACAAAATTCATTTTAAATAGGGTGAAAATAGTTAATCTCAATTCAGTTTTTACATATGTAAATTTTTAGCCAGTGGTACTAATAGTAGTAGTAGTAATCATCATTAAGTTTACCAATGCCATCAAAAATGATTATTCAAGTAATTTTATTGTTGCATTGCATTTATAAAATATAAAAGTTTGTTACTCTGCATTTTCTTGTTTATGTTCATCTATACTATCTAAATATCAAATTAAAATCAAGTAAAAAATAATTGCTTTTCAACCTTTTCCCTTTGCTATAAATGAAAATTATAAAACATAAAAATAATTTTCATCATATACAAATACTTGAATATATCTTATATTAAAGGTTTATTTATCTACAAAACAATTCACGAGTTTCTTTAATGTAATAATTCTTGTTTTCACATGTAAACACATCTGTTAGCTTCACAGATAAAAATTTTTTGCCCCTTCCTGAATTATCAAATAACATTCTATTCATCATTGAATACTTATGTAACTTTATTTAACAAATTTAACATGAAAATAGTCCATAATATGATGCTTCATGTTACCATAATGCAATTTTATATTATATTGGAGTAAAACCAAATTGCATGATCTACTTATAATTTTACTGAATGCTTTTAATATTTGCCAAGTCATTGTACATAGAATTATTGGAGTGAATGAAAATTTAGATGTATTTTTTAATGAATCCAACCTGTGATATCATTGTGTTTAAATTGCCTTGTATTTTATAATTACTTCATGAAAAGTTTTCAAATTCACAGTTTATGTTTAAAAGAATTGTAAATATTCCAAATATTCAAACAATCAAATCACTTTTTCTCTGCATATTCTGTGAAAAGAAACTTCATTTTTCAAGAAAAAGGGTATTTTAAAGGAACAGAGAACTGAAAATGAATCAATCATAATATTAAGTATGCAAAGGTTTTTTTTCAACTGGTCAAACAATAGTTGGTACTGAAATTTTTTATTTTGATAGTTTAAATTTTAAATTCTATTCATCAATCAATCAAACAAAAAAACAGACATTTTCCTTTGCTTTTTTGTAAAAATCAATAACAGTTAAAATGCTGACATGTTGTATATGAAAACTAAAATTACGGTGGATGATAAATCCAGATTTGAAAGTCACCAAAAAAGCCATATGTGTCATTCTTTTACTTTATAAAAAATAATCAAATTATAAAAAAGAAAGAAATATTTGATAAAGCTGTGATAACAAATGCCTCAGTTTGTATATCAGTAGATTAGATAAACATAACCAAAATTAGGATTAAAATTCATATGTGTGTGTATGTGTACTGGTAACAAACATAGCTCAATGGTTAGTAAACTGGTCTCACAAGCCAATTTGCAAGTATCATAAGTCTGATTCTTACAGGGTGCCCCATTGCTATGGACCTATACTAGACTAAGCTAATCTTGGGAAAAAAAATATATAGAGAGAGAGAGAGAAATTCATATATATGACAGAGGGAGAAAAAGAGAAAGATTCACAATCCGTTTTCTAGCATAAGGTCAAATAGGAGGAACAAGAGATAGAGCCTAATTTTCTAAATTTAGAAATCTGATTTAGAAGAAAGATAGCCTTGAAAATCAGCATTCAAAGTTCTGGTTTTTACCTGGTCTCAAATACTAACCACTGGTAATGGTGGCAAATTCACTACTACATCAGCCAACACAGCAAGTTATATATTATACAAGGGACACTCGGAAAGTGAAACTACAATAGTAACAGGATGCCCATTATTATCATTGGATAGAGCATGCTTTCAGCTACAAAAAATTGCATTACAAACTCTTTTAAATTCCTGGTGAAAATGCAGATCCAATCATGTAACTGTAAAAAATAGCATTTTGTTATAGAAATAAAGAGTTCAAATTATTTTTTACTATTTTTGTCTATTTCAAAAAACAAAAAAATTTGTATTGTATTTAAGTCAGTAAATTTTAAAAAGTGGATGTTGGATTTCAGAAACTTTTGCATTTACCTAATGTGAGTGGGTGTGAGTGTGAATGGAAGCATAACTGCCATAATGGTAACTAATTCCATGAAAACACTTTCAGATGTTAACGGACTCCAATATAAAAAATCCGCACAAATAGAAATTACTTCATCTAGAGGAATATTACTTAACAGTGAAGTAATATCAAAGGACACCATGAATTGAGAGTCAACACAAGGAAGGAGTTGATGAATCATGGAAGAAAAAATAAATGAATTATCCACACAAAATCATGAATAAAATGCGTAGCACCCTCTCCTATACCTTGGTGCAGTAGCTATTAAAAAGGGAGCCTTTGGGACACCCTAGACTAAGGTCACCAACACACACACACACACACATATATATATATATATATATATATATAAATATACACATAAACAGACGTGTGTGTGTGTGTGTGTGTATATATATATATAACCACACACACACACACATAAACAAATTATTGATACATGCAAGGTTAGAAAGGCAAATACTAAGAGACATAAGCAAAATTGGGAGATGGAATAAATTGAAATCGCAATGGCCATTTCATCAGACATTTGTCAAGCAACAGTCATCAGAAGTCATTTATAAACAATGTAAATAAGATGAATTAAAAAGGGAGTTGAAAATGAGAATGACCACGGGGGAGAAGAGGAAAAAAAAAAATTAAAAACCATTTTCGAAACATTTCCTTCTTTGACAAATTGTATACTTGTTTTTATACATGAAATTTTATTGGCAGTTTCACAACACATTTTTGCAATTTCAGCAATAAACCTTAAGATTTCATTATGTTGCCGCGACCTGCTCACAAACATAAACAGATCGGATTACTCGCTCGCCCTAGAAAAATTACATCCGGGTACAGCCGGAAATGACTAAGCCCTTTTTTCAACCTTGACCTGCCATTACAGCTAAAAAAAGGGATAAATTAAAAGTAACAACAATTACAGAAGACTTCTGCCTGAAATAACTCTATAAAAATGGAATTAATTATCTTCACTAGCCTATATCAGGCTAAAGAAGTACTTTATTTCTACACCCATTTTTTATAGAAGAACTTTCTATTTACACAACTCGGCAGAGTGGCGCTGCATCCCCTTTATATAAAAAAGACTTCTGTGGCGGAAAAATTCAGAGGTCCTTGGACGCTCTCAGAGTGAGGCTCCGCAAGGCTGAATCCTACATCTTGTGGTTGCATTCACCTTGCTTCCCAGCACGTTCTATGCGAAACTCATTCAAGGTCGAATCCTACGTCTTGTGGTTGCATTCACCTTACCATTTAGGCTGAGTCCCACTTCTAGTGGTAGATTCGCCTTTTCCATCACATTGATATGCACAAAAGGTCCTTTTAAGGACCATTAGAGGTCTCCTTCTGCAGGTTGGAACATCTCTGACGGTCTTTATTGACCAGTCGAAGTAGACAGCCCAGAGGCAAATATGAAGAGGACTCTAAGACCACCCAGTTTTAACCATTTGGTCGATTCCTCCTCGTCCGTTTGGCAGCGCAGCGCTAAAGGCATGAGTTAGCCTTTAGCTACTGCTTCGCTATCTGCACAGTGCTAAGATAACGCCAATCTTAGCTGCAGCCTCCTGGCCTGTTCACTCGACAGTGCAGAGCTTTGACACCGCAAAGCCTTAGCTACCGTCCCGATACATCTGCACAGCTTTGGCGTGGGATAGCCATAGCTACCGTCTCCGATACGTCCATGCAGCTTTGACATGGATAAGCCACAGCTACCGTCTCCAATACGTCTGCAAACCTTTGGCATGGCAAAGCCATAGCTACCATCATCGATACGTCCGCACAGCTTTGACACGGCAAAGTCATAGCTACTATCTCCGATACATCCACACAGCTAGGAGCACGACAAAGCCCTAGCTTCACCGATTCACTCGATCGAATTCGTATGTGCTAAGGCCTGGCAAACCTTAGCTATGGTTTCCTGGTCCATTCACTTGGTCCACAGTACTAAGACACAGCTAGGTCTTAGTCACTACACTCACTCGACTCTATGCAACCAAGCTGCCAACACCAACTTCTAACTGCAATGATCGTCCAGCTGCATTCAACGACTCAACCGACCTCAGCTACTCGCAATGATCGTCCAGCTGCACACATCTACGACTCGACCGACATCAGCTACCTGCAACAATCGTCTAGCTGCACTTCTACGACTCGACCATACCAGCTACTGACATCACCCATCTACCTGAAGACACAAATACTACTACCATGAACTTTACACCGCGCTTGTAAAAATGACAATAAATTGTCATCTTTATTATATTTGTTACCTTGCCTTTGTTTCCTTCATTGTCTTTGGCTGTCATTACTTGCACACTTAATTTAAAACATTTGCGGGATTGACGTGCTTATTGGCTCTTCAACAATGTCTCCACATGTAACTTCTTAGGGAATACTGACTTCCAAATAGAATGTGTTTGAGATAAGCAATTTTCCCACATGCTTTGCAAAAGTTGGATGTATTTAACCCCCAGAGTTTTAAATTTACTGGTGTAGGTAATATGTCATAAACTGCCTTAATGAGGAAATCTAATTGTTTAGGCTCCATTTGCTTGATGTTGCTCCATCTGATGGTCCTGTCCTTGGTGTTTTCCCACCTAGTCCATGCACCTTGTTTGGGTTGCGCCACAGCTATGACGAGATGTCTGCTTTCCTCAAAATGATGAATCTCTTCCAAAACCATTCTTCATTTATTCTTCGTGGTCTCTTTTGACCATCACTGTTGTGGGCAAAGACCAAATCTGGTTCTCTCAGTTGCCACAGAGCCAAATACTTTCATTTTGAGGGAAGATTCTGCCATCTCCACAGCATATTTCTCATTCCATTTTCAACCTGGCAGGTTGTGCACTTTTCACAAGTGGGTCCACAGAGTCGCGCAACATTTGGAACAGTTCTGCTTTATTTAATTTAAATTCCTCAACAGGTGACTTTGTTAGTAGCTTCAGTTTCGTTGATGAACTGTATAACATCACGTTTGTTACGAATTTAGGAACTCCCAACCATTTCTTTAGGAACTAACTGATTAAGTGCTCCATTTTTTCAATTCTTGAAAACCATACCTCATATATTTGTATAGAACATGCTAATCTTGGGATTAAACCAAAATAAACACACCACAGTTTATTTTTTGCAATGAGGTCACATTGATCAATGAAGAGTAATCCATCTTTTAATTGTTTGAAAAGATCTTGCCGTGGGTGACAATCAGTAAGTGGAAGGGAATAGCAGCAATCAAAACTTTTTACGCTTTTTTCGCGTATTGTGGGGTATTACGTTATTATTGATAGCAAATTTAATTTCTTGTCATTTTCTTTTGATTATGAATAGACTGCGACTTTCAGGAGGTTTTATCTTCATTATTGCCCACTTGAAAAGCTCCTGTAGGCGTTTCAGCAGTTTTTCCATGTGTGATTTTGACTCTGAAATTACAGTCACGTCATCCATAAAAGCCTTCATAGATAGGACAGTTTCCTTACTAGTGGTATTTTCAGTACTATGTAGTAACATCTCCATTACCAAAACAAAAATTAATGGAGAGATAACACAGCCCATCATTATGCCAATGTTTAATCTCTGCCAATTTGTGGAATATTTAGCATTAGAAAATCTCATATATGAATGGTATCCTGATATAAGCTTTCTAATGTCTTCTGGGATCCAAAAGAAGTCCATTGCTTTCTTGATAAGTGGGTGCCTTACTGAGCCATACGCATTTTCAAGGTCTAACCAAATGACATGAAGTTCGGCTGAATTATTATCTCAGGCCACTTTTATTCAGTCCCACAACATGGATGCATGTTCGATGCAACCTGGAAAACCAGGAATTCCAGCTTTCTGAATTGAGATATTGATAAATTTATTGTTCAATATGAACCTCATCATTCTCTTAGCAATGACTCCAAAAAAGATTTTCCCCTCTACATTGAGCAACAAAATTGGTCAAAATTGTTCCAGATGTTTAGAGTTCTTTTCTTTTGGTGTATATATATTCCGTCTGCTAATCACAAGCATACACAAGCATAAATATATTCACACACAAACATATATATATATATATATATACATATAAATAACCATACGTGTATATGTAAATATATACATATACACATAAACAAGGCCAATTCAAAAAAATACAAATCTCATTGTGGACCTACCTATTTTAAAATATATATATTATATTTGGGCCATTGGCCTAACGAGTAGAGTGTTCGCCAATGTCTCATAGACCAGGGTTCAATCTGGGGTCGAGTCATACCAAAGACAAAAAAATGGTACTTGATGCTGCCTTGCTTAACACTCAGCATTATAAGGTAAGGATCAAGGGTAAAGTGGTCAAATCCAGGAAATGGAGTAGCATTCTTTTCTGTACCTCGGGTTTGTAGCTATTGAAAAGAGTGCCTTCAGGTCACCCTCAACTAAGGTTGCCAACTTTACTTTACAGACATATCTATATATAGATATATACACACACACACACACACCCAAACATACACACATTTGTATATATTATAGTGGTGTGGTCGGAACTTCCCACAGAATGGACATGTCAGAGTTCTATTTACCATGGTGCTCACTGTAGACAAGCTGTCTGTATATTTGACAACATGACCCAACAAGCTTTGGGTGACTGTGTTTGACAGTTCATGTCTCTTGTCAGGGGTGTTTCGGCATTTTTCCCCCCAGTCTGGAATGGTTGCCAGGTGAAGCCAGCATTCATGTTGCATTGCTAAGACCAACAGTCCCTTGGGCCTCAGAGTGCCTTCTCCACCAGGCAAAGCAAGGTGTATCTCCCCATTCCTGAGGTATTTTTTTTTAATTTTAGAAGAATGCAGACAGTGCCCAAGGAATTTTTGAGCTGAGTGTGTCATGAAATGAGCCTTGCTCCTACAGTAAAAGGCCTTGAGTCACACATGGTAGGATGCCTAACAAATGGATGGTAGGATACCTAACAAATAAACTTTTTATCCAACAATGAAATGACTCAGGTTGTTACATTAGTCAACCTACTGTATTTCTCTCAGTAACAAAATATCTCTTATCTTACATGTGTGTCCACATATCTGACGACAAGTAATAGAACATCGATGATTATCAGCCTAATATCCACATTTGGCGACGAACATTCGAATGTCAAGCACAACCAACATCTAGCTACCAAGGACTCAAATGTTTGAAAATTTTCAGCGGAGTACCAACATTTGGGATTATGCAAACACTTCATAATTTCATGTCTGCATAACAGGTTGACCTTGTCTAAAACAAGATTTTTGTTCTGTAATTCTTGTTTACAAAAAAAAAAAACATTAGGAAATTATTTGGTCAAATGAATTCCATCTCTATGAAAATGGAGAATTTTCAAGAAGCAATAATGGAATTTATGAAATTTAGAATGAATGTTTAGAAAAGCAGCAACATTTAGACCAAGAACGCTATGAAATACAAAACAAATGTTTGGAAAAAATGTTCAAACTATTAGTCTTGAAAAAAGAGCAAGGCAGTGCAAATTCTTTTGTACAGGATTCAGTAATAAATTCAATCTGCGAATTCAAGTACAGCTCAAAAGAGGAGGTAACATTTGCAGTGTATTTTCACCGTTATGAAAAGGTTTTCAAAAAAGATTGCACTACATGGTCGGACGAAAAGAAAATATGTCTGTTGCTCGGGAAATTCCGTCAAAGTGAACATGAAAAGTATGCTAACTACATACTTCCAAGAAATCATTTAAAGAGACTCTTAATTCTGAAAAAAATATTTAGGGAGAAAAGTTCTCTATTCAACACAAGATTAGTGCTTAAACCTGACAAAAAATGTTGGGGGTATTGCACTACTTTTGCTAGGATTGTCAATAGAGAGTGTAAAAAAAGTTCCAAAAAAAAGAAATTACCACTGATAAGTCTAAATGCTTGATTTTTGTACAAGGACTGACAGTGCTGAAATATGTCTAAATTAGAACAAAATCCAAAAATTAGTTTGCAAAATGTCAAAGAATGCCAATGATTAGAAAATCTTTGACAAAACACAGCAAGGATTGAAGAACGCAACATTTCAAAAATAAACAAAAACAACATAAAGAAAACTTTGTCCATAAAATAAATCCTTGCAATGGCTGTAGACAGATTCATTATCATAAGAAATGTCCATTTAAAAGGAAAAAATGCTTTAATTATGGACAAAAAGGTCATAAGCATACACATTGCAGAAAGCCAAAAAATAAAAGGGGAGCAAAAACAAAAAATACAATTAACTCAACTTAAACGGAAAACACAGAAATAAAAATGAAAAAGAAAGTTTATGAAAGTACAGATGAATGATACAGAGGTTAAGTTTCAATTGGATACCAGTTCAGATGTGACTGATAAATGAACAAACTTGGAAGAAAATTGTCAAAACAACGCTATTAAAGACTATTAAAACTTCACATGGCATCACATGAAATAAACTTAAATTTGTAGGTGAATGTTATACAAATGTAACATTAATGGGAAAAACTTTAAGATTAAAAGGATTTGTTACGAATGGAACCCAAAACCTGTTTGATATGGATTAGATTGCATCATTCAACCTATTGAACAAATCAATTAATTTGTTCTGCTATAGTGTCAGCATTAATTATATAACAGCATAGAAAATTTTTTTAAAGAATTAATGATGAAATTTTCAGAAAATTCTTCTGGGGGTCTTGAGAGGTGCACAAAAGCTAAAGTGACATTCACAAGTAAAGAAAATGTAATGCCTATTTTTAGGCCATAAAGAAAAGTACCTTTTGCTGGTGAAACCCCTATTGGCAAAGAATTAGACTAATTAGAAGAAATAGGCATGTTGACTAAAAGGGACTATAGCAAATGGGCAAGTCCTATCATTTATGTGAAAAAGAAAAAGAATAAAATCAGGACCTCCATAGATTTTTCAACGAGATTGAATCATTGTTTAGAAACACACAATTACCCTCGGCTGAGTCCAGAAGACATATTTGTAAAATTAAATGGTGGTAAAGTATTCTTAAAACTGGATTTATCTAAAGCATACCACCAGATTCCTGTCGACGAAGAACGTGTGAAGCATTTAACTATAAATTTGATAAAAGGTCTTTATAGATTTAACAGACTCCCATTAAAACTAAAAGTTGTACCAGGCATTTTTCTGCAAATCATGGATACGCTATTGAATGATGTAAACTTTGCAATAGCATAGCTGGATGACATTTTAATTAAGCATGAAAGTCAAGAACAGCATGCCAAACATCTCAAAAAAAAATTTGAAAAAAAAGTAATATAGCTTGAAACTTAGTTTGGATAAATGTGAATTTTAAAAAAATCTGAAATTAAGTATTCAGGACAGATGATAGATGCAAAAGACAAAAAACCAGACCCATCAAGGTCAAGAGCTATAAAGAACATGCCTGCACAAACAAATGTGTCAACTCTACAACATATTCCTGGGATTAGCAAACTACTACAGTCATTTTATCCCAAATAGGCACATCTTAAGAGCTCCTCTAAATAAATTATTGAAAAAAGATTCAAAACATAACAGGTGTACTAATTCTTAGACTTGAGTCTGACACATTACAATTTAAAGAAGTATATTATTCTTGCAAGTGTCGCTAGCAATTTGGGTTTAGGATCCATAATATTAGACAAAGAAAGCAATGGCCAAGTAAAAGTGCTTGTGCATATGTCGATAACCTTATTGCCAGCCGAAAAAAGGTACAGCCAAATCAAAAAAGAGGTTTTAGGGATTATTTTTCCAGTAAAAAAGTTTCATAGATTCATTCATGGAAGAAGCTTTATGCTCTAATTGGACTACCAACCATTACAGTCTATTTTTGATTTTAAAAAAAAAAGATTCCTACACATACAGCAAATTGCCTGCAGAGATGGGGATCAATATAGCTAAAGTATTGTTTCAAGATGGAGTTCCTCCAGTCAAACAAGTTAGGGCATGCAGATGGTTTATCCAGGTAAATCGTTAATCCCCAAACCATCTGAACCATTAGAGGAAACTGTGATAGCTACTCTAAAATTAGAAATTGAAATAAAAAGCGTGCTTTGTAACACCATACAAGAGTTACCAGTGGTAATCAATATTAGGAACAAATCAAAAATAGATGAATATATCATAGAGAAAAAGAAACAAATTAACAACTAAGAGTACAAAAAGATTGATGAAAAAAGATTTTTTCCATCTGTGATGGAATTTTGATGTACTATGAATGAATAGTGATACCAGGAGCACTGAAAAAAACATTAAAAGTAAGGAGGATGAAAGCTTTAATGAGAAGCTATGCTTTTTGGCTGAATATAGACAAAGAAATCGAAGAAAACATAAAATTCTCCAGAGGTTGTGCAATAGCAATGAAATTTACCCCATGGCCAAAAACGGATAGACCTTGCAAGCTGCATATAGATTTTGAAGGTCCAATAAAAGGACTATTTTGAATAGTGTTTGACAGTTTCTCAAAATGGCCAGAGGAGATGAAATATAAAAACCCTACGTACAGTGGTACAATTAGATTTTTGTATGAACTCTTAGTTAGATTTAGTATTCCTGATACAATTGTGTCAGTTAATGGAACACAATTCACGGCAAGAGTTCAAAGATTTTGTAAAGGCTTTTCAATTGTACCACACCATATCACTACTGTGATTTAATGGGTAGGAAGAAAGATTTGTGGACACTTTCAAGCAAGCATTAAAAAAGTTGGATGGAAACAATTTCAGGATATCGTCAACATCTGTTGACGATATCCTGAAATTTTTGAAGGTATATCATGTGACACCGAACCCAAGTACTAATTCAGGATTGTCAGCAGTGAAGTTAATGTTTGCAAGAAAATAAGATCTGTGTTTGACAAACTGTTGCCAAAGGAAAATAAAAAAAACAACTAAGAAAAAAAAATTATATATTCCAGGAAAAAACAAAAAAGAGTACAGAAATTGGAAAGAAATCTGGGAGGCTGGTATCACTGATTAAATGTAACGGGAGATTAATGTATATGATCAAAAACCTGAAAAAGACTATCAAAGGACATCATAACCAGATCTGGAAAAGGTACCCAGAGGATATAAGTAACCAGAAGGAAGAACTGATGAAGGTAATTTATGACTTATTCAATACACCAATGACTTTAGTAACCCCTGAGGAGAAACGTTAAAGTAAACAGAAAAGAACATTTTCAGGGACTATAGAGATAAACCCGTGTTCATCCAGGTAACCTGAAGCCTCGTCCTGGTTAGAAGGCATCCAAGTTTGAAAAATATGCAGATGACAGACAATTTTGTCAAAACATACGGGCAACTTGACGCATTTCTTTTGCAAACATACAGCCAGGAAAAAGCATAAAAACATGAGGTGATGATTGCGGGCAGCGAGATTTTAGCCATTAACAAAATTGCTGCATGCTTAGAAGACGAAAAAAAAAAAGATCATGAGAAGGAAGAGAAAAAGAGATCTTAGTTTTGTTTCACCAAGAAAAATGATACTGCTGTTGACTCTGACACACTCTTTATTTTGTTTCATTACAAAATGCCCCACAAAATACAACTTCCAGAGAAAGCAGTTGATTCAAAAAAAGGGATGTTGTGGAGTGGTTGTAAATCCCACAGAATGAACTGGTCTGAGGATTATTTAAAGCAGTGCTTGCTCTAGATGGGCTGTCTATCTGACAACAGAACGACAAAGGTTGTTACATTATTTGGCATATTGTATTTCTCTCCATATCTCTTACCTTAAATGTGTGTAACCCCTTACTACTCACAACATAACATATATATATATATACACACACACACACACACATTTTTATATATATATATATATTAGAACTTTGAATAAGTTCTTGCTGTTTTCCAACATATAGCCTTCCCAGAACTGCATGCATGTAGTTTTAGATGGTAACGCATCTTTAAGTGTAGTAAGCAACCTAGAAATTGAATGAATGTCATTTGTTTTTCATAACATTAAATATGTTGGATTTTGTGCCGAAGAAAGTGTATTTATGGGGAAAATTTACTGCACTACTTTATTCAAAAGAAATCTGCAGCTAAAGCCCACAATTCTTGTTGAGACTTACAGTAACCATGCTCTGTTGGAAACAACATGCAGAGATTAATTTGAATGTTTCAAAAATAATGGTTTTGATGTTAAAGATAAAGAATGCTCTGGCGCAACAAAAACGTTTCAAGATGAAGAATAGGAGTCATTACTTCATGAAGACTTATGTCAGGTGCAAGCTGAACTTGCAGAATTATTAGGAGTTGATCACACAAGTTTCGAAACATTTGAAAGTTTTAGGAAAGATTCAAAAGTAAGGACATTTGGTACCATATGAGTTGAAGCCGAGAGAGTCAAATGACCTTTTGTCACATATGAATAGCTGCTTCAAAAATAGAAAAGGAAAGGTTTTTTTGCATTGTATGAAAAATGGATACACTATGATAACTCTAAGCATAGAAGATTGTAGAGTAAGCATGGCCATGCATCAATATCGGTGGCAAAGCCGAATATCCATGGTTCGAAGCTTCTGCTCTGCATTTGGTGGGATTATGAGCTGCTCAAACAAACCAAAACTATCATGGGAGATTGCTATCAATTACAACTGATACATTTGAGCTGAGCATTGAAGAAAAAACGGACACTATACAAGCAGAGACACGACAAAGTGATTTTGCAACATGAGTGAAAACTTACTTGGAAATGCTTACATGGGAAGTCCTAACCTCCCACCAACCGTATTTACTAAACATTGCCCTGTCTGATTATCACTTGTTCCAATCAATGGCATATGGCCTGGCTGAGCAGCACTTTCATTCTTATGAAGATGCTAAAAAATGGATTGACTCCTGGTTTGCCTCAAAAAATGTGTTTTTCCAACGTGGAATTCAAATGCCGTCAGAAAAATGAGAAAAAGTAGTGGCTTACGATGAACACTACTTTCACTGACATTTTTCTAACTAATTTTTGAAAATAAAACATTATTTTTCATGAAAAATCATCAAGAACTTATTCATGGTCCGTATATATATATATATATATATATATGCACACACACACACATATATATATATATATATATATATATATATATATATATATATATATATATATGTATATACTTATATAATTACATATATATTAGGAATTATAAGTTTGAATATGGAAGTTCATGAGAGAGAGTGAGATTCAACATGTGGGACTTATGTTTCAGAGAGATAGTTGGTAGTCTTTACTTGAAGTAGCCTCATATTCAAGATCCTTCTACACATTTTTCAGAGGGAATGCTGAAGGTTCATTCATTCTTCTACACAAAGGCTAATCTGATCCAGCCCTGTTCAATATGTGAGGGTAAGCTGACTCGTTGCTGAGCAAAATGAAAAAGAATGTGTACCGACTTTGTCAGTATATTTTCTCATCAGCGTGGTCATTTGGGAACTCCCCTTCTGACCCTATTTTTGATTCAGCATTCACTTTAACAACTTTTTATTTGAGTTTGTTTCCAAATGCTGACTGACAGTTTCTGCTGATGAAACTCTATTTTTAACTTGGGTGTTTGCCTGTTGCTACAGTTTGGATTTCAGTATTATCTTCCATTCATCTCTTCAATCATTTTCCCATTATTCTTCTCATAGTGTTCTCTCTCTCTCTCTCTGTATCTATAACCCTTATAATCGTGTTTCTCTGCTCTCTCTGCAACTATATACATATATATAAAAAAAAAAAAATATATATATATATATATATATATATATATACATACACACACACACACGCAAATATATATATATATATATATATATATATAGATGCATATATTAAATGCTTTTATCATATTTTTGTTCAATATTTTCCTCTTACAATGGTATAAACGTTGAAATTTTATTAAAATCTGAAAGTCTTTGTCAACAGGGTTTCTTTGGATATGGTAACTCAGTAGCGATAACCCTAGACTAAACGACTTCAGTTTCATAAAAAATTTCAATGTGGTTTCATGGTGTTAAGATGAAACTGAAAAAAAAATCGGTTTTTCCATAAAACCACCTATATATATATATATATATATATATATATATATATATACATCATTGTCAAAGCAACATTTTTCGCCATCCTAAAGTCTTGATGAAAGCCTATTAAAACAAAAACTTTTTAACGTTGACTTTGCATCAAAATAAATTCATTATATAAATATTTATTTTTCTAATTTCATCATACATACATATATATGTACGTAGAAAAGGTAAAATGGAAGAAAGCTATATGTTTGATGGTTTATTTATAGCCAACGCATTTCGACTTCAATCTTTTTTTCTGAGTGCAAAAATATTTTATGAAAATTATTTTAGTATGAGAAATAATAGATAAATTTTGATTCAATTAGAAGTCTTCATCAGGGTTTGTAGATCTTGCTATGTGAAAAAATGGAGTAATACTGGTTGATATGTTCAAATTGTGTCATGCCATGCAATGGAATTTTTTTTTTGAACAGTAAATGGCATTTTGTGGTTTGAGAAACGGATTTGTGACGTTTCATTACTTTAACTGTTTAGAAAAAGGGGAGCTAATCTTTAGAGAGAATTTTGAATTCTTTTAGTATTATTTTTCCAACAGATGGTGATATCTTGAAAAAAATAATGTCATTGTGGTATGTTATGGAACATACTTCAATTATTCTTTGTTTTTGTCATGAATGAAAGCAAATATGGCAGAATTTTGAAAATCGAAAGTGTGGTTAGTTAAAATATTATGAGAAACTAAAGAGTTTGTTGTGTTGCCAGTTTTAAAGTCTTTTTTATGTTCACAGATTCTTTTGTTTAAATTTCTGTTTGATTCTCCCATGTAAAATTTATTGCAATTTAGGCAGCAAATTTTGTAAACACCTGCATTGGATAGAGAATCTGTGTTTTTATAGTTGTTCTTTACTATTTGTTTTATTGTTTTTGTTGTGTGGATAGTGGTTTTTATGCCAAGTAATTCAAATTTTTTTCAATGAAGGTGGTAGTGGGGTTTTGGGGTAATATTATGTGTCTTTTTATAGGGTTGGTATTTGAGCTATGTTTATTTTTATTCATATTGTGGGATGTACATTTGTGGAAATTTATGGCTTTCGATTTGGCATTGTGAATGAAAGATTTAGGATATTGTAGTCTGGAAAAAGAGTTTTTGATGTGTGCAAACTCTTCATTTACAAATTTGGGGAGCAGGGCTCTTAGGAAAAAACCTATGAGAATACCACTTTTTGTTGTATCGCTGTGGTTTAAATAAAAATGTATGCAGTCATTTTTTGTTTATCTTGTGGTGAACATTGAATTCTAATTTATTGTAGTTGTTTATTAGTAAGATGTCCAGGAAAGGTAAGGAAGTATTTTTCTCAAGTTCATATGTGAAATTAATGCTTGGTTTAACTTGGTTAAGTTTTTTCATGATTGAAGAAATATTATGTTCTTTGGGATAAATGATTAAAATATCATCAATGTAGCTAAAGTATTGGATATCATTAGGTAGGAAGTGTTTGAAAGTGTCGTTCTAGCTTGTCTTCACTAAGAATTTTTGGAATCCCAACCTGACACACACACACACACATATATATATGTATATATATATATACATACACGTGTGTAAAAAATTTTCCTTTTCTTGTTGCTCAAATAGATAAAAAAAAGTAGATATTTTAGAATGGATAGGTACACAAAGAGAATGATGCTTTTTTAATCATTCATTTAGTTCTTACACATATTTCCAGCCTATGGCTTTTGTCCGAGAACCTTTCATGATTTTTCCGTTGTGGTGTCTGGTTTATGTAGAGATCATTGTTTTGATGGAGTGGTTGTTTCTTTTAATTTTGTGATAGACTCATTGTAGAGACTGGCTCTCTCTTTCTCTTCTTTTCTTTTCTTTCTGGGTGTTAAAGGGAAAGTTCACCCACAAGAGAAGGCACTAAAAATACTCTTGGAAAAGAAAAAAAGAGAAAGAGAGAGCCAACCCCTACAAGGCGTCTATCACAAAATTAAAAGAAACAACCACCCCATCAAAACAGGGACCTCACACTGGAAAAATTATCAAAGGTTCTCTGACAAAAGTCATGGTGTACAATAAAGTAAAGTTGGCAACCTTTTTCATAGTAGTGCCCTCCCCTACACCTTGGTGTAGGGGAGGGCACTACTCCATTCCCTGGATTGCTTCACTTTACCCTTGATCCTTACCTTATAAGCAAGGTGGCATCAAGTACCATTTTTTGAGTCTTTCATATGACTCTACCTGGGACTGAACCTTGGTCTCCCAGACCATTGGCGAACACTCTACTCATTAGACCAATGATTATTTTATTTGGTTAATAATTATTTTGTTTGGTAAAATTGGTAAAAGTTAGTTAATATCTTTGAGTGTAAGTCGCAAAAAGTCATAGGCTTGCACATGTGTCGGATTAGCCATGTCAAAATAGTTCTAGACAGGATATTGAACATAAACAAATCAAGTGTTTGTCATCTGGGTGAAAAATACAAGTTTATGATCATGTGATGCAACAATTAGGAAGATGACATCACAACAAAAGGTTTATGATGTGCCTTTATAACATTAGCAGAATGATATAATCGATAGATTATACAAAAGATAATTTTGAATTCAGACAGCCATTGAAGATAGTTGAGTTTGAAACCCAAAGAGAGTTAGACAGTGGGTTGTGGGGTGCCTCTTTGTACTTCTAAGCGAGATTTGTTCATACATATACATACATACTCGGGTTACAGCAAATGAGGGAAATATCTCAGGGTTCTCTTCCTCGATTCTTTTGGTGTCTACTGAGGTAATGGTTCAAAACCAATTTTAGTGTGGGTCATCACCCTTCTGTCCACCAAATCATATCCTAATAATATAGATATGCCTATCATAGGCAAATGTCGCACTACTCCAACCTCAACAAGAACGGATATAAATTCAGTCGTAAGATGGATTCTATGCAGAGGGATGCTAACAAAGCTGCTGTTAATGCCTTGTATAACAATAAATTCACTCATGGCCGAATTCAATTCACATGATACGAATTTCTTCATAATAAGAGACTGAGTTGCCCCAGTGTCTCATAAGACCTTTATAGGAATTTTCTTCATGGAATCACTCATGGGAGATATGGAACCATTAGACATAAATGGCTTATACTCTGCTCTCACATTGTCATAATATTTTCTTATTTTATGTTTATTGGAATAAATTGACACTTGGTTTTTGGTTCAAGACTCCACATTCCACTTCGTCCAACAATTTGACACAAGGTGTCCTACTTTACTGCAGTAGCAGCACATCAGGAGTTTCCTCTCCCATCTATTAGTCTACAGGTGACTGGGAGTTAATACTTTGAGAATCAGTGCCACTCGAACTGGGTAGTTGACCTGAGCCTGTCAACTCAACTTCGAATTCAGACCAGTGATAAGCCCATCTCTTGCGTTAGGACCACTTCCAAACTCGAGTGAGTTCCCACAGCTGGACTTACCCCACTTATGCATTAACACATATTCCTCAGCAAGGGAAGCCATCTCATAGTCATTGTCTACTCTCTTTTTGTCGAGGTACATTTTTAAATTCTCTGAGAGAAATTCTTTAAACTCTTCCATCAGGATCATTCACCTCAGCCAGTCATGGTCTACTTCAATATTTTTAGCTGATTACCACCTACTGAAATATATTTCCTTCTGCTTCCAGAACCCTACATATGTATGTCCATCTTACTTTCAAAGAATAGCTGACTTAACAACACTATATTCAACACAATCTGTTACCGAGAGAGCAGCATACTCTTCTTGGGCCTTGCCTTTTAATCCAAGTTCCTATGAGCCCTCCTAGGTTCAAGGTGACCTTTTCAAAATTTTGGAAATATTTTTCTAAATCATCCTCATTAAACTGCAGTAACAGTCAGACCGGCTTCGCTTAGTTGAATCACTACTCCTGGGGTTGTGGTTTGGTTTGGTGGGTTTTAAGGCATATCAACCTTTGTAGGTTATTTAACACCAAATCCATTTTTATGTAAATAATCTGTTCTATTTAAAACAATTCAGTTTAGCATAAGTACACAGTTTAATTGTCAAAAACATTTCCATTTCAAACTATTCAAGCAGTTATATGTAAGAATTCAGTTAAGTGTAAATACAGTTTTAACGTCGATAAACAGTTCTATTTGAAATAATTCAGTTAAGCATAAGCACACAGTTTAAATGTAAGTATGGTTTAATTGTCAAAAACATTTCTATTTCAAGCTATTCAGTTTACTCAAACAATTCCTTTTAGCATAAGTATGCTGTTAGTTCTATTTAACCCATAGATAGGGCCCTATCAGGTGCTACCACTCCAGGCCAAAGTGGACCAGGGAGCGATGGCAATGAAGCAGTACTCCGCATTCCCCAAAGCTCCAGCACTGCTAGAACATCACCATCAGATTGTTTAGTGTCATATCTAGGACACTCGTTCGGGGGGGGGGGTCTTACCTCTCTGCAGAGGTGCAATCAGTGTATTCTATAGCCCCAGCTGACTGGGCAATACACAAAGTCAAATGTCAAAGTTTTATTTCAGATAATTCAGTTCAGCATAAGTACACAGTTTGGACATCAAAACAGTTCTATTTCGAGCAATTCAGTTCAGCACTAGTACACAGTTCCAATGTCAAAACAGTTCTATTTTAAACAATTCAGTTTAGCATAAATACACTGTTTAAATGCAAAAATCAGTATAGTGAAAGAAGCACAGTTTAGTTCTATTTAACCCATAGATAGGACCCTTATCAGGTGCTACCACTCTGGGCCAGAGTGGACCTGGGAGCGATGGAAATGAAGGGGTACTCCACATTCCCCAAAGCTCCAGCATTGCTGGAACCTCACCATCAGATTGTTTAGTGTCATATCCAGGACACTCATTGGGGGGTGGTCTTACCCCTCTGCAGAGAAGCAGTTGGTCTATTCTACAGCCCCAGCTGACTGGGCAACTGGGGTTGTGAAGATCTTGCCTTTCTTCTAACTCACAAAATCGACTTTCTTGCTCAATTCTACCCAGCTCGCAAAATTAGGTCGCTGAGTTCATGTTAGGTGCTAGCGTCACAACATAAACATGCATATATGAAGTGAATGAGGAAATTAAATCCGACACTATGAAGTAAAGTTAAAAAAAAAAAAATAATCCAAAATTTGCTGAATTCATTATAACATTCGACATTGAACATTTTGACTTGAAATTCATGAAAAGTGTTGTCAAAATAGAAAAGGATGCTTAATGATGCTACTTCATCAAACATCAATTGCTGTTTTAACAACACTTTTCACGAATATATATATATATATGTATACATACACACACACAAATATATATATATATCATCATCATGTCGTGCCACTAGCACGAATATCCCTGACACACATACACAGGTATATATATATATATATATATATATTATAAAAAAGATAATGACACACCAGTCTACATACACACTTCTTCAAACCACCCACCTTCAATTACCAAACAAATCCCAAAATCTATCCGCCATAGGCTATCTGATAACTCTTCAAACATTAATATTTTTGATAAACACAAACACATATATGACAAAGCATTAAAATACAGCAGTTATAGACAAGCACTAGAATTCATACCTCCAAAAGAGAAATCTAAGCACAAAAATAGAAATATCATTTGGTTTAACCCACCTTACAACAAATGTATAACATCCAACATAGGTAGGGACTTCCTAAACTTAACTATCAAGCACTTCCCCAATAATAGCCCCCAACCAAAATCTTTAGCAAAAACAACATTAAGGTTAGCTACAGTTGCACAGGCAACATGTCCCAAATAATAAAAAACCACAATAAAAAAATCGCATCCATCAACAATACAACACGTCCCTCTAACCAATGCAATTGTAGGATCAAAAACACATGCCCTTAACTAGGAAAATGCCTATATAGAAATGTTATATACAAAGTTGTCTAAATTCCTGAGATGAAGCTTGATGATCTTTATCATTAAGGGTTTTTGGACTATCATCTTCATCGATATTTCAACAACGTTTCGGCTGATATGTCTTCCAGCCTTCTTCAGGTGTTTGTCAAACTTAGGAACCTACACAGAACTTCGAACTACATCCTTTATTGAATCCACAGGGGTCACCTGTTCTGATTCTGTTAGCCTTAACCAGGTACAAGTGTTAAGTATTCCTGTATGGTCTCCTTAGAAGCTTAGGGAATCAACGCCTATAACCATTACGCTATGTGTCTATAGGCAACAATCATCTGGAGATTCCAGGTTCAATCCTGACTGCAGGCAAGTAACAATACAGGAATACTTAACACTTGTACCCAGTTATGGCTAACTGACTCAGAACAGGCGACCCCCGTGGATTCAACAAAGAATGCAGTTCAAAGTTCTGTGTAGGTTTCCAAGTTTGATAAACAACTGAAGAAGGCCGGAGGACATATCAGCTGAAACGTTGTGGAAATAACAATAAAGATGAAGACAATAGTCCGAAAACCCTTAATGATAAAAGTTATAAATACAAAGCCATTGTAAAAACTAACAACTCCGTCAAACATTACATCGGTGCAACGGAGGACACCATAAAACAGAGAATTTACAATCATAAACTTTCTTTCACAAACAGAAACTACTCATCCAACACCTCCTTATCCTCCTACATATGGCACCTAAAAGACAAACATCTCTCCTACAATCCCCTGGGAGATACTAAAACTAGCCACCTGCCTACAACAAAACATCAAAAAATGCCTCTTTTGCCTCTACGAAAAATTAGTCATCATAACCTACCCATCACAAAACACCCTGCTAAATAAAAAATCTGAAATCCTTTCCAAATGTAGGCAGGAGAACAAACTCCTTCTCTCACACTTCGATCCATACACAACCCATCTAACACTTCTACTAAAAAAAAATCAACCACACCACACCTGAAGCACCGTAAGTACCATTTTCCTTCACCAACCATCACACCCGCCACAATATATGTACCATCTTTCTCCATTAACCCCCATACCCTTCTCCATACGCCTCCAATATCTGTTAAATTTATATTTTCACGAGCGTTGATAATAGGCCTCAACACTCTACATTCATCTTAGCTAACATGTACACTCTATCTTTTACTACAATAGCATATAAGTCATATAAAGTTAACACAAACCAGATAACTATTAAAAATAACCATCACAACCCCCGATTATTACCCATACCTCCTAAACCCACCATCTATTTCCTTAATTTTATAATGACAACACTTTGCCCTCCAGTTATAATCATCATCGTACACAAAAATACTAACTACTATCATAACCCCTTCATTATTTTCATTATGTACATACTATCAAAGATAACTATAGTATATATAATATATATGCAACATTTCATCAAATTATCATATTATAGCCCAAATCTCTTCCCTACATATAATACCAATATTGTACAATATTCCAAAGTATATTGCAATACAATATATCCCTACTCCTCGATATTCATTGTGATTCTGGTCTACCATACTATATTTGCTTAAATATGCTTACAAATCAAATCTTTATTCATTTCTCTCGACATGCAATGATGATGTTTTGTTCCTTAGTTTAATCACCTATACATACAAAATAGATAAAGAATCTTTCCTGACAATACTGTAGCAATATCAGACATTGACACCTAACATACGGTAAAAACAATGCACTGCGCATGTACCTTCACTTACACATGCACTATATACCACTCACACATACACACACAATAATACACAACTATAATCCACACAAATACACATATGTACACACACACAAAGATTCTTACACAATCCCAACGGTTTCTGACAGTATTTTTCAATTTTTGATTCATATCATTCTGTTATCTGCCTGATGATCATTGTTTTGTAAAAACTTCATAAAACTCAGGGGTTGCAGACAAAATTCCATGCCATTAATTATATAAATCTAATATATATTTATTTATAATTATTAAATAATAGCTCTATCCTTGATATTGAGCACGCTCCATATTATATTGCACTTGGGTCGCCACAAACCCACAAAGTCATTTAGTGAGAACCAACACTGTTTATATATATATATATATATATATATATATATATGGTTAAGTAGTATAGATGTCTTTTGTCTACATATTTTTATTTTGATCCATTCAAGTTTCTGTATGGATATAATATCTGGCTGGAATTGGTTAATAAATTTTCTGTAGTTGATTTGTTCCCAAAATTAACAAAAGAATGAAAATCCTACATACACAAAAACCCAATAATGGATTATTTTCACTCGAAGTCGAAAATCTGTTTAATAACATTATTAAACAGATTTTCGACTTTGAGTGAAACTAAAGAAATCATTGATATTTTTTAAAATAATATCTATAACAACCTATCCCTCCATCTTCTAAAAACCAACCATAACATACTGTTAACATGCACTACTTAAGTTCCATTTTACAATCACCTGGGTAACATCCACATACATAAAGACAGTGTATCTATATGATCGGTCTTGGGTCCAATTTTCAGTAATTTCTATATGTCCGATCTTGAAAATAAAATATTTATTAGCATTAAAAACCCTCAATCAACCTAAGATATGTCGATGATATTCTTAATGATACTAATGAAATAAACATACAAGACACTTTCCAAGAAAATTCACTCCTGCATTTTACCCACAAACTATAAAAAACAATAAAATCCCCTTTGTAGATGTTCTGATTGATATTAATGATGATAACTTCCCTACCAATACTAACAAAAAACCCACTAATAACAACTTCTGTACCCTCAACTTTAAAAGTGAATGCTCCTTCAGATATAAAATAGCAATCATTGATAACCTAATATCCCATGCAAAATTAATCTCCTTCTCCAAAATGATATTTTATAAAGAATTAAGAAACATAAAACAAACCCTCATCAATAATGGGTTCCCTAAGTACATTGCTGATGATCAAATTAAACGTGCAATTAAAAATTCTAGTCAAATAATGCATATTTATTGGGTGGAGTGTTGCAGAGTTTATTTTAAACACTGCAACACTCCATCCATTAAACACGCATTTATCAAACTTTTTTTACTGCAACCAGGTGCACTACAATTATAAATTAGATTAAAATATCTTTAAAATGTTGATTCGAAGAAACATATTCTCAACTAACCCTAATAAAAAGAATTAAACTTTTATACTATATTAAATCTAAAATCTCTAACCTGGTTATTAACAATAATTTCTCTCCTTTGATTGGTGTTTTGCAAAAAAACTAATGTTGCATCTTTCTGACACCATCGTCTGAAAAAACAATCCTGACCTATTTCAAAAAATGCTTACTGATGACACAATATTGGTACAAAAGATAGCAAACAAAGACTGAAGATTCTTGAAGCTCTACACATTAGAAATAAAAGTCCCAAACTCAATAAAATTAATTTCGAATCTTGTGCTAACATAATCAGATGTCTTTTAGCTAGTCTTGCCATTTATAGAACTAAACTTAAAAAAAAAAAAAAAAAAAAAAAACGCTACATTACACTAGTATAAATAGTACACTTAACTCTTACAAAGGTTGTATTGTTTTTGCAATATACATCCCACCCCAAAGATGTTTTATAATGGGTCTAAAAGTACTTGGGAACAAATTAACAATGGAAAATTTATTAGCCAATTCGAGCCGGATATTATAACATCCATAGGGCAACTAGAACGGACCAAAATAAAAAAATAAAAGATATATATATATATATACACACACACACACACAAATATTTCTTTTCATTCATGTTTTTTGATAATTGGTTCCCATGTAATATTCATCTTTACAGTTGGTTAAGTCTACAGATCACATAAGCACTGCTTCTTTAAGATGTCTTATCTTCAAATGTTTCTTCCTATGTATTATTTTGAGTTCTTTCTATTAAAAAAAAGTAAGAAAAATCATAATATGAACTAACATAAAAAAATTGTACCTAATAGTAATAAGTAGAAATTCAAAGAGTTGATAAAAACATCAGTTTCATAAATTCCAAAAATTCACTCTGAATCCTCCAGCAGGACACATAGAATAATGGATATAGGTATTTGGTTAATGAATTTCTAAGTGAAATAATGTGGAGGTTGCAGGTTCCATCCTAACAACAGGTGAAAATAAGAAGGAATACTTACAATAGCTTAACACTTGTACCTGGTTATAGTTAATAAAAAAAAAAAAGCTCTAGTTAGTTGTATCGCAACAGATGTTAAAACAAAAATACATCGTAAATACTATCATCCTAAGGGTAAAAAGCTCATAAGCTGCAAAAGGTTAGATAGAACAGCTTGAAATAACAGTATCAATATTAGTTCCGATTTTCATGAAATATTCAAACAAGTCAGTTGAGGTCACTCAGATTAACTATCATATGATAGAAAAAGAAAACATCAACAAAATAACACTGGATGATAGTGAGAATTTTCGAATTAGAATGGAAAGGTTACTTGATTACCCAGAAGGCATCAGGCACTCATAATACATTATACAAAGTCTATGGAGTGGGAAGAACCCCAATCTCTCTTTCCCAACTATCTGGATTTAGGTGGGTCAAATGATGAACAAAAAAGACCTTCACATTTATTATCTAAGTAATAGGATATTTTTACATACTTTTTTTTATTTTATTTTCAAGACTTTTGTTTCTAAGTAACTGCAAATATATTGTCTGATAAAGTAATTGTTCGTTTAAACCATTGTATCAAATTAAAGATTGCAGATTTGCTTGGTAGTTGAAATAGTAGTGTATTTCCTATCAAAGCCAGGAGTCTATGTTCAAACCTAGAATTTAAAATGCAGCTACTCAAAGCAGGCAGAAAAATCTTTATTTAAAAGATTGGTGCAATGCAATCTTACTTTCCTTTATCTCCTCAATTTAGTTTTGAGCCGTATTTGACTAAGCTTACTAAACATCAATATAACCAGAAATATCTGCCAAATGTGTGATATTTTCATGGATAGCATGATGACAGTGAAGAAGCAGAAGTGGTGCCAAAAGAGGGAATAAACTCCCAGTTCATATTTCAGATTCTGTAACATGGATGTTGCTCAAATCCATTGAAAACATATTCAATACTTTGCACTAGAGTTCTTTCACTCTTGCTTTTAAATAAAAGGCTTCAAATATAGTTAAAGTACAAAAGTTCAGTGCTTGCATCCCACAGCCATACTTTTCCAAAACATTAAAAGATGAAGAGAATGATATAATGTTGACACTTCACACCAATATTCATGCACTTGGTATTTTGAGATATTTTAGTGAACTAATATCAACTAAGATTTGGTCTGAATCAAAGACAGATTTTATTTCATAATGTGAACATTAAAACAAGGACCAAAAGACCAATGGATAGTCAACAAAGCAGCAATGGACTTCACAATTAGGATCAGTGGCTGCTTCTAGATACTAAAAGTAATGTGGGGGTTCAAGATGAATCTATATTCAAGCTTGAACAATTATATCAATACAAACAAAAATATCTTAAACTGCTTTCAGTTAATTTAGTAATAGAATATTTTTGCGACCCTAGAATGAAAAAATGTCAATCATAGAATCTAGATTAGTTAGCAAACAATTTGGATGAATACAGCAACCTTTCCCCCTTCTTGAATCTATAATCATATTTTCTTTTACATTCAATTGTTTGTAGGCTATTATTGTATATTATGCAGTATAGCTAATATTTAATGTTTTCAAAGATGGGTTGTTGTAGCTTTCTCAGTATAATGTAGATATTTTTGTCTGAATGCAGTTGAACTCTGTAAGGGTTAGTTTTCCTTTGTACCTCATTGTGATGCAGAAAAAACTGGGTCTAAATGTACCTTTATTCGAGTTACAAGTTTATAAATGATAACAAGATAATGTGTTGCCCAGTCAGCTGGGGCTGTAGAATACACCAACTGCAACTCTGCAGAGGAGTAAGACCCCCACCGCCACCCAACGAGTGTCCTGGATATGACACTAAACAAGCTGATGGTGAGGTTCCAGTAATGCTGGACCTTTGAGGAATGTGGAGCACTCCTTCATTGCCATTGCTCCCAGGTCCGCTCTGCCCCAAAGTGGTAGTCCCTGATAGAGCCCAATCTATGGATCAAATAGAACTACACTGCATACTTTAGCTAAACTGAATTGTTTGAAATAGAACTGTTTTGACATTTAACTGTGTGTAAACAAAATCTATACTTATACTTAGCTGAATTAGAACTGTTTGACAAAACTGAATAGCTTAAAATAAAATATTTTTGACATCTAAACTGTGTACTCATGCTAAACTGAATTGTTTGACATAGAACTGATTATTTGTATAAAAATGAATTTGGTATCAAATAACCTACAAAGGTTGATATACCAGAAAACCAAACCAATCAACCAAGATAATGTGCAGATGAATGAATTCCAGGGAATTAAATGCCCTTCTTCACAGCATTTAAATTCATTCTCTGCCAGGTGTTACCATCTGTATAAATTATTTCTTAAAAAAGACCCAAATGGAGCACATTAAACTCGGAATTACATTTTAATAAAATCATTGCTGTTATGAAAAAACTAGGACAGCTCAAAAAATTAGAGGAAAAGAGTGATATTTTATGTATATACTTGAATGATAGAGTTACATAGGTCTAGTTCATTGTTAACAAAATATAGACAAATAAATGAGCTTATTTTCTGTAACATTTTACAAATATCTCATATTACAGAACACAAACAGATGACATGGCATTTTTGACAAGATCACATTTTTCAAGAAGATTAAGATGGTTCCACTTAATCCTTTCTATAATGAAAAACAAGTCAACATCTGAAAAATTTAGTTCATACACACAGTTGGGAATCATAAAGGGAGTTACACAAGCAAGAAAGAAAATAAACACTATTCCTAAAGATATCTGATAATATGCATACTTTAAACTAAAGATATTTTCATTTGCCCCAGGAAATAGGGATAAATATTTATATATATATATCATACACACATATGAATATATAAATGCATATATATATATATATATATATATGTGTGTGTGTGTGTCTCTATGTGTGTGCATACATATAGATATTTAAATGTATACAAGTATATATATATATATATATATATATATATATATAAACACACATATTTATACAAACATATAAACAGAGATTTGATTAATGGTAAATACTGTTACGAACTGAGACGATGTCAGATCATGTAAATATATCCTCCACATAAAATATTCCTTCAAAATCTTATGAGATTGCTCATAACACATTGAAAATAAAAATGAGACAGAAATCCACAAAGTGATGAACTGAAGACACTTTAGTGGAATTATATAACAAGCAGGTGGTATAGTATCATATCACAATACATTTATATATATACATATATGTGCAAATAAATATATATTATATATATATATATATATATATATATATATGTCACTATAAACCAATGTATATTCATATATGTATATGCAAATACACACATACACACACATATATATATATATATATATATATACAGGGTGGAACAATAAAATTGTTGTTCTAAAGAAAACAATACTACAGCTTTATTTTAAAACTTTTATTGAAAAAATCAATTCAGGTAACTTGATTATGTAGTAGAGCTGACATCTGGCGAGCGCCCCGGGGCCTGTTCTGGACTTCGGTCCGGAGCGTGGCCCTGGAAAAGGAACAATGGCAGACTTGGGGCCTTTAATTAGGCACCTAGTTTCAACTAGGCTACCTTCGGGTGGGCGAGCTGCATTTTTGTCTCCTTTGTCCCCCTTGTACGGCACTAGACCATGCGTCTAGTTTAAGCCGCAAACTGGCATACGTGCCCGGACCCACATTTGGGTTCGTGAAACTGCTTGCCTCATCAGGCTCACATTGCACTAAGTGAGCCGATGAGCAGCACTGACAAGCAGGGTTCGAGTCTCGATTCGTTCCCGACCTCCCCTCCCCTTTATCCCCACTTTAATCGGCCTTCGGGTTTTTGACCTTGTGTCAAGTCGTGTCTGGTGGGAGGCAGCAACAAATATCTGACATCTATTCAATGTAGCCACCTTCAGCTTCAATCACTGCCTCGATACAGATCTGGAACTGGGAGCAGGCCTTTTCCACAAACGCCGGCAGGAGCTCGGCGAATACTCTACGGATGGCAGAGATCAGGCTGGCTTTGGTGTTGTGGGAGGTCATGTTGGTGATGTTCTCGATGAATGACCAAATGAAGTAGTCCAGCGGGTTCAGGCCGGAGGAGGAGGGAGGCCAGTGAGAGAAGGGTACAAAGTCGTAGCACTCCTTCTGAAACCAAGCCTGGGTCTCTTTGGACTTGTGGGCCAGTGCCGAGTCCTGCTGCCACACTCAGGGTCTGCCACCAGCCACCTGATTGCACCAGGGGATCACCACACTCTTCAGCACATCCAGGTACACTTTGGTGTTGACTTTCAAGCCGACTTCAAAGATGTGAAGTGGCATGATGTGGACCTCACTTGAAACCACACCAAAGACAATAACCATTGCCGGAAACTTTGTTTTCATCACCCTGGGCACATCCCTGTTATTCGTAGCAATCCAGATTTGCATTTTGGGGGTGCTGGCAATGGTCCTGTTGTCATAACTTGGATCAGTAGAGAGCATGAGCTGTACAGCAGCGCATCTCCCATCTCGCTCATTGAACATTGTGTCACTTTCAGACATGATAGAAGGCTCCTATCACTCTTGGGATTTGTACACAACTGGCCAACTAATAGATGGTCTGCAAGAAAAAAAAAAAACAGTTTTCATTATACGGAAATGGAATCATGTCTTTTCTAGGGCGACAATTTTATCGTTCCACCCTGTATATATATATATATATACACACACATCTATCTATATATATCTGTCAATATAAAAATATGTATATGTACACAAATAGAAAAATATATATATATATATATAAATGAAAAAACTCAAGAAACTATCATTTGGATATTATAAATTTATTTTAGCGGGCAAACAGAAACCAGCTGTTTCAGATAGCCATCACATAATGGAGAGAAAAAATGTTTTTTATACTTTTTCAATGGACTTTTATTGGAAATTGAAAAAAGAGATCCTACAATCATAGACACTTTTTTTCCAAACTTTTACTCTGAAACCAAACAGCCCTATCAGGGTAATTTGAGAGATAGGGGCCTTACTCCACAAATTAAGTGAAGATTTATTAAGAAATCTTCTACTCTTGGATGCTTCAAAAGTAGATATAATCTTTGCCTGGCTGAAAAAAATTGGCATCATTAGATATATATATATATATATATATATATAGATATAGGTATAAAATTTACCTGGAGGAAAAAATAAGCATCCTTTTATATATATATATAGATAGATAGAGAGAGAGAAAGACATATATATATATTTACATACATAAATATATATATGCACATACACATGTATATATATATATATATATATATATTTAAATGAATTGGTGTAGAAAGAGGTTTATATTTTTTATTTATTTACTTTGTTCTTTCTTACATGTGTTTCTACTTTCTTGTTATCTTCAGAGAATATTTGATAATTTTGGCTGGTTTTTGGTTTATATAGTGATGACTGTCCTGATGGCTTTTTCTGTGATAGTTTTTCAGCAGGTGTTGGTTCTTTCTCTTTTTCTTCTTCATTTTCCTTTTCTAAGTGTGTGTTCAGTGTATTTTTATGAGTGCATTTTTTTAATACTTAATTAATCTTTAATATTTGATATGCTGTCAAATTTATTGGCTGCGTCACTATGTGTGTATGGGAAGTTCTCTGTATGTGTATAGTTTAATTCTGTTCATTGTTGTGGAGTTTGGAATTTTAACTACTTTTTATAGTGAAAATTGGTATGAAAATAGCCACTCACCTGAACACAAACATCAGAGCATATGCTCTGCGTGCAAGATTTATTTTCTTGACTGAAAAAAACATGGCTGCCCCCAGCAACCTTATATCAAAAATGGTCATGTATCTTCACACCAGCAGTCAAATGAAACCACGTAGAGTGAAGATCTGCATGCAAATGAGAGCAGGCAGAAAAGAACATAAAAACGAACGTTGTCACTCTAAGTCTTGAGCTTTGGACAAGTATTGGTAAGAGGAGAAATGGTGATCAGTTTAAAGAGACAAGAAGACAATTGTTGAATACAGAAAGAAGGTTTTTGGTCAGTCATTGCAGTTTTTTTTTGTTGTTGAGAGACATGATAACAACTCAACCAGGCACAAGTTATTTCGGCACCATACAATGGATAAGTTTGACCTGAAGCTGATTCCTGAATTTGACGGCTCTCCCACAGGTCCATCTGTCATCAAATGGTTCGAAAAGGCTGAACGGGTCTGCAGATTATTCAAAATAAAGAAACCATTGATGGTGATTCCGCTGAGACTCACGAAAGGAGCCTATGTGGCATATCAGTAACTTGGGGATGATGCAGACTTAGAAGAAATTAAGCGTACCCTGGATACAGTTTTTGGGACAAACCCCTTCATTGAGTGGAAACAGTTTGTTGGGCAACGGCTCAAACCAGGTGAGACGGTGAACGTCTATCTAGCCGATTTAAAGAGGCTAGCAGTACCATTTGACAGAGTAACTGATTGCATACTGATTGCATGTGGTTTTTTGGCTGGACTTCCTGATGATATTAGTTGGTTACTGCGAGTGTCTTTGAGACTGAACGAACTAGGAATTGACAAACTGCTAGCCAGGGCCTGAAACATTCTGAAGGACACGCAACAGGTTGCGGCTGCAGCAAGAATGACTGAGACACCGTCCGAGAGGCAAAATGCTGTAGGTGAATCTGCCATGCCAAGACCATGTGAAAGCCCCAAATGCTACAGATGTGGTGGTCCTAACCATTACTCCAGGAATTGCCGAAGCTGGGGTAACACGGGAGGAGCTAATGATCAAAAAACACAGGAGCGACTGTAACTGGCTAAGCCACATAGCACAAAATTGTTCGGGAAACAGATCCAGAGACTAACCATCATGAGGAATCTAATGATTCCACACCCCTGAAGTGTGCTGCCATGATGGTTCAATTAACACCTGAATGAATCTGAGCCATATATTGACAATGTGGACATCCTGGCATCAGACATACGACCTATTTCTGCCATAGGATATGCCCCTCTACCATGAAAGCAATAGTCAGATTGATAACATAAACATGCAAGGAATGCCAATTGATCGACCAAGCTCCAGCCTGGTGGGAAAAAGGAAGAATTGAAGTAGGAGCCAACTGGTATCAGCTTGATATGGACATAACCCATTACAGTAGCAATGGATTCTTGACACTGACCGATTGCGGGCCGACACGTTTCACTGTGTGGTGCCAACTGGCACGTCAGGATGCGTGCGAGAACTGAGGTCTGTCTTCTTTGAACACGGTGAGCCAGCTGAAATACTGATGGATAATGCCCCAGCTTTACGGAGGTGCCCATGGTGTAATGATTATTGTCGTAGGAAATGGACATGGTGACACGAGTTCAAATCCTGAACGAGACTGATTGCATTTCACATTGCACTAATACCCTTGGGAAAGGTACGAATCCGATTATTCTCCCTTCAGCTATGGGTAAAATAGTAGGGCAGACTAGGTTCTTCAGCCTTGTTGAGGCAACTAGTCTAGGAGAAGGAAAACTCTGAATTCAAACCTGTTAAACTCCGCTTAAAAATTGACCTTGTGTCATATCCTGCCTGAGCAGAGGGGTTGATAAATATGGATAATGCCCCAGCTTTTTGTAGCCAAACTTTCCTCGCTATACGAATACGATACCGGTGTGCTTATGTCCCTGAAGGTAACAGCATTGGGGAGCGGTGTCATCACACTGTCAAGAGAATAGCCATGAGGTCACGTTGCTCAATAATAGATGCTATGTACTGGTATAATGTGACACCCAAAGATAATGAAACACCATCTAGCGTGCCAGAAAATGGCATATACTAGTATGAGCAGCACGTGAAAGGCATAGACCCCAAACCGTATCCGCCTGAAGTCAGAAGTGACATATACCACATTGAGGAACCTGTCTGGGTCAAGCCACCAGACTGCACCACCAGATTTTGCAAAGGACAAGTTGATGGAGTGATCAGCCCTCAAACAGTGCTGGTCAATGTCACACCCCGCCATGTGAAAGACTTTTGCAGGCCCAACAAATCAGCCATTACAGAGGAAGACAAAAGCGACCTATCATCCAGTAGCGAGATGGAGATCATGGTGACTTGTGAATAGGAAGACCAACATTCATCTGCACAGTCAACGTCTGAGGAAGATACCGAAGATGAAAATGACTGAACAAGCGGAGATAGAGGGGATGTGGGAAAACCAACAGAAGAGCCACCTACACTTCTGCAAGAAGCACTCAGCAGAGATGGGCACCACCCCCTATGCCATATCTGTGATTATGAGATCAGGGAGTAGTGTAGGGAAAATTGGGATAAAAATAGTGCAAACATCAGCGCATATGCTCTGCATGCAAGATTTATTTTCTTGACTGGAAAAAACATAGCTGCTCCCGGCAACCCTATATCGCAAATGGTTACGTATCTTCACACTGGCAGTCACATAAAACCATGGAAAGTGAAGATCTGCATGCAACATAAAAAAACAAAGAATGTCATCACTCAGTCTTGATCTTTGGACAAGAATTGATAAGAGAAGAAACGGCGATCAGTTTAAAAAGACAAGGAAAAGAGAATTGTTGAATACAGAAAGAAGGTTTTTGGTCAGTCATTGCAGTTTTTTCGTTGTAGAGATGTGATAAGAACTCTACGAGGCACACCTTTTGTTTTTTTTCCTGAGTGTTTGAATGTGTTTGCTTGTGTTTTTTGTTTCTGTGTGTGTATAGTTGATAAGACAGAGTGTGCTTGTTTGTTTCTTTTCGTGTCTGTGTGTGTATAATTTAAGTTCTATTCAGTGTAGGCTTAAATTTTTCAATGGAGTTTATTTCTTTATTTGAAGCAATGTGTAGTCGTTAGTTTGATATATAGACATTGTTTTGAATATTCCATTGCTACATTTATGTAGATATTTAAATGCATTTAGTTTTCTATTTTCTGGTAATTTAATATTGCTTTTGTGAAGTGATATTCTGGTATTGAGAGCTTGCATCGATCCTATGCATACTTCTTTATATTTGTTACATTCAATTGTGTAGACTACATTTTTTGAATTGCAACTTAAATTTTTATTTATTCTGAATTTTGTTTTTGGGTTTTCAAATGTATACAATTTTCCTTCTATAATTATATTGCTTACTCCAGATCTTTTATTCTTGTATTTTGTGATTCCATGTGTTGTGTTTTCCTCGAGGTTAGTATTCTTTTAAGATTTTTACGATGTCTCTGTCTTTTAATAAGTTTTGTTCTATCAAGTATTTCATTAATTTTGTCATGGTTTTTAAGTTCTAGGATTTTTTTATTATTTCTGTGAATAGTTCAACGTTGTTTTTATTGTAGGTTACGACGTATGCTAAGGGTTTTTCATTGTTATGTTTTTTGAGGTTCTTTCAATGCTATTTTTTCGGCTAATTCAAATCCCTTATTTATTAGTGTTGTTGAGTTACCTCTCTGGTAGAGGGTTGTGCATAGCTCTTTAAGGCTAGTTTTCCTGAAGTTTTAATCAGTGACTCTGGTGCATATTCTATGTGCTAGAGTGTATAGGATGGATTTTATGTAGTTTTGGGGGTGGTGACTTTTGAAGAGGAGGTACTGTTAGGTGTCTGTGGGTTTGTGGTAGATAACTGTGATGATTTGGCCATTTACATTTTTAATGAGGATGTCTAAAAATGGTAGTCCTTTAAAGCTGTGTTCCATAGTGAATTTTATTTTGGGGTGTACATTTTGAACTAGGTTGTGTAATCCATTAATGTTTCCCCATGGGTATTTCCAGAATATGAAACAATCATTCAAGTATCTTTTCCATGACTGAGTAAATTCTCTGTTTATGTTGTTGTTGTATTTTTATCTATGATTTGTATAGATTTTCTTCTAAACATGCTTATGTTGGTGCTATTTTAGTTCCCATAGCTGTTTCTAGGGTCTGGATGTAATTTACATTATTGAACTGGAAAGAATAATTATTAAGGATTAGTTCTATACCATCTGTGATAAATTTGTTGTTGAATCTTGGGTGCAATATATATATATATTTTTTTTAATGAGTAGGTCCATTAAGAGATTTGTATTTTGTTTAGGATTTATTTATTTCATTCTTACATACATGTATGTTTCCAGCTTGTTGCTTTCATCAGAGAACATATATGGTACAAGGCCTTGTATTCATTGAGACTTGAACTAATTCATGTTTGCAGTTAGAATGGTTTTCAGTTGACTATGGGTTTATATAGAGGTCACTCCTCTCTTTTTTTAGAGTGTATTTACCTTAGCCTACTTTAACCCTAACTGGTCTTTAATATTTGATATGGTTTTGTCATTGTGTGTATGTACTGGAGCGGTTTTGGATTTCACTTACAGCTAATTTTTTCTTCTGTGTGTGTGTATGTGTGAATATGTGTCTTGAGATGTTTGTTTTGTATGAGGTAGTGTGGTTTGAAATTTACTGGCAATTTTTTTTTACTAATAATTTTTGTGCGTGTATATATATATATATATATGTATGTTTGTGTCCATGTGTGTGTGTGTGTGTGTGTGTGTGTGTGTGTGTGTGTGTGTGTGTATAAGTCATGTTTTATTCAACTTTGGTGTAAATTTATCTATAAATTTTTTTCTTTTCTTTGAAGTAATGTGTTGTTGTTAGTTTGGTATATGGGTATTATTTCAAATTCACCTTGACTATATTCGTATAGGTGTTTCGATACATTTAATCTTCTATTTTCTGTCATTTTAATATTGCTCTCGCAAAGTGATATTCTGGTATTAAAGGCCTGTGTTGACCCTATGTATACTTCTTTGCACTTGCTACATTTGATTATGTAGACTACATTTTTTGAGTTGCAGCTTAATTCTTTATTAATTTTGTTTCTGGGTTTTTAAAATCCTACATTTTTTTTTTTTTAACTAAAAGAGAAAAAGACTTCTAAACAAATTATATTCCCAAAACTAGTAACTTCAATGGACTACCAAAAATTCACAAGCCCAAATATATATATATATATATATATACATTTAGATAGATACATAAATATATGCATAGATTGAATGAATACATGTATATACATATATTGGTAAATATATTTATAATCATTTACCACACTCCCATTGACACCCAACAATACCTTCATTTCAATAGTCTTCCCCCACAAACAGCAGAAAATCCATGGCTTCCACCCTTGCATGAAGGATTTTCATCATAATCTGCAAAAAACACTAGAAAAATTATATGTAATTCTGCAGCATTGATACATAACGGATTTAATTTTGCAGAAAAAATACTATTACAATATCCATGAAACCCAATAAATGTTGTAATGAACAACCTATAGCATATGTCTCAACATTCATTAAAAACAACCCAGAACTATTCATAGCAATAACAATCTAGAACAAATTAAAAATGATGCATAGAATTGAAAACATAGGAGACAACAAAAATTATCAAAAGCTATAGACGACCAAAAAACTAAAAATACACATTAATCTCAACTAAATTTGGGGAAGATACAATGCATAGAGTCTAGAAATAGACGTGGATTATGTAATTTGATCATAGAAGAAAAATCCTATACTTTTGAAAACCCCAAAACATTCATAATACATAGAAATTTAAGTTGCAATTCAACAAACAGTCTACATTATCTAATGTTCTAACTATAAAAATGTATATATTGGCTTTAGTCAAGCATTGAACAAGAGAAGAGAGTCTCTTTAAAAGTGACACTGAATCAACAAAAAAAAGTTCATGTATCAAAACACCTTTATGAATGCAGAAAAATAGACTTCAAAATAATGCTAATATGCCAGACAGATGACTACTTGTTACTCCAAAAGAAAAAAAAACTTCATAGATTTAAACCAGAATCAAACAGAGCCTAACTTCACACACACACAGACTTAAAATATATGTGTGGAGCCAAATGCATTCTCACATGCATTAAACTAAACTCATGCCACTGAAAAACATGTATGTATATATAGGTATACATTCATGCAAAAGTGGGTATACACAAGGAGAGCAAAAAGAAAAAAGGAAAAATAACAACCCTGAAAATACATGTGTGGACATACACAGGTAGAATGTACACATTCACATACACGAAGAGAATATATAAACAAAAAATCGTTTTATATGTACAAAAAAGATCTGCAGAGAGCTTTGAGTTCAGACAAATAACTCCAATGGGACATTCAGATTAAAAAAAAATCACATCCCTATCAAAACAATGTTCACTATAAAGACAGGAACCAAAGACCACCCTAGCCATAATCAATCTCCTGAAGACACAAAGTCTAAAATAAGTAAAGCACAAATATATGAAATAATAAAAACCTAAATACCAAATTTAGATTCATTTGTGAACCTGTTCATTTTAGAATATTTACTTTTCCTGAATTGGACTAACAATCATTTTATATACATGTATATATACACACATTTACACACACACACACACACACATATATATATATATATATATATATATCTTCAAATGGGCTGCTATGAAAATAAAGCCTTCAAAGTGCCAAAGTTTATCATTGCTGAAAGGAAACTGCAAAGAAATAAAGTTTTCTGTCAGTGGAAACGAAATCCCTACGATCCACGAAAAAAGCATTAAAAGTCTCAGTCGCTGCTACTCCCTACCACTTACTGATCAACATCGTTGGCAGGACCTAAGGAAACAGCAACAAAATGGATTACACTCCATTGATAAATGTGACCTCATGAACAAAGATAAAATATGGTGCATTTATTTTGGATTAATTCCTAAATTAACATGGCCATTGCAAATATATGAGATATCTGTAGTAGTAATGCCACAAACAATCTTACCTCGAAGAAACAGAAGGTGTGCTCTCTCTGCTACCAGCACATGGAAACCAGAAGAAAAAAAGGACGCAAGAGGTGTGACTTGTTTTATGGAGGAGATCAAGATAAGCCTCCGTGAAGTGGCAAGATTTGATGAATATAAAAGAGACTAAGTTTGAAGTAGAAAAGTACAGTATTTTGCTGATGTCTGATTGGTGAACATCCAGCAGTTTATTTTACGTGTTAAATAATTTGACTACCCCCTCAATAGGTTGATTCCACTTCGACTAGACTTCCAAAACCTCGAACAGTATCACTTACAAAAGTTGAAACAATGGAGTGGTTAATCAGTAAATTTATAAAAAAACATTTGGGAGTACCTAACTCCTTAACGTGGCACTATATAGTTCATCAACAAAACTCAAACTTCCAATGTTGTCACTTGTTGTAACTCTTCCAAAAGCTGCGTGACTCTCGTGACCCACTGGTGAAGAATGCCCAGCCTTCTGTGATAACCAGTCGGAAATGGAAGGCAAAAATAGCTGTTGAGAACGCTGAATCGGCCCTCAGGATGAAAGAAATAATTGGCACTGTGGCAAATGAAAAAGCAGGTCTAGACCTACATCCACAGCATTGGTGGTCCAAAGAATCCACGGCAAACAGAAGAAAAATGGTGTCGGAAGAAATTCGTCATCTTGAGGAAGTTAGGCGTATTGCTACAGCTGTAGGACAAAGGAAACAGGGCACACGGACTAAGTGGGAGAATGTAATGTTGGGGGTTAACTACATCCGACCAATGCAGGGCATGTGGGAAAACTGCGAGCCTCACACATATTCTCACTGGATGTGAGTACGCTCTAAGAAGCTATACTTGGAGACATAACGAAGTCCTGGAGATTTTTTCTGAGGTTTCAAAAACATGTTGTGAGACTGCCAATAAAGCTCTAGATATTATCAACAACAGAGCAACTCAGTTCATTAAAGAAGGAAATATTTCAAAAACTGCACATGAAAGTATGCGTAAACCATCATTGCTTGAGGGCTGCACGGACTGGCAAGTCGCAACCAATTTAAAACATAACTTCATATTTCCAACTGAAATAGCGTTAATGACAAAGCGTCCAGATATTGTCATTTAGTCCATTAAAGCAAAAAAGTTTTTGTTATTGAGTTAATGGTCCCTTATGAAGAAAATTTCGACTAGGCACATCAGCGTAAGTTGGAAAAATATGAAGATCTGTGAGAACAATGTTTCAGAAATGGCTGGATAACGAATGTATTTCCTATCGAAGTTGGATGCACAGGTTTTTTTGCCAACTCAACCTCCGTTTTCTTAACTAATCTTGGACTTCCTCCATCAGACAAGAGGAAATACATGGAAAAGATCCAAGATAAGACTCTAACAGCATCAGGGCGACAACAATCTGACAAAGTCTGGTGGTGTCGTGAGATACTGCTGGGGCGCTCTGGGTTAGTGGTAATGATGCTTCGGCCCCGAAACCATGCCTGAACCCAGAGTCATCATCTGATGAAGGCTTTGTTAGAAGCAATGCTGTTGTATAAACATCAGTTATTGTATGATACCTCCTATATATAAAGCATATACATTTACATAAATATATATATATTAAACTATCTTCTTTTTGCAATAGGTATATAAAAAAATGTGTACTCAATCATGATTGGAACTGTACAACAATAGGTGTATATCCTATCACACCGCTGACAAACTCAGTAAGGAAATATCTGAGTTCAACAGCACACACATTTCCAATCTACAACAAAAACTGAAATTTCTATATCACAACAGCAACTCTAAACATGTCAGTGAAAATAATGTTGTTCATAAAATATTGAGTACCCCACTCAGTATAGTTGATATGGTAGTTCTTCAATTTGGTCTAATATTCACCACTGGTTTAAAAAAAAAAAAACACAACATAGTAAAACCCATAAACAAAAACTATGATTTGGATTTCATAAAGGAATTCATACAAGGACTAATTACTGTAACCGCTATTTTCAATACAAATTATCACACTTTACCTAAAAGACATATAGCTGCATTAAGAAATTTGTTCTAAAATAACATTATCATCATCTCACCTTCAAATAAAGGTGAAGGTTTTTGCCATTATACACTCTACACAATATAACAACAAAGTAACAAAATTATTAGGTGACAAAAAAGCATATGAACAAATTACACAATAAATTATAACAATAAGTCACAAAAAATTGATCATAAAAGAAGACAGATTCTGGTCTTTATTAATTGATTACCACCTGATAATTCCTAAAATTTGTGAACTTCTAAAAAAAACTCTTAAACCTGAAATTCCTTTAACATCAATTATTTCGGGTTTAGACAGTGTCTTTCATCGCAAAGTCTTTATTCAAAATACTAAGCACCCTTTTTTGGTACTATTAATAATTCAGATGGTAAACATTTTCCACAAAACAAATAATATAAATATGAAAAATAAATCTTTTGCCAGTCTCAACATAAACTCTTTATGTATTAATATTCATCTAATTAAATGCATCAAAAGTTTAGAAAATCATTTTAAGATAACTAAAATTAAATTACCTTTACCAGTTAACAAAATAATCAAAATTTGCACAGTATACACAAAACATAGCTCCTCCGTCCAATATAATGGTATTTCTTAATAAACAAAAATTCGGTCTATCCATTCCACTTAGTGGGGTCTTTGTCTTTTTCTTGAATTAGGTCTCTTTAAATTCATAATACCCAAAAATTCTACGTATTTGTTCCATAGATGATTTATAATTCATACATTCACCAAATATAGACTTAACAAAAATTATGGATAAATTAAATAAAATTGAACCTACCGCAGAGATTTCCTACAAACTAGAAACTAACAACACCTTACCTTTTTTAGATATATTATTAAAAATAATAAGAAATTAGTTGTTAAAGATAATCATAAATCCACCAATAGAAATGACCATATCCATTTTTACTAACATCATATTACCAAAATAAAAAACCAAATAATCATAGGTTTTTACCTTAGAGCCCTTAGAATTTATAGCACCAAATTTTTAAATAAAATAGATTATATGGAAAATTCCTCTGCACAACTTTATACAGCATGCTAAAACAAAAAAAAAATTTAAATACACAAACGAAAAAGTTAGACAAAAATTTCTAATTCGCAGAATTATGGACTTTGCTATTTCAACGGACCACAGAAAAAATTGAAAGAAAACGAAAAGAAGGACAAGTACCTGGACCTAACAATGGAAATGAAAAAAATGTGAAACATGAAAGTGACGATTATACCAATTAATAATTGGTGCTCTTGGTACAATCACCAAAGGATTGGTACAAGGACTTAGAAATAACAGGACGAGTGGAGACTATCCAAACTACAGCATGGTTAAGATCAACCAGAATACTGCGAAGAGTCCTTGAGACTTGCTGTCAATCAAACTCCAGTGAAAAAAGATCAACAAACGCATATGTGAAAAATTCTCAAGGAGCAAAATAATAATAATCTATTACATAGATATATCATTTTATCAACTAATTAAACCATACACATTATCGAAAAAAAAAAACTAAACTTTGATATCCTAACTGGAACAAACTCTTCTAAAACAATTTGGAACATAAATAATAAAAATAAGAATTATTAAATCTGAAGCTGGCGTATATATCATCCCTTGTAGTGTTTGTGGCAAAATTTACGTAGGAGAGAGCTCCAGGTCTACCAAAAAAGAACACATTCGAAATTTGGCATTAAGCGACGATTGGAAACATAATTTAGAGAACAAAAATAGATTTTAATTTTAAAGATTTGAAAATGTTAGTTAAAATATATAATAAACACGAAAAGATAGTTGAATCGAGCATTATTTCTAATTATAATACTCTCAAATCAGGGGGGGGAAGTCAAATTATCTCCTTATTTAGTTAAATTAATTAAAATATCTCTTATCTAAATTAATTTTTCTTACATTGATAGTTTCGATATGATTTCTAATCAAAATATTTTCTAAACGAGATTTTTGGTTGCAAACAACAAAGACGACATTTTATTAGATATGAGAATTTAACATAAACGTTATTTTTGAAGATTTTTAAAAACATAATTAATATAAATGTTTTTAAGAATTCGTAACATTTTTTTCATTCATCTGTTATATACGCCCTGATGATGGTTTATTAAAAACAAAAAGAACGAAAGCTGATACTGGCATATTATCATATATAAAAATACATCCGCTGACTATTTTGTTATTCATACACACACAAATACAAGCAGTGAGTCAATAATTATTGAGACTTATGTTATATTTTTCTATGCTCTATATTTTTTAATATACCAAAAGTTCAGATAATTATTGACTCACTGATGTGAGGGCGGGGGCGATTTTCTAAAAACAATTTAGAAAAATAAGGTTACAAATGAACAATCCAAACAGATAAATATAGATATAATTCATATGATGAAATGAATGTTATTTGTCACTTTCATGGAACAGAATATTTTTTACCAGAAAAGTGAACTGTAAGTGAAGTTGTAAATAAGACATATTGTGCTAAAGGAACCGTTAAATTGTCATTGGCTTTGTAATCAAATACATTCTTAAGGTATGATAAGCTTAAATATATTCAAAGTTCTAAAATTCATTATAAATGTTTTTATCCACAGCAAATGAACAAGACATAGGATCAATTATCTTTATTTTACTTTTAGCCCAATATTCTGGAAGTATCGAATATAAACAAGAAAATGTAAAGCAACAAATGTATTATATTTTATAAGTACAATCCACCGGCAAAATTATTTAATAGAGCAGTCATTTTTTTACATAAATTTGAAAATTTTAAATACGTCAAAATGTCAGTATGAGACATAATTGTATAAAACAGATACTTATTGATTGGAAATTTTATCTTGATATTTTCAATGTAAAGTAATTCCGTGTGTATGCACAAATGTTTAAAAGTGAATACCATTATTTTTAC